>OU612095.1:70834270-72084270 GCA_914767995.1 Thecocarcelia acutangulata
ATATAGTTAAAAAATTATAGTTAAGTAACATACATATTCCTAAATAAGTGACTGACATTTTACTTTCTTTTGAATTCATTAAGTTAAATGAACTTTTCATCAATTAATCTTTTTCTTAATATCTCTGCTTGCATTTATCAAGCTAACCTGTGCTTGCTGTAAAGCTATCATTTCCAAAACGCTTTGCAAACTCAATTGCCGTTTCCTTTAATATTTCACCAGATATAGGCAAGGTTTGGCTTCTAGTTGCTAAAAACCAATCGAGTACTGCTTTGTCGACATTTTTGAATTTTGGGGTTCTAACTCTTACTACATAAACGAAATCCAGATTCAATCGATTATTTTTGAAAATTGTTTAGACCGTACTTGCCGGAATACCATATTTATCAGCTGCTTCGAAGATGGATTAGAAAATCCATCTTCGACGTCCTTTATAAGTTTATATTTTTCTTCAATTGATCAGCATTGTAAAACACGTTTAGCTGCCATAATAATAAAAAAAAATCAATTTCAACATTTATCATCTAGACCGAATTATGCATAGAATTGATACTTACGCAAACAAAAAGAAACAAATTTATAATTCCCCAAAAAAAATAAACAACAATAGTCAGTATGTAAAATATACAAACCAGCTCAAGCAACAAAAGAGATCAAAACATACAAATCATAACTAAAACAAAAAACTATATAAACAAGTAAAATTCTTCGAGTTATAGAGTTCATGTGCATGTTTTTTGTTCGAGTTATGGAGAACTTCGACTTATGGAAGTTCGAGTTACAGAAGGCAAATTGTATGTGACTTGTTCTATTAACGCTACTGCCAACTAAATTATTTCGAGTTAGAGAAAATTAGAATTAGAGTAGTTCGAATTATGGCAGTTCGACTGTATTGCAAATTGTAATGGATCTTGTCTATAACGTCAATGCACGGCAATGAAAAACTCAACACAACGGATATATTACTGAGTGCCTTGAAAGAACTCTTTTATTGGTAATTCTTTCGTACAAAAATACTCGTTAGTCACTGCTAATTTGGCTTTGATTGTACGTACCAGTGTCCCTGTTGTCCAAACTAAAATATTTGACACAAAGCTTTGCAAAGTCATTACATGTTAGAGCATTCCTTTCCCTAAGAGATCCCAAAGATGCTCACTTGTATACACATCGGATGAGCTAGAATTGTTTTCAGCTGCCTCAGGACGTTAGAAACAACGGTCCAACCAAAAACGCACGCTAATAATTGTGAATAAAACATAAGGTTTTCAGAGAATTACCTTAATATTCTTTATTATGATAGATGGATCTATCAAAATTATGAGTAAAAAAACCAAAACATCTGCCAAATGCTCTTCACAGCTTTAGTGGGGTACCTCCATCCGAAGTCGCCATACTATAAGCACAAATACGGATATCCTTCGTGTATACAGTATAAAATCTCAATCAGAAAGCAGCCCTAGTTATAACCGTGAAGGTACACTTAGCCTAAAGCTAAACCTCTTGTGCTACAGGGCGATAATTAACCACCAGTTCCGACTTGGATTCAGCTGTAAAGATCTCAAGCTATTTCCCCTTGACGATCTATACCCAAGCTGTGCCTGATAAAACAGTAATCAATATACACCGGTAAGTCCAATATCCTTCCCGGAAATGAAGCATGATCATCTGTTGCTTCTTTCCATACCCCGCTTGGCCTTGGCCTAATTGCCAAACCACACTAAAGACCAATAACCTTTTGTTCTAATACTCCCAGTAAAATAGTTCATTGTTGCAGCAAATTTTTTGTTTGAAGAAGCACCTTTAAATGAGTTCTGCTGAATTATTTTAATAAAAACTTTTATTGAATAAAATTTTCTTTCTATATAAAGGGTGGTCTAACCAAAAAGAAAGTTTACAGAAGAAACACAGCAAATTTGGATGATTTAAAGCGATCCATTCGAACGGTAATTGAGACAATTCCCGCTGCAACACTCCAGGCGGTAAATGAATAACTTTTTGATGTCGCACATGTGTCACCGAGGGGGAAGGCCATTTGAATTCAATTATTTTGAAAACTTAATGAATTTCTTTACTAAATACGTATTATTTTTCAAATGAATTTCTAAAATTTTTAGTGCAGCAAAATTGATCAGCCACCCTGTACAATATTGGGAATGAGGTTGGAGGCCATTTAAATTCAATTATTTTCAAAACTTAATGAATTACTTTAATAAAAATGTATTATTTTCAAATGAGCTACTAAAAAATAAATTACATCAACTTTGTAAAAAGTTATTGGAGTTTCTTAATGTAGCAAAATTGATCAGCCGTCCTGTAGATTAGCAAATATTTTTACATATTTTTTATTTTTTAAATAAACAGCTAGTCTGAAACAAATATTCCGTGCTAACTATGATCGCGTAAGTAGTAATCATTTGAAATAAATTGTAAAATAAGTATACTTTGCACTCTTGTAATTTGGATTTAGCAATTATTTAATTATTGTTTTTCCATCCACTCTGTGTGTTCAAGCATTCATTAATTTATTCATTCGTTTATCCCATCATAACATTGGCATTTTCTTTATTTAAATTATAATTGCTGTAAACCCAGACCAACAGCTAAACGCCCGCCAGCCAGTTAGACAGACAGTCAGCCGGTCTCTGAGTCAGCCCAGCCAGTTTACAATACTTGCCACATTGGAAACTTAAAGTTTAAAGAAACTTCAGATTATTTTTTTCAATATCTTTTTTTTAATATATTTTTCACTATTCCTATTAGAGTTTATTCAACTCGTTTCATTATCCACAGTTTTTATTTATTTGTTTTATATATATACTTACATACATGCACTTGGCTGCATATATACATATATTTTTTTTATTATGTACTTACAAATGTTTTTGCTTAACTTTGTATATAAAAAGCATTATACATACATATATGTATATAGTTTGTATATATGTATGCAAGTATTTTTATTGGTATATTTATAAACTCTATTGTATTGCATTTTGTAGATTCGTTTGTATCTACTTTAAGAGAGTACCAATAACAACAATATAAAGTTTCGCTAAAACATTCATTCATTCAACGTGTCTATTATGAACAAAAAACGTATTCTCGTTTCTGCAACACTGAATTGAATCAAATTAAAGGAAAAAAGATAAGCAGAAATCAGACAACAAAATATCGACAACCACAAAAAAGCTCTAAATGATCAATGACTGACTGCCTGACAGCATTATTGCACTTAATGATCGTTCAAGTGTTTTTTATTTCTAGTTTTTTTTTCTAATAATACGAGGTTGATCTTGAAAGTCATATCACTTGGGCGCAAACAGAACGTTTTTTTACTCTTCATATGGGATGTTTTTTTTTGTATTTTTAATTTAACTACAAAAATAGCCGTAAGCATTAAGTTTGTGTTTTGAAAAGGGGGCAGGTGTGAGAACGGTTTCCATGGGTGCCTGCTAGTGTGGCTTTATACCAAGTTGTTCTAATCACTGGGTGAATATAATTCGTTCAACAACGTCCCCTCACATGAAAAAATGCCATGCATGAGTACCAATTCTTTCACATGCTGTTTTGACGTGATCTCCTCCTTGGTTAGCAGCACAGCAGCAGTTAGAACATTATTCAGTTGCAATGCAATTTAACGTCGAGCTCAAATGCAATCTCCACGCGATTAGGGCTTAAACCATAATCCTGATGAAACTCCCCAAAGGGAAGCACCATAACCGGTTAGGCACAAGTTCCTGGCGCTCCCGTCTTCCGTAGTACTGGATTTAATTGTCCCGGCAGACTTCGTGGACCCATGACTACCAATACAGCCCCAAACGGCTCGTGAACTGGTGATCCCCTTCAGCATGCTATACCAATAAAGTGCGCAAGAGACAGCAAATGCAGGAACAACGGCAAGACAGCCAATACAACAACAAAAATTAACCACAACGATCTACTCACATGGGCTCAAAAACACAGTAAACAATATACAACACATAATTACATTCAACATTAACACCCGGCAGCACCAGAAAGGGACATCACGAACAAAAACAACAATAAGTACTAACTCCTACACTGGAGGTTTTACATGAAAACAAACATGTCCAACAAATCCACAACACAAAACAAGAACAGCAGACAACTCCAAGTGACAGCGAACAGCAATTATCATAGATAGCACAGGGACTGTGCACTGTCCATGGTTACCTGTACTAGATAGTGCACGACCCTGCGGTTCAACAAACGACGGTGCTGAGATTGGCAAGTAAAGGGAAGCTACTTTCCCCAGCTTAGTCTCCTAACTTCTTTGCGACATACACGCCTAGAGCGTGAAATATCGTGCCGTCTTTCAAAAAGCCTATTAAAATTCGCTCTATCACCCGACCCTACAACCCCCATATACTTTAAGTCTCTAATACCATCATAAAGATGATAAACGACAAAAATATGCCACCAAACCGCAGAGCCCAGACCACAACAACAGGCTCCTCCGAAGCAAAAATATATTGAGAGAGCAATGCTCTTTGAGCAGGAAGCCGGTACTAAATTCCACCCATCGCTCAAAAAATCTGCATTGCGAATGAGATCGTGCGGTACTCCCTCTTCCTTACTACTAGGCATGCATCGTGCCCTCCTATTTCCCTTCGCCCGAGATTCAGTTTTTTTGCCAGCGCTGTGATTGTATTTTTGTTTTTAACGAATTTAATTAGGCCATTACCTAGATGATAAACGATATCTCTTGGTCCGAAGTGAACTATAACAAATAGGCGACATACGGTTTCAACAGAATGGTGATACGGGCTTGGTTATCCAAATAGTACGATTTGGTTCAACTAGACTTTTTCTTGTTTGGGTTCTTCAAGCTTCATGATACGCTTAAAGTTAACAGAACTAAGGTCTTTGTTCAAGTTCAGCCAGTTCTGGCAGAGTCAGTGAAATTTACACCACTTGCATCCACGCCATCATAAAATGACGGGATTTTTTTTTTTTTTGTAAAAATGTTTATTTAAAATAGCACTTTTTTACATTGGTGATGATTTTTCTCGGTTTGTATAGCGTTTGTCAAAGATCGCGCTTTACGAGTTATTATACATGGAGTCTCATGAAATGGGTTTAAGATTAATTCAGGGTACCGCTAGACTCCGTTGTTTCTTCTAACCCATTTCTTATTTTACTTAATGATCTCCTATATAAAAGTTGGAACACTGCCCACTCTTTTGCGGAAGGCAGCAACCTTCAGATATAGGACCAGCCTAATCGAGATCGGTGCCCAAGAGCGTATGAATGACTTACTAAGTTATGATATCTTTTTAGTTTCAGAATGGAGTTATAAAAAACAGAGTTAATTCAATGCCGGTAAACCCCAGTGCTGTTTATTAATACACAAACTCACGACCGTAAATGATGCTTAATTTTTACTAATAAATGGTACAAATATTGAAGAATCGGTTGCTCTTGATGTTCTTGGAATAAAATTTCATGTAACGCTCGCTGGGCTGAACACGTTTTTCATGTATCTAATTAAGAACTGCTTTACTCTATCCGATGTTCTTACCATTTATACCACCCATATTCAACTGCAAATGTCATACAGCTCTCGGCCCCTGCCTCAAGGTGTATTTTGGGTTTACTCGAACTTTTGTTTTTTTTTTTTGAACTTGGACCAGTACTCAGGGTGCATTGTACCAGAACTAAGAAAATAGGTTGTGAGGAGGAGGAAAGAGGGAGAAGTATTTGTGTACATTTGACTTGAACCTTTCAACGTTATAACAGACAGGAAACACTATCTAGTGTAAAAGAGAGCAAAGAAGCCTATCACTGACAGTAGGATACGGTTCGTCTGTGTTCCACAGGTTGCCTGCAGGTGTGTTTCCATTCACATATAACGTTGAAAGATCCAGTCGAACGTCCACAATCACTACTTCTTCCTAGTTACAGTACTTTGCACTGCATTACAAAAGCGTTACACTAGGATATCCCAATGTCTTATTCCAGTACAACAAATCAATTGTATGACGTTTCTAACAACAGACAAATTAATCACTTCAACGATTTCAATATTTGAAACGGAAAAGCGTAAAGCAATACGAAACACCTGCAGCTTTTCCAAAATACCGGCGTGGTGCTCATTCTCAGTCATATATGTACTTTTGGCAAGTGCTGCTCTTTGAAAGCAAATTAAACTTTTAGTAAAAATTTTAATTGAAACGGGCCATTAGTATAATACATATGCACATATATACGAGTACTTTAATTTTTAAAAATTTATGTTTCCAGTTTAAATTTTTATTATAACATGTTTTTTTATTTCTTTTCAGGTAAGTGGATTTATGTGGCAGTTTTAAATGCAGTTTTTGAAGCAACAGTCACTAATTTTTCGACTCTAAATCTAAAACAAACAATCTCGTGCGTAAGGACCATTGTTTCCTTAAGGACATTTCAGACTACCACATTTTGTATTAAGACTTATCTCGAATTCATATAATACGTTCAAGTGCGATAATGTAAATGTAAAGCGTCATGAAATTGCCAAATAATACGGTAAGAGATTTGACATTCCATAAGACTTGATCATTTTTTAAAAATTTGTTTAAGCAATAAGATTTTTCAGTGGATCAGAGTTGCATTTTTTATAATAGCAAATAGTAAAATTATTAAAACCAAACGTTGACTAACAGCCTGTTCGACGTTATCGAATAAAAATGTATGCGAAAGAAAGCTAGTCACTCACATTCGAATCAATTTGGGTTTATCTATGTCACTATTGTTCGTTCGCATGAACTTATGTATTTTAATTGAATTTTGACACATCGTTCGCATAGAATAAAGTTAGAAAAACCCCAAATCAATTTTCTTTCGCCTAGAATGCGAATGAACTTATCCTTTCGACATCGGCGAACTGGCTGTAAGACGTTATCTGACCAATAATATCAGTCATTAACCAACTCAACATTTCTTCTACCACTTCTGGTTCCTTACATTGTGGGTATCTGTTGCAAAAAAACAGCACCTCCGGACTAAAATTAGCTCCCAAAAAACCAGCCATCCACTACGATTATGAGCGAAGACTAATAACTCTTCGCTGGGATTTTAAGGCTATATCATATCCAGAATGTTTCAACCTAGACACAGGTACCATGATGACCAGGAAAGCGAAACCTTCTGAGGGCTTTGCTGATCCCCGTTCTGTCAGTTGAGTCTTGTTGCGGGGTTCAAAAGCCCACCAGAATCTTAGTCAAGCAGCTTCCTAGCGCTTTATTTACTACAACAAATGAAACTTCGACCGCTCCTTTTGTGACTCAATTTTACTAATTATATCCACCTCCGGCTTAAGCAACATAGATTGCTACTGTTTGTTAAATTGTTCTTCTATGCGGTAGGCATCTAAAATTTCTTCAAGATTATGCTCCTCTCCCAACAGCTTCCTTTTAAGCTCAAGTTGTGCCCAACCATAAATAATATTGTCCCTTAAGCAGACCTCTTCTATTTGCTATTTGCCGACGCAATCGTAAAACAAATTTATCAAAACTCTCACCGTCCAAAGGACTGATGTTCCGAAACAGGTGTCTCTCAAATGCTGAGTTCCTTTTTGGTGTCAAATATTCTTTAGGTTTCCTCACCAACACAACATAAAGTTAATTTTCTTTTTTTGAAATCTGTCTTTTGCTAACTCCACAGGGTAAACTATTCACCCACCAGCTTGCAAGGCTCACACAGGTCGCAATTTCGGTCATATTGTGTGTGTATTTAATTCCTGAGATAGGTAATGGAAAGTTTCATAAGTTGGTGGCCCGAAGGCCATTCAGAGCATTAGCCCTTAACAAGCGCACCTGTCTTGACGCGGTCTTTTCTGGTGGTCCATCAGCCACGGGGTGAATTATTCCAGATTCATTACCGCCCCCTTGTGGCTTTCAAGGCTCATACAGGTTGCAACTTTGATCATATTGTTTGCATCCATATGGACAAAACCCTTTGCTGAAGAGCTCGGATCTTCTAATCTTTCCTATATGTAATTCCCCAGACAGTCAATGAAACACAAAGCTTCATGAGCTGGTGGGCCGAAAAAACAATATTTCTTAACAAACTCACCCGCCTTGCCGACACTACTGTTTCCTTACATTACAGGTATCTGCTGCAAGACAACATTACCTAGGTGACTGCAATTAATTTCTCATAGAATACTATTAGTATTCTACCTGCGAACGTTTTAGCCAGATGCTGGCGCCTCAACCAGGACTACCGCCAGGATAATGTGCATAACAGAATCACCTTGAAGCGTACTGACTCCCGTTCTGCCAATTAACTCTTGATGAAGGGCCTCGGAAGACAGCCTAATTCATGCTGGAACTTCCTAGCCTTTCATCTGTCGCAACAAATCACGGCCAACCTTTTATTTAAATTCTCATCTGCTTGACTCCATCAGCTTCTAGCATATTGTTGCGTTTTTGCGTTTAAAAACGCTTTTGCGGATTCTTCAATTGCAAATGAAATAATGACTCACACACTTGTTCGTTACAGAGTACTAAATAGTTCACAACTTTTGTTTTCGCTTAATACCGCTGTTTATTAAAATACTATACTTGCTTACTTTTATGACTTATGACTGTCTTGCACAAAGTTTAAAAATGAATTGAGTCGTTGCCGCAGCCATACCTGCTATTTATACTTCTTTATCATGTTCTACAATCATCAAGAACTTTCTAGTGATTAATAATTCTGGAGTCAAATGTACAAATATAGTTCTTACGCATATACGAGGGCGGATCGAAAACTAATGATTATTTTAAATTTTTTCGAAAAGCATGTATTTATTAATAAATAAATCTTGTTCCCTTCAATAAGTATCTTGTCCCCTTTAAAGTAATCCCCTCAGATATAATACAGTTATACCAGCCTTTTTCCCCAATCCACTTTTGAAAGGCTTTTTTGGTATTGCCAACAGCTCTTATTTCGATTTTTCTTTTATCTCCTCAATCGTAGCGAAACGCTTTCCTTTCATCGGCGTCTTTAGTTTTGGGAAGTGGAAAAAGTCAGCGGGTGCCAAGTCCGATGAATACGATGGTTGAGACATGATAACGGTTTTGTTTTTGGCCAAAAACTCACGCACAAGCATCGATGTGAACTGGTGCGCTGTCATGGTGCAAAATACATGATTGTTTTTTCCACAATTCTGGGCGTTTCTGACGAATTGCTTCGCGCAAACAGCGCATAACTTCAAGGTAGTGTTCCTTATTGACCGTACTACCTTGTGGCAATTCAAGATGCACCACGCCATTGCAGTCAAAGAAAACAATGAGCAAAACCTTCACATTTGACGGAATTTGAAGTGCTTTTTTCGGTCTTGGCTCTTCATCCATTGGGATGATTGGGCTTTGGTTTCAATGTAATAGCCATACATCTATGATTCGCCACCAGTTATGGCCTTTTTGAGGAAATCTGGATTCTCATTGATGATGCTCAACAGCTCCTGAGCGATGTCCATGCGACGTTGTTTTTGCTCAAAATTTAGTAAATTTAATAAAAAATCGAAGAGCATACCAAAACACTGAAAATTCGAAGTGGCTGATATTGCCAACAGGTATAACAGTCATGTGTACCAATATAACAGAAAAAAAATGCGAAAATCGAATGGAACTCGCGAAATTTGAAAATATAGTTTTTTTTTTTTATCAGACTATGTACACATTTACACACACGCCTGCGAACAATAAGCAAGTAACAACGACAAATAATAAGAAACAAAACATGCAATAATGCAAGAAAAACAACAACATCATTTATAGTGAATTTTACGCACTTTAAATCATGTATGTTTGTTTGTGTATTATGTTTTTAGTTTTATCTTGTTTGTGTGAATGTGCTGTACATTTATAACAAGCAGATCTACAGCTGCACACTGGGTTGGATGTGATAAAAATTCGTAACAATATGATAAAAACAAATTATTTTGATATTAGATATGATAAAAACTGTCATTGTTTTTTAAAAAACTTCCACAACTTGTATTATTAAATGTAACCATCTCTTGAAATTTATAGATATTAATACTAGCATTACAAAAATGCAAACAGTAAAATATTTATATAGCAACTAGCTATAATTATATTGATAATACATTGTTTTTAACAATAATGCATAATGTTATAGAATATATACTAGTGTTGTTGCAATAGATAGTTCGATAGTTTTGTTTTTAACTATCGATATTTTCGATATTATCGATTTTTAACATATGTATGTATGTATATGTTAAAGCTGACATTCCTAAAGAATATTGCTATTAAACAAAACCAAAAGAAACCTTGTTTAATATTGGTTTTAGAAATAAAAAAAAAACCTTTCTGAACTTATAATTAATTAAAGATTTATATTCATACACACATAAATACATACACACATATATTCTAATCGTACGATTTTTCATTAAACCTCTTAATAAAAAAAATTACAGTCTACAACAAATTAAACTTCAATTTTAATTTTGTTGAAACACAGATAAAAAAGAAACAAACATATATTATGTTTCTTATTCTATGTGTGTACTTCAGTTCTGAGCCCAAGACTTAACTTAGGCAATTACATTTTATTTATATATTTTGTTTGTCATTAGTTAGACCAGTGATTATTTTGAAAAAAGTAGCCAATACAAGTAATGTGCATAACAAAAATTTTTCAAAAATATGTTTGGAGAGCCTAGTTTATGGTTAACTTACTAAATAGAATGAGATTAATCATTCATTCACTTATGTGTTTATATCATTACAAAATCAAAGGCTCCAAACTTCCGAGAACCCCTTACGAGCTTTTTTTGATTCACTGCTGTTTTCAACATATAGAACAGCAATTTGTAGCATGCAACTTTAATAATTCACTTTACTTACCATTGAGCCTTTCCAGAAAGTTCTTCATAACAATAAAACAAGCGTATCACAACTGGTTAAATATTTAACTATTACTGTATCAGTCATTAGTTCACTCGCATCTTACATATCTTCCAATAATTTATGCATCAAAATCCAGTACCATATTAAAGACGTTACAATCGGCTCAGAATAAGGCTTTGAAAACTGAGTTCAACCTTCCAATAAGATTTTCAACAGTAAGCCTTTTCCAAAACTATGCCAAATCAATCCTTCCAATAAGAGGACTTTTAAATTACCAACTGCTTCTATATGTTTTCAAATGTATAAATAGAATTGGTTCGCATTCTGTTTTATTTCAACAGAACATATCAACATCCAGGATGAATACTAGACAGTCAAGAGACCTGAACATTGTGCGGTGTCGCCTTGAGCTTACTAAGCAGCGCATTAAATTTAGCGGTCCAAGTGAATATAACATACTACCAGAAGGTTTAAAAAATATTCCGGTGTTACCAACCTTTAAAAATAAATTAAAAGATTATTTGCTTGAAAATGTAAGTTTACTTCTTGCATATGAGAATTAGTCAATTCTTTTTTTATTTGCGTTCAGTTTCTAAGTCATGTTTGTGCAATTTTTTTTAACACATTGTAAATATGTATTGAATTTTTTTTTGCGAAATTGTACCTAGTTGCCCTTAAGCCTCTGTAAAACCATTTGGCGCTGAGGCATAAAAATATTACTGTGTAATTACAATAATATAGAAATAAATACACTTAAAAAAAATACTAATCAACAGCTTTTAAAAAGAAAAACTAATGCCAAAGACTTACAATTTTTAAAAAAATGTATGAAAATCAAATGTAGTGTTACCGGTTATTTATTAAAAGAAATCAAAGACGTTAGTATATTTTTAAGTTTCAAGTCGGCGACAAAATTTTTTATGAGCCGAAGCCTCTGGACTGAGGTACTAATTTGATCAATAGCCCACAATACAAACAACGCTTTTGTTTTGCAAATAATATGTAATTTCTTTCGATAGTATCACTATCGGATAAAAACTATCGATAGTGGACTAAAAATAAAACTATCGATGGTACTATCGATATTTTTGCAGCTCTATGTTGCAACCATATTTCAAACTGCCTTTCCTTAGCGTGTATAAATGCAGTAATGCCTCTTTAAAATTAGAGGCTTGATCTGTATGCTAATTTATAATAAAGTGAAAGTTATTTTAAGAAATTTGGAGTTGTTTCTGGCTGTTTATAATTTAGTGTGTGAATTAAAAATTTGGTCGCTTTTAGACCATAGGACAAACGCTAGTATTAATAAATTGCAATGGGCGCTTCATTTTGATCAATATCTTCTCTTCTCTTAACAAGTCTACAGTTTAAAAGGAAATAAGTTCGCAGTAATAAACGTAGCAAGCGAAAACTTATAATTGTTTAAGAAGTACTGAAGCTTCAATATTGAATATTATTAAGTAAAAACTTGTCTTAATACTCTCAAGAAATGTTTTTAATTTAGTTGTATAATTTGCAAGCACAAAGTGTGTAAAGTGTAAAGTGTATACGTATATACTTTACAATTTGACGTCAAGTAAAAGTGACTGCAGTCCTTTTTCAGTTTAAGTGAAAATTCCAATTTTTGTCAACTTCAGCAATAGTTGTTGTCCTTCCCTTCCCTTTAGGAGATTTATAGAAAAAAATCAGCAAAATTTTAAAGAAAGAATATTTTAAAGAAGATTTAAGAATTTAGTTAAAATTGTCTCTGTATTTTTTTCTTTGGTGACCTCGATTGCTTGCCACCCACCTGGAAGTTTTGTGCGAAATGTTTGTTTAAGAAATATGTATTTAAGTACATATTTATGTATGAATGTATGCATGTATGTATATATACATATGTGTATATAATCGTGCTCTTCAAGCGCAGCTATGTATCGTCTTAACCTTTAACCAATGGCAACAAATACAAAATATTGCAATAAAATTGTTGCTGATGTAACAACGTCAGCGACAACAAACAGAAGAGGAGCTGAAAAACGAAACAATGGCATTTTTGACAGTTGGTTGGTTGGCTGACTGGCTGGCTGGATGGTTGGCCCTTGGTAACAAGAAAATTTATTTTTCTTTTCATATTCGAGATGTTCTTATTATTTCTCACACATACAACAAAATAAATTTAAAGAAATGTCAAAAAAAATCCTTGTTTCAGCTTCGTACACACACACACACACACACACACACACACACAATAAAATAAATTTAAAGAAAAATAAAGAAATTACACAAAAAATTGGAATGAAAATAATGGATTTTTCTACATTTTTTTTGTTTGTTTCGTTTTTTGTTTTCCTTTAAAGGCTGCAAGTTTTCTGTTGAATGGTCGTCTTTCTCTTTCCTGTTTCTGCCACCAAATAAGAAAATAAGACACGCGTAAACTGTAATAAAAAAAAAAGTATTACTTAAGGTTTATGTTTTTCAATGCGATGCACTGTGGGCGAAAACGCGATTTTGGCGGCAAAAAATACTTCCCAACAAGCTAAATTCACCAAATTTGGTGAGTAGACTTCTAATGATAAAAAAAATCGATTAGAGAAAAAATGGCCAGGCCATGCCCCCATTTTTTTAAAGTAATGGCAAAACGTACGTCAAGCTAGCTTCACCAAAATAATTATGCGGACTTCTGCTGGCAAAAAAGTATCTTTAGAAAAAAAAAATGAACGAAGCCAGCCCCCTTTTTCCTCCTGCCTCCTGTTAAAAAAAACTTGAGTACAAACAGGCGGTCCAAGCCCACTATTAAAAAAATATTGAATGTTACCAAAAATTTTATTTATTCTTTAATCCATAAATTTATAATTTTAAAAAAGTTATAAATACTTACAGTCTTATTTATAAAAAGTTTTTCATGTTTATTAAGCTCTTATTACAAAAATTTTGTATGGAAATCAGTGCAATAAAAGCTTAATAAACTTGAAAAAATTTTTGTAAATAAGGCAGTTATTGATTAATCTGAAAATAATAGATACATGTCCTCAAAAGATATAGGGCTTAATTAATCATAGTATGTTTCTTCGTTTTCATCTGCCTCTCATTCCAATGAATAATTATTTAATAACTCTAAGCTAACATCAGCATCAAAACATCAGGGCTGATCAAAAAATAGCTGTTATTTTAAATTTTTTCAAAAAAGTATTTATTTATTGATCAATAACTATCTTGCCCCCTTTAAAGTAATCCCCCTCTCAGATGTAATACACTTATGTCAGCTTTTCTGCCAATCCTCGAAACACTTCTGAAACGCGCTATTTAGTATCGCCAACGAAATTTCACAAAAATATACAGACAAAACCCCATCGTACGAAATACAAACATTTAGCAAATTATACTTGTAACAATGGGGTGAAAAGTCCCGGGATTAACAGAGTTTTTTTTGTTTAAAATTAGCTTTATACATTAACGTAGTCTTCATCAAAAGCAACGCAATTATTCCACTTTTGTAGATTGACTTTCGACACGGTATGTTGATGAAAAAGCATTTTTTTCTTTGCTATATGCGGTCGTTTCTTTGCAATTTCGGCCTTCAAACGCTCCAACAACGCTATATAATATTCACTGTTAAAGGTACTTCCTTTCTCAAGATAGTCGATGAATATTACATCACGCACATTCCTAAATACCAAGGCCTTAACCTTTCCAGATGATTTTTGTGCTTTCGGGAGCTTTGGACGAGTTTCACCAGTTGCTATCCACTCAGATGACGATCGTTTTGATTTCGGAGTGAAGTGATGGATCCATGTTTCATCCATTGTCACATATCGAAGCAAAAATTCCGGTTTGTTACGTTTTTGGTCTTCAGTGCACTTCAGCACTCACTTTGAAATGAGCTTTCTCATAGTCAAATGCTCATGCAATATAAAGCCAACACAACATATTCTATTGATATCTTTACGATGTCGGCTAACTCAGGCAACTTCACTTTTCGATCAGTCAAAATTATATTATGGATTTTTTTATGTTTTCTGATGTTACCGCCTCATTTGAGCGTCCACTGCGTTCTGCATCATCGGTGTCTCTACGACCACGTTTGATGTCAGCAAACCTATGTTGTTTCTGATGGAACGGGTCCCCACAACACTTTTCAAGCCATTGATTCGCGTGAACGATATTTTTTCCCATCAAGAAGCAGTGTAAAATTAAAACACGAAATTGTTTTTGATCCATTGAAAAAGTAACGTCACTGTTGGCACAATAAATCACAAACTAATGAATTGAATATCATGAAATTTTAACAGCTGTCTTTTGAAAGATAGTATTAACTGAAAAAAGGTGATTGCAATAAAACTAACGCCTTGTTAGGCCCGGGACTTTTTAGTCCATGTATTATATAGTAAAAATACTCACCTCGAGTACTACAACTCATATTTGCAAAGTTTTTTTTTATAAGAACATATTATTAAAAAAAAAAAAACAGTTTTTAATTTTATACAAATTTTTCTTCTTCACGTGCTAAAAAATATGTAAAGATTAACAGTTGTTTCTGCATAAACAAGGAGTAAACTTTTTTTTCTTATCAATATGTTGGCTGTTGAACGACATCAAAAAAAATTGTAAAAATTTAAACTTGAAAAATATACTTTTTGCCGCTAAAATTGCGTTTTCGGCCACAGTGCGATGGCAACAAATGTTACAATTTTCCAGTTTCAATTCATATTTTTGCTTTAAATTTGTCTTTCATTTTTACGAGTATTTTATACCCAGATATCTTTGTTTTTTCCTTATACATAAAACTTTTTTGAAATAAAAAATTTAATTTATTTTTCTTTTCCTTTAAACATATTGAAATGCTGTTGGGAATAGTTTTTACTTACTTTATTTAGTTTGAACTTTTCTCACGGAAAATTTTTCACTTAATATAGTATGTAAAGGAAAAAAAATTGTTTTTCTCCCAAAAGTTTCTTGTTATTGGAAGGATAAAAAAAAGAAATAAAATGTGGAAGCAACAACATCTATTTCAGTTTCCATTATTTTGTCTATTTGTTTCTCCCCGTTTTCGTGTTTTCATATTTTCTTTAATGTCTTTAACATGTTTCCTTTTATTGTTATTTAAAATTGAGTTTTCAACTTAATAATTTATTAAGAGTCGAGTTATTTTATGTTGTGCGGGCACGCAACGTGGGCGGTTAACCCAACAGACATTTAGCTAAAAAGTTTAACATATTTTCAAAAACTGCTCAGCTAAACTAATAAACCAAAAATGTATAAAATAATTTTTTTTTGCTAATTCAAAAAAAGTTTTTTTTTTTTCATATAATTCTGCATAATTTTTCTGGACTATCATAAAATTTCCATAACTTTGGCCTATACTTTTAGCCTACAGCTATAGCAGTGTAGCCTGCCACTGGAATAAATTTAATTGAGTATATCTCCTAAAGTTCAGAAAAAAACTTTTTGCAGAACCAAACTCCAAGGTGATGGCTTCAGTTTCCTAAAAAAATGTAAATAAAACTGTTACTACTAATTTGTTTTTTATCTTGGACCCCTACATATGCAGTGCATTGTACTGGAACTAAGAAAATAGGTTATGATGAGGTAGGAAAGTAGCAGGAGTAGTGTTCGTGGAAGTTTAAATTTAACAATAACAACACTAAAGACTAAAACAAACTCTATTTATTTTCTACTATAGATAGAAAATAGTTAAATGGCTCGGTGGCTAGTGGTTAAGGCAGCAGTTCATGATACGTCAACACCCGACTTCAAATCCGAATGAGTGCTGATGAGAAGTGTAGCGACTACGAAACAGCTAGTTGTTCTTCAGCTAAAGATTTGATTATTATTTTTCTTGTCTTCTTCAATCAAGAATTATTGATCACAGCAAATTTGTATTGTAAAAAATCCTTCTTAGGAAAAAAGTTAAGAATGGAAAAACTTGAACTAAAACCCCATGTACAGATGTACAAACCAAAAATCTAATTTAAAAATTATAAAAAAGTTCAACAAAAATTCAATAAATTTATATAACTACTTCACATGAAAGTTAAATGTCTCTATTTCTGCAAAAAAGTAAGAGAATAATCAAAGCGGATGGTTATTGTGTTACACAGATGGGTCAAAGTTCATAAACGGAGTTTCTTATGCACTCATTGATGATAGTTTTATTATAATTCTTAATCCTATTTGCTCTGACCTTTATTTAATAAATAAATTTTTTCAGTTCAAGGTCCTTTCTTCAATTTTTAATGTATTTTTCAACTATCCGTCTTCCTTTGGAAGACTTCTATTTTATTAATTTTATCACAGAAACAAATAAATTTTCCTGAAGAAGTCTTCCAAAGGAAGACGAAATATTGAAGAATACATGCGAATGCAATTGCAACATTAAATACTTTTTAATGGATTAAAACCCAACAAAATAAAAAAATATATGTTATCTGCTCCGACTCTAAATCTTGTATACGAGGGCGGTTCGGAAACTTCTTAGCCGAGCACAAAAAGCGCGGTATAAACAGAAAAAAGTTAAGTGTTTTGGAAACTTCCATCCCTACTATGAACACATGTTAAATTTTGTTTCGATCTGGTAACTCCTTCATATAGAAACAGGTGTTCACAAAAGACGCATCCGCGATTTTTTTACAATGGAAAAATTAGAAATGCGTGGTGTCATTAAATATTTACATAAAAATGCTTTATCGGGACAAGAAATTCATAATGATATGGTGAATGTGTTAGGTGAAAGTGCTCCTTCATATGCAACAACTGTGAAAATGATTTACATCAGTACCTGCCTTGACGGCCTAACCTGATGGTGGACCAATTCCACGGAGTGAATTTTTCACGACTCACCACCGCCCCCGTGTGGCTTGCTAGGCTTACACAGGTAGCAATTCTTGTCATATGATTGCGGTCATATGAACAACTTCTTGTTGAGGAGTTCGGGCCTTCTAATCCCACATGTATGCAATTTCCCAGCAATCAATGGAGGACAAGGTTTAATGAGTTGGTAGGCCGAAGCCCACTAAGAGCATCAGTCCTTAAACCAACTCACCCGTCAACCATCACCACCGGTTCCTTACAGTACTCGTATCTGTTGTATAGGCAACAGATCCTCGGGAGATTGTTAGCCCTCGAAAAAAGCCATCACCAAACAATTATCAAGGATACTAACACTCCCTTCCTGCGATTTAGGTTTCAACCACAGCCAGAACGTTTCAGCCAAGGTAGGCACCTCAACCATGATCAGCCCCAGTCGAACCGCAAGCAGAACTTCCCGGGGGCCATGCTGATCCCCGTGCTGCCAATTTATACCCTTGGTAAGGGTTTCGGAAGCCAACACAACATAAGTCATGTGGCTTCCTAGAGTTTTGTTTGCCGCACCAAACGAGGGACCCCTTCCCCTCTTTTCCCCGAAAAACAGAGTGCCTAAGTTAGGAATACGCCAAGGCAAAACCTGTTCTTCGGGGGCTTCATATGATATGGTATTAAATGACCGACGAATAAAAGTGCGTGAAATAGCTAATATCATGATCGAGTCCATTTAATTTTGCATGAATAACTGCAGATGAAAAAGCTTTCTGCAAAATGGGTGCCGCATTTGTTAACAGTCGACCAAAAACGCATAAGAATGAACATTTCTCAAGCTTGTTTGGATCATTTTAAGCGAAATAAAATGGATTTTAAGCGTCATTTCATAGCTGTTGATGAGACAAGGATCCATTACTATACTCCACAAACAAAAGAACAATCCAAACAATGGATTGAAGCTGGAGGAAGTGCCCCAAAGAAGGCAAAATCAATTCAATCAGCTGGTAAGGTTATGGCAACGGTTTTTTTGGACTTTAAAGGTATTTTATTGATTGAATATCTGCAAAAGGGTAAAATAATAAATTTAGAGTACTATTGCAACCTTTTGGATCAATTAAATGTACAAATTCGAGAAAAACGTCCTGGCTTACAACACAAAAAAATAATTTTTCATCAAGACAACGCACCAGCGCACAAGAGTGTTTTAACAATGGCTAAAATGAACGAATTAAAGTACGAGTTGCTTGACCACCCACCTTATTCTCCTGATTTAGCTCCCAGTGACTTTTACCTGTTCCCAAATCTAAAAACATTCCTTGCTGGCAAGTGTTTTACCTCAAATCAAGATGCAATTGCAGTTGTAAACCACTATTTTGAAGACCTTGAGGAAAACTTTTTTAATCAAGGGATAGAATTGCTAGAAAAGCGTTGGACTAAGTGTATTGAAGTTTCAGGAGATTATATTGAGAAAAAAAAAATATTTTTGAAAAACTAATTATTCTCTTTCATTGATAGGCTAAGAAGTTTCCGAACCGCCCTCGTTATAGCAGTACAAAACTTTACAAATAGAAATGACATTATCTGCGAAATAAACGACAACCCAATTCATTTTTGCAAACAAACTTAAGTAATAAGGTTGTTCATTTGTTTGAAAGGTGTAAAGAACTGTTAGAGACGTGTATAAATGAAAACGCTTGTTTTTTGACAGATATTATTAAAGCATATTTCTTTTTAAATTCTCAATAATTTATTTAAATTGTTGGGATATAAAGTTGAATGTTTGAGAATATCTTTCAAAAATTTCCAAAGTCTACTGATGATTAGGGTAGCTCCTATGAAATGTCGACATATAGATAGCTGGAAAACATAGAAAACAAGCTATTTATAATTTTTTATTGGTATAAATGTTAGAAGCTTATATAGCGAATAAAGAACTCAGTTGTATAAAAAAAAATAGTAGGCTCGCCAAACGCCACAGGCAACCTTTCAAATGTCCTTTGTATTTAATTTCATTTTTTACACAAAACTTAATACAGTTTTTTCGATACATTTTTTCGTATAGTAAGTAAAAGATCGAAGAGCACACCAAAACACGACTAACCTTTTAATCTGTCAAACAACAAACTGACAATCAAAAATGGCTGATATTGCCAACATATATAACAGACATGTGTACCAATATAACAGAAAGAAATGCGAAAATCGAACATATGTAACTCACGAAATTTGAAAATAATGCTTAGTTTTTAATCAGGCGTCGTATATCCCGATCATTTCAAATCCTTCCCCCCTAAACTTGACAGTTTATTTGTTACCGAATCTTATTGGCGATTAACAGAGTGAGTTAGTGGTTTCCTGCCTACTAAAACCGCTTATACAAGTCAAATATATACTTGTAAGGAAAAATTATTACTGCATGGTGCTGCTGTAAGTCTTTTTCATAACTGCATGAAAACACCCTTTAATTGGTTTACTTTGCGAACAATACTTTTTCCACATAGCGGATTGAAGTCCAATTTAATTACAATTTATTTTCTTATAATTTCATAAAGTTTCCTTAAGTCACAGCGTCCTATTGAGCCTTATTTTAGAAGTGTATATTATTGTTCTTTTAAGTTAGAACGCAACTTGTTTTTGTCTTCTTCTCTTCTTTTTCTCTTCAGGTTTCAAGAGAAGCTTCTTTTTAAGTTTTACCAAATTACTCGTATTACATCAAAAATACGAGTATTTCCCGTGAAATTATCTTTTCCAGACCTTCTCATTTTTGTTCGTTGGTTTAAGTTATCTTCAAATTACCAATAAAATAAATTATTAATTTGTTTCATTTTGCCTTTACCTTTGATTATGTTTTTGCTTCACGAACATTTATTTCTAAATAAAATTTTCTGAATGTTTTCTTGGCACGCCATCCATCTAAAAGTCTTTCAACCGAATTTTTCTAAGTATTTTAATTAATAATGCGGTACGTAGGACAAAGCCAAAATAAAACAAACATCCTTTTGTTTGATACTGATTGGGGTTTCTACAAAAAAGAGTTTAGCATTTTGTCACCTGGATGATATTAAATTGCATTCAAACCGATTTTGACACTAAAACTTATTTTCAATATACAGGCTGGCTGATCAATTTTGCTACATTAAGAAACTCAAATAACTTTTTGTAAATTATATGTAATTTATTTTTTTAGTAATTCATTTGAAAAACAATACATTTTTATTAAAGTAATTCATGAAGTTTTGAAAATAATTGTACACAAAAGGCCTCCGCCATCGGTGACACATTTGCGACATCCAAAAATTATTCATTACTGCCTAGAGTGTTGCAGCGGGATTTGTCTCAATTACCGTTCGAATGGATGGCTTTAAATCATCTGGCTAAAGCTATGTAGACACGGTTGTTAGATGTTACAATATTGTAAGACCTGGCAACATGCTGACAATGTAGTGACAATGAAAAATTGTCCCGCAGAAGTAAACTGTGTGTTCAGACGATCGTAAGAAAATCTTACAATTTCATTGTCAGACTATGGTTTGACAAATAACTCATCTGACAACAAAAACTGTCAGTTCACACGGTTGTCAGATTGTTAGATGCAAAAAATTGTCAGACATGTTGTATATAACAACCATCTGTTTGGCAGTGTTACCCATCAAACTTTTTTCTGACAATGATGCCATTGTAAGCTGCATTAATTTTATACTCTGACAATTAAAACTGAGCTTAAAATACCAGCCAATTATCTGGCAATGCCGATGAAGAGTGTTCTCACAGTTGTCAGATGCCAGACAACATTGTCGTCTTAAAATTGATTAACAATGGTTTTTCTGACAACGTTGTAAGTTAAAAAATGGCAGTTTACACGATTGTAATACATTTTTAGACAATTTTACTGTCAATATTGTAAGATCTGACAGCCGTGTGTACGTAGCTTAAGGCTTGCCGTCTCGGGATGGCTCTTGGCGGTCTGTCTATCTGTAATCGCCCACAACAATAAAAACATCATGTCAGCTTTGACTGAAACCTAAAATCATCAAATACAAAACAAAAACAGGCCCGAAAATGAAGGTTTATACAAGAACACGCGATGATAAAAAAAACCTAAAATCCATCATGATGCCTCACCGATCCATTGTACTGGTACCACCATTTCAGCTACCAGATGTTAATGGCAAGCTTCGGCTGCCCTCCCTCCTAGAGTTGAAGTCAACTCTACCATAGTATTGTGCTGCCGAAATAAAACTTTTATGCATGCTTTCCCTAATGATATAATACCTAAGCTTTTTTTTTTTTGGTAGCAGCTTTCATCAGCCACCCTGTGGTTAAATATTAGGGACCGATGTGGATTTCGAATAGAAATCTCTCATCCTTTAGCTCTTGAATTTTTACTGGATAATCGTCGTACACCTTTCAAATAACCCCAAAGAAAAAAGTCCAACGGTGTCAAATCACATGATCTTGGGGGCCAATTGACATCGACACCACGTGAGATAACACGGCCATTGAATTTGTAGAGCAAAAGAGTCGTTGTTTCGTTAGCTGTGTGGCAAGTGGCACAGTTCTGTTGAAACCACATATCGTCCACATGCCTATCTTCTAATTCGGGCCATAAAAAGTTATCCCACGATAGCGAACACCATTCCTAGTAACTGCCTGACCGGTCTAATTTTGGAAAAAATACGGTCCGATGATACCGCTAGATTATAAACTGCATCATACTGTCACTCTTTGTGGGTCCATTATACATCAAGCGGCCAGATGGGTGACGTTTCGCAAGAATTCGGTAGGGATATCATGATTGTAACGGGACCAAAACGACCAAAGTGGGCTGGTTTCATGAAACTGGTGGTCTGTACAACCTAACCTAACCTAACGGACTGTAAGGCCGTCATCAACTCCCTGATTGGATTATAAACTAATTCCAGTCTGGTCCAAGAATGCAGGACATCTTTAAACAAAATGGCGAAACATTCTAACCTAACTCTAAAATGGGTACACAGACATGGGTCCTACAAGGGCCAAAAAAGGGACAACCCTAGAGGATAGGGATATAGATCCCTTTTGCGGACAAACCTTATCAGCGTATTGAAAAAAAAAAAACTCCAGACACTGAAACGTGCCCAAGAAAAATGGCTCACAGAGCCCATAAGCCTTATATCAAAGAATCTGGTACCTATTAAAACAGCCCAGATCTCACCTAAGAATCACTATACCAGTCATCACTGGATATTTCCCGTTTGGGAACCATGCCAGAAGACTAGGCTTATCCTATAACGACTTCTGCAGAAGTTGCCAAGAAGAGGAAGAGGAGAAGACAACCTCTCATCCCCTCGGGATATACCCGGCATAGGAGTATCACCGCCTAAGATATCTAGGCGGAAGGAGCTTCAATAGCCTATCATGTCTGGACTCGGTCAATCCGACCGCGTTAGCCTCTTTCCTAGCCTCGGATGGCTGGTACATCAATATGTAACTCCACACTAAAAAGATGTTTCCCACCTTTCCCTTTCTACCCCCTCTTCTCCTCCCACTATATCCCAATAATTTATCTTTTTCACCTATACTCCTACACTTTTCAGGCTAGCACAAAGGGAACGATTTCAGGATCCAAATGAGCTGGAGAATCTAAGCTACTTTTTGAAGAATCTAACGACCTGCCTACCTAACCGTACATTGGTTTTTCGATAATCACTCTTGGGTTGGAAGTTTAATATAGAAGGTTGTTGAGAAGGTCTAGATATTGGTGGCAAAAATCCGGGGATACAAGTAGTCTCACAGAGAGAAATCTGGTATGATTAAATCAGGCGATCTTGCTGGCCATGCAAAATCATCAAACCAGGGTTTTGTGCGACAGGGCAATTCTTCCTTTACGAGTAATATATCCATTCTGGCTCCTGTTATGCATGCAGTTGTGTTATCTTGTTGAAACCATGCGTTTACCCCCTCACTCATTCAATTCCGTCAGTAGGAAGTAGTTTCTCATGGCCCTGTAGAGTTCGCTGATGATGCCCTCGACAAAATCACTTCCCCCGCTTGAACACTGCACCGCACCATGCAGTAACCTTGAGTATATTTAAGTGCTTTCCATGCATCACAGGACTTTCAGTGCCACAGAAACTAAGATTTCCCCTGTTGACCTAATCGTTTAAATGAAAATGCAAACTCTCGCTTTTTATGATTTTCGACCTAGAATCGTCCGACACAATTATTCCATGCTCTTGCAGAGTATACCGCTTCATTATTTGTTTATATTTTGCAGTTGTCTAGTTCACAAATGTCATGTATGATTGACGTGAAACACCATTTGCTGAATCTATTACTTCTTACAATAGGGTGACTAATTTTGCTCCACCCTGTATTAGATAAAAAATATAACAAAACAAAAAAGATTACTCATATTTTTGCTAAATTCATTTCATTCTTTGAGTATCTACAAAAAGTCTTCTAAAAAATTTTAAATTTTCTAAAGTATTTTATGTCAAACAATAATTGTCAAGTGTCCTTCGTTGATGTCAGTCTGTATTTTGTATTCAGAACAAAGTTTTATCTATTCAAAGGCAACAACACAATTCGTTCTAACAGTAAACAAATATTTCGTGAATACCTAAGTGCATTTCCGAAAGCTAAACGAATCTTATTCTCTTTGGTGACTTCGCGAACAAATCTCTAGTAAATTGGCAAAACTGAAAAAGAACGATTTTAATATATACAAACAACAAAACAAACATTTGCACATAAATTATATATGACATCCAGCATGGATACAGAAATATTAAACTACATAGTTTTAGCTCAGTAAACCAACAAACATTTCTTCAAGGGTTTGTAAGTGTCCTTCATTAAGCTTTTCTTATCTATAAATTATAAATAGAAATATTACTGAAAAGGAAAATACTTCAGGTTCCATTAACCATCTACAGGAGTATACAGTGGGTTGCAGCGATTTGGAAGGACCAAAGTATGTCGATATTGTGTAATCGATTTTCAATAGCTTTGGTATGAGGGAAACAATTTTATTTCGTTAATAATTAATTCAATATCATCAAAAATATTTCAGTAATAATTAAAAATAATAATAATTCAAAAATAAAATTCACCATAGAAAAGTATTAGTAAAAAAACTTAAATCAGCTGATTTTAATTATTATCTACTAAAAAAACCAAGTTGAGTATTAAAAGTCGAAATATTGAAATTTGTGTGCCTCGAAAATACCCTACGTAAAAAATGCTACCAACCACTTTAGTTTGCTTTGCTTAAAGAGCAATTGAAAAACTATTAGGTGTATGACTTTGCTTCCGCAGTTTTGTTTTAGATATATATAGATCGAAATAAATAGATCGCAGATATCATACAATAAGCTTAGATACTTCTAAACATAATGCCATCGAAATATTAGTCGATTTGTACCTGTATCATAAAGTTATTTTCGATTGAACATGTCCGTTGACACGCCAAATTCTGGTTTGCGGGAGGTTTCAATTTTCTGCTTAAATATAAAGAAATCAAGAATCGTGTCAAAAGCAACAATAATTGGCGAATCATTGGGAGTGACGCAACAAGCAATCTCAAAACTCCTGAAAGTCATGGGATTGATTCAGAAACAAGGTAATTGGATGCTGTACGAGTTGAAGCCTAGAGATGTTGAATGTATATTTATTTCTCATAAGCAGTAAAACAATTATGTTAGAGTCATAAGCACTTTAACTTAAGATCTTCACTTCATATTTAATTAAACCTTTTTTAATAATACCTTTCAAACACAAAAAACAATCACTTTACTCCTTGCACGTTTTTACTTTTCGTTACACCTTGAAGCTCTAAAAAAACTCAATATCAGTCAGCAAGGCAGGATGCATTTATTTGGATGAAAATTATGTGACCTTACATAAAGTTTAAACAAGTTTACTTCCCAAAGAATTACAAAGGTGGACCAATAAGACAGTGACTATGAATTTCCCACATCTTAATGGAATTCGCAACACTGCCGCTGTCAACAGGCAACTGTCAGTTGATTCCTGTCTAAATTTGAATAAGCTGCGTCCTTAACGTTAGTTTGTATTTGACAGCCGTTGATAGCGGACTACTGAGAGTTTTCAGAAGAAAATGTAAAACCGTGAATTTCGGGTGCTCATTAAGCACTACTTTTTGCAAAAAAAAAACCTACATTCAAATTAATACTAAGCTTGATAAATATTATGGGGACTCTACATCATCTATTTCCATGGTAAAGTAGTGGTTTACCTGATTTCGATGTAGCCGTAGGTGCCAAACGTTCTGCATGTCCAGTTGTGGCTTCTACATCCGAGACAATTAAAAAAATTCACGATATGGTTTTAGCCGATCCGAGATTGAAAGTGATAGACATTTTAGCCACAAGTGGCTCAGTGGTTTCTATTTTGAATGATCACTTGGGTATGAGAGAGCTTTGTACAAGATGGGTGCTGCGTTTGCTCATAATCAGTACGATGCAAGGGTGCACAGATTGCAGTTGCCATGGCAAAAATTCATGAATTGGGCGACGAATTGCTCCCTCATCCGCTCTATTCTCCAGATTTAGCCAGGTGTGACTATTTCCTGTTCCCAAAGGCGGGAAGAGATTTTACTCCAACTGTATAGAACTAGGTTAGGTTAGGCAGGCAGGCTGCTGGATTGTCTAATATATCCTAGTACATCTACCTATAGTATACACTATAGGTAGGTGTACTGGTCATTGGGAGGGGGAAGGTGGGAAACGGTTAGTGTGACGTTACATGCTATTATACTAGCCATCTGCTGCTAACGCGGTCACATTGTCCGAGGCTACACATGATAGGCTATTAATGCTCCGCTCTCCTAGATATGTTAGGCGGTGCTGCTCCAATGCCGGGCATATTCCGAGGGGGGTGAATGTCTCCTCCCTGTCTTCGTTTTGGCAACTTCTGCAGAAGTCATAATAGGGTAAACCTAGTCTCCTGGCATAGTGACCCTAAAGTGAGATTTGGGCAGTTTTAAGAGCTCCTTTGTTCTCTTAAAGTTAATATGCGGCCACAGGTTCCTTGATATAGGACATGTGGGCTATATGCATAATTTTTCTTGGACACATTCCAGCGTGTGGAGCGCTATTCTTCTCCAGCACGTTGATAAGGGTTGTCCGCAAAAGAGATCGATATCCCTATCGTCCATGGTTGTTCTTTTTTTTTTTTGATAAATCATCAGCGATATTGTTGCTGTTATTGGACCCGTCCACATACCGATTGTAGGGTTAGGATAGAATGTCTCGCCATCTTGTTTAAAAATGCCCGACATTCCTGGACTAGACTGGAATTGGTGTACGAGTGTGTGCCCACCAGGGAAGTGATGGCTATCTTACTGATTGATATCTCTACTGAATATCTTGTTAAACGTCAGCCACCTAGCAGCTTTATTTATAGCCGATATTTCAGCTTAAAGAAAACTCTATTGATCTGGCAGTCTGAAGTATGTTGTAATGTTGAGATCTTCTACGCAAACGACCCCTCCCCTCCAAATCTTTCTCTCCTTCTAGATCTATCCGTGTAAACATAGAAGAACCCAGATTATAGGGGAGATTCCTCGATTTGGTAGCCAAAGCTCTTTGAGAGGAATAGTTTTGTGATGAAGTAGTCAATTAGGTCGGGGTTCTTTCCAATCTCGAATATATTGGCGTGTCTCCATGGTCTGCTGGGCCAGGCGACAGGTTATCGGTTTTATAAACACTTTTTAAAGCCACACAACTCCTTTGGGTTGTATGCCCCATGTTAGGCCTATTGCTTTTTTACATAGGTAAATGGCTGTTGTAGCCTTGGCTACTCCAGCCTGTATATTCTCTTTCCATGCTAGGTTGCTGTCCAGTATGACGCCTAAGTATTTTGCCTTAGGATAAGTGTGGTGCCATTCATCTTTGGAGGTGTGAGATATAGAGCTTAATAGTTTTTACTGAAAAGTAGAATTACTGTTTTCTTTGGGTTTATTCTCAGTTCGCCTTGTGCACTCCATTGTATTACCATTAACTGCTCAGTTACGGTGTACAAAGTATTTACTACGCCTTTCCACAAAAAACCAGGTAGTACTACTCCTTGATGCAAAGGATATTTTTCTCGTAATTCTGGTGGGGCA
The DNA here is from genome assembly GCA_914767995.1 of Thecocarcelia acutangulata. Taxonomy (NCBI): domain Eukaryota; kingdom Metazoa; phylum Arthropoda; class Insecta; order Diptera; family Tachinidae; genus Thecocarcelia; species Thecocarcelia acutangulata. The sequence goes on from OU612095.1 coordinate 70,862,030, forward strand.
CACCACCATTGTCTATTTTGTAGTTCTGCGCTTTAGTATGCTCGTAATGAGAATGATTGTGGGTCGATTAACGATTGTGAGTGGTTATTATCCAAGAGGCTAAATATGAACGATTCACTGAATAGTGACATTCTCTCCGAATGGGGTCGTAAAAAGAGAGTCGCCTTCAACGCTCGCAAAACCCAGTGTTGTTTATTAACACACAAACAAACGACTACAAGTGCTGCCTCATCTGTACTCATGGATGGTATAAATATTGAGGAATCGGATGCTCTTGGTGTTCTTGGAATGAAGATACAGTCTGACGTTAGCTGGATTGAACACATTTTCAATGTCTCTAAAGAAGCATTAAAGTACCTCGGGTTTTTGAAACGGTGTAAGATATACTTCACTCCAATCGACCTTCTTACTATTTATACCAGCTACATGCGACCGAAAATAGAATACAACTCTCATATTTGGGCCGGTGCCTCAAAGTCTATTTTGGGGTTACTCGACCACGTGCAGAAGAGGGCGAAGAAGCCTATCGGTGACAGTAGGGTATCCAACTCTATTGCCTCACTGGAGCATCGACGCAGTGTGGGGTGCGTTACTCTGTTCTATCGTTACTACAATGCATTTTGCTCTGACGAGATTAGGGGTCTTGTTCCCGAAACTCGCACATTTTTACTTAGCACACGTTCATCGTCCAGAGCTCATCCATTTGTGTTCGATTGCCCGGGGAATCGTACTACGCATTACAGAGAGAATTCGTTTTTCAGCCGTACGCTTCGTCTGTTGAATAAGTTGCCTGCAGACGTGTTTCCTGTCTGTTATAACGTTGGAAAGTTCAAGTCAAATGTTCACAAACACTACTCCCTCTTTCCCCCTCCTCACAACCTATTTTCCTAGTTCCGGTACAATGCACTGCATGAACACTGGTCCAAGAAAAAAAAAGTACATCTGTATCTGCGTCTCGACATTATTGCAGGGTACCAAGGTGTACTTTTTGTATTGGTGGGACCATTCGATACGACTGATCAAACTATGTAGCGCCGTTTCAACTGTTCTGCCCTTTGTACAGGCGTGTTGAGGTGGCGACAATTGGTTATTGCTAGTTTTGAACCTTATGTGGATGTCTATGATCCTCTTTAGCGTTTTCAAAAGAAAAATTAGAAAACGTGTGTTCCATCAAAAAAGTCGTATTGTACGAGCTTTTCACTTCTAATTAAGTTTGAAGTTGTCTTCAATTTCTAATGGTGAACAATTTCGACAGTTGATGAAAACAGCAGAAGAAGCTTTCAACTTAACAGAAATACGTCTAGCAATTATGATATTTCTGCTGCATATAACCTCACTCGACGCCACTAATAAGAACCCAAATTCGTGTCACCACCAAACAATAAATTTTTATCAGTTATCTAACACTTGTTTAAAATTTTAATATTAATTAATTTACATTCTTAGATGATGTTCGCTGGGTTGAGTTGAAAATGTATGTATGTGAGTGTGTCAGCGGGAATTGTGAATTTGTAAGTCAGTATAAATTTCTATGCCAATGTTATGAACCAGGAAAATGGATGATGATGTTGGTGGTGTCATCGACGTTGGATTTCTCGTATTTCTTGCATGAACTTCATCGGTTTTAAATGCAATTTAGTTTAACGCATTCTCGTTGTCGTAGATTTCGGCTGGCATGTATGATAAACAAAGTGCAGGTGCGTGGGTGTTGTTCGCTCATCTTATTGATGATGACTTTATGTATGTACGAGTATATACGTTTGGTTTGGTGGCCATCATGTATGAGTATTTGTGTATGTGTTTGTGTCTTTTGTTCTCAACTCAAACCTGTTAACTGCTCAATATACAAACTCACACACACGCACATATAACATATATACATATTCAAACTTTAAACTCTCAAAAAATAGTTTATCCTGTTATTTGGTCGACTCGACAACAACAGCATCGAAAAAGAGTAATTCCCATTGCGTACTGTGTGTCGTATGTGTGTGTGTATGAGTGTATTTGTGTAGGTGGTTGTGTCTGGTAGGTGCAGCACAACACATTACTTAACGCATCCCGGGAATTGTGCAGCAATAATAACAATAACACCAAAAGTTGCAGCTACAGTACCAGCAGCTCATATTCTAAAGAGTGCGTAAGGATTTTTAGAGTCGAGTGCCTGTATGAAACTACTCTTTGCCACAGTCCGCGTTAAGTTTGAAATTGTGCAACTCTTTGTTGTTTTAAATAAATTCTTTATGTATACACATATTAAAATTATACTACAAAACAAAATATTTTGTTGTTCTTGCAGCTGACAAAATTTATAGCTAAATCAAATTTTCCATAGGAGCTGCCTGCCGGGTGAGATTCAATACTCATACGTGTGTGCGTGTGTTTTTTTTGTGTTCGACTATACAAGATAAATTTAAAATTTTATCGTTAACAGTTTTGGGTGAAATAATAGTTGTGTAAGCGTATTAAAATTTGCGCGAAAGTGGTAAAGTGTGTGTGAAAAAGGTTTGATGAAAAAGTGAATAAAATAAAAATGAAATGTTTTATAAGTGAACAATTTTAAGCAAGAAGTTTAAGCGTTTTAAACCATTGACTGAATGACTTAAGTACTTGAGCATCAGTTTGGCGAATATGGTGGCTAAAGCAGTGTGTGATGAGTATTTTGTCTTTGATCCATTTTTTTACAAGCATTTTGAGTAATACTGCAATCAGAGCCTTGACACATTTTTTTGGTAAACCACAACAAGTCTTTAGGACATTACATTAACAACTGCAAAAAATAAGACCTTCGCGAGTAGATGGAGTCTATATTAGCGAAGGGCACTGATTTGTCTGAACTACGAAGATGTTTGGGGTTGTACTATTTATCATTGTGTTTATTTTAACCAGAGTTGCTACAAAGCCAAAAATTTTCTTACCAAAATGATTTATTATATTGCTTTTTACTGATCCCCGCTCTGCCAATTGACCCTTCGTGAGGGATTCGGAAGTCCAACACAACATAAGAATATGGAGCTACAGCAGTGTATGATAAATATTTTGTCTATGATCCATTCTTCTGACAAGCAATTTGACTAACACTGAAATCAGACCGTTGACACATTTTTCTATAAACTAAGCCACGACAGGTCTTTAGGACATTACAGTTAGAGTTTGCGTATTCGTACAGGATTTCAATCAACAACTACAAAAAATAAGCCGTTCTCTAAATCTTTGGGAGTAGTTGGAGTCTAGATTAGCGAAGGGCACTGATTTGTCTGAACTACGAAGATGTTTGGGGTTGTACTATTTATCATTGTGTTTTTTTAACCAGAGTTGCTCTAAAGCCAAACATTTTCGTACCGAAATGATTTATTATGTTGCTTTTTAGATCATGTTGTGAATAGATCATCAGCCAAAATAGATTTACATCAGCACCTACCTCGACGGCCTTATCTGGTGATAGACCAACTCTACAGTGTGAATTATTCACTGTTGCAACTCCTGATATATATTTGTAGCCACATAGACAAAACACTTGCTTAAGATCCTAGGTTATCTGCCAGCAAAGCCTCCGGGGCTTTGCTGATTCCCGTTCGGCCAACTTACCCTTGGTAAATGGTTCGGAAGTCCAACACAACATAAGTCATGCGGCTTTCCAAAGTTTTATTTGCTATAACAAACGAGGAGCTCTTACCTCTTTATGTTTCAGAAAATAGAGTGCCCTGATTAGGCGTACACTAAGGTCCTTGGCTGTAAACAGTAAAATTAAAAATTGGTACATTAATGCCAACTGCTCCGCATATCCGTTTGTGTGATTGTGTTTTCACCCATTTATTATAGCTTACAAAAGGAACACGTTGAGTTTTTCTTATGAAAAAGTAGTAAAAATGACAACCCATAATACAATACAATGAGAAAATATAAAGTGTGATTCATTTCAACGAAGCAAGAGAGCTGCAAAGTTTTTTTTATTAACTCTGTGATACGCACTTTTGTTATTCTCTGGTAACAATGAGACAGTGCTGAAATCATGCTGTCAACCTGTCAGTATGTTTTCAGGTTTTGAATTTGTCTATTTTTAGCCTCTTATTTAGTCTCTTTTTTTGAGCAAAAGCGCTCTATCTGCCCATCGCTGCTCTAGACTTTGTCGTAATCGTAGTCGTCTAAGAAGTTCAGTATACTTTCGAAAGATGTATTCTTTTGTACTTCACTTATTTAGGCACATATTTAGCTGTGTTTTCTCTAAAAATGACAGGGAACCAAATAAATAATTGCAGTTGGCCTGAACTCTTTCAAGTAATGGTAATTTCTTCCTTTCCTGGCGCGAAAATTGTGCGAATCAATAAAACACATTGCTAAAAATGATGTTGTGACCCTCTATCCTATAAAGGTTCATTATTCTCCCAAGCAATACGTTTTCACAATATTCACCCTAAATCTCTTACCATCCAACCATTTCTTCAGGTTTGGAAAAAGAAAAAAGTCGCAGGGTATTAAATCTGGAGAATATGCTGGAGTGATTAGCAGTTCCTAGCGCAATTTATGAATATTTGGCATAGTGACTACTCTTGATGGAACAGCACTTTTTTTAAGTTAACATTTTGGCTTGAAATCAGAGTATGAATCTATATATAGTAAAAACTCTCAATAATATAGGCTTCTCTAGACTATGTGAATAGCACTGCCAGCAATGACATTTTTAGCTAACAGACCCGCCTTGGATTAGTGCACGCTCACAGTGTAATTATTCCTCTGGGGTATGAAAGGACTCGTGTTTCGTTCGAAGACCAAAGCTTTTATCAAATCAAATCGCATTAAAGGACGATTAATTTTTATGAATACTTCATGAGTTTTTCTTTGGGAAAAAATCTTCTACAGAAACTGTACTACAAGTAGGCTATTTTTTGATTCTTATTTACATGTCACTATTCAATGAATACGAGAGCGGATTGATATTAAAGCTACCTAAGTAGAAAAAAAAACATTTTTTTTTCAAAAACCATTTATTTCTCAACATAGCCTCCTCTTAGCTAAATACACGTCGTAAGACGATATTCCAACCATCTGAATAATACGATTTTGGGAAGCCCTCAAAATATGCGTTAGTCTCGGCAATCACTTCTTCGCTTGAGATGAATCTTTTTCCTTTGAACCATTTTTTCAAGTTTGAAAACAGGAAAAGTCACTAGGGGCTAAATCTGGACTATAAGGTGGATGCTCAATCAATTCGAAGTGTGTTTCACGTAATTTTAGCATCGTATTTAATGCTGTGTGAACCGGTGCGTTGTCTTGAAGAAAGAGTATTTTTTTTTAAATGTGGTCGTTTTTTCTCGATTGCTTCAATCAATTGATCCAATAATGTACAATAATACTTTCCTGTGATTGTGGAATTTTTTTTCCAAGATAATCGATAAGCAATAATTCGTGTGCATCCCAAAATACAGTGACCACTACTTTGCCAACCGATTTCACTCCATTCGCCTTCTTCAGAGCATTTCCACCAGCTTCCACCCATTGTTTCGAATGATTTTTGGTTTCAGGTTTCATTATCATCATTAATCGAGGCCAAAAATAAACAGGTTTACACTTTATTATGTCCAAACACCGCTGTGAATAGGTCTGTCGAACACGTTTTTGTTGAACACTGAGCAAACGCGGCACCTATTTTGTCGTTGGTTTTTCATATGCAAATTTTCATGCAAAATATTGAACCCACGTTCATATGATATGTTACCATTTCAACAATCTCACGGGACTTGACTCGGCGATCATTTATAATGATATCGAGGATTTTCTTGATATTTGCTTCAGTCGCCACCTCTTTTGGCCTTCCTGTTGATGGTATTATGTGCGTGTTCGGCTGTGTTTAAATTCAGCAATACAATATTTTACCATTTAATCTGACGCAGCAGACTCACCGTAATGTTTATCGAGGTTTTCTATTGTCTCCTTCGCCTTTTTCCCTTTCAAATAATAGTGGTTAATCACGAAATTCACTGTTTTCCATTTTTCAAGAAACACAAACTTTGTTTACTTCAAGCGACTGCAGCAAGTAAACTACTCGAGGAATTTGGGTGAAATTTTAACAGCTGACGTTTGACAGATCGCAATTTCAGAAAAAAAGAATATGTTTGTGCTGCCATCTAGCGATAGATATCTTCAATATCAATCCTCCCTTGCAAAATATAGTGCAAAAGTCCTCCACGGCTTTGCATGTCCATGGCCATTTAGCAGAAATGTGGCTTAATTTCACAGCATTGAATCTCCCCCTTTAATGCTTGGGTGAGTATAAGCTTGTTGATATAGACATACGATTAGAGGACAATTCTGATCACCGAAACGAGAGAGTACGCGAACTGGAAATGTCTTCATGCAGTAATTTAATTGTTTCACGGGCTCTATAGCATATGGCACCGTCTTGTTCCAACCACATATTGGTCACTTCAATATTGTTACGTTTTTGCCTGTAAAAATGCTTCTGCGCATTCTTCAATTGCAAGTAAAATAATAACTCACACACAGTACTAAATACTTCACAACTTTATTCACAGTTAAAACATTAAGTGAGAATTGTAAGCACCTATTCTGACTTATGACTATTTTACACAACGTTTAAAATAAACTAACTGATTGCTGCCGATCTGCCTGCTATTTGTACTTCTTTATCATCTTCTACAATCATCATGATATTTTCAGTGATTCATAATTCTAGACTCAAACGTACAAATATAATTCTTGCGCATATGCACACCCACACAAACATGCTTGCGAACAATAAGCAAGTAACAACAACAAACAATAAGAAACGAAATACCAAGAATGCAAGAACAACAAGATTTGTAGTCGATTTACTTTGAATTTTGCGCACTTTAATTCATGTATGTGTGTTTGTTTGTGTATTGTGTTTTTAGTTTTATCTTGTTTGTGTGAATGTGCTGTGCATTTATAACAAGCAGATCAACGGCTGCACACTGGGTTAGATTTGATGAAAATTCGTAACAATATCATTCAATCATCCAATTGTAATACAGAATGATACTGATAGTTATAGCCACTGCTTGTTTAGTAAATATTATTTTAAAAAAATATTTTCTGATTATGTCTACAGCGAGAACTTGTGGATGCATATGCTTTTTCAACATGAAATCCGAATGTGCTTTATCTCTTGGGAAGAATTTACTCGAAAAATCAATAACGAAGACGCGTTGAATAATGAAGATATATTCAATAATAAAGTCACGTTGTTTAATGGCGTAACGCACCATTTTTAAAAAAATATTTTCTGATTATGCCTACAGCGAGAAGTTGTGGATGCATTTGCTTTTTCACCATTAAACCCGAATGTGCTTTATCTCTTGGGAAGAATTTACTCGAAAAATCAATGACGAAGACACGTTGAATACTGAAGATATATTCAATAATAAAGTCACGTTGTTTTATGGCGTAACGCACCATTTTTAACGCGCTTATACATATTTGCTATGCACGTGTGTTTGTTTGTAACTTTCGAAACACCTGCTATTCACAGTGCGCACTTTTGAGGAATTTAATATTGTGCTATAGAAAAGAGGTGCTACCACTTTAGTGCGGTTATTGAAGTTGCCGTATTGCTTCGGTGATTGTTCCGGGGATTCGTAAAACTAATTTTGGGAACTATCAAAAGATTCGAAACCGGTTCGAAACCGGGTTTTCATATGTGGTTCGCGCTTTTCATTTGGAACGTGTAGCCAAAATTTTGATTGTCCCTTTGGACCCAGTTATAGGGGAAGTTATGCATATTTTTCTAGGGGTTTGGACATTTAGCCAAGTTTGTGCGTTTTTTATGCAACGCAGTAGCACTTTTCAACGTTTTCTGTAGGGTTTTAGTGCCTGAATTTTGACTCGGCAGAAGCGGCTATTCACACGCTTCACTTGTGTGTTTGTAAGCATGCATGTGTGCCACTCTCGAATTCCTGTCGTATGATCGATCGTTTATAGAGAGAGATAAGGACATTGTTACTCATACGCATATTCATAAACGCTCTGATAGCACATCAAAATAAAAAGTAAAAAATAATTTTAAAAATTAGCTTAAAACAATAGTGAAAAAATACTAGTATTGTTGGGGGGAAAGAGGTAGGACGCTTTGTGTCAGACGTTTTCCGTATATTGAGCGCCCGACGCCTTTTTACAATAATACTAGTCTATCACTATTATTATAAGCTTTTTTTTTAATAATTTCCCATTTTTTTAGTTCGATATTCAAACGTATTTTTAGTTTTTTTTTTCAGTCATGTCACAGAGCTTAATTCCGTTCGGAAACGGAATTGAATTCTTTTTTACTTCTTCAAAAAACGAAAAACTAAAAGACTTTTCGGAATGAAATCATTTCTAATTGCAAGAATGAAACTAGTATTATCTTACAAAATTGATTTTATTCCGAAAAAGTTTTAAATTTTCTTTTTTTGAAGAATTAAAAAACCAATTCAATTCCATTTCCGAACGGAAGTGAATTCCGTGACATGGCCCTATATCTCCTATATTTCATATTATGCCTAAACTATAAACTGTCGAATAGTTTTTGTTTTAAAGCTGCCAACACTTTACTGTACAAACGGCTACCAAATTGAAATTTGTGATGAGATTATATTATAAATCATAAATATATATGTAAGTACCAGATATTCGGTACACAAAAACTTGTGACCGACGACGAATACTCAGTGGTTACAATAAAATTATATTCATTATACAAACAGCCAGTGAACGACTAAGACGTGTTTTTAATAAAATCTGGCGTTAATTTTGGGACACACTGCATAAAGAGTTTGCAAGCACCTAGCTGCATATTATTTAAGCTTCTTGGATAAGCTTTGCATGCTGAATGTGAAGCCAATACTAAGGTTTAAAGAAAAATCGCAACCCCTTCTTTTCATTGCTATTATTTCGCTCTGCACTGTAATGGATTTGCATATTGTCATGTATCTCATTTTGTTTTCTATTTTGTATGATGTCTTTTTTATTTGTTCCATAAACCCACCAAGTTACCAACCTTGCACTTGCTTTTGCAACCCGAAACAATTTTTTTTTTCTTCATTTTATTTTTCTTCTGGAAACTTCTCTATGCTTTCCACTACATTTCTCCTTATTTTGGTGGTTGCTTCACTTGGTGCCACATTTACGAGAGTAAATGTTGTTTAAGTTGAAAACTTTCCACCTGTTCTTTGTCTTCTTGTATACCCTGTGTCACTCGGCATAGTTTTGAGGGAATCGTTATGCATTTGGGTACAGCATACAACACTTGCAACAACAAAAACCAGGCAAAGCTTTAAAGACTGTTGTTGCAAAAGTAAATAAAATGTGAGTATGTACTTACATCGGTTCACTTTGGTCATCTAGTCGGTTGGTGGCCAAGTTGTATCGTTATTGGTTTGTATGATTTGTTTGTTGGTCGGTCGGTCGGTTGGTCGATTGGCTTTGTTTGTCCTACCTTTGAAAGGTCATTCTTAGATATCCAATTCACATGGTATAGAAGACAAGAAACGAGCTGGAAATTCTGAGAAAATAGAAGAAGGTTTTAACAGAACTGGGTGTCTACTCAGAAACAAAATTTTTTCTTTAAATAATTGAGCTAACACTGCCACGTCCAACTGTGTAGCCTTCATACTAACAAGTCCTATTGGGATCTTGGTATATTTTTGCAAACAAACAACGTTGATTATCAGTATTAACAGCAAATGAAGAAATTTCCAAGGTTTACTAAATTTTAACTTTAATCAGCGACTGATTTGCAATCAGCGACTGAATTTGATGTCGATATTAGACATTTGCATTTCATATACAACATACGAGGATTATGGTAATAATTCTGTAGCTTTTTGCATTTGCCGCGCAGTATATTTAAACTCTGTTCCACTGGTACTGGTTTGAGTCCACACAAGCTGTGATCTATATGAATTTGTACTTTTTGAAAACACACAATTAAACACACAAACTAAACATTATGAAATAATACTATCCGGTTAGACACTAACAGCTGTGGCGTTTAAACAGTTTTCAATCATATCATATATTGCTCCCCTTGCACAGTTACCGTTACGTCACTTCCACTTTCAAAGAAATAAGGTCCAATGATTCCTTCTGACTGAATTGTACACCAGACTGTCACTTTTAATGGATGCAAAGTTGACTGATGAATTATTTGAGGGTTTCCATTGCGCAGAACAGACTATTCTGTTTATTCACATATCCATTTAAATGAAAATGTGCTTCGTCACTAATTATGTTTATGTCATGAAAATCGGGTTGGCCATAGGCGAGCTGTAATGTCTTATTGGCATATGTACGGTGGTGTACAGGGTCTTGTGGAAGAAGCTCTTGTGTCAACTGAGTCTTAAACGGAAACAAATGCAAAGTTATTCTTTGAAGCACAAGCTGCTGGACACGGCATCGAATTGATGTTGATGGATTGTTTTGAATACTTTCTTCAGCAGCGGTAACGTTTTCAGCCGATCTTACAGTACAGTTGTAGTCTATCCTTGGGCGCATACTGGCTACCGGCTGATCTCATGGTGAAGGAAATAGTCATGAATTCAGCTGTCCAGCTGTGGCCAAGCGAGACGTGGAGGGAGGCGACATATGGTTCAATAATAAGAAGGATAGTGAACCTTCTGGAGAATATTGGCTACTGCTCGCACGCTCTACTGCCCGACAAGAGATTTGATGTAATTTTATCAGACACGGTCTCGGAGAGGACTGGCACCGATCGTCAAGGGGACGTGCTTGAATTTTTTTTTACAGATGGATCCACTTCGGAGCAGGCCGAAGTCGCGGCCATTATGAGGGCAGCTAACTGGTTAAGGTACTTCCGGATATACGGTGGGATATCCGAATTTGTACTGATTGTAAGGCTGCACTAGCTGCCGCCTATATGACCTCCAGGTTGGTTTGTGTATGCCGGATATCTCTAAACGAGGTGGCGAGACATTCAAAACTGGAGCTTTTCTGGGTACGATGGCACAGTGGGGTGCCCGGAAAAGTTGTAGTGGACGAACTGGCAAAGGTCGGTGTGCAGCTACAACAAAGAGACATTGATGGGATTGTTGGAATCCCGCTTTGAAGCCGTAAAAAACAAATACAGCGTCAACTTTTTGAGACAGCCCAAGAGAGATGGTCTAGTGAGGCCACCTGTCGAATATTCAGGCTGACATGACCCAGATATGACAACAGGAGGACCACTTTTCTTAGGGGCCTGCCCCGATGGAGGTTGCGATCTGCTCTGGCGGTCCTGACGGGTCATTGCCACATAGGGTTGCAGGCGACGAGGTTACATCTTCCATTTAATGACTTCTGTAGCAGTTGCAGAGACGAGGACTTCCTTTGTCGGTGTCTAGCTCTTTCCTACGTAATGCTTTGTATCTAGGCAGACCGATGCTGCACGATTTGGCGGAGGTATCGGAATGTGATGTAAATGGATTAGACTCCTTTATCCGATTCTCGGGTTGGTTCTAAACCAGTGATATATAGATCTCACACCCAGGAAACACAATGGGACCAAATTGGACCCAAGTGGGCTGGCTTGTCAATGGCTAGTAGCCTGTAAAACTTAACCTTACCTAACCTCTTTCTTCGAAATTATTCACTACACAATAAATAGTGCGTTTTGTTAGCACATTGTTTCTCCCAAAAATTTCACGCAACTTTTTCATCGTCACAGTAATTGATGATTCATTTTAATAAAATGTTTTAACGATTCAAACACCTTGGTTCATCGAATATTTTTTCATAATAAATTTGCCACGTGTCTACATCACGACTGCTAAATATGAACTATGAAGGCTAATGTATACCAAGATGGCGGTAAAACAAAGTACTATACCTTCCCGGTGAACGCCCGGTATTTATACCAATCAAAAATACATGTACGCACATGTTTTTTGTTTATTTAGTATCAGTAAATTTGTCTGTTTAAAGTCTGCCAATTATAAACTGTCAAGACTAATGTTTACTAAAATGGCGACGAAACAAAGTAGTACACCTTCCCGGTGGACACCCTGTATCCATCACGTACATCAAAGAAAAATTAAGTAGACCAGGAGAGTCATTGCCATAGCTTTCTAGATTTCCAGCAATGTTTTCATATCTATTACCTGGGGTTTGCCAGATTCAGTATTGCTCTGAAGGTAAAAATTACACCGAAAAAAAAAACGCTGCGCTAGCACCATGAAAAGTTTCATTTTGGTTACGAGAGCATCATTAATGGGATGAAAAATTTGCTGATGGCGAACAATTCGAAATTGTATTGTAATAAAAAATTTTATTTTCCTATCTGACTTTTATTCCAATAAACCTAAACTATACTAGGTCACTCATGGCAAACAAGTCCACTATCCATCTCTTTCATCATTTTTAGATTAAGAACCTACCAAGAGCTTTACAAAAACGTTTGAACTGAAATCAATGGGCTATCGAAAATCTTTTTACTTGACGGTTTTATTTTTTGCTCGTTTTTAGTATGAAATTAACCAGTATTGTGCCATTTGACAATCCTGATTAAATGCGCGAACTTTAACGGCACTTCCCAAAGCACTTTAGTAAAGGATGGTTAAATTTTAAGGGCCGATGTTGATTTCGAATAAAATGCAAATTACTTAGCAATTATTATCATTTCTTTTTATTATGATAATATTGGCATGGTTCAAGGATTCAAAATATCGGCTAAATAGCCGCCGCGATTTCAGCGGCACACCTACATCCGATGGTCCAAATTTTCGATGACGCGGAGGCATAATTGAGGTGCTATGCCGTTAATGTGTTGAATTATGTCATCCTTTAGCTCTTAAGTTATTGCCCCTAAGAAAGAAATTCAACGGTGTCAAATCACATGATCTTGGCGGCCAACTGACATCACCACCACTTGAGATAACACGGGCATTGAATTTGTTTCGTTAGCTGTATGGCAAGTAGCACTGTCCTGTTGGAACCACATATCGTCCACATTTATATCTTCCAATTCAAGCTATAAAAGCTTCGTTAACCGACGATTATTCACAGTAACTGCCTGACCGAGCTCATTTTGTGAAAAATACGGTCCGATGAGGTAGCCAGCCCATAAATCGTATCACACAGTCTTTGTTGCTGCATTAGTTTGTCGACAATCGCTCTTTGATTGTCAATTCTACCCCATCTAGCATATTCTACAGACGACTTTTTTTTTCCTAATCTGAAGAAATGGCTGGGTGGTAAGAGATATAGATTGCATAAAGAGATCATTACCGAAACAAACGCCAATTTTGAGGGATTTAAGAAAAGGTCTAATCACAATATTAGGATATGTGTAAATTATGCGTATCAGATCGTAATTTAAACAAAATGTAATACAAGGTGAGCCACATAGTCATCCAATGCCGTTTAGCTCTTTTTTTTTATTTTTGTTTTTTTTTTGAAATAGAAAACTTTAATTCTGTTTTTTGAACCTTTAGAATTTTAGAAAAAGATGATGTCGCCAAATGGCCGCTGCCATAATCCCGAGAACCAAGTGGACGATTATTCGACCAAAATCATAATGAACGATGAGGCTCATTTCCACCTAAGCGGATACGTAGACAAGCAAAACTATCTGTTTTGGGGCACCAAAAATCCACGAGTGATGCACAAGGAGCCATTACACCTACTTAAAATGACTGCATGGTGCTTTGTTCACGCTGGAGGTGCCATTTTTTTCCCGAGGACGCCGGTGCGCGCTATAGGGCTATGTTAACCGAGTTTCTTCTGCCGCAAATGAACAAATTAGAACAGCAGGACATGTGTCGGGTCGCCTCATCTCTCGTCCTGGCGATTTGCACTGGCTGGCACGATCGCCCGTTTTCACCGCTCCAGACTTTTTTTGTAAGGTTTTTTGAAGTCACGTCTTTACGAGAAATAATCCGAGACGCTGGAAGTCCTGAAGGATAACATTCGACACGAGTAAGAGAATGTGTCGCCCGAAGTTCTTGCCGATGTGATGAAAAACGCCATAAAACATACAGCATAGCAATCGATTGTGGCGGCGCCTATTTGGCCGTTATCATCTTCGCGAATTGACTATTAAATTTGTAAAGGTTCAAATAAACATAATCAAAAAACAGAATCGAAGTTTTTATTAAAAAAAAAAAAAAATTTGGGAGCTAAATAATATCGGATGACTTCTCTTGGCTCACCTGTTAGACATAAGAGCATGGCCGACTTCCTAAATGCAAGTTGCAATGCATATTTATAATGCATACACTTCGTGAACGCATACGTAAACTTTCTGGCAACGTCCAGTATTCCTAATCGATTGGCAACTCATTTTAATGAGTATCAGCTGTCAGAATCGCGCATCATTTTTATTTTTTATGCAAACATTTTCATTTTTGATCACTTTTCTTCTCATGATTTTTATTGTCCTTAATCAAAATTGTCTCTTCTTTTTTCCTTTTTAATAAATTTCTTTAGCAAATCAATATTTTTTGAAGGTTTAGCCTGAGATAATTCCTCAGCATTTGCCACCAAAATAGATAAATAATTTTGTGTTACCTCCATTTTTCCAAAAAAAATTTATTCAATTTTATAACATGTGTTTGACAGTTGTTGTGACATGAGTTGCATAGCGACGTTCCTAAATGCCGATAAAATGCAAACAAATTTTCTGCAACGCATTTTTTCAAATTATGCATTGCAACTTGCGTTTAGGAAGTCGCCCCAAATGTTTCCTACAATTGTGAATACAAAACATTGTTAAACGCTTTTTATTATTACGATACAATTCATTCGATATCGTGTGTCATGATACCAAAATGAAAAATTTCCATTAATCTTGCTTGATATCGCAAGCGGTGATTTGGCTCCAGGTTGAAAAATAAAACTATTCTTTACCGAAAAATAAATATTTGTTCGAATAGTTACAGAATTATTGAACAGCCCTCGTAGTTAAATCGTTTTTCTGATTTCTTTCGATGGGTAAAAGCAAGTTGTCATTGATATTTCTGCTTCGGGTGAATTTTGTTGGGATTGATATTATTTTTCATGTTGTTGGTCATCCCAAATTGTGTTAGGTTTTCTTTAGTTCAAGGATACTCCTTTGATGGCAAAGTAACACAGAGTGGTATCTGTGAATACTCCTTAATATTCAAGTACTTGGTTTCCAGCTTTCGCTTGTTTGTTAAAGCAAGGACGATGAAAAAGTTCTTTAGCACTCATTTGCTTTAATTCATTTTCTTAATTTGATACGTGTTCTAAACGGTAAGCTTGACGTATCGACTGGTGAACAAGCTGCCGGTTGGTAAGAGGTTGTTGATTTTATATTGATAGACATACACTTGCACTTATCGAACTTGGATACAGATTCTTACTTCAAGATTTTATTTTGCCAGTTTTTTCTTTTTGCATTAGAAAGTCTTCTCTTTTTTTTTTGTCTTCTTTCGAGTTTGTATTTGGTAAGTGTGTTGGCTTTGTATACATACTTGCACATTTGTGCAGGCTTTGTAGATACTCGTGCATAACTCTGCTGCTCATCAAATGCTGCGTTTTTAAATGGTACTCAAACTTTCATCTCGTATCGTACACAATCCGCCAAACAGCCACAACAAAATTTCATTCCGGTAGTTTGCAGTATCTACTACTAATATTACCGAGTCGGTTCTTTTAAATTTATAAATTTTGTTTGTGTGTTAGAGTTGGTGGTGTTGTTGCTGTTGCTGTTGCTGTTGCTTTTGCTTTTGCTGTTGTCGGTTCCATTGCCGTTTGTATGCCGACAATTTAAGCATCATTATTATCATCATCCTCATCGTTCGTCACTGGCATAGATGATGCACTTGCACAGCAATAACAGCTTTACATCTCTGGTTTGTGCTGGAGTTGTTGTTTCTGCTGTTGCTGTTGTTGTTGTTGTTAGTTTTAAAGTTCGGTATTTGTTACACTTCGTTTAGAGTTCATGGTACCTGGGAGTCCTAGTAAAGTCGAACTCTTACAACGACACCCTTTTTTCTTTTGTTTTTTGCCTGCTTTGTGTGTGTGTGTGTGTGTGTGTGTGTGTCTTTGTTTTGGCCAACGCTAACAAACCAGACCAAAAACAAAACTGAAACGAAACAACACACACAACACAACCAATCAACCCGACATCCAGTCACACAGTTAACCCAACAAAACACATCCAGTCAGTCAGCCAGCCAGCAGCCCAGTCATTCTGCCAGCCAGCCATCCAGCCAGCCAGCCATTCAAAATAACTAAACAAACTAAACTCGTCTAAACTCAACGAAACGAAACTAAACTGAACTTTACTATTCAAGTTGTTGTTTCGTTGGAAGTGTTGTAGTATCCCCAAAGATTAACAGATAAAAAGTAACAATATTTCATAAAAAAGCGAACAAAACAAATTGCACAAGAAATAAAAAGAAAACAAACAAACGAACAAAAAAAGAAAAAAAGATTAATTTTTGTCGTGCCTGAGTAGTGGATAAAAGTGCATTGTTTTATATTCGTGTATGTATCTGGGTAATAGTTTTTCTCTCAACTTTTGCAAACATACACTTCTTAAATACAAACAAGATGCATGAACTTTAAAGAGTGTTTATCTTTATCTAAGATAAAAAGGTATTCAAGATATTTTTATTTTCGAATTGAAAAACGTTTAAGTGTTATGAAAAATTAAAAACAATAGCATTAATGTATAAAAAGTTGTGCTTTTTAGTAATCATACATTTTACAAAGTACCAGTTTAAAATGCTGCTGCCATCCTTAGTGTAAGTCATCTAGCCCTGATGTGGCAAGTATGATCTTGAGGAAATTGTTGGTAAGTATAAAATTGAAAGATTTTATTCAAGTGATTAGACAAGGAAATAGCTTGAAAGGACAAAACAGGATGAAAACTGTAAAGGGTTCTTTGAAGAGATGACAAACTACTTCACAAAAAACATCGAAAACATAAAATATTTAAACCAGTTGAAAAGCTGGCTAAAACCTCCTCATCAGCATTAGATAACTGTGAAAGACCATGTCGAATCATATTTCTTGTCAATTATTATTATTCAATTTAAATTCAGCTCAAGTTCACATCTTTAAGGAATAAACCCCAAAAAATTACACAAATTCACAATCAGTTATGCAGGCTTTCGAAGGTTGCGAAAGTGCCTCCTGGTCAGTGTTCTTCTGTAAGCATTGTTTTTCCTCACGGATAAAGTATTCGGGGTGAAATATTTTTTCTGCGGTAAAGAAATAAAACCCTAAAACCTCATCTGCTATACATAATTGCGAAAGACCATATCGAATCATATTTGTTGTCAATTACTATTCAATTTATATTCAGCTGTTAGAGAGCTACTTTTATGACCGTAAATTGGTCATTAAGGCAGGTGATTTTAAAAGCTGCGCTCAGCTAGTCGAAACTTGAGTACCCCAGGGTAGAATATTGGGTCCAACTATGTATTTGATTTATGCTTTAGGCATG
Organism: Thecocarcelia acutangulata; assembly: GCA_914767995.1. Taxonomy (NCBI): domain Eukaryota; kingdom Metazoa; phylum Arthropoda; class Insecta; order Diptera; family Tachinidae; genus Thecocarcelia; species Thecocarcelia acutangulata. Next base: position 70,879,455 of record OU612095.1, read on the forward strand.
CCAACGAGCAGCAAAATTCTCACTTAACTTTTGCAGAACACTGTAAATTAGCATCACAAAATTTGCAAAAATATATTTTTATGTTGCAAAAATGGCTGAAATTGTTTTAAAATCAAAGTAAATGAGCAAAAATGTACCCTCGTTACATTCACACTACGTAGAAAAAGCTGTTCGGCTATTAAAATCAACAACCCTATTGTTCCGCAACACAGTAAAGTCAAATACCTTGGTATTCATATCGACAGTAGGCTAACTTGGAAGTCGCACTTTGACGCTAAAGTCACCCAGATGAAATTAAAAGCGTTGCAACTAAATTGGCTCATCGGCAGAAATTCTACCTTGAAGTTAGATTGCAAACTTCTGTTGTACAACGCAATCCTAAAACCAATATGGAGCTATGGAATTCAGTTGTGGTGTACCGTCTCTGCATCCAACATTGAAAAAATTCAAAGGCGCCAGAATAAAATTCTCCGTACAATTATTGCAGCTCCATGGTTTGTTAAAAACTCTCAAATTCACAAAGATTTAGGTGTACCCTCAGTGAAAGATGAATTTTCAAAATACGCCATAAAGTATACTAACAGAATATTGTAAGATCTGGCAACATTCTAACAATGTAGTGACAATGAAAAATTGCCTCGCAGAAGTAAATTGTGCGGGAAAAAGAGAGTAGTGTCTATGAACATTTAACTTGAATTTTTTAAAGTTATAACAGGCAGGAAACACGTCTGTATGTTACTTATTCCATAGGCGAAGCACGGCCGAAATATGTATGTTTCACCGAAATGATGGATTGAGTGGCTTCATTTTTCCAAGAGATATGCCAAATGATTACTATTAGAGCGACCCTTACGAAATCCATATCGACGATCACAAAGTAATTTGTGCGATTCTAAATATTTCACGGGTTTATTTTGGTCGCCCTTTTTGGGGATTGGCGGTACATTAACAACCTTCCAGCACGATGGATCATCAACATGCTAAAACATGCTGAAACGGCGTGTTTGAGTTTCACCCGAATCCTCTCGCACGTAGTATCCTTAAGTTTGGCGGCCACACTCCCCTTGCAACCATCAGAGCGTTGGAAAGTGGATTTACCAATAAAATACACGCAAAAAGCAACTTTTCATCTAGTATTAGCTGGACCTAAGTAAATAAACTGTTTATATATTAATTAATGTTAATTGGAAGTTCTTTTAGAAGATACAATAAATAATTGAATTCTACAAAAAAAAAAAAAAAAAAAAAACAAAAAGTAGGAGTATAATCATCACGGCTAGAAATCTCCGATCTTTGCAAACGATTTGGCTTAATTATGTAAATGCAAAATTATCGTTTCGTTTCACTTTGTCTACGTTCTCTTTCCCCCCGGGAACAGGTTTTGCTTTGGCTTAGCGTATTACAAACCAGGGCAAACTGTGTTTCGGGTAAAGAGGAGAAGGAGCCCCTCGATTGTTGTAGCAAATAAAACTCTAGGAATCCGCATGATTTATGTTGTGTTGGCTTCCGAAATCCTGATCACGGTTATAAATTGGCAGAACGGGGAAGTCCCCGGGAGATTCTGCTTTGCTGATCTGTTTGTGCTGATCATGGTTGAGGTGCCTACCTTAGCTAGAACATTCAGGCTGTGGTTTAAATCTAAAAACTCAGGAAGGGGGAGCTAGCATCCCTGATAATTTTTAGTGCATGGCTTTTATCGGGGACCAGCAACATCCCGAGAATCTGCTGCCTTTACAACAGATACCTGTACTGTAAGGAACCAGTGGTTATGGTTGACGGCTGAGTTGGTTTAAGCGCTGATGCTCCTAGTGAGCTTCGGCCTACCATTTGATTAAGCCCTGTCTTCCACTGATTGCTGGGAAATTGTATACAGGAGGGATTAGAAGTCCCGAAGGTCTCAGCAAAAAGTTGCTTATATGGCTACAAACATATGGCAAAAATAGCTTGTGGTCAGCCACAAGAGGGCGCTGGTAAATCGTGAAGAATTCACTCCGTGGAATTGGTCCATCACCAGATAAGGCCGTAAAGGCAGGTGCTGATGTAAATCGATTTCACAGCCACTTTGTTTGTTTATAATTTTTGATTAAATGATAAAAGGATCTCATATTGATAAATGTTTTATTTAATGTCGGCAATTATGTACGAACGGTCCATTATCAGATAAGGCCGTAAAGGCAGGTGCTGAAGTAAGTCTTTTTCACTGCTGTTTAGGTTCGACGGACAATTATGTCCATGAACCATGATTTCCAATAAATTTCAATAAACTTGCACAATTTGGAAACTTACTTTCGCTAGTTAAAAAGTGCTACCAACTTAAAGTTTATACCTCTATTAAAAACACTATATATAAGGTTGTCAACACATGGAGGATATGGAGTAGACCTCGCAGATAAGTTATTCAGCCTTATGTATGATATACAATCGAGGCTTTAGACTGGTTCGTAGGACCATAGTTTATAATTTGTTTCGTATTAGCTATAAACATTCACAATTTTTTATTTATCCTTGAAGTGCAAAAACATTTTCTTTATGTTTCCGAAGAACAAGTCAAAATCTTTGTTCTTTTCAACCTTTTTTGATACAATTGCATTTATTTTTGTTTTGTTTTACTTGATGAAATTTAAATTAACATATGTACATATGTATGTACTCATACATACAACACTTATAAAATAAAGCTTTAAAATGACGAATTAATTATATTCAATGTCTCTTTTGTTTAAACTATGACTGCACAGCAGCAAACTGAAATAAATATGGCTGGCGTTTAATGCGCATTATTGGGAAATTTTTAGTTTTAAATGTTTCGTCATACTCAACAGTGTATGTATGTACGAGTATGCATATAAGTGGGGACATATTCAAATTCTTTGTGTAGATTTTTCAATTATACATACTACATTAAAACTACTTAATCGATTGACAGGCGGGCAGACAGGCAGATAGGCAGGCAAAGGCACATACATATTGCTTTAGCTAAAATGACTAGAAGTCAAAACAACAAACGCGCTGACGGACTGGCTGAATGGCTGACGACGGTCTGACAGATTGACCGTCTGCTAAACTGAATTGAGCTAGGCCGATGCAATTCATAGAGGACTCTGACCGACTAATTGAAATAACATGACGATTATATATGATGATCATGATGGATGGGGCTGATGGTGGTACTGCCGCTGCTACTGCTGCTGCTGTTGCTGCTGCTAATGACTGACGAATACTACTCGCACGGCTATTATTATGACGACGTCAAACCAGTGAAAGACGTTTAATATGTTGCACTGGCGTTAATGAGCAATAATAACTATGCTGACACAAATAATGATGATGATTTTGTTATGATGTTTGTGACTTCTCTTACTCGTTGCAAATCAAACAGAATAAGCAACGAATAATGTGGACGGAATGTGAGCGCAACTGTGGAAAATTAAATTGTTGTATTGGCAGTTTTCCTTCTTTTTATTGTTGCTGTTTTTAATTCGCATATAGTCGTCGTAAGTTGTTCAAAAAGTGTGTATATTGCATAAATATACGTATGTATAAACATTCGTGCATACATACATATGTATGTACTTACACACTTTTCATCTTTAGGCATTTTGGAAATACAACACTTTATTTCTAGTTGTTTGATTTTTTTTTTTTTTTTGCTTTTCAACTATAAACGATGATGGCGTGCCCGATTCATTTGCTTTCGCTCGTTTCCCAGTGCAGCAGAGCAAACAGTTATAAGCTGGAAAATATGTACATATGTATGTATGTACTCGTATATTTGTACATACTCTTGTACTAGTATGTATTCGTTAATGTATATAAATACATAAATTTTAGCAGTATTCTTGCATATGTATAGTATCTGCATATGTACATATGTACATACATGTTTATGTAAGTTTTGTAAATGGAAGTTGAAGTGCTGTTAGAAAATTTAAATCTAATTTTGCTCGCTTTTATCGTCGTTATTCGTCAGTACCACAAAGGTAAACTATTTCTAATAAATGTGTTTTTTTGTGCAAATAAGTATTATATTTTCCAACATAAAATCCTCTTAGATCAATGCATTTTGTCCAGTATCTTTACTTTTTCTTGTTTATGCGTTGCAAGTGTTTATTTTGGTAATGGCTATCCCCTTCATTCGGCCTAAATCTCTTACCACCCAGACACTTTTTCAGGTTTATAACATACGCCGGGAAGGTATACAACTTTGATTGTCCCCCTGGTGAACAGGCTTTATTTGGGCGTAGACCAAGAGTGCCCAAGCCTTATGCGCTTGATGCTCAATTGTTTTTGTAAAAGCGCTTAGCTATAGGGCTGTGCTCTTTAATACACGCATACTGCACTTCAGCACTAGCAATGAACAATAAACAAAAAACTTTGTCTTACATATTTTTTTTGTCGTTCTTCACTGTTCACACACAGGAGCAAAGCAACAACACTTTCGCATGCTTTGCTGGTAAACATTATTAGCGTTTATCAGTGTAAATTTTGTTTTTTGTAAATATGTTTTTCTTTTTACAATAAAAAATATTAAATAAAAGTAGTTTTTCCTTAAATGTGTTTGTGTTTGCTCTTCCATATAGAACTTTTGGGCACCCCTGGCGTTGACCAAACCAAGGCACTCTGTTTTATGGGGTATAGTGAGCAAGAAGCGTCTCCAGTCAACACAAATTGACAGACGGGGATCAGCAAAGCCCCCGGGAGATTCTACTTTGCAGATGTGCATACCTTGGCTGAAAAGTTTTGGCCGTGATTTAAACCTAAAATCGCAGGAAGGACGTGCTATTGCCTTATAACAGATATCTATATGCTAAAGAACATGGAGTGATGGTTGGACTAGTGGGTTGGTTAAGGGGTTTCTAGCAACTCATTAAGCCTTGTCTTACATTGACTGTTGGAAACTGCGTACAGGAAGGATTAGAAGCATAAAATTCTTAAACAAGGAGAGGTGTGTCAATACGAAGATATACATCCAATATGGCCGCAAGAAATCATCACTGCAGATTAAAACCGCGCGAAGAACGGACGAAACAAAAGCCAAACTGAAAGCATCGTGAGCCTTAACCTATCATTGTTATTATTTTAAATACATTCTGACCTTCGGTTATATTTTGCAAAAGTAATTTGCACTACATCACAACTACTTTTTACAAACCATAATTCATTCCCGACACTTGGAATTTTGTGCTGGAGTGCTTTTCCTGCCGGGCCGTTTGTTGGTCATACAGCATGGAGTAGTGAAAAGTTTTGATTAAGATTTATCTGAACAAAAACTTTTAACTTTTGGCCACAAAGTGTTGTGCTACCAATTTTGCAACGCAATGAAATATTGAAAAATTTAATGTCGGAAGAACGCAAACATTAAATTGGAAAATATAATCAACTATTGTACATATGTAAGCTTTCCAAATGTAACTGCATCAGTTTTACTGTTATAACATTTGTGAACGGTACTTTGCTAAATGGTTTTTACAAACTATTTAATCAGCTTGATAATTCTCCAATTGGATACCGAAATAAATCTAAATACCAGTTACTTAAGTTCAATTCTGATAAAACAAACCAAAACTCAACTACAAAACAAGATAAAATCAACACAAGCAAAAACTTTTCTTGTGTCTTAAAAATTCAATAGCATACAAATTTTTCAGGTCTTGAACTGTTTTGGAGAATAAACTTTTCCTCATTTCAGTTGGTTAGTCGCTACTACCTACGAGTACACACATAAGCTTATACCCGTAGATACATCCATAACCATTTGCAAATATATGCAAACAGATTCATTTGAAGGGTGTAAAAGTGGGTGAAATTTTCAAGAATATTCCAAAACAGCATATTTTTTTTTCGGCTGCTGCTCTCTTTTCCCAGCCTCATGCTCCTTTTACCTTTCATTATGTGTCTTTGTTTTGCAGCTCATTCTCTTTTGACTTTCCAAAACGATACTCTATCTGCTGTTGCCGATGATGACATTAAAGTACAAAAAAAGGAAAAAAAAGAAGAAAACAAATTAAAGCCCAAAGAGTTGCAGGAATCTAAATGCTGACTGAGTTAAAAAGAAACGATTGTTTATACAACTTCGTGTGTTAGTTTGTATCTTTAATATTTTGCTATTTCGCTTATAAACTAATATGTATAAATGTGTGTATTTATATATGTGAGTGTGTTTTTTTATTGTGTCTACATTTCTGCTTCCAAACTTCATTCCTTTCATACTTGACAATTGCTGTATGGCAGAAAGTAGGGTAAATCAAAAATTATATAAAATTTGTAGATTTTTCATTATAATCGAATTTTTGTTGCAAAATATATTAACTTGTTTTCTCTTAATGTAATCAAAGTACGAGTACTTACATATATACGAATACGAATATAAAGGTAACATCGTACTATTGCCGCAAATAGAAAAATCTGAATCAATTTTTATTGTGACAAATTTTTGGATAATAAACTGAAATTGTTTTAATCAAATACTCTGCAGCCACATTTTTGCCTTTTTTCACAAATTTGATTACCACAAGATTTTAAAAACTATTGGCACAAAATAATCAGTTACATGGCAACACTTGGAACCAGCAAACATTGTTTTCCTCAGAAAGAGTAACTTAGCGCGCCCGCCAAGCAAAAAACAAACAGAGACACTTGCTTATTTTATTTAACATTTTCTTTCCTTAAGCTTCCACTGAATTAAAAATACCCCCGGCTGTCCGCTGGGAAGGTATACTTGCCAATTCTCAACCCCTTGTTGTGAAAGTGATCACGATATACTTGGAAACGTAGAAATGGGAACTCCTAGCGCACCCGCTGTATTCTCCAGACGTTGCTTCTGCGAACTAACTCTTGTTTCGATCAATGCACGCAACATCCTGTCCTGGGTGACCAGTACTTCCATTCCTATGAAGAAGAATTGGATCGCTTCGTGAATCGGTTAAAAAGATGATCACTTCTTTCTTGACAGTTGAAATATGGCAGTCGTGAAGTAGATACGTGGCAATTTTGTTATGGAAAAGTATCCGATAAACCAACGTGTTTGAATTGTTAAAACATTTTATCAAAACCAATCATCCACTAATCGATGAGAAAGTTATGTAAAAGTTTTGGGAGACACGACGTGCCAACAAAACGCTCTATTTATCGACCCCTGAAATAATTTCGAAGGAAGAGGGTATGTAGGTGGTAGGTCCAATCATGGACCACAACGTTGAAACTGAAAACATTACTACTGCTCAGGGAAGTTGTCAAAACAATCCATCAACCTCAATTCGACGCCGTACTCAGGAGCTTGGTCTTCTAAGAACAACCTTAGCCACAATTTTGCACAAGAATTTGTCACATTTAGGATTCAGTTGATACAATTTTTTTTCCACAAGACTCATGCTGCCGTAAGGATGTTACAGTTCGCCATGACAACTTCGATTTTCGTGAAGAAATCATAATGAGTGATGAGGCACATTTTTATTTAAATGGATCTGTAAATCAACAGAATAGGCGATTCTGGGCAGTTGAAAATCCTCATATTATTCATTTGTCATCTTTGCATCCATTCAAAGTGACAGTCTGGTGTGCAATTTAGTCAGGAGGATTCATTGGGCCTGACTCCTTGGAAAATGAAAACGGTATATTGTGATATGATTGAAAACTTTTTAACGTCACAACTGCATGCTTTGGGCTTGATTAGCATGTGGTATCAATAAGACGGTGTCACATTGCTTAGAGTCAGGATTACAATGAAAGTAGGGCGAGACCTGGGAGGTTACTCTCTATTGCAATGTGAAAGTAAGTTCGATGCGAAAGGTAATTGCGATAAGAGTAGAATTTGGTACTTTGTGCCGTTTGCGCAAACTTTTTCGCGAAATAGTTTGAAAATGAAGCAACACTGGTGCCAGAAAACAAACAATAGCGAAGAATGATAAAATAAAATGTGCGAAAGGGAAAAATTAAATACGAAAGAAAAGTACAAGGTAGCAATGCTTCGATTAGGAATCATTTTTCTTTCGCATCGCAATAGAGAGTAACCACCCTGTTTCCACAACAAGCTATTTCAAGAAATGGTGATGTTGAGTGCCCTAAACAGTCGTCTGATTTAACTGCTCCGGACGTTTTTTTGTGGAAATATCTGAAAAGCAGAAACGCTTGAGCAACTCGAACAAATATTCGTGATGAAATTAATGAAATACCGCGTTAAATGTGGGAGAAAAATATGCTCAAAAGGGCTCGCATTTGTAAGGCTAACAGAAGCGGACATTTATCTGATATTGTATTCTGTACATAATTGCCGACATTCAATAAAACATTTATCAATACAAGATCCATTCTCTTTCATTTAATCAAAAATTACAAACAAAGTATTATAACTTTCCGGCGGACATCGTGTACCTCAGTTACGAGCTTATTTGTACGAGTAACTAAAATTCAACATATACTCATATATTTTAAAATCCGGTTAACCGTATTGAAAACCATGGTTTGTTTGTTCGCTATTCACGAAAAAAGGCATTTTAAAAAACACGAATTTAGTAAAACTATAAAACCCGGTAAAGCCTGGTCGAGTAATTACCTTTCGATCACACTATCTCACTGATAGCAGAATCATCTTCATATTGTTTACAGCATGCCATTAGTATTATGTAAGTAGTCATCAATAATGTGAAAATTAACATCAATCTCAATGACGAAAGTCATCAGACTATCATGTATTGAGTATCATCAATGATGTGGTGACATCAATTCAATGCTACATTTTGTTAATAGTTATAATATAAATTATAATACATCAAATCTGATAAAAAAAAAGGATAAATAATATTATAATATGTTCATCCACATAAGATCCAGAATTAGCAATAACCATACGTCGCCTTCTCAACATGTCTATACAAAGGGCAGATCAGTCATATCAAATGTCCAGAACGCCCAAGCCCTATGCGCTTGATACTAGATTGTTTTTGTAATAGCGCTTAGCTATAGGACTGTGGTCTTTAATACACACATACTCAGCACTAGCAATGAAAAATACTCAAACAACTTTGTCTTATATCAGCGATGGACATTTAGTCAAACAATTGTTTGACTTAATGTCCAATTATGCTCTTTAGTTTAGTCGTTCAACAGACGTTGGCGAATGCACATGTCTTTTTCCACTTACAGCAGCTTTTTTTCCACTTGCAGTAGATAACATAAATGGCAATGCAAAATTTTTTATGATAAAAAATGCGTTTGTATATGTCTTTTATGCCATCAAACATTTAAAATGTGTACAGAAAATGTTATTGGAGGGTGTTATGATTTCTTCCATTCTAATATGAATAAATATAATACTTATGTGAAAAAAGATCTGCGGACTTAAAATTCATATGTATAGGGTGTTTTTTTAAGCCCGATAGAACTTGAAATTGTAAAAAATAACACAAAAAATTAAATTGTAATCAAAATTTTTTTTTATTCGAAAGATCAATACGTGACATTAACATTTGAAAATGATTTCGGGCATATGGGCACCGCGGCTGGTCTTGACGAAGCGCATTCTGGACGTCCAATTTTGGGCCACTTTTTCGAGCACTGCTGGCCGTATGTCACGAACAACACGAACAATGCTGGCCTCCAAAGCGTCAATTGTTGCTGGTTTATCAGCATAAACCAGTGACTTCACGTAGCCCCACAGGAAATAATCGAGAGGTGTCAAATCGCACGACCTTGGAGGCCAATTGACAGGTCCATTTCTCGAAATCAACTTATCGCCAAATTTTGATTTCAGTAAGTCGATGGTTGCGTTCGCCGTATGGCACGTAGCGCCATCCTGTTGAAACCACATCTCCTCCGGATCAATGTCATCCATATTTTCAAACAAAAAATCATTGATCATGGTGCGGTAACGATCTCCATTGACCGTAACGCGAGCTCCGGCCTCATTTTTGAAGAAATAAGGTCCGATGATGCCACCAGCATGAAAACCGCACCAAACAGTGCATTTTTCTGGATGTAATGGAGTCTGTAGGGTCTCTTGTGGATTGGTCTCACTCCATATGCGGCAATTTTGCTTATTAACAAACCCGTTAAGCCAAAAATGCGCCTCATCGCTGAACACAATTTTGCGATAAAACGACTTTGCGAATCGACGACTGATTTTCAAAGTAAATTTGGATAATTTCGTAGCGTTGTTCAAGCGTGAGTCTATTCATGATGATTTGTCAGAGTATACGGAAACAAATAAAAAAAATGTTTCATCAAAATTTAATTTTTTGTGTTACTTTTTACAATTTAAAGTTCTATCTAGCTTAAAAAAACACCCTATAGTAAACAACGTAATAAATTGGTTCTACGTCTTTGAAACATTTATAGCTCTTACGAAACTGTCATAAAAGCTTTAATGTACGCGATTTAATTGTTCAAACGAAAATGTTTATGTTAGTTTTGCTTGTCACTAGACTTTAAATTACTCTCAAATTATCTCACTAACACAAGAGCAAAACAAATTTGTCCACCACTGTCCTATATATTCTTTGTCGTTCTTTACTGAACACATGCAAGAGCAAAGCAACGATACTTTAATGTAAATATGTGTTGCTTTTTTACAACAAAAAATATTAAATAAAAGTAGTTTTTCCCTAAATGTATTGGTGTTTGCTTTTCCATATGGAAGTTTTGGGCACCCCTGATCGAACAAAACTACCTGATCAAACAAAAACTACCCTTTGGTAGCCTTCATGGATATCGAAGGTGCATTCAATAACGTCGAGACCCAGACAGTCAAAGACGCACTTGACAGACTGGAGGTTAATCGACCCACAATCAAGCTTATTACGAGCATACTAAAGTGCAGAACTATAACATCGACAATAGGGAACGCTACAATTACAAGAAAAGTATGCAAACGTATGCCTCAGGGAGGGGAACAATCTCCCCTTTTATGGAATGCTGTAGTAAATAATCTGCTTATAGCCCTTGGCTCTAAGAGGATACAGGCTATTAAAGGCCTATGCTGACGATGTAGCGATTGCAGTCTCTGGATCTCATTTGGACACAATGACTGCGCAGTTGGAATACACTCTAAAGATGGTAAGCCAATGGAGTCTACAATGTGGACTAAGAACAAACCCAGCGAAAACGGAAATCGTGCGGATATTGCAAAAGCTATACAACCAAAAGGACTTGTGTGGCTCTATGAAACGGTTATAAAGTCGAATATTTTCTATGGGGTATCAGTATAGTAGAAATCATTGGACTCGGCGAGCAACAGATCAACCATGAACTTAAGGACCATGAGGACAACACCAACTAAAGCACTACTTGCACTTATGAGCTGGATATCATGTGACTTGGAAGCCAGGCATATAGCACTAAAAAGCGCGATCAGGCTGAATGCGACAGGAGTAGGGACCCATAGGCCATGGGGACACGCTAACATACTTAAGATTGGAAAGGCCAGATCTAGTTGACTGCTGCATTACAAAGCCATGTTTCTGCGGGAGTTTTGGATACCAAAACTAGGAATCTCCCTTATAATCTGGATCCTTCTATATTTACACGGATGGATCTAAGAGCGGAGAAAGAGTTGGGGAGTCGTTTACATAGAAGAATTCAACACTAAAAAATCCTTCAGTCTCCCACGTGGATGTAGTGTTATTTAAGCTGAAATGTCGGCTATAAATAAAGCGGATAGGTGGCTGACGTTTAATAAGGTATTCGGTATACATATCATGAAAATAACGGACAGCAACGGCGCCATCAACTTCCTGATTGGAATATATACCAATTCTATTCAAGTCCACGAATGCCGGACATCTTTAATTGAGATGGCGAGACATTCTGAAATGGGCACGTGGACGGGTCCAATAACGGCAGCAACATCGCTGACAATTTAGCCAAAAAAAGGACAACCCTAGAGAACGGGGATATCGATCTCTTTTGTGGACAACCCTTATTAGCACGCTGGAAAGTAATAAAGGTCTGCACGCTAAAACGTGTCCAGGAAAAAGGAACCTGTGGCCGTAGACTAACGTTAAGAGAACAAAGGAGCTTTTAAAACTCGCTAGATCTCACTTAAGACCCACTGTAGCAGTCATCACTGGATATTAGCCGTTTGGAAACCATGCAAGGAGACTAGGCTTACCCTATAACGACTTCTGCGAAAGTTGCGAAGATGAAGACGAGAAGGAGACGATTCTTTACCTCCCTATGCTCGGCATTGGAGCACCACCACCTAAGATATATGGGCGAGCGGTGCTGCAGAAGTCTATTATGTCTGGCTTCGGTTAATCTAACGGTGCTAGCTTTATTCATAAGGAGTAGCAGATGGCTAGTCTGTAACGCCACACAAAGCAGTATCCCACCTTTCCCCCTCCCAACAACCACAATATCCTTCTAGTTTCACATGTATATCACCTTTCTATTCTATTTTTCAGGTAAGCACTAAGAAAACGATTTAGGGCCAAAGTGAGCTGGAGAACCTATGGTGTATTAGGGAATCCTAATTCTATTGTTAAAAATAAATTTTGCTGTTAAAATTATTATTTTAAATTTAAATGAATTTTTAAGAAGTAGAAAAAATGCATGATATTGATGTAAATTTGTAATTACAGCAAGTATTGTTTAAGCACAGGCAAATAAGTATAACTAAAAAGAGAATATATAAATGAACGATAATCTTACGCATCGTATTGCTGACACTTAGTCATCATATGCGGCGTTAGTTAAATAACAAATATAACGAGAGCGTAGAGAGTAAAATAAAAAAGGAGCTACAGGGCCTTTGTCTTGTGTATAGCATATATACGATAAAAATATAATAATGCGACACACAATCTTTATATTAATGACAGTAAGACATCAAAAGTATTATTAGAACATTTTTAGTTCTCATTGATTTTTTGAAAATGAGAAAATATATTTGAAATCATTAAATTTAATCAAAGTTTAAGTTTAGTTAATGTTAACGAACCATAGTATAAATGAATTTTGTCATGAAATCTACTCCACTTACTCAACGTTATATGAGTCAGGAAACACGTCCGCGGCCAATTTGTTCCATAGACGAACCGTATGCCTGAAAAATGAATTCTCCACATTGCTGCGATGCTCTAGTGAGTCAATAGAATTGAATACCCTACCATCACCGATAAGCTTCTTCGCCCACTCCTGCATACGGTAGGGTAACCCCCAAATAGACTTCGAAGCGCTAGCCCAGGCGTGAGAGTTGTATTCCATTTTCCTTCGGATATAGGTGGCATAATTAGTAAGGAGATCCCATGGAGTGAAGTATATCTTACACCGTTTCAAAAATCCGAGGCATTTGAATGCTTCTTTAGAGGGATAAAAATGTGTTCACTTTTGCGAACAGTTATAATATACGAGGTCTGATAAAAAAATAACCGTTATTGTCAAATCCCGTGTAGGTTCGTATGTTCGATTTTCGAATTTTTTTTCTGTTATGTTGGTAAACATGTCTGTTATATGTAAATGTTGGCAATATCAGCCATTTTGGATTGTAAGCTTGTTTTTGAGAGATAGAAAGGTTAGTCGTGTTTTGGTGTGCTCTTCGATTGTTTACTATTCGAAAAAATGGATCAAAGAAAGTGTATTAAGTTTTGTGTAAAAATGAAACTAAATGCGCAAGAACATTTGAAACGTTGACTGTGGCGTTTGGCGAGTCTACTATGAGCAAAACACAAGTTCAATTGTGTTAAGTAAGGCCGAGAAGATGCCATTGCCGATGCTCGTCCTGTTCGCCCGAGTATGTCAACAATCGATGAAAACATTGTAGCAGTGAAGAAAATTATTTTGGATAATCGTCGAATCACTATCAGAAAGGTGGCTGATGATGTTGGCATATCGTTCGACTCATGCCGAGCAATTTTTACGGATGTTTTAGGCATGAAACGTATGACAGCAAAGATTATTCCAAAATTGCTAAATTTTGAAGCAAAAACAATGTCGTATGGACATTGCTCAGGAGCTGTTGAGCTCATCAACGATGATCCAGATTTCCTCAAAACGGTCATAACTGGTGACGAATTATGGGTGTATGGCTATGACATTGAAACCGAAGCCCAATCATCTAAATGGAAGCGTCCAGAGGGGTCAAGACCGAAAAAAGCACCTCACGTTCGCTCAAATGTGAAGGTTTTGCTTACTGCTTTCTTCGAATATGTGGTAGTGCATCATGAATTCTTACCACAAGGTCGTACGGTCGATAAGGAATACTACCTTGAAGTAATGCGCTGTTTACGCAATGTAATTCGTTAGAAACGCACAGAATTGTAGAAAAAACAGTCATGGATTTTGCACCATAATAACGCACCGGCTCATTCATCGATGCTTGTGCGTGAGTTTTTGGCCAAAAATAAATTCGTTATCGTGCCTCAACCACAGTATTCACCGAACTTGGCCCCCGCTGACTTCTTCTCTTCCCAAAACTTATGACACCGATGAAAGGAAAACGTTTTGCTACGATTGAAGAGAAAATGGAAAATCGAAGTGTTTCGAGGATTCGAAAACAAGCTGGCATAAGTGTATTATATCTGAGGGAGATTACTTTGATGGGGACAAGATAGTTATTGATGAATAAATATTTACTTTTTGAAAAAATTTAAAATAACGATTATTTCTTTATCAGACCTTGTATTTCCACTCCAATCAACAACCAACATCAAGAGCATCCGATGCTTCAATGCTCATGAGTACAGGTGAAGCAGCGCTTAAGGCCGTGTCAGGCAAAACATTTGCTTCGCTTTGCGTTGCAAATTCGCTTTAACATCTAAGATAAAATATTCACACTTATATGAAACATGTCACGTAAAGTACTTTTAACGCAACGTGAAGCGAAAAGTTCGGCACCTCTCATCTTTTTACGCGTTGAAGTTTTTTCTAATAGCTTCAAAGCTTTATGCAATAAGAAAACAATTAAGAGCCATTTTCAGTAGTTCGTCCAATAATATTTCTAGCTTCTATTATCATAAGAAATAATTAAATATAAAAATTAAGAACCATTTTTTTTAGATATATCAACAATCGTGAGCGTTGCCAAAGCTTTTATTGTGACATAAACTTTTTGCTTTACGCTTTTTTGTTATAGTTTTAAACTTCACGCAAAGCGACAAAATTTTATCTGACACGGCCTTTAAGGTCAGGCGTTTGTGTGTACGTAAACAACACTGGGACTTACAAGCATTAAAGGTGACCCTGTTTTTATTCGGAGTTTAATACAATATCACTACTCGTGAGACATGCATATTTTGCTTCTTGGCATCGATCTGGGATAGGCTGGGCCTATAACTGAAAGAGTACGAATGGCAAAAGCTTCCGTCTTGATATACAAGGTGGCGCAAAAGTAATCCTGCTATCAGAAAATGTTATAAATTTTGCGATTGGCCCCTAATGTCAGTTCTGTTTTGACATTTGTGTAGTAAACACATGCGAAATACACGTTAATAAACAATGTTACGCTACACTGCTCCAGAACTTGGAATATTGGTGACTAGAGAGGAATAGAAAATGATTTTTCATCAAAAATAATCATGAGTGATGAGGCCCATTTCCATCTTAGCGGGTACGTAAATAAGCAAAATTTATGCGTCTGGGGCACTGAAAATCCCCGTGTAACCCACGAAGAGCCATTACACCCGCTCAAAGTCACTGTATAGTCTGCTGTTTTCGCTGGAGGAGTCATTGGACCTTTTTTCTTCGAAGACGTCGCGGGCCAAATGGTAACAGTGAATAGTGAGCGCTACAGAGCAATTATAAACGAATTCTTTTTGCCGCAACTGGATGAATAGGGATTGGAAAATATGTGCTTCCAACAGGACGGTGCTACGGTACACAGTGCACGTGCCACAACCGATATACTGTAGGATGCGTTTCCAGGGCGCCTAATCTCCCGCTTTGGCGATTTGCACTGGCCAGCAAGATCGCCTGATTTGACCGCTGCAGACTTCTTTTTGTGGGGCTTTTTGAAGTCGCGGGTTTATGTCAACAAGCCTCAGACTCTTGCAGCTCTTAAAGACAATATCCGTCAAGAATGTGAGGACCTATCGCCGGAATTTTTGGCCAATGTGATGAAAAATGCTATACAAAGGGCTCAAATGACAATCAACTGTGGTGGCGGCAATTTACATGACATCATATTCTCGCCTTGATGTAAAAAAATTAAAAGACCAAATAAAAATAATCCACAGGAAGAATCAAAGTTTTTAATTTTTTTTTTTTAATTGCAGCCAAAAAACATCGGAAGGTTATTTTTGCGCCATCCTGTTCTTTCCAGGAGAAAGAACGGAGCCCTGTGGTATCCCTAAATTAATTTTGAACTCGATTGATGAGACCCATCTATAGCAACTGATATAGCGGTCTTTGAGAAAGCTCGATATGAATCGAGAAAAGTCATCACCGACACCAAAAACAGTAAGTTTTGGCGAGTAATGCACCATGCCACACTCTGTCAAACGCTTTGGTAATATCCAGAGCCACTTTCACCGAAATGATAAATAACTGTCGCCATTTCTCTGAGAGATACGCTAAAAGATCGTCGGTAGAGTGCCCCCTACGAAACCCATATTGGCGGTCACAAAGTTAGTTGGGCAACTCCAGATACTTCATAAGATGCTACTTTCCATTACTTTGAAAATCGCAGAGCTTTTGTTGCCACTTTTTGCAGATTATTTGGAATTTAAGGCTGTAATCCTGCATGGCTTTTGTGTTTAGTTTGATATGTGTGCGATTACTTTTCAATTAACCCACATAATTGACTGCTATAAAATAATGACTACTTGTGTAACAACATCATACGTCGGCGACAACGACAACGACTTACGCGAGAATATATTTAAATCAACAGTCAAGCAGGCAAACAAACAAACAATTGAAAGCTCATAGAAACAAAGACACACAGTTAGTTAGAGACATAAATGGAGAAATATAAACAAAAATACTTGTTAAAAAATGCAATAAAGAAAAAAGGAATTATAACTCAACATACATACGTGCGAGTACGTACATACATAGCTACATAAATACACGTACATACATACATAAGTATGTATATACCAACAAACCTTAAAATCTATCTATCTGTTCGGTTAAAGTTAAACGTATGTAGTAGGTCCATTCGTTTGTTGTTTTATTGTTGTGGCTGTTGTTGTTGTTGTCGTTGTTGGTATTTTATATTTTGTAGACATCTACACTTTTTACATGCATAGACGGACGGATACTTACATACGTATGTACATACCATCCATCCATCCATTTCTATTCAATATTGTAGTACTCTACTTACACCACACAAGTACATACATACATATGTACATCCAAGCGGCAGTAGTCAGCCAACGCTTCAGCCCGGCAGCCAGCATTGCCATCTATCCAACGAGCTAACCAACCAACCAACCAACCAACCAGCCAGCCAGCCAGCCATCCATCCATTCTATTCTCCTGTCCCAACTGTGTCTGCTTGTATTTTTTTTCTGTTACTTTTTTGTTTTTTTGTTTTGTAAGCGAACCATGTTACTTACAAATATATGTATCTTTAGATATTATATATTTATATAAAACTTTTATATACATACACATAAACAAATATATTTATATAAATTTTGTTGCTGGTGATGTTGTTGTTGTTGTTGCTGCTATTATTGTATATTTGTTTGTGATTTTTATACTTTACTCTCTTCAGTTTAAGTAGCGCCTCCGGAAGTGATGGTTTTGCATTTTTGCAAAAAACACCAATAAGCTATATAAAAACAGCAACAATATTTAAAATTAAATTAACAATAACAACAACGAAAACAAACAGCATCATCTACAATACACAAACATACATACACACATACACACATGCCTGCATGTAAATAACAACATTCTTTCTTTAGCCATTTAATTATCTCAGTGTACGAGTATTTGCGTTTTAATACAAACAACTTGACTTTTGTCACAGTGTATTTTAAAGTGTGTGCTGTGCGTCCGTCCGGCCGGCCGTCTGTCTATCTATCTGTCTGTCCGTCGTAGTTCGTATTTTTATCGTAAATTTAAAAATTCGTTACAAACATAATTAGCATTCAGATTTTTTGCTGTTGCAGTTGAACAACAGTTTGCTAAACAAGTTAAAATCAACTTGAAAGTTTAAAATGTGAAAAAGTTTAATACATTTAAATAGTGAACAAACAAAATAGACATTAACTTATAGTTAAATACTTTTACTAGTGAACAAGTTTTTTCTTAATTTTTTTTTTGGTGTGTTATCTTGGTGTCACAATCTTTTTTTTGCGTTGATTCCTCTTTTGATATTAGAAAAATTTTCAGCAAGAAAAACTTATAAAATAGGCAAAACACAAGATTTGATAAATTTGAAAAAAATAAGAAAAATGCAGTTGAAATTCAAAATGGGGTAAGTTGATGAAATATTTGTTGTATTTTTGTTTCTTTGTAAAAACACTAATCTATTTTTGCAAAATCCAATTGCTTCATCTTACGAGTATAATGAAACTTTAAAATAAAAAGTGTGACGACAGTTGTATAACTTCGTGCACGCAAAGAAAAAATGATTTGAGATTGCCGCAAGATTAGTACGAGGGCGGACTGATATTGATCTTTAAGACAATTTTTCTTTTTAAATTTTATGTCTTCAACATACAATAAAAATTGTGAACCATAACAGTAATTACCAATATAATTAACGAAAACTAAAGAAATTAAGGGACGGATTGATATTGAAGCTATCTAGCTCTAGATGGCAGCACACACACAATTTTTTTTCGTTTTTAAATTGTTGTCTGTCAAACGTCAGCTGTTAAAATTTCACCCAAATTCATCGATTTGTTTATATGTTGTCGTCGTTCGAAGTAAGTAAATTTTAGGTTCCTGGAATAATGGGAAAAAGTGAAATTCGTGCAGTGATTAAACACTATTGTTTGAAAAGGAAAACGGCGCAAGAGATAGTTGTAAAAAAGATTTACATCAGCAACTGCCTTGCGGCATTAACTGATGATGGACCAGTTTCACGGGGCAATTCACGATTCACCAGCGCGCTCTGTGTGTTTTGCTAGGCTCACACAGGCTACAGTTTTTGCCGTATGTTTATGACCATATGAGCAACTTCTTGTTGAGGAGATCGGGCTTACTAGGCTCACAGAGGTAGCAATGCTTGCCATGCGATTGCGGTCATATGAGCAACTTCTTGTTGAGGAGTTCGGGCCTTCTAATCCCTCCTGTATGCAATTTTCCAGCAATCAATGGAGGACAAGGCTTAATGAGTTGGCAGGCCGAAGCCCGCTAAGAACATCAGCCCTTAAGCCAACTCACCCGTCAACCATCACCACCACTGTACCTTACAGTACAGGTATCTGTTGTATAGACAACAGATCCTCGGGAGATTGTTAGTCCCCGAAAAAAGCCACACACCAATCAATTATCAAGGAT
This sequence comes from Thecocarcelia acutangulata, assembly GCA_914767995.1. Classification (NCBI taxonomy): domain Eukaryota; kingdom Metazoa; phylum Arthropoda; class Insecta; order Diptera; family Tachinidae; genus Thecocarcelia; species Thecocarcelia acutangulata. The sequence goes on from OU612095.1 coordinate 70,898,850, forward strand.
ACTAACACTCCCTTCCTGCGTTTTAGGTTTCAACCACAGCCAGAATGTTTCAGCCAAGGTAGGCACCTTAACCATGGTCAGCCCGGGTCTAACCGCAAGCAGAACTACCCGGGGACCATGCTGATCCCCGTTCTACTAATTTATACCCTTGGTAAGGGTTTCGGAAGCCAACACAACATAAATCATGTGGCTTCCTAGAGTTTTGTTTGCCGCACCAAACGAGGGACCCCTTCCCCTCTTTTCCCCGAAAAACAGAGCGCCCAAGTTAGGAATACGCCAAGGCAAAACCTGTTCCCCGGGGGACCCCGAAAGAGACAAAAGAAAAGCTCCCTAAACTCAGGCTATATGGTAAAACTCCCTCAAATTACATGGTAAAATAATGGATTGATGAATTTAAACGCAGCCGAAAAAGCACTTCAACAATACCATCACCAGGAAGGCCGCCAAAAGAAGTGGTTACTGAAGAAAATCCCTGATATCGTTATGAACCACCTCCAACCAAAAGTCAACCAAAAAAGTGGATTGAAGCTGGTGGAAGCGCTCCGAAGAAGGCTGGCACAGTTACGGCCAGTGTATTTTGGGATGTACACGGAATATTGCTCATTGATCCGCAATCACAGGAAAGTATTATCGTGCATTATTGGATCAGTTGATTGATGCAAGCAAGAAAAAACGACCTCATTTAAAGAAGAAGTAAAATGTGCTCTTCGAGACTACGCAGCATTAAATACGATGCTAAAATTACGTGAAATACACTTGGAATTGGTTAATCATCCATCTTATTGTCCAGATTTAGTTCCTAGTGTATTTTTACTATTTCCAAACATGACTCTCAAGAAAAAGATTCATCTCAAACAAGGAACTGATTACCGCCACTAACGCGTATTTTGAGGGGTTTCCCTAAATCGTATTATTTAGATGTTATAAAAAAGTCGCAATATCGTCTAAGTGTATTGAATAATAAATAATGAAAAAGAACAATGTTTTTTTTTCTACTTATGTAGCTTCAATATCAATCCGTCCTCGTAGTTTCTCTATGGTGCTTTATCGGTTTTCGGGAGTTAACAACCCCCTGAGGTGCTGTTATCTTGCAACCGATACCTGTGATGTAAAGAACCAAGGGTAACGGCAAGACGGGTGAGTTGGTTAAGGGCTGGAGTTCTTAATAAGCTTCGGCTTACCAACTCATTAAGCCTTGTCTTTCATTGATGTCACCATTGACTGAAACGTTTGGACCAAAATTGTTTGTAAAGAAGTGGAGAGCGGTGGTTCCAAAAAACTAGTTTTTCTGAATTTAACGATGCGTCAACACTTGAGGATTATCATCACACCATATCAGCAGTTTTGTTTATTGACGTATCCATTCAACCAGAAGTGAGCTGTATCGCTGAACTAGGATCGCTTATTACAATCGGAATTGACATCCAGTCCAGTCACCGAACATGTAAGCGTAGTTCTGGTGCTAGTTTATTCATATTGAAATGGCAAACCAAACTAAATATAAGTCACTTAAAAGCTGAAAAATTTGCCACCAATTAAAAAAAAAGTGCCGTCATTTACATATTTATATGTATCTCTATAAAAACACCGTTTATTTCACTTGCAAATGCCGTAGTATGTAAAGCCTTAATGAGAATTATAAATGTATGTAAGTAGACTGCCTGCCACCTAAATAAGGAATCACATTTTTTAACATTAATTAAGTAGGGATTTTTTTAATTTTAAAATTTCCAATATTTCGCTACACCACTGGGTAGCATCATCAGGGCTAATATCAAATAAAAAACAACAACAAATAAAGTATAACAGTTTTTTATGATCATAATAAGTAAATAAAAATTGCAAGTGCACACAAGAAAGATCAACATATACACATAATGAATAATAACACTAACAAAGCAAACTTATATTTAAATATTGTTTTTTTTTCGAAAGCTTGCATATTATTACTGTACTAAGCTAAATTTTAGTTATCAAAGTTTTTCTTATTATTCTCTTATTAATTAAATATCTACTCGCATATATTTGAGAGAGGTTCTCAGTGTCTGTTTTATAATTGATCCTCTTTTCAAATGGAAGTCTTATTATTTGTAACATCTTCAACATGTAACGGCGTTTATAATTGTTCTCAATGTTTAAAATTTTGGGTTGGTTAAAGTCTGGTGTAAAATGATGATGTAAATTCGCACAATGGGTTGAAAGTGCAGTTTTTTGTGATGTAGAATTGTACCTACATTTTTGATCAGACTTATGAGCAGCAATTCTTGCTCTCAGTTTGTTCTTGGTCGTTTCTACGTACTCTTTTTTATAACTTTACGAAGTCCTCTCTTTTGAAATAAGTTTTATTATCATTTTATGATCATATTTGAAATATCTGTTTTCCCTAATGCAAAACGTTAAAATTCTTAAAAATAAATTTTTGGTCATGTTTGTATGTTCAGCAATGTTGTATAAAAAATAATTAGAATTACGTAATAAAAGTTTTATTGTCAAAAAAAACCTTCTACAGCCCTCGCCATTTTGTAAAGACTTAATCACGAGGCGGTTCAGAACTTCTTGAATATAACCAAAAGAACTAAATTTCCAGAAATTTCCCTACCAAAAAGTTTGGTATTTGTCTTTCTTGAATTTTTTATATATTATTAAAATCTATAATTATTTTTTTATTTGTTTATAAGGAATTTTAATAAAAATACACTGCATAATAAATCAAGTCTTTTATTACGCTTTGTACTTTGTTCAAAATCCCCAGGGAAATTGCTGGCTCGGCCTATAGCCCTCTCAACAACCACATCAAATGAAACTAGTTCTTCATTTTCTGCTATTTCTAGATTTTTTAACCTTTTTTTAAGTTCAACGAAATAGCTTCGCGCAAACAGCGCATAACTTCGATGTATTAAGTTATTATAAGTAATCCTTATTGGCCGTACGACCTTCTGGCAAGAATTCAATATGCCATTGCAGTCGAAGAAAACAGTGAGCAAAACCTTCACCGATTTTGACGTGCTCTTTTGGTATTGGTTCTTCTGGACGCTTCAATCGGGATGATTGGGCTTTGGTTTCAATGTCATAGCCATACACCCATGATTCATCACCAGTTATGACCTTTTTGAGGAAATCTGGGTCGTCGTTGACGATGTTCAACAGCTCCTGAGCGATGTCTATACGGCGTTGTTTTTGCTTCAAAATTTAGCAATTTGGGAACAATCTTCGCTGCCACACGTTTCATGCCTAAAACATCCGTAAAAATTGCTTGGCATGAGCCGAACGATATGCCAACATCATCAGCAACCTATCTGATCGACGATTATCCAAAATCGTTTTCTTCACTGCTTCAATGTTTTCATCGGTTGTTGACGTGCTCGGGCACGATGGCAGGGCGAGCATCGCCATTGACATCTTCTCGGCCTTCCTTAAAGCGGTTATACCACAATTGAACTTGTGCTCTGTTCAAAGTAGACTCGCCAAACGCCACAGTCAACATTTCAAATGTCCTTGCGCATTTAATTTCATTTTTACATAAAACTTAATACACTTTCTTTGATCCATTTTTTCGAATAGTAAACAATCGAAAAGCACACCAAAACACGACTAACCCTTTTATCTGTCAAAAACAAGCTTACAATCCAAAATGGCAGATATTGCTAACATACTTTTATAACAGACATGTGTACATAACAGAAACTAAAAATCCGAAAATCGAACATACGTAACTCACGAAATGTGAAAATATCGGTTATTTTCAAATCACATGGCCGAACAAGCACTGGAACAATGCCATCAACAGGCAGGCCAAAAGAGGTGGTTACTAAAGAAAATATCAAGAAAATCCTCGTTATCTTTATAAATGATCGCCAAATCAAGTTACATGAGATTGTAGAAATGGTACACATATTATATGAACGTGTGCTCAGTATTTTGCATGAACATTTGCATATGAAAAATGTATCGGCAAGATTGGTGACGAACAAACACGGGTTCGACAGACCACTTCATAGCGGTGTTTGGACATGATAAAGCGTAATCCTGTTGATTTTTGGCGTCGATTAATTACTGCTGATGAAACATAAGTCCACCACTACGAGGACACACCTGAAACCAAAAGTTAGTCGAAGCAATGTTTTCAAGTAACAGTTTTTTTAATTAGACCTCGTATGTACCTAGATAGTTCTAAGCAAGGAGAATTAACGAAGGAACAAATTTGCCTTAAAGGATTGTTTCCTTTGTGGATCTTCGGCAATCCATATACGCGGGGTGCTGTGCTGGTCTGTTTTCGAAGCTTGAATTTTTCTGTGAGCGTGATAGATAGCCCCTTGCCAGCGTTGTCAACTCGGTACGTTTTCCACCGTTTTTGGTGCTTTTTAAAACTTTTCGTGCGAAAAATTTTGTAGTCGTTTTTTAAATTTCGGTTGCACAAATTCAACTCAACTTTTTGCTTTAATGTAAGAAAAAAGTGTAATCAAGTGTCCAAAATTTTTACGTTTCATTTTGCGTGGAATGTTTTATGCACAAAGTAAGTTAATCTTGCTGTTGCATATTACAAACTCTCTCGAAAGAAAAAGAAACATTTCGTTTTAAAAAATTTGCTGATTTTAGAGAGTATTTTGATATTAAACGATCAAGCCAAGTTTATCAAATATTACAATAAATGCAGTCTGTGTGCAGCCAGTTTGATTGTGTAATAATTGCTTAAAAGGCTGTCTCATTATCGTGTTTTTAAAATAAAAATATTGTACTTCTTAAAATACAAATTTGATTTTTAAATATTAAAGAACAATTAAAAATTCGGTGCGTTTTTGTTGAAATAACGCGCTTTTTTCTTCATTTTGGTGCGTTTTGAAATTTCAAAGTTGCTTTAGCAAAAATACATGTCTGTAAATAAATGCATGATTTTAGTAAATTTTTTATTTCGTCAGAAAACTAAAGCCAACACCTTGAAATTTGGTTGAGCAAGAAATTATTTTTTTCTGAACTGTAGTTTAGTAGATATACCTAATTAAAGTTAATAAAATGTCATTCCGTATTCTAGTGGCAGGCAGTGTATATATCATTTAAAATTGATCTCTAATTTTGTTTCTTGCTGTTTTATTTTCTTTTCCTTGGAAGAAATAAAACATGTACACATATAAGAAAAATACAGAAATGTCTCAAACAGGCTGCTTTAAATGAAGTCAATAACAAAATGAATCGAAATTAATCATTTGATTTCGCAATACCATTTTTTCTAGAATCGAAACAACTATTGTATATTCATTATGACCGTAACAAACTAATTGCAATTTCAGACGCTTTCATGGTTATTTTATCACAATCATTTATCTTTTACATGTATCTCGGTGGTTATAGCACCTCGTCAACAGACTATTAAATACCAAGAAACAGTGGAAACATAAAAACAACACAAAACCGAAATCCACAACGCTCTTTTAAAATACAAAATAAAAACGTGAAAATTTGCTGTTGTTCTCTCTCTTTTCTACATACACTCTTATAATAAATATGTAACAACAAACACAAAGAACTAGTGAGAGTATCTAGTTCTCTTTCTTTCGTTTTCGTTGAATGAGTATGAAGTTAGCCGCACCATGAATAAAGTGTTATTTTTATACTCTTTAGAAACCAATACTTTTGCAACACTGTTAAACTTGCTGCGCCCCTGTTAGCGTTTTTAGAGTGCAACGTCATTGCACATTGGTGATTATTAAAAAAGTAATAACGAAGAAAATTAATTTATTAAATTTTCTGTTAAATTTGATTGTTTTTTGTATGAAAATTTATTTATTTGTTAAATTTGAGTTCTTGAGTACCTTAAAGTTATTATATTTTATTTGCTTGTACCCTAAACAAAATATCATCATTATTATTATATTAATACCTATAAAACACATCCACACCTACACACTCGTATACACAGCTCGACGCCTGAAATACTCTCACAATCACACTCAGTCATTAGGTTTTCTTCTTATTTTCTGTATTATTATTGTGTAGGATGGATTAAATGGATGGATAGTTGTTGAGTGTTTGGAAACATGTGAACGCATGCCGTGTTTTTACGATTACATTTGCTGATTTGCACAGATTTTGTTCTTCCTACAACACTCGAACAGAAAACAACAAAACGAACAGTACTCATTTGCGAAAAGGAAACAAAAAAATTAAATGTGATTGCACAATTTTATGGCAAAATGCGTCTCTATAAATAAAATTTTAAAGTTGTAAAAATTCTCTTGAGAGCAAAAAAAAGCTAATGTGGGAAAGCAACAACAGCCAGTGCTGCCAATTTGTAGTTAAATTATTTAAAATTTGATTCGAAGTAGATGTGGTGTGGTAGCGATGTGTTAGTTCATTCCACAGTTAGGGATGAAACGATACCAGTGGGGTATCGATACTGTATCGACCGTAAAGTATCGATACCTGATCGGTATCGAATAAAAAGCATCGATACATACTGGTTTCGGTCGATTTCATCTTACGATTAGTAGCAGGGAAAAACACATGGAACTAAATATCAAAATCTTCGTTATGGGCTTGATCTTCTGATCCACTGGCTAAAATTGACGTGTTCCGGAAGCGAAGTTTTTTAAAACGCAGGAATTCTATCATAACAATTCTTCTACCACATTCACCCAATAGTTTGTCTTGTAACTGTCTGACACATTCAATGGAGGAAGAAGAACTTTGTAGTTTTGTTGGATGTAAGACAAAATTACATAATTCTGGCTTGAACATTTTTTTAGTGACAAATTCCAATGGTTTTAGTAACTGGACTATTTATTTTAGTATATCAAGATCGCGACCGTAATCCTACCGTGATTTTTATGAAATGCAACCATACACCCGATTTTCGTAATATCATTTGCATGCACGGTTACATGGATTCATTTTATAAAAACTTTGGAAACAAAAAAAATTATGGTAAAAATGGTGTCCAACTCAGTTTTTTGCCTGTCAATAAGAAAAGAGTATTTCTGACCGATACTAGTAGTTTTGAACGATACTTACTTGGTACTCGGTAGTAAAGCATCGATACCAAAAGTACTTGGTATGGAAAGAAAATTATCGATTATTTACTTGTATTTTCTCGTATCGTTTCATTCCTACCCACAGTATCCACAACTGATATTTACCCTAATACAAGGCGGCCCAAAATTCACTATAAGGCTTAAAAATTTAATAAATTCTTCGTTTATGTATTTTGTATATCTCTTTTTTTTTAGCTTATAAAGTGTGTTTTTATAAATATAAAGATCTTTGAATTGGAATAAAACAAAGGCGAATGTTTTAAATTGGCACGAAATTTACTTTATTCGAAAGAGACAGTCTTCTGGGATTTTAGTTTAAACGTGACCTCCGGCATTTGACCGTCACGGCTGTGTCAGACGTAGTCTAGTTTGGCTATTATCGATGATTTTTTATCAATTTGATTTATTTGTTGAATCTTCCAAAAAGAACTAACAATAATTATTCAAATCTTAATGTTAAAAATTTTTTGTTAAGTCCAGCCAATGCCAGACAAACAGTTACGAGTCAGATGGAATCCAGCGTGTGTTCATTCTTTTAAAGGTTGCCTCGAACAAGTGTAGTTGGATGGAGTTCAAGTTTGGTTATATACATTCGATGACTTTTACTAACATTTGTGACCGTATATCGGCAATAAAGCAGCGAATGTTTTTCTTCAAGTGGTCAACCGTTTCGGGTTTATTGGCGTAGACTGATGCCTCATATGCCCCATAGAAAACAAGCGAATGGCGTTAAATCGCAGAATCTCAGAGACGTATTCACGGCCCGGAACGTGAAACTATGTGGTTACTAAATGTTTTCTTCAATAAATCTATTATAGAACATGCTGCGGCTTCTTGTTGAAACCACAGTACGGACCAGTACCTCTACCTGCCTATGAAGTTTACCAAACAGTAAGTTTTCTGGGTCTAACGGTGTTTCAAAATACAGTTGCGGATTATCATCAGACGGGAGTTTAGTTTATTGATGTGTCTATTGAACAAAAAGTGAGCCGTATATTAAGTTGGTTGTAAAATGAATGTAGTGATATGTACAGGGTGTTCGCCAGGAAAGCATACTGCTTTGTTTTGCCGCCATTTTGGTGCACATTGATCTTCGTATTTGGCAGTGGTGAAATAGACAAGTGGCAAATTTATTATAGACATATATTGGATAAACCCAAGTGTTTGAATCATTAAAACATTTTATCAAAATAAATCAGGGAGTATTGTGACGATGAGAGAGTTATGTGAAATTTTTCAAAGAGACAGCGTGCCAATAAAACGCACTATTTATCGTTTACTGAATGATTTCGAAGAACTAGGGTTTGTAGGCGATAGCCCTAAGCATAGACCACAACATGCATATGCCAATAGAATGTTACAGGTCATCCATGACTACTCCGGTTTTCATGAAAAAGTCATAATGAGTGGCGAAACACATTTTCATTTGAATGGATATATGAGTAAATAGAATATTCAGTTCTGGACAATGGAAAGTTATTCATCAGTCACCTTAGCATCCATTATAAGTGACAGTGTGCAATTTGGTCAGGAGTTTCTTTGAAACTGAAAACGGCCTAACGGTAAGTGTGAGTGGGGTAATATCGTGATATGATTGAAAACTTTTTAACGCCACAACTGCACGCTGCGTGCTTAATTAACATGTGGTCTTAACAAGAAGGTGTCATATCTCTTACAGCCAGAATTAGAACGGAATTACCACAAGAAATATACATCTATTTCAAACAGAACTATGGTTTTCAAAATAAATTTCGACAATTTGGAAACGTGGTTCCGGCGTCAGTCTATTTATGTTGAAATGCCGAATCAAACTAGTCATCTGACTAGTTTGCCCCCAGTTAACCTTTTATACTTAAAAACCTCGACTATTTCCTTAGGAATTTTGTGAATGAGCGTCTATATATGAATAAACGCGAGTCAATCCAACAGCGTTGTTGAAGAAATTTGAGCGTCACCGCAACAAAATTTGAAAAATGTTAGGTAAAATATTGTAAAACGAGTCGTTCAATGCGAAATTGAAAACACGAATATTTTGGTGGCTGTATTGTCAATACTTTTGCTAATAGTTTCCATTTTATAATATTACATGATGTTATTTTTCTGGTTCAAGTTCAAATCTGGCTTCAGCAAAGAACTTTTTTTTATATTTCATTATAAAAATAATTGCCGGGATCAATAACTCTTCATCAAAGAAGACAGGAAAAATAATTGAATACACTAACTAAAGGACCACCGGCTGTTTTGTAGGCGCTATATCTCTAGGATTCGAATTTTGTATCAAGTAAATATGAATTTCACGGGTGGGTTCGTGAACTTGTTGACATAGACCTGTTAAATCACACGATCTAGGGTATCAAAACTAGCGAATACACTATCTGAAAATTTTTCATGCAATAATTGAATTGTTTCATGGACTTTATACCCGTATTGGCTCCATCAATATCATACAATTTTGGCAAAAAAAAAAAAACTGCGATATCATCTTCACTGTGTTGAACACCAGTACCATTTACTGCTTGACAATCTTCCTTTTCTTCAAGAAAATTATGGTTTAATTATATCTCCAGTCAAAAACCAGCCACTAACACTAACACGTTGTAAAAGCATTTGTGTTTCGAAAATAACATGTGATTTCACCAAAAACCGTAACATTAGTGATTAACGAAGCTATCATGGCGAAAATATGCTTCACCGCTTACGATGATTTTGGTCGAAAAATCGGGCCTCCGTTTGTTAATATTCATACAAGACCTTTCGCTAGCCCTAAAGTGTTTCTGTTTCTTATTTGAGTAAACTGGAAGTTATATAATCAACACTATCACACTTTGTATTAAGACTTGTCAAAAATTCAAATAAAATGGGCAAGTGGGATAGTGTGAATATAAAGCGTTGTGGAAATAAGAAATAACACGGTAAGAGATTGACAACCCATAACACTTCATAATTTTTAGAAATTTGTTTAAATATAAATTTTTTTCTAAATATTAATTTATTGATTTTTTGTTTAACTTTTTATAATTTTTAAGATTTTTCATTAGACCATTACAACAGCAAATAATAAAAATATTAAAACCAGATGTTAATAATATTTGTAATAGCGTAAATAAGAAAATGTTTGTCCCTTAAAAGTATATACATTTGCGTAATAAATTTTCAAAACTGGCAACTCTGCCTTCTAATTTATTGGTTTATTCTCTGTTTACGTTTTGTTAATCGTTTTCGAATTGTTTGTATCTGTGAGAATGTATATCTTTCAGTGCAAATAGCTGCCAGGGATGATAATTTTAAAGAAATCCTCTTTAAGCTGTATGTTTTTCGTACCAAAAACGGTTTTTCTTTTGAGACTATATTTTATAGAGTATAACGAAAAGCATTTATTTTCGTTTTAAGATAAATCACGCTTTATTTTTTTATAAATTGCAAATAAAACAAAACATTTCAGATAATTATCCTAGTGCTTGCGACGGCTTCAATAACATATCTTTATCTGATGGTCCAAATTTTCAATGACTCTGCCGCATAATTAAGGTTGAATGTATTTAATGTGTTGAAGTATCTTTTCCTTTAGCGCTTAAATTATTTTTGGCTTATTGACCTACAGATTTTCTTTTAAATATTTGCAAAGAAAGAAATCTACGTGATATGACACGGTCATTAAATTTCTCGTGCAAAAGAACCATTGTTTCGTTTGCTGTGTGGCAAGTGGTACTATGCTGATGAAACCACACCTCGTGCATGTCCATATCAATATCAATTTCTGAAGTAGTGTGTTATCATTTCGCGATAACGAACACTAATCGCGATAACTGCTTGGCCGACCACATTTTCTAAAAAGTATAGCCCCCATGACAACGCTAGCCCAAAAACGCCACCAAACAATCACTTCTTATAAATGTAACGGCTTTCCAACAATCACTCGTAGATTCTCATTTGCCGAAAACCGCAAATTTTGTTTTTTAACGAATCCAGTGAAGTGAAAGTGTGCCTCGTCGTGAGCAAAAAATGCATTTGTTTTGAATGCCTATTTCGCAAAAGGCTTCACGCATTTATACGCGATGTTCAATAACAAATAAATATCAAATGACATAAACTTGAAGTTAAAATGTAACTCTCAATTTACATCGTGCATTATGGTGGTATCACCCTTTCTATGTATAATATCCTAACAAACTTGACTCCCACTAATAAAACAACCTCAATCTCTTGTAAAAAGACCATAAAAGATTTATATCTTGTTGTATTTGATAACTAGTTTTAATAAGTAAATAAAAAAGAAAGTGTCGTTGATAATTGCATCGCATAAAGCCGACTGCGTCGATTTGGCTAATTTTTTTCTTTAGTATTTGTTGGATCAATTGGATCATCCAGGTCAACCTGGTTGTTTTACGGAGAGAAAAATTTACCATTTATCTCAAATGGAGAACAGAAGTTGCAGTAAGTCTGATCTAAGTTTTAAATATCTAAATATCTAAAAATGTTGAAAACTTTAAGCCTGACTGAGTAAAAAACATGACAAATCCGAATGAAGTGAAATGTGTTCTCAGTTTCATCTGAGTTGCATAAAGTGCAACTCAGCTACTCCTTGCAAAGCAACGCCAAACTTCCATTTTATTGGATTTAGTAAAAGTCATTTTTGTATACAATGTGCGAATCTAGAGCCGCTTCGTTTTAAGTGCTAAAAATATTAGCGTCGAGTGTTACATTTGCAGGCGCACATTCAAAGCACTTTATTCATTGAGTTGACTCTAATTTAGTATTTTCTTCTAACAAATATTTCTTTTGTGTACCTTGAAATGCTGATATCATAGTGCACCACTGATAGCGGTAACACTCATTTAATTTTGTCGGAACATAGCTAATCAAAGAAGTGTCGTTGATGTCAGTATTGCCGAAGGTCAGTACTGCCAAGTTTTTCGGGACCACAAGTATTGCTTTACTGTAAAGTTCCCACATAATATAACCTGTAGGCTTGGGATCGTTGTAGTTTTTACATATTTCTGCAGCTTCTAATTAATATTAAAGACATGTACATGCATTTAAAATAAGTATCATAACAGAATTCTCAGATATATAGTTGAGATAACAAATAAAATAGATTTTCACAAGATGTATTGATACAAATATATTAAATATATAACCCCTTTATTTTTTTATTTATATTTCAATAAAATACTTCACTAGCAATGGTGACATTGTTAGATACATTAAAATACATACAACTACCTTTAAAAAAACGTGCTTACAATATCTGGCAATTATCTGATAGCGACTACGAATAGTGTTCTCACGATTGTCAGGTGTCTGACAATATATTAGTCTTACGATGTACTGACAATGTTTTTTCTGACAAAGTTGTAAGACAAAAATTGGCAGTTCACACGGTTGTAAGACATTTTAAAAATTTGTTACGAACATTATTATCAGATCTAACAACCGAGCCTGTACATAGCTTTAGATTCAAAATATTTACATGAGGCCATGAAGTTTCTACTTTTTTCCGAAACGATTTTTTTGGGGCCATAGCAACTGGAGAGTTCTGGACGATGGAAGTTTTATAGGCTGGAACAAACAGTCTGTCAAAATACTTTTTCATCTTCAGCATCTATAGGCTAATCAAGATCACAATCTATACATAAATTTTTAAAATAACTCCTTTTTGTTTCGCGATAAAAAAAAATATTTTTTAATTGTTTTGTTTTTCATCTGACAATGATGCCATTGTCAGATATTCAAAAACTCGCGCACCTGACAATATAAACTAAGCTAACAACGTCTGACAATGATCTGTCAACGGCAAAGAAAAGTGTTTACACGATTTTCTGATGTCTGCCAATAATTTGTCTGACAATATTTTTTCTGACAACATTGTTAGACAAAAATTGTAAGTCCACACGATTGTTAGAAATTTTCTGCAAATTTTTCTGGCAATATTGTCAGATCTGACAACCGTCTGAACAACGCTATACACATATAGGGACGATAAACTCAAAAGTACTGAATTTATCATACCTGAACTATTTATTTGCTGCCATACAGAATTGCTTAAACAAACACACAAACACTTGCATACACAGGGCTATATTTCTCTCTGAACATTTGCCTTTTAATCATAGAAAACGGAGCGTCAGTCGATTATTTTCGTGATAATTACAGTTCTTATTATTAATAATCTCATATTTTGTGGTTTGTTGCCTCCTGATTTTTTACACTTCAATGCTCATAAAATTATTCTTAGATTAAATTAACATTTTTAATTTATTAACAAGTGTTAAATGATAGTGATTAAATTAAATGAGCATATTAATGAATTTTATATGTATGTACGTACATACTTACATAAATTATAGGAAATTATTAAAACTTTAAATTAAATTAACGCTACACCAGATTGATTGATTAATCATTTTCGTATGTAAATAAAGTATACATTTTTTTTTTTAGCAAATTTTAAAAAGATCAGTAATTTATAATGAAATCAATTAAAATTGTTTACATTCTCTTGTTTATGTACTCGTATAGTATCTTATGGGAGTACCCTCGTACCATATTAATGTCTATTAAAGTGTTTCTCCATTAAAATATTTAACCCTCTATAAAATTAAACTGCATTTAACAACCACAATAAAAACTCATTGAAACGTAAAACACATATAATTCTTTTGTTCGCTCAAATGTTCTCATTTTTCATCTGCTTCAAATTGCAAAAGCGAAAATAATAAATATTCAACTTCCTGTCAAACTCTGAAAGCCTGATGTCTGACATTCGCATTGCACAACAAAAATGTTTAGCATTTTGTTTAATTCCAATGCTACTAAAACTATAAAAGTCTCTCTCATTCAGTCAGTTAGGTAGTTAGTTAGTTAGTCAGTCAGATAGATGCATTGTTGTGGTTGGTATGCAGCACAATAAAAATGAAAAATGCCAGTTTAACAACTACTCGTACTACTACTAGTAGTGAAGTAATTCCTGTATTTTATGATTTTTTTTTGTTTACTTCGTACTTGCTGATTCGTTTAGCAGTCAGTGTTATTTTTGGTTTTGCTCACTCGTACGTAATAAATAATAAAAAAAGTATTTTATATAAAAAAAAACTTGTTCCATCGGCAATTTTTTCTGTATAAATCCCATCTGTTGGTGTTGCTCTTGTCTCATAAGTAGTCTAGCCTTTCAGAAATGTAGACCGTGTTGTTTTTTGGCATTCCTTAAAAGCAACAAATTTTCATATTGTTTTCAGTTGTGCGACGATGTCTCATACTCAACCCTGTCACTCGTTTTCTCTTATTGTTTTCGTGTGAGAACAACGCCTACCCTCTTGCAGTATTGTTGGCTACTCAGTGCAAAATTAATAGTCGCAAAACATTTATTCTCACTAACAACTGCTCACCCAGCTGATAAAATGCTATGCTGCGTTGAGTTTTCAGGGCAACACTGAAAATAGACATCTGTTATGTTATTGCACAGTGGTTTTGGATTATTTGTTTACATACTAAAGTCGTGTATGGCTTTACAGTTCACAGTTGAAGTAATATTGGCTTTAACTTTGGTTGTTTTTTCTGCAAGGTTTGTTGTTTTAGCGTGCCATCTTTGTGACATGTGGGAAATGGGAATAAAGCAACCATGTGGCAAGCCGAACAAAACTTTTTAACTTTATAAAATTTAAACTACGAGGGCGGATTGAGGGCGCTAGATGGCAGCACAAACACAATTATTATTATTTCTTTTTTTTTTTTTAATTGTAATCTGTCAAACGTCAGCTGTAAAAATTTCACCCAAATTCATCGACTAGTTTATTTGTTGTAGTCATTTGAAGTAAGCAACTTTTGTGTTTCTTAAAACATGGAAAAAAGTGAATTTCGTGCAGTGATTATACACTAAAACACTACTATTTAAAAGGGAAAACGGCGAAAGAGACAAAAGAAAAGCTCGATAAACATTACATTGATCTTTCTCCATCATATTACATGGTTAAATATTAGATTGCTGAATTTAAAAACGGACGAACAAGCACTGCAACAATGCCACCAACGGGAAAGCCAAAAGCGGTGGTTACTGAAGAAAACATCAAGAAAGTTCTCGATATCGTTACGAATGATCGCTGAGTCAATTTACTCCTCCTCTAGTAGAAATGATACGGGTTTCGAACTTTTCTTTCAAAAGATCAATTGCTTTTTCTTTTCCTGTGTGACACCACATAGTCTCTACGTCTATATCATGAATTTTTCGAAACAAAAAGCTCCGGATTATCTCCGTATAGCGATTTCCATTAACCGAAGATACCTCAATTTTGAACACCCTATACCCAAATGGTAGTAGCCATTTCCAAAGAAATATTTCAGTGGGTGCTGATGAGTATTGTAGCGACTACGAAACAGCTAGTTGTCCCCCAGCTAAAGATTTGATTATTAATTTTCTTGTCTTCTTCAATCAAAAATTATTGATCACAGCAAATTTGTATTGTAAAAAAATCCTTCTTAAGAAAAAACTTAAGAAAGGAAAAAACTTAAACTGTAACCCGTTGTACAAACCAAAAATTTCATTTAAAAATTATAAAGTTCAACAAAAATTCAATAAATTATTTTTTACTTGATCTTTTTTGGAACATGTCCGATTATGTTGAATTCAACCACTGTTTGTTGGCTTTTTCTATCGTCACCAAAACATGTGCTCACATTTTTTGCCACAACCTTTACCAAACCAAAATAATAATATAAGAAAAAACACAAATAAAATCATGCGCCGCTCATTTTACACAGATACTTTTGTTTGTATGTGTGTGTAGTTTTGCGGGCAATCGTTTTCAAACGTACAATGTTTTTATTCTCTGCCATCAACAAACCAGCCAGCCAGCCACACAACTGATTCATATTAATTATTTTATGGGAAAACACGACCTGCTGTTTTTCATATAACCGTTATGGTTCCCTAATACATTGGCGGTTACACGTTGTCGTTAAGTTGCTCGCAACGAGATGCTTGAAAGACCAACTAACTAACTAACAAACAAACTGAACAACGAACAAACAAACCAACTTACTTACTATCAAACTATTTAAACGAACAACGAAACAACCGGAAAGCGAACAAAACCAGAACAACAAACTAATGAATAAAATAAATAAATAGTACAAAGTGCTAACAAAAGCAATATCGTACAAGAAAAAAGTAAATACACAACAAAACAATTTTTATAGATACAAAAAAAAAAAAAAGCGAGCGAGTTTTTCAATAGTATAATGATATCTCTTTCTTGAGTAGGTAACAAAGCAGCAACGTGCGCCAACATGATACAGCAGATTTGAAAGTGTTCTTGCCTTTGTCTCTCTCGCTCTCTTTCGCTCTGCTCTCCATGCCGATTACAGATGGCGTTAGCGTGTTTGTGTGTATTCACACGTAAAACCGACTGTGCTGTGCAATTGCAACTGTGAATTTCCACGTTTTTGCTTCATCAACAACGCTAAAATTTTCTGTTTGAATTTCCGCTTACTATTTTTTATGTTCCCCTAGTTTTTCCCTCGAATATCGAATCTCGATTTCGATGAGATTTAACGACATTTTTGATATAATATGTATGTGTACGTAGTACCTACCTACCGTACGTATAATTAATTTTTCAATTTTATTTTGTTTAAAACTACACACGTTTTTTCATTTACTACATATAATTTTTTATGCAAAGGGGTTTTCTTAATACCCTGATTATTAGAGTAAATTATAAAAATAAGAACAACTTTTCTGCAAATATAATAAATTTTGTTTGTCATGGTCGTACGTAGTACTCGTATTAGCAGTATTTATTTATTATACGCTGCTTTGTATGTAGCTCTGTCTGTCTCTCCGCTGCGACTTGTTTGGAATAAGAAAGAAAGGCAAACAAACACAACAAAAATGTGTTGAATTTTTATTATTGTTTGGCTGGCTGGCACGCCGACTGGTATGCATGCCAATGCACGACTGACTGACTGATTTGAAAAATGTTTTAAAAGTTAAGGTCTTTTACTGGCAACATTTTTCTTTATTAAAAAAGAAAAAATACAAACAAAACAAAATGTGTAACAACAACATCAATATAAAACTCGTTAACATTCGTTTTAACATTCTTTCGCTTTATCCGCCATCCGCTATAAAATGTTGACTGGTTCAACGTATGACTGACTGACTTGGCTGGGTAGTGTCTGCTATCAGCGGTTTTATTTTATTTATTTTCTTATTTCCCACGCCAGTGATGTCAATGAATGGCTTAATGCGAAAACGCTTAACAAACATTTAGTTAGTGCTTCCAACATTCTAAAGTTGAAGGTCCATACCACGTGTTGTATGCGTTAAAGTTTTCTAGGCTGCTGTCAAAAAAGTAGATTCAATGCAATTGTATAGACAAGTTACACATCACAAAGTATAGAACCGTACGACGCAAAAATGAGCTTTACTTTCTATTTTTGTACATCTTACTTAACCTAACTTGAGATTAGAAAATTGTAGAACACGTAAATAGTTTGAAACGCATAAAAAGCGACAATGTACATTACGCGTCGTATGCTTAAGGCCCTTAATATAGTGATACTCGTAGTAGAGAGTGTTGAACATTTCGTCTGCCTAAGTCCGGCTTTTTCTTCTATGAGAGCATTGTATCTGGGCAGATTGATACTGCAGGGCTTGGTAGATGTAAGGAAATGCGGGATGAGCGGAGTGCATTCTTTTATCCAGTTTTCAGATTGGTTTGCATTTGAACCGTTCCGAGCGATGTGGACTATTTTTATGGCATTGGCAGCCTGTACAAGCTATTCTACCATAAGTATACAATTGTAACAAGATAAAGAACATCCACCTATATTTGTACCATTAATACCAGCACGCTTATCGCAATATTTTTTATTTATTTGTTTGTTGTTTTATTTGACACTCCTCACAACCTATTTTCCTAGTTCTGGTACAATACACTACATATATATGTTGTTCCAAGATAAAAAAATTGGTTGTGCTGAGACAGTCAATATTGTACAAAAAATAAAGGACTATGAGAAATTGCATTTTAATCAATATGTGTAAAATAAATATGAAAAAAATTACTAAGCATGAGATAGATGTAGCAATTTATATCAGATCACGAGTTCAAGGTCGAGTGGATACTGGCCTTAAGTCTGGATACTTATCTTAAGTCTACAGTTACTTTTTTTGTCTTCTATAGTGTTATATTATTTTTCTCAGCAGTAAGTTATAACAAAACAATCTTAGTTTATACATAAGTGCCACAAAAAAACAGCAATTATTTAAAAAGTTCGACCAGAAAACATTATTACACATAATCTTGACTGTATGCAGTCTTTTGCTTGTGTACTCTGAACGGTACATTACTTCCTATGAACCTAAGTTGAATCAGGAACCCTCCAAAATATAAAGCTTGCTAACACACAGACGCATGACCGTAAAAGCTGCTTTATTTGCTCTCATGGTTGGTACAGATATTGTATAATTGGATGCTCTTGATGTTCTTGGAGCGAAAATTCCGTGTGATGTTCGCTGGATTAAACACATTTGTCATGTTTCAAAAGAAGCGTGCGGTCGTGGTTTTGTGAAGAGATGTAAGATATACAGCACTTCAGCCGATCTTCTTACTATTTATACCACTTGTATACAACTCTCTTTTCTGGGTTGATGTCTCAAAATTGAATTTGGAGTCACTCGACCATATGGGAAAAAGAGTAGCGCACCCACTTCTATTGACTCACTGGAGTCTTGCCCAGTGTCGATAACATTACTCTGTTTTATCGGTTCTACAATGGATTTTGCTCTGATGAGATTAGGGTCCATGTTCCCAAAGCCTACATATTTTATGTAATATATATTCATCGTTTGGAGCTCACCCATTTGTGGTCCATTACTTCGTGATTCGTATACTGTATTACATTGACAATTTTTTCTTCAGCCGTCAATTCTTCTATGGGGCTGGTTGCTTCTATATGTATTTACTGTTACAATGTTCGAAAGCTTAGAGCAAACGTCCACAAACACTACTCCCTCCTTCCTGCTCCTCACAACATATTTTGTAGGTCCCGTACAACGCATTGTATATGTAGCGTTCATATCATGAGTATTGCTTCGAGATAAAATTTTTTTCATTAATTCAGTAGCCTAAGTCGCAATTTCCACTATGCAAGTCTTATTGCTGAACTGATTAAACTTTTAGAGAACAGGTTGAGATATTTGACATCATAAGTAAAATATCTCATCCCGTTCTCTATAACTTTAATCAGTTCAGTAATAAGTCTGACATAGTGGAAATTTGCTTAGTTAATTTATACATTTTTGTCTATTCATCCCTTTTAAAATACGATTTGGCATCACTTTTCAACCACTACAAATGTGCTATATTTCATTTGTTTAAATGCTGCTTTATGTATAGATGCACACATTTCTACATACGTATATATCTAGCATATGGGGGTAACGACAATGAACGAGTGTTTTTGAATGAACGAATAAACAAACGAGTTTTCTGCTATCGTGTTAAAGCCAACAGCTTTAATAATATAAAAAAAAACAGAAACCGAAAAGTGCTAGTGCGCTAAATGTTTGTTCAAATTGAGTGGCGTTTCTTGCTTTTCTAAATTTTGTTTGCCTGCTGCTGCTCGTTAGTTGTTCGTGTTTCTGAGAGCCTGAACTGTTGTCACCATCATCGGTCTTTAATCGATGAATTTTGTTAGTTCAGTGAGATTTGCCAGTTTTTATGTTAAATATACACAATGAGATACGAAAACGATATATTTGATACATATTTATAGGGTAATAAAACGAAACCGATAGAAATCATTATATTATAATGGTGTGGTAATCCTTTGGCTGTTATTACAGCAGAGCGGCATCGAAACTGACAATCGTTCGTCGTTTGTATTAAGCGGCTGTAAGTGTTCGTATGCCTGCACAGCAAGTAGTCGGAACTAGTGTAATGCGAACCCACCTCTTAGCAGGTTCTCCATAAACAAATAGAGCACCTTAATGCTTACCCCGACAAGAGAAAAAAGGGAAACAAAAGCAAAAAATCATAGCACAGTTGTCGTGGACGTCATCTTTAAGCACACAACACAACACGATACCGACACGAATATATTGTGTGAGTGTTTGTGGGTTTGAGAAAACAAGTAATAAAATATAACTCCTTAACAGCCGATTGACACAACCACGACTCATACAAAAAATTGTTTTATTGTGTTTCTCTGGTTTAGTCTTGCAAATTGAATTGACATTAATACCTTGTCGCTGACAAATATTTAAGTATACATAATACCAAACAGCCAACATGCTTCAGACTCCAACCAGTCCACCAAAGTCCAGAGAATGTTATTATAAATAATGTAAGCCAATGAATACATAAACACGGTAAAATAAAAAGCTCCAACAATCATGCATCAGCTAAATATTTTTAACAGCAGCCAACAACACCACCTCCTTCGCCTTCTTGAGATCAGACTACTGGTACTACTCACTCGTACCCGCTAAATTAAGCTGCTTGTTGAAAGGCCCCCAAGTCAAGTACTCACTAACTCAGTCACTCACTTTATTACTCATTCGTTTGTTATTCTTTGGCACAGCAACAACAAAGATACTTGAAGCGTGTGAATAAATATTTCCTTTTCTCTTCTGTATTTGTTGCTTTCATTCGCTTTCGACCTCAAACCATTTGTTGTGTTGTACCAACCAGCTTACCCGCCGGTAGTTTTTATTCGGTGTTACAACTTAATTCGAATATCAGTATGTTGGCATGATGTCTGACTGTCTGTCCTCAGAGTTCTCACACAAATAATGCGTGCAGTCATGGCATTGCCGTTTTAATCTTTGCACACAACAAACAGCCTGCACGTTGTTGTGTTAAATGAATCAGTGATGAAAACCAAAACACATGATTAGCCTACTAACTAAATTAAATAACAACTTTAAAGCGAACACTCACGAACTAACAAAACGAGAAAATACCGACAATAAATACACAACAAATATATTACAACAGTGTTGCCATCATTGCTAACCAAAAGAGAAAACGATGCTTAATTTGGGGTTTGTTCACATATTGAAAATATTTTGCAAAAACTGATCTAAACAATCGGGTGATTGATTCAGCACGAGTTTTGATTTATTTATTTAATATTATTTTTTCAACTTTTATTTATTTATTAAATCTTTACAGTATGAACTGACAATAAGTATTCAAATCTTAATACTAAACACAAAAAAATTATGAACTATATTGGTAAAATCACCTATTTACTGTTCTGATGATGGCAAGGTTATCCCTTGTTCTCAAGCGAGTGTGGTTCCTCAAATCGCACAAACAACATTTCTTAAACAACTCTGCTTTTTGTAACAATACTAAACAAAGATTACAAAGCAGTTTTATATGAACCATCTGTGATCTGTCTAAAATGGCGATTGAAAATTAAATATCACGATGATTCCCTCGATATGAATTGTACTTCATAGCAACATGTGTGTAAGCATAGCATCTGCGAACAAGTGTCGTAGCTTTGCGGATTTATAATTATATTTACATTTATATTAAAATTTGTAAAAAAGAAACAAAAGAATTATGAAAAAATGCATATATGCCTATTTATTCAATCCAATCCCCGGACACGATACACTTAATGGAATTAGAAAATTTCCTGAAATGAAAACGGTATCTACGGAAAATTATCGTTCCATATGGTTGGGCTCTAGCGCCGAAACCTTTTTGGTTTCCATCTTTCGTTGTACATTTTTCTTAGAAGAAACAGAGAAGAGAAACCCTGAGGAGCTAATAGCGAATATATTTCAGTATAAAAAACTTCTTGTAAATCAGGTAGTAGTCGTCTTTTCTTTCTTTCCAAAAGTTCTTAAAGTTAATTAAACGCAAACACAGACAACTGACAAAAGGTGGAAATATGAAGTGTCGAGTAGTTGTTCTTTTCATAACACTTGAAGCAAAAAATGAAAGCGAAAGCGAATTAGGAAAGTTGAATGTCCACACATTAGGCAGAGTAATATGATCCTCATTTAATAATAAATGTACTGCCGAATTTATTCTTGGCATTTAAAGATCAATGTTAGTGTCATTATATGGAGTTTCTAAGGGGCCAATTGGCTTTGGTGTACTTTTCAATCCTAAGAGCTTGCTTCTGGAGGCAGGAATTGCATGATTATGTTGTCATACAACATCTTTCTTACCCTTCACTATACTTTAATTGGCTGTTTTGTGTAAAAAATCTTATGAGGTTGTTTCATCTTGACTGAGAAGTTCTGGCTGTGGCTGAAAGCTACATCGAATGGCAAAAGCGCTAATGATAGAGGAGCAAGTAATACAGTTAATGGGAGTTCAAATGTCTTTTTTTTTTTTTTGTTATCTTGGACCAGTACTCAGGGGATAACCCAAACATATGTAGTGCATTCTATCAGAACTAGAGGAAAGGAGTTTGTGGGGAGAGGAAAAGAGAGAGTAGTGTTTGTGAACATTGGACTTGAACTTTCCAACGTTATAACAAACAGGAAACACGTTTGCAGGAAACTTATTCCACATGCGAATCGTACGGCTGAAAAATGAATTCTCTCTGTAATGCGTAGTACGATTCCCCGGCAATCGAACACAAATGGATGCGCTGCACGCAAAAATGTGCGACTTTCTAGATCAAGATTACTAATCTTGTCAAAGCAAAATCCATTGTAGTAACGTTAGAAGAGAATAACGTACCCTACGCTAGGTGGATGCTCCAGTGAGTCAATAGAGTAGGATATCTTCCTTGCTCTCACTTGCACACGTATTCTATTCTATTATAGGTGGTATTAATATAATAAGATGGAGTGAAGTACATCGTACACCGTTTCAAAAACACTTGAATGCTTCTTTAGAAACATCAAAAATGTGTTCATTCTGTATTTTCATTTCAAGAATATCAAGAGCATCCGATTCCTCAATATTTATACCATCCATCAGTACAGATGAAGCAGCACTTGCGATCGTTTGTTTGTTTGTAAGACTCTGGGTCTTATGAACGTTGTTTTTACGACCCCATTCGGAGATTAATAGAATATCACTATTCAGAGTAGGGTTCATCCAAAATAAAAAAATTAAATAAAATAAAAAATTAAAAAAAAATATGTTCTTATATTAGAAAAACTTCAGACTTTCTGAGTTCGTTAATCAACTATGGCAACATTGCTCTGAACACATTGTATTTATGTTTATATGTATATATATATACATATACACTGTATATACGTATCAATGTATGTGTATATAATGTATACACGCTGTATGTTTCCAAAAAAAATTTTCTCTCTTCAAATGTTAGTTAATCTTTTTTCTCTGTTTGTCTTTTGAGGAAATTTGTATACAAAAGAAATTTCAGCTTCTAACATACAACTGGTTCCTTATTACACTCACATTTGACGAGGT
Source organism: Thecocarcelia acutangulata (assembly GCA_914767995.1). Classification (NCBI taxonomy): domain Eukaryota; kingdom Metazoa; phylum Arthropoda; class Insecta; order Diptera; family Tachinidae; genus Thecocarcelia; species Thecocarcelia acutangulata. The sequence continues at coordinate 70,922,293 of OU612095.1, forward strand.
CGTCACTTCAAATAACAGTTTGTTGTTTTCTTTTTTATTTTATTCCACATTTTATTATAACACTGGCGGCTGGCTGGTATAAGCATGATGCATGCATGCATTGACTTGTCTCGTTTGCCGTTCGTTTAGGGGCTTCAAACAATACGACCCACATGACTTCTCATTCTTTTTTGTATACGGCGCTCAGAGAAGCCTCGAATTTCGTTGATGTGTTTAAGTTTTATGTTCGTTTGTTGTGATTTTCGTTTTTCGTGTTTTGTCATATCGTCATCTTTTTTTTACAATTTGTGTTTTTTTGAATGAATAAAAAAGAGAAGGTCGTTGTGTTGCTGCTTATTGCTGTGGGTTGTTTTTATTTTGTTTTTTTTTTTGTTTTACTTTTTCTGCTTTTGTGTGAATGTGTGTTGGCATGATAAAACTTGTTTGTTTGATTTGTTGTTTTTTTTTTCTTCTTCTTTTGTTCGTTCGTTTAAACGTTCGTTAGTCTGTTTGAACATTTTTAGAGCAATTTCGCACACTTAACTTTTTTATATGTATGTTTGTTTATTTTTGTTGTTGTTTCTTTTTAAATATTCGGTGACTGACTGATTTTATATATCCATTTGCGTGTGTTTTAAAACAGGGTGGTTTAATACTGTTTATATTGTTAATTGTTTTATTGTCGACAAGTTCATTTTGGTTTAATAAGCTGGACGATAAATCATTTATTTAATTTGTAAATTAAAATTGAGAAACTCTTTTGTAGTTTCATAAACGAGTACATAAGTAGGTATGAGTGATTTTTGAAGTTGAAATTATCTCAAGTATACGGCGAAGTTCGTAAAAACTTGGATATCACCCTGCTAATCGAAATCCAATTGAGAACATGCACCAGACCGTTGCAAAACGCAAAACACAGTCACAGAGATAATATCGGGTTTGCCAATATGGACTTGACAACATTTTTAAAATAATACGCAAACTATTTGAGATATTTCCAAAGCTTTACGATCGACTTGAAATACGTACAATCAGTTTATTTATGAATAGAACTCGACTTTGTTCATATCGCCAACGCGGGCACGTCGGCAGCGATCGATTCGATAACTAATTCGCGTTCAATATTTGTTCTGAGTTCTTCCAACGTCGTCGGCTTGTTGGTATAGAAAATAAAAAGTCTAACGGCGCTAAATCGCACGAATGATGTGGAAAATTGGCTGGTCCATTTCGTGCGATGGTAACGTGTGCTGTGTGTCTTGTTGCACCGTACTGTTTATTATTATTATTAGTATTTTTATTATTATATTTTATCTTGGACCCTTACTCAGGGAGTGACACCTACATATGCAGTGCATTGTACTGGAAAATATATTATTATGAGAGGGAAAGAGGGAGTAGTGTTTGTGGACCTTGGACTTAAACCTATCAATAACAACACGGAAATACCAAAATAAAGATTATCACAGAATTTAAAATGTTGCAATTAAATTAGTTTAAACTCATCAGTGCCCAGTGTACATACCTCTGACACTGCTCAAATTAACAAAAATTAGTCAAACGCCTCACACACTGCGAGATAATGAATCGAGTATCAAGAATATTCAAAAGAAACCACATGTCGTCTAAGCCCATATTTTCCGATTCGTTTCAAAAATAACCGGTAATAATGGCGTAATAACGATTGCCATTTATAGAAAAGAGACGATCTGTATTATCGACAAAAACTATGCCCCAATGGCGCCGCCGGCATGCAAACCACACCAAACAGTTTTTTTTTGTGCAGGAAGAGGTGATTAATGAAACATAAGTGGATTTTCACCAGAAAAATAACGCATATTTTGCCTATTAACGAACCCATTGAGCCAAAAATTAGCATCGTCACTGAATATCATTTTGCGATGAAACTCATTATCTTTTCCAGAGCCCAATCGAAGAACATTCGTTGCGTGAAATGGTCCATCGGCTTCAATTCTTGAGACAATTTGATCAATTTGATAACGCATATTTTGCCTATTAACGAACCCATTGAGCCAAAAATTAGCATCGTAACTGAGTATCATTTTGCGATGAAACTCATTATTTTTTCCAGAGCCCAATCGAAGTACGTTCGTTGCGTGAAATGGTCCATCGGCTTCAATTCTTGCGACAATTTGATCAATTTGATAACTCATATTTTGCCTATTAACGAACCCATTGAGCCAAAAATTATCATCGTAACTGAATATCATTTTGCGATGAAACTCATTATCTTTTCCAGAGCCCAATCGAAGAACGTTCGTTGCGTGAAATGGTCCATCGGCTTCAATTCTTGAGACAATTTGATCTTGTATGGGTGCAAAACAATATCTTTACGCAAAATTCGCGAAAATTGGCGATGCCTAGTTCTTGGGGTGAGCTTAAAATTAGATTGGAGGAAGCCTGGAGTGAAGTATCTCTATATAAAATGACAAATTTGCGCCAGTCGGTGGCAAGAAGGTTGCAAGCCATAAGGGTGCAATCGGGGGATCTTCGTCCGATTGAATACTGCAAATTCTTTTGCCTTAATAAATTTTCATTATTCTATATTGTTATGAATTTTTATCAACTATAACCCAGTGTGCAGCCGTTGATTTGCTTGTTATATATGTACAAGATAAAATTAAAAACATAATACATAAACAAACAAACATACATGATTTAAAGAACGCAAAACTCCAAGTAGATCAACTGCAAAGGATGTTATTGTTGTTCTTGCGTTCTTGGTATTTCGTTTCCTATTGTTTGTTGTTGTTGTTGCTTTCTTCTTATTTGCAAGCATGTGTACGCGTGTGAAAATGCGTAACAATTATATCTGTACATTTGATTCTGGAATTCACAATAATTAGAAGAATCATGATGATCGTAGATGATAATAAAGAAGTGTAAAGAGCAGTTCAATTTTAACCTTTGTGTAAGACAGTCATAAGTCCCAATAGTAAGTCTAGTGTTTCAATACACAGAGGTATTAAGTGTAAATAAAGTGAATTAATAAATACTGTGTAACGAATTTGCTATTGAAGAATCCGAAAAGCGTTTTTAAAGGCAAAAACGTAACAATATGATTTTAAAGAAGTTTATAGCATATTAATTTCTTTTCTACAATTTAATTAAATAATAATATGTGAAGTGTATGTTATATTGTTTTTACCATTGCGGCAAAAATGTTCCCTTTAGTAAAACACTTCGCTGATAATAGACGACTTTCTTTAGTAAAACATGAGCAAGACAACGTCAGCTGGTATTACTTCAGACTTTCGATGAGTTACGTGTAATTAAAATCGAATATGTATGAACACGTGCATATATAGATTATAAATATATATAATTTTTTTTTGTCCTTATAGAGAATTAATAGTTAGGTAATGAATTTTCAGTAGTAGTAGGGTCTGTCTGTGAAATAAACTGCCCGCAAAAGTATTTCTTGCCTCTTACAATGTAAGAAGATTTATGTTAATACATTCCTAGTTCCGATACAACACACCGCATATGTAAGCGTTGTCCCCTGTGTAATAGTCCTAACTATATGTATATAACTTTACTTCACCGTTTTTTCAACATTCGATGCTTTATTGTAAGAAACTGGTTATACATTTACGACTCAAAGTATTGTCTAAAGCTGGCCACTACTTTCGAGCAGCGGACAAGTACATCTATCCAATTTTATACTTCTTTATAACACTGGAAGTGCTGGTCAGCCAGGGCGTATGCCGTTGATCAAAACAAGTGACAATCCGGGGGAGCACCATCTGGAAAATAAGGTGGGTAGAGTAAGACTTCCCAATATAATGTTTCCAAGTATGTCTTGACCACTTTTGCAACATGGAATCGATCATTGTCGTGCTGTAAAATCACTTTATCATATCTTTTGTTGTATTGCGACCATTGTCTCTCAATGCTCGGCTCAAACGCATTAATTATGTTCGATAACGATCGCCTTTGACTATCTCAGTCCATTTTAACTCAAAGTACACCGCGCCGAGATGCTCCCACCAAATGCTGATCATGACCTTTGAAGCGTGAATATTCGGTTTGAGCGTCGACGTTGAAGTATGGTCGGGACATCCACATGTTTTTCTGCGCTTGGGATTATCGTAATGAACCCTTTTTTGTCCCCAGTTACAATGCAATGCAGAAATCTTTTCTGTCTTTTAAGCAGCTGTTTACGAGCAAATAATCGCTGTTCAACATCTCTCGGCTTCAACTCGTACGACATGTAATTTCCTTGTTTCTAAAACATTCCCATGTTTTTCTGGCGTCTTGAAATGGCTTACTGTGTCTTTTTCATTGGTCCTGTCAATTCTTGATAAAGCAATGCCTCCAATTCTGCATCTTCGAAAACCGCCTCTCTTCCACCGCCATGCTGGTCTTCGACATCAAACCACTCCCGGTACGGTCTTTTACTAATAGCGGCCCCAACACAGGTATTTCAGAGCATTCGACAAGCCTTAGCCGCAGATTTCTTCATATTAGAAGCAGAAAATTATAACCTCTCGCAAATGACAAGAATTTGGATCGTAAACTGAGATTTTTAATCGAGAGTAACTTTATGATGCAGACACACATCGACTAATATTTCAAAGGCGTTATGTTTACAAATACCCAAGTCTATTGTACGATCTAAGATCTACTTATTTCGACATCCACGTACCGCTACAACCATCTACTGTAAAACGGCGGATGCAAAGTTGTACACGTAAAATAATTTATACCAAACAATAAACTTATACAGCTCGATTTTTGTGTATATATCATAGAATTTATCCTAATCAACAGCAGACTTGGAACACTTTAAATATTGTTTTCAAACATTAATCTATATATTCCATTATTTTAAATAAACTAATGAGAATCCAAAAAGAAAAATACTCAAATAATATTTTACAATCAAAACAAAAACTGCTGTTTTCCTTAGAGAACCTTTTATTTCTATCTATCTCGGCAATTCAATCGCGTGTTAAGATCTTAAGCTACAAAAATTTTAATAATTTAACATAATATTGCAGTATTACAAATATACATATTTACGTGCCATAAATATTACTTCGCTTTCCGACATAATTAACTTTAAAAAATGAAGTATGCATGCAGTTGCTTGAAAGACATGGCAATGAAATTGTGATCTACAAAAATCGTCAAAAACAGGCCTGAAATTGTCAGAGCGTTATTTTCAGCACCCAAAATCGTCGAAATGACGATAAATCGTCAAATATGGCAACTATGCGCGTGTATGCATTTGTGTCTTTGCTTTGTTTTTTTTTTTACTCAGTGCCGTTCTTGATTCAAAAATTTTACACTTATTTTAAAACATCGCTGCAGTAGTTTTCTTGAACAATCCTGTTTTCGGCTATTTTAAATACACTTGTTTGTTATTGTACTTAAATTTTTTAGTACGACTTGTACTAAAAGCAAATAAGAAATACCTGAATTTAGTACCAGCTTTTTTTCTTTATGTGTATTTGGTATTGCTAGTTTTGTGAAGTAGTAGCCTGTTTATTAATTATTTTGTTTCCTCGACAATTTGTGACTGCAGATACCGACGAAGGAGGACATCGCTAAACATTAGAATAAGAGATTTTATTTACGCTGCCGCCAGAAGTACTGGATTAGTGTAGCTCCAGCTCTGTAGTAGACTAGCTAATCATCTAAATGACAGAAAAAGGAAACGAAAACGGTTGGGAGTGCAACTAAAAAGTAAATTTAAAATTCGGGATAACACAAAGCTTCCATATTAAAGTATTCCTTGTGACGCTGTCCAAAGAGTTTTTGATTTTTAGAGTTTGCTAAAAGTTTTTTACTCCCGAACTTAAAAATATTTTAAATATGTTATACTACCACTTACTTGTAACTCATATTACTAAGTAGCAATCGTTTTCTTTCAATTCTAACATAATTTTTTTTTCTCATTGCAGGTAAGTGCTGACTTTAAAGAGTTCTCATCAATAGTAAGTAACAATCGCTTATTTGCTACACATATTTCAAAATATATATACGTATATCGCCTTGGAGCTACGAGACTACACTTATCCCCTATGGAGAACAAAGAATTAGGACAGTTAAGTGTCTCGTAAAACGCTCCCTCTCTCTATACTTGCATAACCCACATTCCGATGACATTATGAATTATAGAATCATGCTCTGACTATCGCTTAAAAGAATCTAAACTTTCACGATGAATAATCTATGTTGGCTTTAAGTATCGCTATTGTTTGTGACTTATTCTCATAAACCTGTGATGTAAAAAAAAAATCCTTTAAGAAATGGTCCGAAGTTTTCCGAGGCCAGTTTACATCCCTCCACATGACTCGTATAAAGTGTTCAATGGGAACCCAATGGCTGGGATGTTAATCAGGTCAAACGATGGTGGTAGTCTGACGTAAATACAGACCGCTGAAATCAAAACCCATATTTTCTGAATACATTGGACGCTTATTGGATTGGAAACCACATGAATTCGAATAATTTTGCTAATGTACGGCTAGTTGTATTCTGGCAAAGACGAACTTAAGGCTCTACATCAGACTGTGCAACGACTATGTTTGCGATTGGCCTTAAGTTTCATCGTTTTTCATTGCATAACGAACCAGTGGGCTTAAATTTACCACAAGATTTGGTATTATCAGTAGGGATGACCGCAAACTAAGTGAACAGCGTGAAACATTGCCATATCACTTATTTGCTAAAAACGGATACAAAATTTACTTGAAAAAAATTCCTCCTCTCCTAAAGACATAATCCCAAGTTGTTGTCTCAAACATCTTCGAACTGGGCTTTAAACAAATATCCTAACTACTATATATTATTATTTCAGATAGTGTTTTCACAGACGAAATCACAATATCTGTTCTCGAAACTAGCCAACTCGAAAAATTGTTCTAGACGATATGGTCTTCCACGATATGAGCATTATTTTTTCCGGCCCTCTTTTGGTTAGGTTTTCTCAAGGAAAACAGGACAGAATAGGTGACAGTGACTTAAATCGTCGATGATACGCTGAGTAAAATTGTCAGCTGTCGTTAAAATATCTAGCACGATTTTCTAGACAAGATGTCTTAAATGAATGGTGGGCCAACCATAATGCACTTAACGTCAAGTTTCTTGCCCAATTTAATTTGACCTATGGAGAGATACACAATTGGGCAGCGTTTTGGGAAAATGGGCATCCAAATCAAAATGCATTTCATGCACACGACGAGGCCTATTTTCACGTCAATGGCTTTGCGAGCAAGCAGAATTGCAGCAATTGAGCAAATGAGAATCCACGACTGATAGTTAAAAGGCCGATGCATCTATAAAGAGCGACTTTTACGAGCCGTACTTTTCCGAAAATTACGTCAGCCAAAGCATTACAATGTGTGGTGTTCGCTATCGCAAAATGATAACGAACTTTTTTTTTATCTTGGACCAGTACTCCAAATGCATTTCATGGTACTGGAACTAGGAAAATTGACTACGAGGAAAAAAGAGAGAGTAGTGTTTGTGGATTATAGTAAAAAATTAAGGATATATAGCAATTAATTTCTTCTAAATTCTTCCATTTTATATATACTTTTTAGTTTTTCTGTTTGTTAATATCGTTAAGAATTTTTCTATGCGTTTGAATTTTTTGTATGTGAGAACTTTTCAAATAGTTTTTTATAAAACTTTAATTTTCCTGAGGATGATAACAAATATCGAAAATAAAATTTTTTAAACCTTATTTATAAAAAACTACAAAAACAAAGATCTTTAGCTGGAAGAGTTTAGAAGAAATTAGTATAAACAAGATCAAATAATACAAATATTGGATATATAACAATTATATGCATGTTAAGTTAAGCCCACTGATTCTGTATAAATTAAAAAAAATAACCCTTATAACGGCGAAACTCAAGATCATTCACAAACACCGCCGCTGCAGAGGCTGATGAAGAGCATTAATTTTTACACAATTCGTCTTTCGCAGACTACAACTTGCCATATCTTGGTAAGATAACAAACAAAATTATTCGAATTCATGGGGATAATGTTTCAATATGATACTGCAACTTGCCAATGACTCTTTTACGCAAGCAATTCATAGGTCGTGATATTTCATGTAGTGACGATGTTAATATGCTGTCACGATCATGTGACACCGTTGGACTATTTTCTCCGGGAATATTTAAAAGGAAAAGTATATGTCAATAAGCCAAGAACAATTCAAGGGATAAAGGATGAGATAATTCGGCACGTTGACTAAATAGCTCAATTATGTCCCAGTGCCATTAATAATATAGAGAGGAGAGAGGTATGATAAGCGTGTGATGGATCGGTTATAGGCTTTTTACACTAATCAACATCTTCATGAAACGCATGAAAGATGTTGAAAATGTAAAACACTGTTTACATTGCTCACATCTAACATCTACTATCAATCAAAAATATAGTTTTTTCAATTTTCAAACAAAACAAAAAGAGGAATATAAAATTTATGTACATAGTATGTCTATAAGCAAAATGTAGGGCATATTAACAATATATAACAAAAACACAACAAAAATTATTACGGAAAAAAGAAAACAATTGACACATTATATTTCTTTTTTTAATTTTCAAAATAAATGAAATTTTTTCAGTGATGCCACAAGAATAATCGACATTATTGCCACTTTTCTAGTGATGACACTGAAATAATCGAAAGATGTTGAATGGAATAAAATGAGATAGGAACATTTTATAAAGATGTTGAAAAATGTTGACTTTTAGTACAATGTATTTGTTATGGGTAGATGTTATCATCTTCAAAAACTCATGGTAGATGTTAGATGTTGTTCAGTGGAAAAAGTCTATTAGACACATGCCACAGAAGCCGTAGCGAGCATTGCTTCACATGTAATCTTTGTCATAGATACTTCTATCATAATAAAAAATATTATGATAATTCTCTCGTTTTATTTACAATTAACATCGTCCGTTTTGTTTGGACCACTTTTTACATGACCAAGCGAGAGTATTTGATCTAGCTATCAAGTATAGGTATAGATTTATCTTTGTATTAGTGTCTTGTATGTATTTGTCATATTTTTATTCTGTCATAGTTTTATCTGTCATATTTTTATCTTGTCATTATTACGTGTCATATTTTTTTATCTTGAACCAGTATTCAAAAGATGACCCTTATATATGCAGCGCATTGTACTGGAGCTAGGAAAAGATATTATGGGGAGTAGAAAAAGAGATTAGAGTTTGTGGACGTTATGCGAGGACATTTGTTCTCGTGTTGGAAAACCCCTGAACTCCTCTGAGACTATTTCCCGTTTCCGGATCTTAAGTGATCAGAAAAAGCTTTGGCACAGAGCTAATAAAGAGGCCAAAATTCTAAAAGTCTAATTATTAAATTAAAAAGCCTAACAAATTTTTGTTCAAATGTATCTAATGTAAATGCAATTTTATTGATAAAGTCAACGCATTTTCCCTAAAAAAAAACATTCGTTTAATCTTAACGCCTAAGACTGCCCTCGTAGCTAAAATTATCATAAGCTTAAAAATTCCCTTATTTTAAAAGCACTCTACAAAAAAAAAAAAGATTATATGATATAAATATTTCACTCATAAAACCATTTAAACACCCTGTATACGTACGTAACCCCCAACTGAACACAAATCATTTTGTTTCACAGAAGAAACGAATAATAATCAAGAATTATTCCGGAAGGTCGGGTGCAAAACTTATTCACCACAAATAACACTGATTATAAAATAAAAAGCGAAAACATGAAAAAAAACTGGCTAATCATTTGAGACGACGACGTTGTCGCATTCCCCTGTTTGTTAAATATAAGTCTCATGACTGACTGCTTTGGGTTGCATGCAACACACGAGTTTATCATAACCCATAACAAGTTTGCTCCTTCGTGTACTCGTTGAAATCACGAGAACACACACCACTAGCAGAAAATATATTCATAAAATTTTTTTGCTCTTCCAACAATTTGTGGCGTTTTATTGCATACATATCGCCGATAAGAGCAACCAGTTTTTTGTTCGTTTGCGAACCGTATGATATAAATACATACTCGTACATACATGTCTAAATGTATGATACAACTTCATAAAATCAGCAATAAAATAAATTCCGTTAGAATCAACAAGATTTTTAAAAAGTTGGGTTAGATTGAGTTTGAGAGTACTTTTTTTTTTTGTTACTAAAAACTGCTTTAATTTTGTTGTAAATGGTATTTTAAAGGCTGCCGGAAAATTATTTTTAGTATTGATTAGCTGTTTTCACAGGGTGGCCCGACATGAAAAAAATTCAGATGACTAAAAGTTTGTGATATAAAAATAAATAAGGCAAGTTTTATTTTACAACTTAAAACTAACGAAACAATAATTTTGCTCGATTAAAAATTAAAAACCAGTTCAAAATTTCTCTTGGTAATCTAAGTGAAATTTTATATCAACTTTGCGTATCGGTGTCCTCTTAAACGCTTTCTCAAAGAAGTGTTTAGTTCTGCTCTCAAGTTGTTCTCATTTGCTTCTTCACTTATATCATTGTTTTCTAAGGAACTTTCTGGTGTTACTGGCCAGTTTTCTTCTTCCAAGACTGATACTGTTTGCGGGGTTTCATTAGTCGTATCTTGATCTGCTTCTTCATTATTTTCAACGAACAAACATTCTGCATTGACGACAGCACACTCTTCAAAGGAACTGGCTTCTCTGAGAGGATTTTGATTATTGATATATTTGGCAAAGAAACTGCGTCCTACAATTCGGAAAGCCATTGAAATTAAGGGGTTTCTTTTCGATTTGAATTCCATTTCGCAAATAAAACGTCGGCGGCAGGGTATGGTATCCAAACCCAGAAAACTCAACATGAATTCTCCAATTCTTAGGGAAAAAGAATATTAAAGACCAATATTCACTTAAAAGCTTTTAAACAAAAACCTACTGCTCTTCTCGTACAACCATTTGCCTGGCCAAGTTTTCTAATGCACCCATTTCCTGTTTCAAGTCTTTTGGCTCCTCACTACGTTTGCGTCGAAAAACGGCAGCATCTGAATGTAAAGCCTCTGGCGCTCCATCTGGACCCGTAAATGAACCACTAGGGAAAGAATTTTCTGCTTCAGATAATGTATGACTAGCATAGGCGGAGTAAGGATCAAATGATGAAGGACCACTGCTTGTAAAGGAATCGCTATTGTAATGATCATTATGATGGTGATCGTGATCGTGATCCAAAGAATATGGAATATGGTGATCATGGTGTGCAAAAGATCTGAAAATATATTTACCAAATATATTTTCCGTAGTTTGTTACTACTATTCCTGGTACACTTACGGTGGTGGATGATCTAAAATAATTGAACCTTCTTTGTAGAATTCACTGCCGGCACATTTGTGTGGCCAAAGGTAGCGCAGACCCAAATAAACAGCACTGCCCACAAAGAACGCCACCACAACTATCTTTACCTTTACCAAATAGGCAATTGCCAAACCATAGAAACCCCACAGTGAATCTGAAAAAGTAAACAAAAATATTTTATCACTGTTTTAAAAAATATTGTTCGTTCTTATTGATTTGACGCTAAATAATAGCAATACATATGTGTGTTGATAAATTATATAATTCTATTAAATTGTACGCCATCTATCGCAATTTCAAAAATGTGTTTAAACTTTATTTAATCATGACTTGCATTTGAAAGTGAAAAGTGTGAATTGTTTTAATGGTTTCAAACTGCTGGCATCTATTACGTCGTCAAGAGATCGTGATCTTAATATTTGCATGTATGTATCTATGTACATACGAGTATATGCAAGTTATGGCACTTTCCTTCAAACTTTCCGTTTACTTTCACACATTTTGCTTTTCTAATATCTTGCACAGTCAAGCTGCTAATTGTTAATAAATAGCGTCTTATTTTTATTTCTGTATGATCTCCAAAATTGGTCTCAAAATGTTACAATTATTATGGAATATATTCTGTTGTTATCAGCTGTAAAAAGTGATGTAAGATTATGTTAATTAACTTCACAATGACCAGAATTGATTTTACATATAAGTCTTAATTATGAACAAATCAACTGTAAATATATGGCAGCTGTGATGTGAACACGAAGGGTTGTAAATTGTAAACACTAATTCGTGGTCCTGGTGTAAAATCTCAACACTTCAGTTACTTCAGACATATCAAAGACACTTCTATAGCTTTTTGTCCTTTTCGCCCCTCTGCCAATAGAATAGCTTCATCGCTGTTGGTACAGATCTTATCTAAATAAGTCTACATGGGCGTAATATTGTGGAGACTGTTACGTCGTATCGGAGTAAGATTTGGCTTTGACTAAGATTATGCTAAATTATGTGTTAAAGCATTATTCTGCCAAGTCGTAATAATACTGTGGCGTAAGGATATCATGGGAGACTTCCAAATCCATCCCCCCGGGGAACAGGTTTTGCATTGGCGTGGACCCAACAAGGACACTCCTTTTTCTGGGCATAGAGGGGAAGGAATCCCTCGTTTATTGTAGCAAACAAAACTCTAGGAAGCCTTATGACTTATGTTGTGTTGTACTTCCGAAACTCGTACCAAGGATTAACATTGGTAGAACGCGCATCAGCAAAGGCTTCGAGAGATTTTGCCTTGTGCATCTTTCGGTACTGACCGTGGTTGAGGGGCCTGTCTAGGCTCAAAAGTTCTAGCTGTGGCTTAAACCGAAGACGGAATACAACTCTCAGGTTGGGGTTACTCGACCGAGTGCAAGAGAGAGCGAAGAAGCTTATCGATGACAGTAGGGTATCCAGCTCTATTGACTCACTGGATCACGCAGTGTGGGGTATGTTACTCTGTTTTATCGATACTACAACAGCTTTTCTCTGATGAGATTAGGGATCTTGTTTCCGAAACCCACATATTTCTAAGTAACACACTACAGCTCATCCATTTGTGGTCGATTGCCCATGGAATCGCACAACGTATTCACGTTCTTCAGCCATACGGTTCGTCTGTGGAACAAGTCGCTTGCGGACGTATTTCCTGTCACAGATAACGTTGGAAAGCTCAAAGCAAACATCCACAAATGCTTTTCCCTCTTCTTTCTCCTCCACATAACCTATTTTCCTTGTTCCGGTACAATGCACTTGGGGTCATCCCCTAAATAGTGATCCAAGACAAAAAAAATCGTAGAAAGGGGAATTGGTTTCCCCGATAATTTTCATGCCGGATTTCGGGGGCTACATTCCCACAGGGGGATGTTGTCTTGCAACAGATACCTGTACTGTAAGGAAGGGCGGAATTGTGGCAAGGCTCATTGAGCATTGTCTTTCGTTGACTGTTGCGAAATTCCATGCAGGAGGGATTAGAAGGTCCGAACCCTCAAGTAAGGTGCTTGTCTATATGCACTACAAACTTATAGCAAAATTTGCGACTTGTGTGAGCTTTGCAAGCCACACGAGGGTGCTGGTGAATCGTAAATAACTCACGCCGCGGAGTTGGTTCATCATCAAACATGTGACTGAAATCATTTCCTCTCAAAAACAAGACCTGCAGTTTACGTAGTCAAAGCAGTGCTTACTCAAAGCGCACCGGCATTTAAAAATAGTTTAGAGTCTTCAACTGGATTGATTGAATACTCTTTCCCAAATATCAAATTATAAGGCGAGGGCAAGTAAACTTCCAGAGCGTTTTGTTTGCGAAATCAGTCCAAGATGATCATGGTTGATGTATTTATTCTTTAGTTAAAACCTTTTAGCTGTAATAGAAATCTAAATCCCGAGAAGTAAACTAAAATAGTTCCTTACAATGGTTATGTTAGCGTCCCCGTTTTTGAAAAAACCAAAACTTTTTCTAAGTGCAGGCGACTTGCGATGAATGCCGGCCTTACTAAGAAACTGCTTGCCAAACGAATGAGTGATACGTTTAGAAAGTTTGTATGAAATACACTCAAAATATTGAGTATAGTTTACACAAACTTTCTAGACGTATCATTCAGTCGTGTCCGATAAACACCACATAAATCTCGGGATGAAAACTCAAGTAATTCCTGATAATGGTTGTGTTAACGTCCTCGTTATCGGTAAACCAAAACTTTTTCTAGATGATGTTGTCTTGCTATGAAGAAATTGTTTTCCAAATGTATGGGACAAGTTGGATGATTATGGTGCTTATTTTTTAACTGAAATGTTTTGGCTATGACCAAAACCCTAAATCTCAGACACAAAACTCATATAATTCCTGATAATGGTTGTGCTAGGTTCTCCATTGTTGGAAATCTAGAAGTTTTCTAAAGATGCTGTTGTCTTGACATGAGTGCTTCGTAAGCCTCCAGGATACCTTGTCTATGTAACATCTTAGATTGGTTGTGAATGGGTAAAAACTTTGGTAATGGAATATATCAACAACGGAATATTAAGCACTGCGGGGCAAGGAAGAAACTGGGTGATAGGAATTAAGGCAAGTTGCTTAAGGATTGAAGTCAAACAAGCCTGAGCTATTTACTCCGAGATTTGAATTTCTTTTAATCATACAATTGCTGTAGTATAACGTTTTCCCATCACCTGGTACTACTGCAAAACTTTAGGTTCGCGTGCTTAAAATACGATCCATTTACCGAGATTTCAGCCCGGGGATACCCTGTTTGAAATTAAGTGTATCATTCGAAAACAGTATGTTAGAAACTAATTGGTTTCACACTATTGCCAAGGAAAGCGGTAATTTGAGGTAATCTAGTATAACGACAATCATAATACTTAGTAGTATATAGATTAAAATAGTGTGGTTAGAAATCCAGCAGAGGTTGGGTATATTTCCTTTAACCTAATGCTTTGCTAACGGACTCCTGGGCATAGCCCTATAAAATTATTAAGAGGAAGAACGTGGACATTTAAAGCATTCTTTGGCGGAAGTCAGGTCAGTATTACATTAGAGAACGACTGTTTACTAACACAGCAATTTTGGTCTTTCAGAATTCCGTGCAATTATCTTGGCAATCTCGATTTCTTCCAGTGAGCGAAGGCTATGGAGATGTGCCATCGCTAGTGCTGTGAATGATTGTTAGTAGTAATAAGGTGAACTGTGTTATCATTTTTTATCTTGTATCTTTGAAGATCAGATTGATCAGAAGACAAGTAGTCGAGACTACTTAGTCTTTAACGCATTGCATTGCTTACACGACTTCTTTTCTGATGTTGGTCTATTAGGCTCCACCGGATGACAGAAAGAAGAATTCACTTTTAGAAAGGAGAACTCACTTTTAGCTTTGTCGATATCATTCCTCAAATCGTTTTCTTTGACAAGTTTGGCACAAATGTATCGTGCATTCTGGATTTTATTGCCTTAAAAAAACTAGCAGTGGGTAGAGTAGTAGATGTCACGGAAATCTGAAGTTATTCAAACGCGTAGTGTTCCTGTAGCTTCTGTAAATCGCATGAATATGAGACTATGATTGAATTGATCTCTAGATTTCGCTTGTCGAGAATATTTCTTTAACGAGTTTCTCCATTTTGTTTTGTTTCTTTTTTTTTTTTTTTTTGTTATAAATTTTGTTTAATTAATTTCGCCTTCTCTTCTCATAGGGAAATACACCAACTTACGTAAATGATAACGATGTATTCTTTTTGTTCTAGCTTCCTCTTGTAGTGCTGATATATTATTATTCAATATGCCACTTGAGTCCTTCGTGCTCAATTCCTGCACAATCCTTGAATTTTCACACAACACCAGTGAAAAGTAAATGCACAAAATTGCAAATATTAACCATAAAGTATTTTTATGCATTTTTATTAAATTCACTTCACACAAATACAATGTTCAAATATCCTTTTTGCTCTTCTTATTTCTGCCGTCTAACACTTGTAAGATGCGTCGTCTAACTGATATTGCAACTTGCCATTATCACTGGTTTTTATATTAATTTTTTTTAACACTTGAAAACTCACATCCAATAAATATTATTTCATATTTCACAAAGTGTTTGAAAAACATTTTGTTTAAGTTTCAAGTTCAAGGCGATAATTGACTAGCTTCGTGTAAACAACGTGCTTGGCTCATCAACACATCGATAATGCGCCAGCGTCAGAGCCCTTTTTGAATTATTTCAAAATGATGTTTGGGTCCATAGTTTTCAGTTATGCGATCTGCGTTAGTTCTTCGTCAACATAAATACTCGTTGATGAAACTGGTTTAATGTAAAAGCAATTTTGCACTAATTCTATTACGACATCTGGAATTGTTTTCTTTTCTTATTTTCTTTCCCTGTTTAAATGGATTTTAAAGTGTTAAATGAAAGCAATTTCTCTTTTATTGTGAAATAAAATGAAATGTGTGAAATTGAGAAAAGTGTGAAAAATATTCACAAAATCGAGAAGCTGAAGTAAGTTGTTATTTAATTTTTGTATCATAGAAATAGTATGAAATTAAACAGTAATTATGCAGCCTGATTCATAACTATTTAAATAAAAAATATTTTTCAGTAAATAAACTGTTTATTTTTCATCTATTTTCAGCTTAAGACTTTTAGTCCAGCGTTTTTCCAATTTTTTTAATACTCCCAAATAACAAAGCGCAGGCGGTTATTTTGGTAAAGTCCTTTTTATTCGAATCAAATCTCTTTCTGTCCTGTCATTTCCGCACGTTAAGAAAATGGTCGCAGAGGGCTCAATCTATAGAATATTCTAGTTCGAATAGCAGTTCGTAACCCAAATTGTCATAGTGAGTATATACGCGATCATCGTTCAGGGCTCATACATTTGTGCTCGATTACCCAGAGAGAATTCGATTTTCAGCCGTTCGGTTCAGCTATGGAAGAAGTTGCCTGCAGAAGTATTTCATGGCAATTATAACGTTGGAAAGTTCAAGTCAAGTGTCCATAAACACTACCCCCATTTTCCCTCTTCCTCATAACTTATTTTCGTAGTTCTAGTACAATGCACTACATATATAGGAGTTATTCCCTGACTCCAACATAAAAAAAAGCTACTAAGCACGGCGTCGAATTGAGGATGATGAATTGTTTTGAACAGCTTGTCCTACATCGGTGTCAATACACAATATATGAATGATTGAATATTGATCTTCATTCAATCTCCAGGTGGAGTCGTAAAATCAGGGTCGATTTCAATGCCCGTAAGGCTCAGTATTGTTTATTAACACACAAACTTATGAGCGTAAGTGATGCTTCTTCCGCACTAATGGATAGGATGAATATTGGGGATTCGGAAACTCTTGATGTCCTTGGAACGAAAATTGAGTGTGATATCTGTTGGACTGAACATATTTATTTCTAAAGCAGCATTCAAGTGTCCGGGGGTTTTCTTTTTTTTGAATCGAAGTAAGATCTAGTAAGTAAGTCCACCAGATCATTATTTTGTGGTTACTCGACCGAGTGCAAGAGAGAGAGAGAAAGAGAGCGAAGAAGCTAATCGATGAGAGTAGCGTATACAACTCTCATCGCTGCAATGTAGGGTGCGTGTCTCTGCTTTATCGACACTACAATGGATTTTGCTCTGACGAGACAAGATCTTGTTCCTGAAAACCACATATATTTTATGCAACGCACGTTCATTGTCTAGATCTCATCTATTTGCGCTCGATTGAACAATGAACCACACAACCCGTTACAAAGAGAATTCGTTTTTCGGACATTCATCTGTGGAATAAGTTGCTTTTAGACGTGTTTCTCTTCACATAGCTTTCAAAATTTCAAGTCTAGCAACCACCAATACTACTCCGTCTTTTCTCACCCTTATAACCAAATTTTCTAGTTTCACTACAATGCACTGCATTTGTAGCGATCATTCCAAGAGTACTGGTTTAAGATATAAAACAAATAGTCTGGTTTGTGATTGATTAGAAGAAAAATTGTGCAAATAAAGATTGATCTCGTGTGAGAAAGCCCATTTGCTTGATGTACATATCGCTCCTTAATTGCAACATAGTAATAACTAAAAAAAAGCTTGTTTCGAGCAAAACTGATTTCAAATTTTTACTTTCCATACAAGTCTTAGAAATTTGTTTTTAGAAAATATCTCCTAAAGGACAGTTTAAAAGTAATTTGAATAAATCTTTTAGCACAATATATGAAAGATAGTACTGTTAAAAATTCTGCATTTTTAACTCAAAAAGCTAATTTTTTGAGATATAAAAATGTTGCAATAAAAGAGGGATATGTAATTTATAACATACTTATAGCCTATTTACACCAAAGCGAAATCTGCTCATTCGAGATTTCAAGCCAAATCTAGTAGATTTTGAGAAGATTTCCCATACAAAATGAAATCTACTTTATGAGTAGATTTCGACGAAATCTCCTGAAATCTACTCAGTACTAAGCGATGCAACTGTGATTTCTTGCAAAAAGTACTTAAAAATACTACGCTGCAACAAAAATTGCACTATAATGTAATGTAAGCAGTCTCTGGGCACAAAAAATATACACTTTAATGCTGGTGTATTCAGTCTCTGATAATGTTGTATTGTCAAACCCGCATGCATAAATTATTTTTGAGCAAATGAAATCTTGCTAGATGTCAAAAAACGGTGGTGTAAACGATATAGACTTCGTTGTAGATTTCAACTCAAATCTTCTAGATTTTGAGTTGGTGTAAATGCGCTATTAAAGTTATTTCTGTTATCAGTTATTTATCGCTAACATGATAGTTTTAAAGAAAAATATTTACAACAATAAAAGGGATTTGCGCAGTCTTTGATTAATGCAAAAAATACTTGTGTAGGACGACAAACTTAAAAGCTGGAAATGAAAATTTAAATGGAAAAAATTTACAAATCAGCATCTTAGTCAAATTTCATTCGTTATACGTTGTTTATTATTTTAAAGTTCGAATATACTAGTACTTATAGATTTTTTGACAGCCACCGAATTTTCATCAATTCTTGTGCATACGAGTACATACAAATTTTGTTGTCAACTGTGTTTGTACAGTTACCAGCAACACCTTTAATTTTGTTTTACTTAGTTTCTAGAGCTATTGCCGTTGGTGTTGTTGTTGTTTTTTCCTGCTGCAATGCTTAGTGACTGCCAATACAACAAGAACAAATAAATAGCGCTACCAACAACTACCTGCCACATGCAAAAATACATACAAACTAACTAACTAACTACTTGCAACATATTTTGCTGAAATTTTTTCTTATTAAGGTTTTGTTGTTGTGTATATGAGTGTTGGAGGAGTGTGTGTGTGTGTGCGTTTGTGCGTAAGTGAATGTACAGAAGAAATATGCACAAATGTATGTATGTATGTGAGTAAAATTTTGTGCGCTGATTATATGATGCGTGGCATACAATTGCTCGACAACAACGGCAACAATAGCAGCACAAGTTATGTTGCAATTCCATTTGCTTTTCTTATTAAACACGAAAGCTTTTTTTTTCTTCTTCTTCGTTAGTATTTTGTTTTCGTTACAGGCACCTTTTCTGCGTCTTCTTTCACTTCTTCAGCCACCTTCATTCTCATTTCGTTTCCACGTAATGACCACTCGAAATACCATTATGTCGCAATCCCTCATGCAGATTCTTCATATTTATTTCTGTGTTTTAGTTTGTTGCAGCCATAAGGATTGCCAGGTTTGAGTATAGTGTCTGGCTGAAAAAACATTTAGAATGTTCTAATTAAAAATTTGCCAACTTTGCAAGTGACTGAAATTTTTCAGATACGTTCCGGTGTGCGTTTCGATGCAAACAAAAGCTATACGAAATCGTGTTGCCCATTTAAGTTCGTTTATTGTACGAGTATATAGGGACCTCTTCACTAAGCGTGTAGTTGAACTGAAAGATTTAGGCGTAAGTTTTGATAATAAATTAAATTTTCTATCCATATTACTTATGTTGTTTCCACAACTTATTGTATGCTTCGTTTCAACGAAGGAATTTAAAAGATTACAAGAATGCGTATACTCTAAGATCTCTATATACCTCTTTGCTTCGCAATATTATGCAATATTGTGCTGAAACCGCTACCATGTGAGTACATCTAATTAAAATTATTAAGAAAATTTTTATTGAGACTATGAGCTACCTTTTTATAAGATCAGGAGAAAGTTATTATTCAGGCTGCTACCAAAAAAACAAAAAAAAAATGTAATAACTTATTTTCTGGGTTCTATTTTGATGTGTTTTATAGATTGATTTTTAAATTTAACTAAAATGGAGAATTGAGACAATGAAACAAGAATTTCGATAGTGCAATGCTTTCACGCTTTAGAGTCGGATGTTTCCGTTCAAAGAGAGTATAGACGCACGTTTGGCGGCATTTCTCCTAGCAGATGGAGTATAATGAGGCTCGTAAAGAATTTTGCCGAGCGTGGCACAATCGCAAGAGGGGCTTATCATCGAGATCCCCCAATTCGGACGCAGTAAACTATCGGTACTGTAGCTGCTGCCATACAATCCAATCCTAGAGTTCCGACAAGGAGCTTATCTGTTCAAATGAGTGCCAGCAGTCAGTCACTGCAGACAATTTTGCACCAAGATTTAAACTTGTTTCTATGTAAGATTCAATTAACAAACAAACTCAACCCTAGAGACTTCCCGATACGTTTGGAATTTTGTGAGAAGATCATTCAAATGTTGTCAGAGAATGAAAACGTCTTGAACTGCATTTTTATGTCTGACGAGGCACATTTTGATTTAAACGGCCATGTTAGCAAACAAAATTGTCGAATATGATGTAATTCTGATCCACAGATACTCCATCAGATGCAGTTACATCCACTTCGCATCACAGTGTGGTATGCAGTTTCTTCAAGGTTCATTGTCGGTCCTTACTTTTTCGAAGAAAACGGTCTTAAGCTACGTACACACGGTTGTCAGATCTTACAACATTGCTGGTAAAATTGTCTGAAAATGTATTACAATCGTGTGAACTGCCAATTTTCAACTTACAACGTTGTCAGAAAAACCATTGTCAATCAATTGTAAGACGACAATGTTGTCAGACATCTGACAATCGTGAGAACACTCTTCGTCGGCATTGCCAGATAATTGGCTGGTATTGTAAGCTCAGTTTTAATTGTCAGATGTATAAAATTTATAATAACCATGGCATCATTATCAGAAAAAAGTTTGGTGGGCAACACTGCCAAACAGATCGTTATTGATATACATAAGTGAAATGCCTTACAACAAGTCTGGCAATTTTTTTTATCTAACAATCTGACAACCGTGTAAACTGACAATTTTTGTTATCAGATGAATTATTTGTCAGACCATAGTCTGACAATGAAATTGTAAAATTTTCTTACGATCGTTTGAACACACAATTTACTTCTGCGGGACAATTTTTCGTTGTCCCTACATTGTCAGCATGCTGCCAGATCTTACAATATTGTAACATCTGACAACCGTGTGTACATAGCTTTACTGTTACCGTTAATGGAGACTGTTACTTAAAGATGTTGAAAAAGTTTTTCTTTACAGAATTGCGCCGAAAGAGAATCCCTTTCAACACTGTTTGGTTTCAACAAGATAAGGCAACTTGTTATGACAGAATTGAGGCAAAAAATTTCCCTCTAAAGTCATTTCAAAAAACTCTACATTTCGTTGGCCTCCCAGGTCTGCTTGACCACAGTGTACCCGATTTTTTTGTGGGGTTATTGCAAACAAGAAGTTTACAAAAGAAACCCAAGAAATTTGGATGATTTAAAGCAATCCATTCGAACGGCAATTGAAACAATCCACGCTGCAACACTCCAGGCGGTAAATGAGTAACTTTTTGATAAGATGTCGTACATGTGTCAACGAGGGTGGAGGCCCTCAGTTATTTTCAAAACTTAATGAATTTCTTCAATAAAAACGTATTGTTTTCCAAATGAATTTTGAAAAAATAAATTACATAAACTTCACAAAAAGTTATTTGAGTTTCTTAATGTAGCAAAATTAACAGTCACCCTGTATTTACAATCATTAAATGATCGCAAACTGGCCTATAATGTTTTATCTGTTAACACTGACTGCCTGCAACTAAAAAACTATTTTACTTTATATTGTCCTCCCAGGGATTTAAGATATAGTCGTTTGTTTGAGGAGAGCTGTCTAAGGAGTAATTATGTGAATAATTAACCTATTGCAAGCTGCTTAGATTTATGTAACAACTTATTCCCTTTGTTAAATTTTAATGTTAGTTTTAGTAGTAAAAAATCGAAGAGCACACCAAAACAACAATCTTTTTATTTGTCAAAAACAAGCTGCCAGAAAAAATATGAAAGAAATCGTCAATATCCGGATAATTTTTGAAAATATTGTCATTTTAGTTTTTAAATATCGTCAAAAAAATCGGACTTATAAAACTACTAAGTTTTTAGTGTATTTTACATTTTGATTTTAAAATATAACACATTTTTAATGCAGGCTTATGGTCTCAAATTTGTTTTTAATTAATTAAATTTGCATACATTCGTATACATAGTATGATATTAAAAACAAATAAGCTTTGATATATTGAAATTTGTGAAATCGTTGGGAATAAATATCCGAATTGAAAAATTCCAATTAATTGAATTGAATTGCGATATCAAAGAAGTTTGAATTTTATAATAAAGAATGCCTTCCATTGTTTCATTTCTTATTTTTTATTATTTAAGCTCACTTGGCAGAATATTACATATTTCCATGTTGCAAAAGAAGAGGACGATTCACTATATTTTGGAATAATTTTGAATATATTGGAAGTGCTCACATTTTAACTCATATTTTTTTTGCAAAAATTGTTGATATAAATTTGCTCCTTAATAGTCTATTTACACCAAAGCGAAATCTGCTCATTCGAGATTTCAAGCCAAATCTAGTAGATTTTGAGAAGATTTCCGATACAAAATGAAATCTACTTTATGAGTGGATTTCGACGAAATCTCCTGAAGTCTACTCATTACCAAGCAATGCAACTGTGATTTTGTTAAAAAAGTAATTAAAAATACGACTCTGTAACAAAAATATACACTTTAATGTGGTATATGCAGTCTGTGGGCACCGAAAATATACACTTTAATGTGGTGTATTCAGTCTCTGATAAAATTGATTTGTCAAACTGCAATCCATAAATTATTTTTGTGCAAATGAAATCTTGCTAGGTGTCAAAAAAAAAGATGGTGTAAACGGTATAGATTTCAATTCAAATCTAATAGGTTTTGAGTTGGTGTAAATGCGCTATAAGGCCATGATTCACTATCCTACACAATTGTGATATCTACGAAATATAACAAGTGTGCTGAAAAAGTACTAAAAATGCAACTATGTGACAGATTTTTTCACAAATCATGCGATTTGAGAAAATTTAAATTTGAGAATTTTGTTGGCACCCTGGGAAATAAATTGAAAAAATGTAAAATTATTATACAAATAATACTTTTTGTCATTTTACTATGTGTCTAAATTATTACAATCATTCTTGCATAAAAGTGTGGCACTACCATTCCAGACTGTCGTAACATTTTTCTGTAAATGAATTGTACGATGTTGTGTAGGATATTGAATCAGGGCCTTTAGATACACTTTCTGTCTCATCTATATTAAATTTAATATTGCCATGCTTTTCGTATAGCAAAAATCGTCGTTTTTAGTACAAAAATCGTCAAATCGTCATTTTACTAAATTTGGGCATGAAAATCGTCAAAATGACAATTTATCGTCAAATCTGGCAGCTATGTTGCCAACAGATATAACAGACATGTGTACCATCATAACAGGAACAAATGCAAAAATCTAACATACGTAACTCACGCAATTTGAAAATAACTGTTATTTTTTATCAGATCTCTTATTTTCCATTATTTTAGAAATGAAATAATGAGAATTCAATTCAATTATTTTTTCTTAGAGAGCCTTTTATTCCTATCTCTCATCAATTCATTCTAATGTGTGTATTTCTGTCTTTGTTTTGGTTTTTTACTCGTTTCAAAAATTCTACTCTTGATTCAAGACTATACTTATTTTAAGACATTATAGGATTGGTATTTTTTCACAGGATTGGTCTTCGGCTTATTTTAAGTACACTTGTGTGTTATTCGTACTTGAGTATTTGAGTATGACTCGTATTACTTAAATGTAGCACGAGCTATTTCTTTCCATGTAATTTTAGCCAAAACTGATAATATTTTTCTTCACTAAAAGTACAAGTCGCACTCAAAAACTTAAGTACGCATAACACACAGGTGTACTAAGAATAAGCCGAAAAGGGGATTTTTTAAGAAAAGCAATCCTGCGATGTTTTAAAATAAGTATAAAATTTCTGAATTAAGTGCAGTATTCTTGGAATATGTAAAAAAACCAAAACAAAGACATAAATACAGCAAGTGCTGAGAGATAGGAATAAAAGGATCTCTAATAAAAAAATGCTTTTTTTGGTTTGGCTAAAAAATATTATTTCAGATTTTTTTAAATTCTCATTTACTCATATTTATTAAAATAATATAGTTAAATATTTCCGAATCTACTGTTGATTAGGATAACTTCTATGAAATTTTGTCCTATGTATATAAAGCTAGCAAACACAAAAACAAGTTGTACATACATATATTTTGCTTAGTATAAATATTAGTAGCTAGTAGAGTAAATAATAATAGACTCAATTGTTCTTATTTTAAGTAGGGATTCGGGATTGAATCAACTCTAAAATGCTTGAATCTATCGCATTTAAAGATTGATTCGACTTCAGCCTTTTTCAAGTCAATCTGACTTTCGGCTTATTTCAAGTACGGAAGCGGGATTAAATATTTATAATATTAAGTATATATTGCTTGTATAATCCGTATTTGAATCGAGTAATCCGTACTTGATTAAAGAAAATCTCTACTTACTGTACTTTTGACACGCTTGGGATTAATTTAAAAACGGATGGATTGAATTTTCTTTTCAGTGTAGCAAAAACTGCCGCTCTGGTCACCTCTTTACCTTCATGCTTGACTATGTACAAAATTATTTGAGTAGGGTAAACAACTATACATTATTTAATATATACATACATACATGTAGTCCAACTACATACAACAACGCTTTTGTTTCTGCCTTCCCATAAAATTATTTCTAGCAAAATGTGTATGGCAACCCGCTGCCTTTTTAAGTTTTCTCTAGTTTGGTGCTGTTCTAAATCTGCCTTACTTTAGCGAAGCAAACACTCCCAGCATCTTTGATTGTTGACTGTTTTATGTCAAATTAAAGGCTCAAACAAATGCATTCAATGCAACTACTCGACATACTCGTACATACATTTTTACTCATAAGCTTAACTCTCGCAATAGCTATTGTACAATAATTGGAACAAGAACCCAAAGATTTCCCTTACGCACTACACTCTGCTCTTAACAAAACTATAAATTACCAAACGAACTTCCAGCCCCAATACGGCAATGAGAGATGGTGGCATTGGCATTGGTGAGGGGGGTAGAAGGAGGAGGTTATGGTTCTTTAGATGTTGCTATTGCCGATTTTTAAAAGCTGCTAACTGACTCTGCTGGGTGGCTTGTATGGTTTCAGGACAGTTCGTGTGAGTGAACGAGCTGGTAGGCAAAATGTTTGGTTGTTGGCTGGTTGGTTCGGTTTCATGCTTATCCAACGATTAAGAAGGAGACATAACAATACGACTACACGACGTCAATACAATGAGTACATCTCAGAATGTTTAAACAGTTTTCAAGAAACATTTGATTTTGTTGCTATTGCTGCCGTTGTTTGGTTTAAATTAAAAAAAAAAAAAAAAAAGAGTTAAAAAGATTGTGTTAAAGATATGGATATAGAAAATTCATGTGCGTATACAATACGAGTACATTCCCAATCATTTACTCGCTCACTGGCTGGCTCGCTTGCTCATTTATCAATTCAACACAGCCATTTGAATGTGTCAATCAGTGTTGCCAGAATATACTATTTTGGCACTTGCCAGAAACAGAGTTCTAATGCAGGTACACCTAAATGGACTAGACAGACTAATGTAAGGAAATTTATCTTTCGAGAAGGGATTTCAAAGATCACGGGGACATGTGACATTGACTTATAAAGTACAGTTTTCCGAGCAGTTTATGATCCAAAATTATTTGTCGCGTGTTCCAGTATGGCATTAAAAATGTTAATAAGTAGTTTTAAAATGGTAGCAAAGGTTTTATTGAATTAGTGTCATTGAAGGTTATTACACAACACGCGCGTTCTTGCAACCACATACCATACATTCCCATTTCTTTAATTACAGTATGTGGTTTTGTAAAAATATACTAAAATATATTTGTTATGCCTATTTTATACTCGTACGGAAGTAAATAAGAATTAAATTCTACATTATTAAAGTTTTGAAGTAGTTAAATAAAGAGAGCAAGAACAACAAAAGGTAAAATCTCTAACACAACTAAAAGCTTAATAACAGTTTTGTTTAACTGTCTTAAGGTGTTTGTTACAGCCCGTCTACATTAGACATGGAACGCCGTTAAGACATACTTTTAAAACATACCTTTGACAGCTCGATTGTTATATGGTGGAGTACCCGTATGTCTTGATTTTTTATTATTTCAACTCCGTCAACAAAAGCACAGCATCACTTTTTATGTCCTTTTTTATAGTTTGTGAAAAAAATATGTTTTTATTGCAAAATTTGCAATTTAAAATAAGAACTTGAACTTTTTTTTTGCCATTTCTCTTAATTTGATACTATTTTTACTTTTTTCATATTAAAATGTAATTTTCTGTTAAGACAGAGCTTTTAAAACAGACGTCTTAACAGCCGTGTCAAGACGGCAAGAAAACAGTAACATTTACAGTCTACACCTGACAGTAACAGTATTTTGCTGTTCCTGTTAGTGTTCTGGTATCAGGTGTGGACAGCACTTTAAGAACTGCCAGTCAGATAATAATGTCGGATGTCGTTGTGCCGTGAAAAGTTCGATAAGCTAATTTAATGAAAATCACTAAATAGAAATAAAATAGAGTTGAAGCCTCTAAACTGGCCTAAAAGTAACTAAAGTGTGATTACTAATTAGCACAAAAAAGTAACAGTTGTTTTGAATGTTGAACAGAGAGTAAAGTTTACTCTCTCAAGCGCTGTCAAAATTGGATTTTCCAATTGCAAAACGTTGACGCTGGGCTCTTTGGATTGATCTCATATATTTTGTGTGTGCATGGGAGTTTTTGATTTACGTTAGCACCCGCCCTTATCTAGCGACGGGCTAAATCCATAGTGTGAACTATTCATAGTTCACAGGTCGCAATTTTTTGTCACATGTTTCTGGCCATGTGAACAAACTTCTTGTTTAAAATCTCGGGCCTTTAAATGCCCCTCTGTATGCCGGTCATACTCCTTAATTACCAGAGAAACCAATTCCCTTTCATGCGATTTAGGTGTAAACCACAGCCAAAGTAGCCACCTCAACCATGATCATCGCCGAGGTGGTCTGCAAGCAGAACCACCCAATCCCCGTTTTGCCAATGAACCCTCCGTGAGGGGTTCGGAAGTCCAACACAATCTAAGATATGCGGGTTTCGCGAGTTTTATTTAGTTTAAACCTAAAACGCAAGAAGGAGGAAGGGAGTTAGCATCCCTGATAAAAATTTATTACGTGGCTTTTTTCGGGGACTGACAACCTCCCGAGGGTCTGTTGCCTTTAGAACAGATACCTGCACTGTGCACGGATTCAGTGGTGATGTGTGACGGGTGAGTTGGTTTGAGGGCTGATGCTCTTAGTGGGCTTCTGCCTACCAACTCATTAAGCCTTGTCTTCCATTGCTTGCTGGGATATTATATACAGGAGCGACTAGAAGGCTCCAACTACACAACAAGAAGTTGCTCACATGGCTACAAACATAAGCCAAAAATTGATACCTGTGTAAGCCTAGTTAGCCACACGGGAGCGCTGGTGAATCGTGAATAATTCACTCCGTGGAATTGGTCCATCATCAGATAAAGCCGTAAAGGCAGGTGCTGATATGAATCTTTTTCACTACTATATGTTTGTTTGTATGTTGGCAACATTTGAAATCCATGCCATATGACTGATTATTACATATGTAGGTATATAAAACTAATAATACAGAGTTACTGTTTTAGTGAGAAATTTGGAGTTGCGGTATTGCTTTCCGGGAAGTGATGGGATTTTGGGGACTGACGAAGCCGATGTTGGAAATTGGAAAAAAATTCGGAACCACTTCGCGAACCGGTTTGAAACTGGGTTTTCTTATTTGGTGCGCGTTTTTCCGTGGAATATATATTTGAACTGTAAAGAGTCATACGCTTTAGTGCGAAAATTGAAGTTGCCGTATTGCTTGTAACGACAAAACACGTGGAACCGCTTCACTAACCGAATCGGAACCGGTTTTTCATATTCGTTGCGCGTTTTGGCCGTGGGACGTGTAGCTGCACTATTAACGGTCTTTCGATTGGAGTTGTCATACTGTTTCCGGGGAAATTGGGGATTTTGGCGATTCCTGAAGCTATTTATGAGAATTCCAAAAACAAACAAAACCTGGAATGCGTTATACAGATATTTATCTAGTTATATGGTTTAGTTTATTTTGATATCAAAGCGTGGTTTAAAGTTAATTAATTGTTATTTTTAGTTCAATGTCCATCGTACTTTAAGCAATAGTGGACAATAACCAAAAATAACCAAAATGTTCTATAGAAAATACAGGGCTAAAAGTTTAAAAACTTCTGCGTTTATTATTTTTTTTTTTTTTTTTTCACAGATTATACAATATACAAAATGGAAATTTTTTTACACTAAGTTTGAAAAATACGAGTAATGTCTGTTAAATAACCACCGTTTTCAGCTTCGCTCTTATGGGCTCATTTTAGAGCCTTTTCCGTAACATCGTTCCAAATTTGTGGCTGTAGCTTTCGAATTTCTGCAACAATGTTTGCCTTAAGTTCAAGGATCGTTTCTGCTTTGCTCACATACTCTCGCTCCTTCAAATAACTCCAAAGAAAATAGTCGTGTGCTGTCAAATCTGGCGATCACGCTGGCCAAATAATTTCCAAATTTCTGGAAATTATTCTCTCTCCAAAAATTTGACTTAAAAGTGCCATTGTTTCTCGGGCAGTGTTAGTGTTCCGTCCTGCTGAAACCACATACCAGGTCTGTAAAAAAGTTTCTATTAGAAACCGATACCATTTATCTTTTCTCCATTTACGGCTACAGCACTTCCACCTTCATTCACGAGGAAGTAAGGCCCAATGATATTTTCAGATGTGATCCCACACCTTATTATACAACGATTAGAGCGCAAGTGACGTTAATGAATGGCTCTTGGATTTTCAGAATCCTAAAATCTACAGTGCTGCTTATTAACAAAGCCATTCAAATGAGCTTCATCACTCATAATGAAATTTTCAAAAAAGTTGATTTCATTTCTGGCCAACTCTTGAAATTTAACTGCATAATTAGACGTTACCGATGATCTGCGGGTTTTAATACTTGCACCAACTGCACCTTATATGGGTATAAACGTAGATCCTTTTTTTTTAATGTGTTGAAGCGACGTACGAGACTTGCCTAGCCGAGCAAAACGCCTACTGGCAGATATTTCTGGTGTTTCGTTAACACTTTGCTGTACTCGTTCAATATTTTACGCAGTGCGCATTAAACGTGGGTCTACCGGTTCGAAGCAAATCTGTTATGGTGCCATGTTGGTGATGATGATCAACTAAGCAACGAATCATTGCTGCAGAGGGCGAAATTCTGACGTTAATATGGCGACGATATATAAAATTCTATAATTCTGATTCTTTGTTCAGTTGTCTATCTCTACACTATTTATTCTCAAAGTGTTATTTATATAATGTTAAAAAAAATGTATGTAAAGGAAAAAGTTATTCGAGTTTTAGTACCAATTTGACGATAGCGAAGCTGTTCGTTCGTTCGCACAATTACATTTGAAACAAAAACAACATTCAAAATTTTGTTATTGTTTTAAATGTAATTGTGCGAACAAACGATCAGCTTCGTTATCGTGAAATTGGCACTTAAACCCCATGGTAATTTCTGGCCTGCCCTGTATTTTCGAAAGCGATCGCTTTTCATCACATCTCCTGAAAGTGATTTTTTTCATAACGATCGCGTTCCATAACATATAGGGACGAAACGGTACGATACAAGTAACTATTCGATACTTTTCTTTCGATACCAAGTACTTTTGGTATCGATGCTTTACTACCGAATACCGAACACCAAAATCGGGTGTATGGTTGTACTGCATAAAAAAAGAACGATAAGATTGCAATTACCATCTTGAGATACTAAAACAAGTAATCCAGTTACTAAAGCCATTCGAATTTGTCACTAGAGAATCTTCAGGTCAGAATTAGGTGATTCTATTAAAGACTAAATCAATGATAAATTATTTTACATCGAAGTTTGAAAGCTTTTTTTCCTCCATTGAATACTCCCACACAGTTACAAGGCAAACTATTGCAGTGGCGTTTTAAAAATTTTCGCTTCCCGCAACCTAATTAATACATTTCAATCAGAAGGCGAAGTTCATAACGAAGATTTGGATGTTTGACTCGATGAGTTCTTCTCTGCCATATGAAGAAATCGACCGATATAAGTATGTATCGATGCGTTTTCTACGATACCGAGTAGGTATCAATACTTTGCGATCGATACCGTATCGAATATAAGTATCGATACCCTAGTGGTATCGTTTCATCCCTAATTACATACCAGCCCGCACTGGTCCCAATTCAACTATTTTGGCATAAATTCGATAACTATTTTAGAGCTTTAAATTTTTTACACAATTATATGAAGATATGATATAATAAAAATAATATGAAGATAATAAAAATAAAAAATTGCCAGGTACGCCCACGCTAATCCCTAGTCGTCGAACAAGAGCAACAAAAAACTATTATTTTGTTATTAGTTATTGTGGCCTATAGCTACCTATATATTCATAAAAAAGGTTACTTCAAGGAAAACCTAGACTTTTAAACAACAAAAGCATAGAAAGTTTGCTCTGAATTTAAAACAAGATTTTTGTTATTATTAAGAACTTAAAATTAATAATAGAAATGCATTAATAATGGGAAAACGCATGTACGTATAACCAAACTCTTCGACATTCAGCTCCATAAAATTTTCGTAACACTCATTATCAGAACTACTCTCCTCGTCATCCATACACAAGCTATTATCTGTGGAATAAAATGGCGGGGCTTCCAAAAGATCGATAACGTCCCTATAAACGGCATTCTTCTTATGTTGATCTCTTCTCCTTGTAAGATGCAAACGTGATAATAACGCATCCGACGAATCAATAGCTCTTTGAAATTGAAATTCTGCTATTTTGTCTAGTGTGAGACCGTCTATCGTATTTATAAAATTTGTTCCGAGCTTCTGATGCACTTTCTGCTAAGCAACACGCAGACAGAACAGAAGCTTCAATGACCTTCGCAGTAATTTGGAATTTTTCACAGAAACGGCAGCAGCATGAACCAGAAGTGGCGTGTTATGATTGTGCTTTAATGACAAATCCGCTGCTAGTTTTCGCTTTAATTGCAAGCCGCCTTCATTGTAGCTTAAATTGAGAAGCCCTACAATACTTGATGTTGATGGTGGAATAACGAAGTCATTTTTCTCAATATTGATAATCATGTTTGTTGAATTTGTTTGATAATTAGATCATCTTTTGAACTCCCCTTTTTTTGCCAAAACGAAATCATTTCACAGCGGCTAATCGTAAAATAACTAACACAAAATGACAATTGTTCGAGTTTGCGTAAAAATGCTGGCGAGAATTAAATTTCTGATAAAAAAATAACCGTTAAGTATGTTCGATTTTCGCACTATTTTCCGTTATGTTGGTATACATGTCTGTTATATATGTTGGCAATATCAGCCATTTCGTATTGCCAGTTTGTTTTTGACATTAAAAAAGGTTAGTCGTGTTTTGGTGTGCTCTTCGATTGTTTGCTATTCGACAAAATGGATCAAAGAAACTGTATTAAGTTTTGTGTAAAAAATGAAATTAAATGCGCAAATACATTTGAAATATTGACTGTGGCGTTTAGCGAGTCTATTATCAGCACAAGTTCAATTGTGGTATAACCGGTTTAAGGAAGGCCGAGAAGATGACAATGAAGATGCTCACCACGGCCGCCCGAGCACGTCAACAAGCGATGAAAGCAGTGAAGAAAATGATTTTGGATAATCGTCGAATCACTATCAGAGAGGTGGCTGATGATGTTGGCATATCGTTCGGCTCATGCCAAGCAATTTTTACGGATATTTCAGGCATGAAACGTGCGGCAGCGAAGGTTGTTGCAAAATTGATAAATTTTGAGCGAAAACAACGTCGCAGGGACATCGCTCAGGTGCTGTTGACCATCGTCAACGACGACCCAGATTTTCTCAAAAAGGTCATAACTGGTGACGAATCATGGGTGTATGGCTATGACATTCAAACCAAAGCCCAATCATTCCGATTGAAGCGTCCAGAAGAGCCAAGACCGAAAAACGCAAGTTCGAATGTGAAAGTTTTGCTCACTGTTTTTTTTTCGAAAGCAATGGTCATATGATCAATAAAGAATACTACCTTGAAGTTATGCGCTGTAAACCCGAAGTAATTCGTCAGAAACGCACAGAATTGTGGAAAAAATTATCAAGTGTTTTGGACCATGATAACGTACCAGCTCACACATCGATGCTTGTGCGTGAGTTTTTGGCCGAAAACAAACCCGTTATCATCCTTTCACCACCGCATTTACCGGGACTTGGCCCCTGTTGACTTTTTCCTCTTCCGAAAACTAAAGACACCGATGAAAGGAAAGCGTTTTGCTACGATTGAGGAGATAAAAGAAAAATCGAAACAGGAGCTGTTGGTGATACCAAAAAGCGCGTTGCAGAAGTGTTTCGAGGATTGGAATAAACGCTGGCTTAAGTTATTATATCTGAAGAGGACAAGATAGTTACTAATCATCTTTTTGAAAAAATTTAAAATAAAGGTTAATTTTTTTGTCAGACTTCGTATAATACACACTTTGTCAAAAACGTTGGTATGTGAACCTTCATGCAAGTTTATGCCCAAATACAAGTTTTAGTCTGCAGAACATATAGGTTATATTAACTAAAAGCCACATAATCACACAATATTTTTTTTTTTTTGGTGACCCCTACATATGCAGTGCATTTTACCGGAACTAGAAAAATAGATTATGAGGAGGGCGAAAGAGGGAGTAGTATTTGTGAACATTTGACTTGAACTTTCCCACATTGTAACAGACAGGAAACACGTTTGCAGCCAACTTATTCCACAGGCGAAGCGTACGACTGAAAAAAAAATTCTCTCTGTAATGCGTAGTACGATTCCTTGGGCAATCGACCACAAATGGATGAGCTCTAGACGATGCACGTGTGTTACGTATAAATGTGTGCGTTTCGGAAACAAGATCCCTAATCTCGTCGGAGCAAAATCCATTGTGGTAACGATAGAACAGAGTAACGCACCCCACACTGCGTCGATGCTTCAGTGAGTCAATAGAGTTGGATAGCCTACTTTCACCTATAAGCTTCTTCGCTCTCTCCTGCATATGGTCGAGTAACCCCAAAATTAATTTTGGGGCACCGGCCCAAACATGAGAGTTGTATTCCATTTTCGGTCGGATGTAGGTGGTATAAATAGTAAGGAGGTCGGATGGAGTAAAGTACATCTTACACCGTTTCAAAAACCCGGGGCACTTGAATGCTTCTTCAGAAAAATCGTGTGATTTGAAGAAAATGTTATGGAAGTTTTTAAAACATTATGGTTTCTGTGCGATCAGTGTGGTATATATTATGAAAAATAAAATATTATTGGTGCCTCGAGAAAAAAAATTTATGGAATGTAAAATTATTATGTTAATAAAAGTTTTTAATTATTTTATTGTGTATATAAATTATTGCAATTATGCGTGTATAATTGTGTGGCCTACAACGCCATTTTGAGGCGATTTTTTCAAGGTGACCAGACTTTTGAAACAGTCCTGTAAATGAATCGTACGATCGTTTACACGCAGAGAAAATGCATTTCTTCATATTGTTATGGCAACATTAGTATGTACTCTGTAATATTTTGCTTTGTGATGTATTATTGTTTTTGACATAGTTTAAATCTTTATAAATAAATTAATGTAAAAATGTTACCGTTTCTATTATTATGTCTCTCTTATTTTCAAGTGTGGTTAGATGGAATAATAGTATTTAAAAAATATTGTTTGAATACGACAATAGCTGCTGTTACATGTATTTAAAAGCTTTTTATTTTAAACATATGTATGTTAGACTTATACACTGGCAACACTTGTATGTTTACAGATCAACCTTTCTGTTGTTGGTTTTGTTCAAGACATTGACATGTAATTTTACTTCAGTGTTGTTTTGTTTTGCCATGACAAACAGTAAATTTTTTTTCGGGCGTTTAACTATTAACAAATATAAAAAATATAAGAAAATGTTTTAATAACATAAATTTTTAGTAAAATAAATAAACTGGTCAAAGAGAATTTTGTAAAAACTTCGCCATAAATGAACAATAATGTATGAAATTAGAATTTTTATATTTACAAACGTTTGTTGATAATAGATTAATTGTATGCTTATTTTACAGATCGGCGGCCCAATAATTTATCAAAGATACCAGCAAGCCGCCAAAATACTATAGTTTTTTGAATATAAATTAGAATTAATAACTTTTATACAATATTTTCAAAATAAATTTTATTTTATAGCAAAAACTGTATGTACACGCAAAGAAAAGGCAGTTTGAAATATGGTTACACCAACATTAATATATGTATATGCTATAACACTGTGTGTTATGGTTAAAAACAGTGTATTTGCAATTTAATTACAGTTTGTTGCTCTAAAACTATGTTATTGTGTGCATTTCTGAAATGCTATTGTTACCGTCTATAAATTTCAAGATATGGTTGCCTACAATAATAGCATTTATGAAAATTTTGTTTAAAACAACAATAGTTGTTTTAAACAAAAAAATGTTTTTTTATAAGTATGATACGCTATCTCGCTACAACATAACTAAGCTTATAAAATAAACTTACTTTTTAGCATCATTAATTATATTTTCGTTAAAATTTAATATTCATTCATTTTGATTAATTCTTTGAAATTAAAAAAATGTATTGTGTGTCGTTTTATTCAAAGAAAAATATCTCTATAAATGTACATATATTAAAGTAAACAAATGAGATGAAAATTGTACAAAAAACCCCGTTTTAAGGGATAGTGTAAATTGAAAGGTTAGTTTATAAAGATGTAAACATATGTATGCGTCAGGCAACCAACCAAACTATGACGTAGCCAACCATACTTCAGGCTAACCATAGTATGGTAATACCCAACCATACTATTGTCATAGTCACTAAAATTTTTATGGTCAACAATACTATTGTTGTGATCAACCATATTATGTTATATCTAACCATATTAATATGGTTATGTATTACTCTTAACTTCTTAATAAATATTTTTCATTTATTGCAGCTAATTCAGCATGAAAGAGGTCATTTTTGTTTTCATCCCATGAAGAACCAAACCGGATAAATGTTCCGAGTTATTTCTAATTATTTTATATCATGAATATATAAATTTATATTAAACTAAGACAAAAATATGGTTCTATTAAAATAAAATTATTTGCAACATTAGTATAGTTCTTTAAAGAAAGTAATGTGGTTATGTATGACAAAAATATGGTTTCTTAATATAATGGTATGGTTGAGTATGACATGCTATGGTTGCTTACTATTTTAATAATTTTGAGCCAAAATATAGAATAGTTATAACAATTTTTTTACAATACTATGGCGTTTTAAGCAAACAATATAGTTTTATATCAGATACAGCCATATAATTCAACAATAGTATGTTGCCCTTAGAATATTGTTATCTCTACCATATAATTTTTTCTACGTATAGGATAGTGAATGCAAAAGTTCGTTCATATGTATAACGTTACACCACATAGTATCACGGGTGTTCCTCCCACCGAGCTTATGTTTAATAGTGTAATTAGACAAGATCCCGGGTATACAAGATTTAACTGGAGAATACGCTGACTCTGCCGAAGAAGATCGCGATTGTATTTAAAAACAGAAGGGAAAGAAACTAGCTGACCAAAAGAGAGGAGCGAAAGAATCGTATATATCAGTAGGGGATAGAGTATTGATGAAAAATGGGGTTTTCCCCATGGATTGACACCGAATTTCGACACAGCGGAATATGTTGTAACTTCTCGAATAAGTAATATGGTAGAAGTCTCGAACGGAGGTAAGTCCTTTTATAGGAATGTTAGTCACTTAAAGAAAGTTCCTGCAGCTCACCTACCGCAGCGGTCGTCACCAATTTTATGGGCGACACAACCAGGAGGCTAATTCTGTCATTCGTGATCGAAATTACTATCGAGTAGAAAATAATTTCGATATCGTGTAAATTTTTAATGATGTGACTCGTTACGTAACGAGTCGAGTTATCACTTCAGTATTGCAAAATACTGACAAAATGTGTTTTATAACACTGCCGAAAATTGTATGTAAAAAACAACCATTTAAGTATGTATAATCATATGTATCGTATATATGCATTTCTAAAAAAAAAAAACAAAAATAAATTCTCGAATATAATAACATGTGACTTCAAATATAAGTTTTTGTGTTCTTTAAGCCCAGTTCAGACTATTATACTTTGTATTAATACTTGTCACAAATTAAAATAATACGTGCAAGTCTGATAGTCTGAATGTAATCCGTCATACATACGAAAAATAATACGATAAAAATTTGACATCCCATACGACTTTATTGTTTTTTGAAACTTTTCAAAACGATAATACTTTACATTGGATCAGGGTTGTGTTTTTTAGCAAACCAGCTAATTAAAAATTGAGTAGTCGGCTATTTCGTAGCCAATGGGGTGCCGTTACTGATAGTATTTTTTGTCGTTATAAAAAAGCTCGAAATTTGGAATTTAGCTGTCATTTATAAATGTATTTTGCTCATGCTATATTTAGCAAATAAAATATGTTTCTGCTATTGAATTGGATGTGTTATACATAATTATTATTTTAACTGCTGAAGAATTTCACGCGCCGGCACGTCTATCGCCTACGACGAATAGCGCACCTGCCGCCGTGAAAAGTTTTATGATGGCACATCTATGTTGGTTTATATCCAGTGTGATGGTGTGAATGCAAAATCTAATTTACGTTAGACTTTTTGACAGTCGCAAGAAATGTGTTTAGACTTTTATCTCACAAAATCTAATGAAAGTATTTATACTTGTATAATAGTCTGATTGGGCCTTTAGCAATACTCATCTTTATATACATATTTTTATGAATTGAAAAAGGCCTTAAGAACCAAAAATTCTCAATTTAAATTAACTGCTATTGCTATTCAAAACAAATTCTTAATTTACATTTCTTTTGGGTTTTTCTGTTTGGCTGGTTTTTGATAGTACTTTTGCTTACGAGTAAAAAGTAATACGGTTGCATTCGAATGGCTACTCGCTATCGAATGCCATCATTAGAAATTTCGAAACCTTTTACTCGATATCGAATGAGATAATCCCAAAAGTGTAAAAACTCGCACATTCGAGTAAAAACTCGCTCGTAAGCGAATGACAGAATTAGCCGCCGGTTTGGAGTTGTACAAGTTCACAGTGCTCATCAATGGCTACACAACAGTCATCCCCAGTGGGCGAACAACCAAGCTTGATGGCTGAAGACAAAACTTTGGCTAGCGAGGAAAATTTAAAGGTTCGTCTCAAAAACATAGCAGGGATGTGGCAAA
The DNA here is from genome assembly GCA_914767995.1 of Thecocarcelia acutangulata. Lineage (NCBI taxonomy): Eukaryota > Metazoa > Arthropoda > Insecta > Diptera > Tachinidae > Thecocarcelia > Thecocarcelia acutangulata. The sequence continues at coordinate 70,960,019 of OU612095.1, forward strand.
CCTGTTCTGATGCATTAAACCACTAGATATAAAACAACTGTAGTTTTATAAATAATACATTTCTGAGTAGGCTGTGATAAAATGTCAACAGCACTGAAAAATAGATTAATTTGAAAATAAAAGAACATTCGATTTTTGGTGTGTGATTCACGAGTATCATTGTCTTTAATTTGTTGCGTTAAGAAAATTTATACTTTTTTCTTAATTTTTGTGTTTCGAATTTCTGTTAAAAAAAATGGATTTGGGACCAGTGTGCAGCCGTAGAACAAATTGCGAACTTAAGTGGTTTATTTTCGATTCATATTTTTCTTTTTGTTTCTGGCGTGATGGTTCGAGATCTAAATGTAATGAGTAGTTTTTAATGTTTATTGACATTCACAACAAATCTCATTAGATTTCTGTCTTACAAAGACTTAAGACTTGTAAGATAGTCTGAAACTCTGTTTGGGTGGTTTTATTTTGTGTGACTGCATGAAGTGGTAGAGGCGCTGCCTTGTGTTCTGGAAACTATAAAGTAATAAAGTTTGCTAATTATGCAGCAAGAAGATAAGCTTTGTCAAGCGAGTTCAAGTTGTGTTGTAAAATGCTGGTGGATTGAAGCTACAACTGGCAATTCTAAGTATGTAAGAGTTAAAAACTGAAAGTCATTTTAGGTAGGAAGCTGAGGGAGCGCAGCATTCAGCCAGCCAAGTTCTTCTAAGAAATCCAAAACACAACTCATGACAGCAATTGCTAAACGATAAATAAATACTTGCATACATGAATATGTAAGTATGTATGTATGTTTGTAGATATAATTGCATGAAAGGATAACTGAAATGTAGTTGGCCGTGCAGTCAGTTAGGCAGTCAGGCTGCTTGTCATTCGCTACATCAGCCATTGATTTTTGTTAGAAGAAATGAAGAATGCAACAACGACCAACGACGGTGACGACTACAACTGCGACTGTGATGACAGTGAAGGTTTGTTTGTTTGTTTTAAAGCCAGTTGGTTTTCCTTATTTCTGGCTGCTATTTAGCTGCGCTCGTGTTCCTGGCTCCGTTGCGTGTAAGTGCATGCAATATGAATTTTGTAGCCTGCCACTCGATATTGTATTGTTGCCACATGAAAACTACTGATGTTGGCTGAATAAACAAACATACAAATATAAGTACATACATACATATGTACATTTATATCTTTATATTTATGTACATACTTACTTTGTTTGTTGCTTTACTTATTTCGTTTAAAGAGTGCTACATACATACGAGTATGTATGTATGTATGTATGTATGTACACACATAAGTATGGACATATCTATGGTGTATAAATATCTGAGCTTTGGCATTTGCCTTGGTTTTGTGCTCTTGTAAAAGCGCATCCATCCGTCAGTCGCGTTTTTCATGCGCAACTGAAACGGTAACGAAATTCATATTGTTGAATTAAAGAAAAAAAAAATCACAAGAAAAAAAAACACCAAACGCAAAACACCAAAGTAAGAAAAACAAATGTAACAAAGATTTAAAGGAAAGAGAAAAACAGAAGAAAAACTAAAAAAACAGAAAAACAGTTAAAAGCCCCAGAGTGTTTATTGTCGTTGCCGTTGCCGTTGTTGTTGTGTGTTTGAATTGAAATTTAGTGCTTTTGGAAATTCGTGTTTAATTTGTAAACATTTTTTCTTCTATTATTTGTTTTATGTTGTACTTTTAGGTTTTTTTTTTCTTCTCTTTCAAAGCTCATACATACATTATTGATTCACATTTTCTTATAATTCTTTGAATTTTGTTTTACGTTTTATTTTTTATGGGGTTTCTTTTTCAATGCATTCCTTTTAATATTTTGTCTGCTGCATATTTGCCATTTGAAACTTTTGGCCAACTTTAGTTTCTTACCACGTTTGCATTTGACAAAATTACTTGAAATTTTTTTTCGGCCCGGTTTCAACTTGAACAACGACGACGTAGAAGTTTTTACTAAGTTAATACATATTTTAAAAAAAGATAAAACAACAAAAAGTTAATTTCTTAAATTTCAAGCGAATTGTGTAAATCAGCTGATTGATTCTAAAGGTTGTTCTGAAACATCTTATGATATTTGTTTGTACTTTCTAAATTTCTTGCTAAATTGTTTTCTCTAACTGAACGAAGTGTTTAAATTGAAACGAGCCTTGTCTCACATCAAAGTTTTAATTAATGTTTGTGTTATAAAGTTCTTATTATTGTTTTTTGTTACAAAATCTTTCGGCCAATAAATTACATGTACTACTACTAACGTATGCTCTACATACTCGTACATACAAACATTTGTATACACGTTGCTTAGTGAGAAATATCAGCTTTTTATGGTTTTGCTACTCAAATGGATCAGTACTTTAAATCCTCTTTATAAGTTGCAATTTCCACTGTGCAGGTCTTATTGGCTGAGCTGATAAACTTTTACAAAACAATGGACTAGGGTATTCTTCTTCATGAGTAAAATACCTCAGCCCGTTCTCTATCAGTTTAATCAGCTCAGCCAATAGGACTTGCATAGTGGAAATTGCGATTATGTGACATGACATGACATGTTAATCCACTAAATTTAAGCTATTGCTTGTTTAAAGTTTAATTTGTAATAAGTGACACAAGCAAAAATTTTCTATAGAAAGTGAAGTGAATTTAAGCATTGAGTGACAGCGCACGAAATCGATATCAATGGATCAGTATTTTAAATCCTCTTTATAAGGCACAAATTCCACTGTGCAAGTCTTAGTGGCTGAGCTGATTTACTTTTAGAGAAAGACGGAGTAAGTAAGGTATTCTTTCTCATGAGTAAAATATCTTAAGCCGTTCTCTAATAGTGTAATCAGCTCAGCCAATAAGACTTGCATAGTGGGAATTGCGAGTATGTAACATGGCATGCCATGTTGACCCACCAAAATTAATCTATTGTTTGTTTAAAGTTTAATTTGTAATAAGTGCGAAAAGCAAAAATATTGTGTGATAGCGCAAGAACTCGATATCAATTTTTTATGGTATCTCTAGTTAAATGGACCAGTGTTTTAAATCCTCTTTTTAAGTAGCAATTTCCACTGTGCAAGTCTCATAGGCTGGCCTGATTAACTTTTATAGAACGATTGAGTGACGTATTCTTTTTCATGAGTAAAATACTGCAGCCCGTTCTCTAACAGTTTAATCGGCTCAACCAATAAGACTTGTTGAAATTGCCAGTATGTCATATACATGTTAACCCACATGACGTGACCTATTAGCCCACCAAAGTCAAGCTATTGTTTGGTTAAATTTGTAATAGGCGCTACAAATAAAAATATTCTGTAAAAAGTGAAGTGAATTTTACCATTGAGTGACAGCCGAAGGAACCGACTTTTTTTATGGATCCTCTAGTCAAATGGATCAGTATATTAAATCGTCTTTATAAGTCAGAAGTTCCAGTGTGCAAGTCTTATTGGCCGAGCTGATTATCTTTTACAGAATGATGGAGTGAAGTATTCTTCCTCATGAGTAAAATAACTCAGCCCGTTCTCTAACAGTCAAATCAGATGAGCCAATAAGACTTGCATAGTGGAAAAACGAGTATGTGACGTGTCATGACATATTAACCCGCCAAAGTTAAGCCATTGATTGGTTAAATTTTAATTTGTAATAAGTGCACAAGCAAAAAGAATGACTCGTAAATAAAATTTCACTCTAAATTGTTTCACTTTTCACTAAATGGTTATCGTGAATAATTCCCATGAAATACTTTTAAATGATACTTTGCCTTAAAATATGTTCACATTCCCTGCTATTTGTTCATTTCATTTTTGCTGGCGAATTGTATGCAACTAACTAAAATATAATATTCAATAATTAATTATTTTGGGACAAGATCTGTTAATAGAGCCCAAAGCGATATAGGTATTACTCAACTAAACACAAAATAACAGGTCAATTGACAGTAGTTTTATTAAGTTAACAAAGATTTTGTGACAGATTTTTGGAAATGTCTTACAGATAAGCTAAATAGTGCTGGTCTTCCAATTCAAAATGCCAGCAATTGGAAGAAGGTAATCTTTTTTTTGAGCACATGGAATTTGTGGTTTAACTTTTGACCACAAATATATTACTCTAAATAATCTAGTGTTTGTGAGAGAATCTCACAGAAAGTGGACTGTACCATTCCTACTTCGGAGCCTCTTGCTATTACATTCCGTTATGCGTCTTTAGCAAAGAACTCCAAAAAACACCTCCATTATTGGCGGAATACCAAATGATTTAAATGAGAACAAAATTTATTTACGCTGTAATATTGAAAGAATCTAAGAAAAGCAAAATTATTAAAAACGTAGAATTATTAATTAATATTAAACACACGTACAGTGTAACTTCAAACTCCTCTTGCAATAACTTTATTGTTCTGATTTTAAATATCTTGTTTATTAGTTTTTAAAAATCCCACTAAGTTCATTATTGTGTGAATATATTCAATGAACACTGATTGCTTATTTTAATTGTTTAAGGAATTTCAAGTGAGATTCACGATAGAATTTTGCACTTCGAAGGGAATTAAAGTTTCACGTGAGCAGAAGTTCCACTTGTTATTCATGATTGGGCTCAATCTATAGAAAGTGAAGTGAATTTCACCATTGAGCAACAGCAAGAAAATAATATCAAATATTTTTTGTACAAACTTTAAAGATCACAATCAAGGCGAATTCATACCAGGTATATGCAAAGGCAACAAATACAACACTACAAAAAATTAATATTTTTCAAATGTTAAGGAAAAAATATGAACACAAAAAGGAATTAAAAAAAAGATATATATAGTAAAAAAAATTTACTAGAAAAGGCAAACTTTTAATTATTTCGTGCAAGTTAAAATCTCAGATCATAGAGCTTGGAAAGGTAAAAAGGGCCAGCCAGATTGGGGAGAATTCTGGATGATAGCTGGTGTTCAAATACAATACATAATTTAAAATATTGTTTTAAAGTTTTAAGTTTGTGATTCCGTTTGTAATTTCCACAATTTTTATTGCGACCATATAAAGTATATATATTCTGAATCAGAATTAATAAAAAAGTCGATTAAGCGATGTCCGTCTGTCGGTCGTTGAAATACTGTTTCTGAGAAAACCATTAAACTTAGAAACCTTTTTTCTACCCCATCAGTTCATGGGTTTGCTATTGAAATTCAGTAAAATCGGTTCACATATAGCTGAGATATAACCAAAATTCTAAAAAAAGCCATTATTTTTTTAAATTTTGTATGGAAATTTTTGAAAAAAAATTTTTTGTTTTGCTTCAAACTTCATACACTTACTAAGCACTTAAAAGCTAAAAAAAAAAAAAATTCTCCAATATCGGCCCATATATACCCGAGATATAGCCCAAACCGGGTTTTTCATGAAAATGTCGCGTAAGCGAACTTAAATAACTGTTTTAGCTTAAAAGCAGTTCTGGTAATGAAATAAGGTTATATAAATATGAAAAATTAAAATTTTCAATATCGATCCATATATATCCATATATATCCGAGATATAGCACAACCCGATTTTCCATGAAAATGTTGCGTAACCGAACTCAAGAATTTTTTTTTTTGCTTATCGTTTAAAAGGAGGCTACTAAAATACAGAACATGAAAATTTCCGAGATATAGTCTAAGCCGATATTTTCACGAAAATGTCGCGTATGCGAGCTTAAAAATGTTGTTTGCTTAAAATCAGTTTTGGTAATAAGGGAGGATACTAAAATAGAGAAAATGAAAATTTTCGATATCGGTCCATATATGTATAACCGAGATATAGTCTAAACCGATTTTTCCATGAATATGTCGCGTAAGTAAACTTAAGATTTTATTTGCTTAAAATCAGTTCTGGTAATGGAAAAAGGTTACTAAAATACAGAAAATACAAATTTCCGATATCGGTGCATATATACTCGACATATAGCCAAAACCGATTTTTCATGCATATATCGCGTAAGCGAACTTAAAAAATTTGTTTGTGCTTAAAAGCTGTTCTGGTAATAAAAGGAGGTTACTAAAATACATAAAATGAGAAATTCCGATATCGGTCCATATACTCGTATACCCTAAATATATCCTAAACCGATTTTTCCTTAAACTTTTTTTTTCTTTTCTTAAAAGCAGTTTTGATTATAAAAGGAGGTTACTAAAATACAGAAAATGATCATTTCCGATATCGGTCCATATATACCCGAGATATAGCGTAAACCGATTTTTTTATGAAAATGTCTTGAACATTTATTTGCTTAAAAGAAGTTCTGATAATATAAGGAGATTACCAAAATAAAATTTGCGATATCGGTCCATATATACCCGAGATATAACTAGTATCTACCGATTTTTTACCGAAAAACTTTATTTGCTTGAAATCAGTTCTGATTATAAAACGAATTAACTAAAGTACAGAAAATAGAAAATTCCTCTATCGGTTCATATTTAACCGAGATACAGCCTAAACCGATTTTTGCATGAAAATTTCCATGAAAGATTTCCAAAGGTAGTTACAAGGCAAAAATATTTTTTCCCCGATGTCGGTCCATATGTATCCGAGCATACTTAGTTCATTTGTAATATATACTATAGGTGACTATCGTGAAGGGTATTTTAGATTCCGTCAAGCCGTATATATTACACTCTTGCTAGTTTTTTTCAAATTTCTATTAAAAAAATTTACAATAAAAGGCAAACTTTTAATTATTTCGTGAAACTTTTAATTATTTCGTGAAAGTCTCAGGTCATAGAGCTTAGAAAGGTGGAAATGGCCAGCCAAATTGGGGAGGATTCTGTATGATATCTGGTGGTCAAGATCCAATACATAATTGAAAAAAATTTTTTTTTAATTTTTTTCCTATTTTCTTTTGATTATGTAACTGACATCTGAAACCGATTAAAATTAAAAAAAAAAAATTATCAGCTGCGCTGTCAATTTAACCTGATATGAATTCGCCTTGATCACAATTATTTTCGATAGAAACTTTATCGGTTACAATTTTTTTTAATAGGAAATTTACTAGTAACAAAAATTGTTGGAAGAACATTTGCAGGTTGCAAACATTTTCTATACAAAAGTGATCAACAACAAAAAATTTTCTGTAGAAAATTAATCAAAAATAAAGATTGCCTAAGAAATGGAAATGGAGAAATTATCGGTAATGAAAACAAAAGTTTTTCTGCGTAACATATATCGGTCATGAATGTTTGCTTAGAAGAATTATCAATAACTTTTTAATTAAATAATAACAGTAATGTTCTATTTCAAATTTATGGGTAGCACTAGTTTTCTATAATCGATAAAAAATATTGTATTCTAATATTTATCTGTACAAAATTTTTAATAGAACATTTCTGGTTAACAAAGTTATTTGATAAAAAGTTATGGTTAACAAAGAAGGCCATAACAATTATTTGCATGATTTGCTCAAAGAAAAGCGATTTTTGAACCCACATTACAGCCGAGAGGGAGGCGTTGGAGTATGTGGTGCTATTACGTACTAGGGCACCATCGATCTCGAATTTCAAAGTGCAAAAATGACTGGTGCAAGCTATAAAAGGTTATTGGAATCAGCTTTTCTGAAGCTCAATGGTCCCATATCTTAGACATTGCAACAGGATAATATCCCTGTACACAACGCTAGAGTAGTGAAGGCGGTCAATGCAAACAAAATGTTGATATTCTTGACTGGCCACCCTATTCGCCAGACCTACACATTATCGAAAATGTCTGGGGTTGGTTATCTCGTAAGGTCTATGAAGGAAGTAGACAATTTGATAACCCAGCAGTCACTAATTCAGGCTATTAAGTATGCTTGGAGTCATATTTGGACTTTTTTTATAAATTACTCAGCTCAGAAAAAGTTGTTTAGTGAGAGACCATTATTGACATGATTTTTTTCTATCTCAAGACGTCTGGATTCCACTTCTAGTTTAAAATTCTGCAATCGGTTAAAATTGCAAAAGATACAGGCTTCTGAATATAGAATTTTTAGTGAATAGTAAAAGTGTATGTTTTGAATTCGATAAAAGTGAGTTTAGATAATTTTGCGCATATAAAATTACCCTATGGCCATAATTGTGCAATAATATAAACATGCTGTATTCCATTGTACTCTGATCTATCTATATTTCAAAATTCATCGACTTGGTTGCAGCCATCATGATATCCCTACCGAATATCTTGTGAAACGTCAATCATCAGGGCGCTTTATTTATAGCCGTTATTCCAGCTTGAAGAACCCTAAACCCGTCTGGTAGTCTGAAGTATATTATAGTGTTGAATTCTTCTATGTTAACTCCTCCCCCAACCTTTTCTCCCCTACTGGACATATAAAAGCATCCAGATTCTAAGGGAGCTGTATTGAATTTTTTTTTACTACAGGGTGGCTGATGAAAGCTGCTACAAAAAAAACCCCAATAACCTTTTTTTTGTGCAACTAACCTGTTCCATTTTTGTTGTGTTTTATAGATTGATCTTTAAATCTAACTAAAATGGAGAATTGGGACAATGAAACAAGAATTTGGATAGTGCAATGCTTTCATGCTTTAGAGTCTGTTGTTTCCGTTCAAAGAGAATACAGGCGCACGTTTGGCAGCACTTCTCCTAGCAGGTGGAGTATAATGAGGCTCGTGAAGAATTTTGCCAAGCGTGACACAATCGCTAGAAGGCCTTACCATCGAGATCCCTCAATTCAGATGCAGGAAACTATCGGTGCTGTAGCTGCTGCCATACAATCGAATCTTAAAGTTTCGACCAGGAGCTTATCTGCTCAAATGGGTTCAGCAGACAGTCACTGCAAACAATTTTGCAGTTTTATTTAAACTTATTTTCATATAAGATTCAAATAATAAACAAACTTAACCCTAAGGACTTCCCGATTTGCTTGCAATTTTGTGAGAAGATCATTCAAATGGTGTCAGACGACGTCTTGAACTGCATTTTTATGTCTGACGAGGCACATTTTTAATGTTAACGAACAAAATTATCAAATATGGAGTCATTCTAACCCGCAAGTACTCCATCAGATGCAATTACATCCACTTCGCATCACAGTGTGATGTGCAGTTGCTGCAAGATTCTTTCTGGGACCTTACTTTTTCGCAGAAAACGGCCTTACTGTTACGGTCAATGGAGACCATTACTTAAAGATGTTGAAAGAGTTTTTCTTTTCAGAATTGCGCCAAAAGAGAATCCCTTTCAATACAGTTTGGTTTCAACACGATGGGGCAAATTGTCACATAGACACGCCTGTTATGACAGAATTGAGGCAAAAATTTCCCAATAAACTGATTTGAAGAAACTCCACAGTCCGTTGGAGTCTCAGGTCTCCTGACCTCACTGTACCTGATTTTGTTTTTGTCGGGTTATTGCAAACAAAAAGTTTAAAAAAATCCAAAAAATTTTAATGATTTATAGCAATCCATTCGACAATTGAGACAATTGCCGCTGCAACACTCCAGGCAGTAATGAATAATTTTTTGATAAGATGTCGTACTTGTGTCTTTTGGATACGATGTCTTACATGTGTCAACGAGGGTGGAGGCTATTTGAATTCAATTATTTTAAAACTTTAATAAAAACTGATTATTTTTCAAACGAATTTCGAAAAAATAAATTACATAAACTTTACAAAAAGTTATTTGAGATTTTTAATGTAGCAAAATTGACCAGCCACCCTGTACAACAATTTCGTAAACTCGTAGTTCCACTGTAAGAACATATGTAAATAAAATTTTTTTAAGGCTGTGAGTGGAAAATAATGACGATGACACAGGCGATAATGACTCACAAAAGACGAATGAATGTCTCGTGTGCTGCGAAACAATGAAAGATATTTTAAATATTTTACTTTGAATTTATCGAAAAAAAATCATACAAATGACACAATTCTTGGAGAGCTGGTGATTTAACAAAAGCCTTGAATCATTGAATATTGCAAGCAATAAAAAAAACATAATATTTTTAATGCTGCTAAAAATATACCAGCATGATTTAAAAAAATAAACAAAAGAAATATTATTGATTCATTTTTCTAATTAGCAAAATCTAAAAATATATTGTTGAAGAATTTATTGCTTTCTATAATATATTTCATAATTTGCGAGTATTTATTTGTGTTATATTAATAAAAAAAAGGAAAATTTATATGCAGAAAATCAAAAATAATTATTAGATAAAAAGAAACAAACAACTTGTTGGAAACAGATGAGAAAAAAAGTCACAATTCTCTTGAAGTAACAATATCAATGAAATTAAAATTTTAAATAGCAATAAAATAAGATTGCTTTCGTTTTAGAAAGCAAATTTTGATAAGATAAATTTTTCATGATTTCTTACACAATTTTTTGTAATATTCAATTATATATTGGCTCTGTTAAGTTGGCAACACACAATAATAGTTAAAGTGTCAATGAGCAACATCGTTGTACCGCCATGTTAATTTAACATGATTTCAATGCAGGCAATGTTGAATTAAAAGCAGTTAAAACATTAAGCTGGTATAAGGTGTTTTTATAGAGGTATACAACTTTATGTTGGCAACACTCTTAACTGGCGGGCATTTTGCCAACTGTTAAGTGATTTGTGCTTTGAGGTTTGTTTCACATTTCGATATGAACAACACTTCAAAATTGTGAAAATTTTTTCTTAACAAGATTCGTGTTAATCCCGATTTTCTAATTAAATTGATACATCAAGAAACAAAACTGGGGGGTTAGTTACTCTCTATTGCGATGCGAAAGAAAAATGGTTCGTAATCGAAGAATTGGTACCCTGTATTGCAGGTTCGTAGTTTCCTTTCACATTTAATTTTTCCCTTTCGCACATTTTATTTTACCATTGTTCGCTATTGTTTATTTTGTGGTACCAGTGTTGCTTCATTTTCAAACTAATTCGCGAAAAAGTTTGCCCAAACGGCACAAAGTACCAAATTATACTCTTATCGCATTTACATTTCGCATCGCAATAGAGAGTAACCCCTCTGCCGTATTTGAAGTGGTAATAATCCTCAAGTGAGTGTTGAGACCTCGTTAAATTCGAAAAACTGGCTGTTTAGTATGCTTTATTGAGCGGTAGAATCACTAGTCAGTACTTCTTTAAAATCGATACTGGTCGGAATTGAATTTTTCATTCATCAATTGTGTAGGAGCTGTAGTTTCAACAAGACGATGCAAAAGGCCACAAGAATCGTGTAACAATTGAATTATTGAAGAAAAGTTTGGTAACCGCATAATTACGCGTTTTGTACGCGTAAACTGGCCTCCAGCATTGTGTTATGTGACATCACTGGACTATCCTCTACGGGGATATGTAGAAACCTAGTCTACGTCGACAAGCCCGACGCGATTATCCTCTTAGAAGACCACTTTCTTCGCGTTATTGCTGATATATGCCCACCATTACCAAAAAAAAAGTCCTTGAAAATTGGACCTCCAGATTACACTACGTCCAAGCCAGTCGTAGCGACCATATGCCAGACGTCATTTTTTGATTATAATGCCAGAAGATTAGCTTGCGAGTAAAGTAAATTTTAGGTCAATTTAAAAAATTCGTTTTAGTCCATATAAAAGGTTATACCTCTGTAAAAACACTCTTTATAAAAATTTATATATTGTAAATAAAACAATTAATTGCCAAAGCAAAAGGTTATCGGAGGTTGATGACAAATTTGCAAAATTTCTTTTTTAGTTTCGAACAGAAAAAAAGCATGCACGTAAAAAAAATTTATGACTATTCAGAAGTCAACAAACGGCACAAAGTCAAATTTTATGGCTATTCAGCCAAATTTTATGGCTATTCACAAGTCAACATTGAATTATATAATTGTTGCTGATAATATATTCTTACTATATCTAAAACGCCATAGTTTGGTAAGAAAAATGTTAGAAGGTTTGACAGGCTGCCAACTATTGTAAAACAGCCCACTTGGGTCCAGTCTGGTTCCGTTGTGCTGAAAAATGTTAGAAATAATTAATGTATTCTGACTCAAGAATGTTATAATACGAACCAACCATAGTTGTGGTTAAAACAAACAGATTACTGTTATACCCAACTATATTATTTTATTTTTAAAGCATCGATGTCTAAATTACAAACTTGTAAACACGATCTTAAATGCTATTATATTATGCTAAAATCCATAGTTTTGTCATAAATAACAATATTACTGTAAACCAACTAATTCATAAACATTTTTATTTTCCTATAAACATATTTTTGTCATAATTAACCATGTTATTAATAAGAGACCATTTCTTAATATAGAAAGAATAATATTTCATTTATTTACAATCAAATTGAACTTTTGCGGTAAAACATCCCCAAATACTATTTTGCAGCGGTCACACGTTTGCGCTTATGGTCGAGTGTTATCACTACCGGACAGCAGTTTCTTCAGAAAAATTCATAGTGAACGAGATCTGTCGAATGAATGTAATAGTAGTTTGCTGCCAAAATTATAGATTTTTGTCATAAATAACAATATTATTGTCATAAATAACAATATAATTGTAAACCAATTACTTTCATAAAGATCTTTATAACCATATTTTTGTCATAATTAACCATGTTATTAATAAGAGGTCACTTCTGAATATAGAAAGAATAACATTTCAGTTATTTACAATTAAAGTGAACTTTTGCGGTGAACCGCCCCCCAAACACTATTTTGCAGCGGTCACACGTTTGCGCTTATGGTCGAGTGTTATCACTAGCGGACAGCAATTTCTTCAGAAAAATTTATAGTGAACGAAATCTGTCGAATGAATGTAGTAGCAGTTTGCTGCCAAAATTATGTATTTTTGTCATAAATAACAATATTATTGTCATAAATAACAATATTATTGTCATAAATAACAATATAATTGTCAAAAATAACAATATTATTGTCATAAATAACAATATAATTGTAAACCAATTAGTTTCATAAAGATCTATATAACCATATTTTTGTCATAATTAACCATGTTATTAATAAGATGTCACTTCTGAATATAGAAAGAATAACATTTCAATTATTTACAATCAAAGTGAACTTTTGCGGTGAACCGCCCCCCAAACAGTCTTTTGCAGTGGTCACACGTTTGAATGTTACATCTATTTTGGCCTTCTTTGATGCACGTTTTCCCGCTGAAATTCACTTTTTTGCTTATACCGTGGACACTAGGGCCTCATAATGGATCCTTGTTTTGTCTACGGTTATATAATCGTATAGAAATTCGCCATGATTGCGGTTAAACATGGCCCAACACTCCTTTGCAGTGATCACAAGGTTGCGCTTATGGTTTCGTAGGAGCCATTGATATACCTATCACGCGGTAGCTTTTTTTCTTTGTCCAAATACTCACGTAAAATGTGTTGTGCTCGCTCAGATGAGAGGATTGCAGCTCCAGTCACTTCACATACTTTCATTCTCCGATTGTGAAATATTATTCCAGCAATTTTATCGACATACTTTCATTCTCCGATTGTGCAAAATTATTCCATAAATGTTTTGCTTATGACCTGATGACGATGATCTCTCTGAATTGTAAAAGATGGTGTTTGACGGCTTCAGTGTTGTATTTAAAGTTCCTGCGGGAGAAATTGAAAATGTCACGCAGTTACCAAACAGCCCCGCGTACCAAATTTTTAGCTTCCATGTAAACTTGCTTTGTGCACACGACTCATGGAACCTAACTTTGTATAAACTACCCAAAAGCAGTACAAATCAGCGAAATATTTGATGAGCAATTTTTATATTTTTGGTGATGCCCTGTTTTTTACACAAACTCGATATTGATATGAATTTTTTTGTTTGAGCAGACCTTGAAAAATAATTTTTTACCTTAATGTGTTGTCTACAAAGTGCAAATCAGCAAAATGTCTCCATAAGTTGTACTTAGTTTATAGAGTTGTTTTCATACAAATTTTCCAAACGAGTTGCTTGTCTACTTTCTGTAAACAACACATAAGTCTTTTTTTTTTATCACATCCTTTTCCAAGCACTAAAACTGTTTTGTTACCATTCTAGTTTAATAGCGTTTTTTAAATACTTATATACAAAAAGAAGCAAAATTATATGTGTCTAGTAAAACTTTTTCACTAATTGAACTTATTAATAAAGAAAGGAAAGAACTCAAACATTTTTCATAAACAAGACAAAAATTCGGTTTGAAAACGACATTCGCTGTTTTGCCATGCAAAATTGGTTTCATTATCAACCCACAACCGTGCAACCACCGCTACAAGAAAACTTTTTCTACACCACAGAAGGCGAATACAAATACAACGATTTAAAAACGGATTTCAACGCAAATGGCATCTATTATGTCTACTACAGAGATGTTAATGTAAGTATAGATATAAGATATACTTATTTATATAAATAAATCATATATGGTTAACAATCTTTTAATATCTTCAAATGAGCACGTACACAGAAATATTATTAAGAATTCTTCAAACCAAAAGACTTTTGAACATTTTTTGTTATGGATATTGAATGGAAAATTTCGCTATACTAAGAAAATAGACTAAATAGAAAATTTGCACTACAAGGGCGGTTCGGAAACTTCTTAGCCTATCAATGCAAGAGAGTAGTTAGTTTTTCAAAAATATTTTTATTTTTCAATATAATTTCCTGAAACTTCAATACACTTAGTCCAACGCTTTTCTAGCAATTCTATCCCTTGATTAAAATAGTTTTCCTCAAGGTCTTCAAAATGGTGGTTTACAACTGTAAATGCATCTTCATTTGAGGTAAAACGCTTGCCAGCAAGGAATTTTTTTAAATTTGTGAACAGCTAAAAGTCACTGGGAGCTAAATTAGGAGAATAAGGTGGCTGGTCAAGCAACTCGTACTTTAATTCGTTGATTTTAGTCATTGTTTAAACACTCTTGTGCGCTAGTGCGTTGTCTTAATGAAAAATTATTTTTTTTGTGTGTTGTAAGCCAGGACGTTTTTCTCGAATTTGTACATTTAATTGATCCAAAAGGTTGCAATAGTATTCTGAATTTATTATTTCACCCTTTTGCAGATAGTCAATTAATAAAATATCTTTGAAGTCCAAAAAACCGTTGCCATAACCTTACCAGCCAATTGAATTGTTTTTGCCTTCTTTGGGGCACTTCCTCCAGCTTCAGTCCATTGTTTGGATTGTTCTTTTGTCTGTGGAGTATAGGGAATGGATCCATGTCTCATCAACAGTTATGAAACGACGCTTAAAATCCATTTTATTTCGCTTAAAACGATCCAAACAAGCTTGAGAAATGTTCATTCTTATGCGTTTTTGGTCGACTGTTAACAAATGCGGCACCCATCTTACAGAAATCTTTTTCATCTGTAGTTATTCATGCAAAATCAAATAGACTCGATCTTTTGAGATGCCCATGATATTAGCTATTTCACGCACTTTTATTCGTCGATCATTTAATACCATATCATGCACTTTGGCTACAATTTCTGTTGTTGTTGCTGTTTTTGGACATCCACTACGTGGTTCATCTTCAACGCTTGTACGATCACGTTTAAATTTAGCAACCCAATTTTTTACTGTTGCATATGAAGGAGCACTTTCACCTAACACATTCACCATATCATTATGAATTTCTTGTCCCGATAAACTTTATTTATGTAAATATTTAATGGAACCACGCATTTCTAGTTTTTCCATTATACGAGTAAAAAAATCGCGGATGCGTCTTTTGTGAACACCTGTTTCTATATGAAAGAGTTACCAGATCGAAACAAAATTTAACATGTGTTCATAGCAGAGATGGATATTTCTAAAACACTTAACTGTTTTCTATCTATACCGCGCTTTTTGTGCTAGGCTAAGAAGTTTCCGAACCGCCCTAGTACCGGCAAAAATTTATGTACACAGTTTGCAAATCCAAAAAAAAATCTAAAGAAAATCTTGCTATACCAAAAAAATGTGTAGAAAATTATGTAATATGATAGGCACGAGCAATTTTTTCTATAAAATATTTTGCATAAACGCCGCACAATTTTTCTGCATAAAAGTTTTAATAGAAAATTCCGTAATACCAAAAAACTTTTCTATAGAAAATTTACAATTACAAACAAAACAAAAAAAATTATTGGGTGTACAACTTCGCTTCAGTCATTTTGCGATACGAAGGCGCATTGTTATTGAAGCTACCTAGCTGGCAGCACAAACACAAACTTTTTTTTTTTAATTGCGATCAAACTTTGGACTCGATTAAACATACCACCTTACAAGCCAAATCGTCGTCATTTGGTGGAGATTTTAATTTTCTGCTTTAATATGAAGAAATCTGTGGCTGTGGCTCATCGAATACTCTTAAATACCTACCGTGAGGCCGCTAGTAGCGCAAAAAGAAAAGTAGAGTGGTTTCAACGCTTCAAGAACGGAGTTTTTTACGTCCATTACCAGCAAGGCAGTGGAAGAGAGACGGTTTTCGAAAATGCAAAGTAGGAGGCATTATCTGAGCAAGACTCGTGCCATATGAATCAGTGGGAATGACACAACAAGCCACAAGAACGCCATGAGAAGCATTGAAGATCGCGTTGGAAGTTTTGCAATACAAAAAAAAAAAAAAAATATATACGCAATAGAAAATTTCACAACAATTTACTTCCAGAAATGGTGAAATTGGCCTCCACGGTCGCCTGATTTGACTGGTCCGGACTTCGTTTGTTGGAATATCTGAAAAGCAAACAAAGTAGTCGTGGTGAAATTAATGATATACTGCGTGAAATGTGGGAAAATGTAATGATAAATGTGCCCCTTTTCAGCATCAGAGGCGGATACTTATCTAAAATTGTATTCCATACGTACTTGATGACATTAAATAAAACATTTGTCAATATAAGATCCTTTCTCTTCCATTTAATCAAACATTAATAAACAAACAAAGTAGTATACCTTCTTGGCGGACGCTCTGTACATAAATTGGGCTACAAATTGCTCTATCGTTCGCCATATTCTTCAGATTTACCACCGAATGACTATTTGTTGTTCCTAAACTTGAAGACATAACCCGGCGGAAGGAGGTTTGAATCCATCGAGGAAATCATCTCACAAACATTTTGATGATATTTTGATGGCCTGGACAAATCATATTTTTCGAAAGGGATAGACAACTGGAGAAGCTTTAAACTAATTGTATAGAACTGAACTGTATAGAGTGGAGACTATGCTGAAAAATAAAATAACTTTTTTCTTATACAAACACATGTAGTTCATTCAAAAAGGCACGGAATTACTGACCCGTCGAGATACATCCATACGAGGGCGGTTCGAAAACTTCTTACCCTAGCACAAAAAGCGCGGTATAAACAGAAAAAAGTTAAGTGTTTTGGAAACTTCCATCTCTGCTATGAACACATGTTAAATTTTGTTTCGATCTGGTAACTCTTTCATATAGAAACAGGTGTTCAC
This sequence comes from Thecocarcelia acutangulata, assembly GCA_914767995.1. NCBI lineage: Eukaryota > Metazoa > Arthropoda > Insecta > Diptera > Tachinidae > Thecocarcelia > Thecocarcelia acutangulata. The sequence goes on from OU612095.1 coordinate 70,977,406, forward strand.
AAAAGACACATCCGCGATTTTTTTACTCGTACAATGGAAAAACTAGAAATGCGTGGTGTCATTAAATATTTACATAAAAAAGGTTTATCGGGACAAGAAATTCATAATGCTATGGTGAATGTGTTAGGTGAAAGTGCTCCTTCATATGCAACAGTAAAAAATTGGGTTACTGAATTTAAACGTGGTCGTACAAGCGTTGAAGATGAACCACGTAGTGGACCTCCAAAAACACCAACAACAACAGAAGTTGTAGCCAAAGTGCATGATATGGTATTAAATGATCGACGAATAAAAGTGCGTGAAATAGCTAATATCATGAGCATCTCAAATGATCGAGTCTATTTAATTTTGCATGAAGAACTGCAGATGAAAAAGCTTTCTGCAAGATGGGTGCCGGCATTTGTTAACAGTCGACCAAAAACGCATAAGAATGAACATTTCTCAAGCTTGTTTGGATCGTTTTAAGCGAAATAAAATGGATTTTAAGCGTCGTTTCATAACTGTTGATGAGACATGGAACCACCACTATACTCCAGAGACAAAAGAACAATCCAAACAATGGAGTGTAGCTGGAGGAAGTGCCCTAAAGAAGGCAAAAAAAATTCAATCGGCTGGTAAGGTTATGGCAACGGTTTTTTGGGACTTCAAAGGCATTTTATTGATAGACTATCTGCAAAAGGGTAAAACAATAGATTCAGATTACTATTGCAACCTTTTGGATCAATTAAATGTACAAATTCGAGAAAAACGTCCTGGCTTACAACACAAAAAAATAATTTTTCATCAAGACAACGCACCAGCGCACAAGAGTGTTTTAATAATGTCTAAAATCAACGAATTAAAGTACGAGTCGCTTGACCACCCACCTGATTCTCCTGATTTAGCTCCCAGTGGCTTTTACCTGTTCCCAAATTTAAAAAAATTCCTTGCTGGCAAGCGCTTTACCTCAAATGAAGATGTAATTACAGTTGTAAACCACTATTTTGAAGACCTTGAGGAAAACCATTTGAATCAAGGGATAGAATTGCTAAAAAGAAGCGTTGGACTAAGTGTATTGAAGTTTCAGGAGATTATATTGAAAAATAAAAATATCTTTGAAAAACTAACTATTCTCTTGCATTCATAGGCTAAGAAGTTTCCGAACTGCCCTCGTATTTTTAGTACCGTAACTTTGGGCGCATAAGAAGATATGCCCATAACCTTTAATGTTATTTAGAGCTTTTTATTAAATATCAATAGAATGTAAAGTTTATTGATATTCCGAATTGTTTTATTGTATTATTTTCTCTACAAAATGATTCTATGGAATACTTGTGAATAGCTGATTACTCTAGAAAATTATACAAATGTTGTTTCACAAATTTACATGTATATACATACATATGTACATACGAACTTATATGTATCGTCCTTTATGAGACAAACCGAGGAACACACAAAACTCTCATGATTCATGACTCATCATTATTTACGAGCGTATGTATACATACATATATGTATGACATATGTACATACATATACATATATAAGTATATAAACATTTCTTTTTGTTTTGTTTACAATGATGCATACGTTGTTTTTAATTTTTACGAGTATTTAATTAACTTTAAAATCCTACAAAGGGAGTCTCTCGTTTCTCATTTGCTTTGCAATTTCCTGCTGCTTTGACCTCATCTTCTCACCCTTTTTTTTCTTAAAAATTAATATTGACAGCTGATATTGGGTGTTTATAGACGCGCAATTGAGAGTTGCTTTGTCCTTTCTTTTGACATACAGTAATGGTCATAAAAGTAAAACTAAATAAAATTTAGCAGAGTAACTTATTCCAGTTTGTTTTTTCTTATTCTAAAACAATTACATATTAACTTTTTCACTGCTTCTGTAACTTTGGTGAGGAGTTCTCGGGTCGAAAACTTGTGAAACAAATTATTCCATCGTTTCTCGAAAAGTGAGAAAAAACTGCGTCTCGTATCGAAAAATATCCAGAGTGATTATGTACGTCATTACGTTAGAAATGTCAGAAAATATAAAACGATGCCGATATGCAATTTAAAAATAATAAGGGCGCCAACCACAATTAGTATCGCCGCCGACCAAAAATGACTAAAGTTAAGAAATTTTCTTCAACAGCGTCATATTATAACCATAGGCTATTCTAGAAAATCTATGGTCTGGCTCTAATGTGACAAATACATACTTGTGCACAAAATTTTGTAAAATTAAACAACAAAGTGAATAGCAAATTGTGAATAGTGAAAAAAAAACATAATAAAAGTATTACATTTTACTTTGTTGGGTTGGAAATTAAAATTGTAGAAATTACAAACGGAATCACAAACTTATATGAGACGCTCAGCGCCAAAACGGCCTAACCCTCATTTTCAAAAAAATAAAACTGACTATGCTGATCTAACCGGAACCTTTGGAAATAAATATTAAGCAAAGTCCCAATTGCATAGTATAACACTAGGTTATACTACCTGCTGAAAATTGTTTTTCCTCTATGCACGTAGAAAAAAATATGTGGTTGACACGACAATATTCTAAGAGCAACATACTATTGTTGGATTATATGGTTATTTCTGATAATATTAAATTGTTATATTTTAAACGACATTGATATACCACAACATAGTTTTGTAAAACAAATACCGTATATAACTATACCATATTCTAGTTCAACATTGTTATAAAAGTCAGTAAACTTAGTATTAGTTAAAGTTACCATATAGGTGTCATACCCAATCATATTATTTAACTAAACACCCTTACTTTTGTCAAAAATAACCATATTTCTGTCATTGTAAACCATATTAATGTCATAAATATCTTTATTTTTATACAACCACATTTTTGTCACAAATATGTCTACTAACTAAAAAAAATAACATTACCAGATAAGTAATATATTTTATTTATTTATGACTATGTTATGTAATAAATCTATATACATACATACAATAAGAAATTACGATATAATAAGAAATAGATGCCATAAGTATATCACCAAAAAAATATTCAGCTTGTATCTCAATGGGATGTACGTACATAATTCCTGTTCGAAGTTGTAGTATATGTTAGCTGCAATAAAAAAATATGTATTAAAGATTTTGTTTTAGATTGCAAACACAAAAGTCATATATTTATATTTATTTATGTAATTGTGTGTTTGAATGAAGTCTACAAAGACGGTTTTGGTAGATTTGTTACTTTTTCCATAACCATATTAGTATGGTTGGATGTCACATAGTATTATTGTCGACAATAATTATATGGTTAAACAAAAAAAGTTTTCTGGATATAAAAGTATGGTTGGATATAACCCTAATATGGTTGGGCACATCAAAGTATTGTTGTATGCAAGATACATATGTTTGTAGATTTGCATCTTAATATGTATATAAATTTACCTTTTGATTTTCATAAACACTTGTATTGTTATACGATTATATACTTATTCATTTGTCTTTGATCAACTAATATAATTTTCTTTTAAATTGAAGAACACGCAATATATTTTTTAACATCCAAAGAAAAACAATAAATTCATGTATAATATGTGTATAGGAGTAAGTCAACAACCAGAATGATACTATCATAAATGGTTACCATAACAATTTAGTTCTGTAAACTTACATTTGTTGATGTGAATTAATGTACCATACATATGTTAAAATCAAATATTTTTATATTAGGTGTGACAAAATCTATTGTCGTTTTTAAATGAAATTCGTAAATATTACATTTATGTACAACCATATTTTGAAATTAATAGACGGTAACAATAACAATAATACCAATAAAAATTATAAATAGCTTGTTTTTTATGTTTCCCAGCTATCTATATGTCGACATTTCATAGGAACTACCCTAATCATCAGTAGACTTTGGAAATTTTTGAAAGATATTCTCAAACATTCAACTTTATATCCCAACAATATAAATAAATTGTTGAGAATTTAAAAGAAAAATGCTCTAATAATACCTGTCAAAACACAAAAAACAAGCCTTTTCATTTATACACCTCTCTAACATTTCTTTACACCTTTCAAACAAATGAACAACCGTTGGTTGCTACGATTTGCTTTTTGAAAGTATCGAAAAGCAGAGAACAAAAATTCAAACAATTAAGTTTTTTATTCGCTATTTTTAGCTTCTACCATTTATACCAATAAAAATTATAAATAGCTTGTTTTTTATGTTTCCCAGCTATCTATATGTCGACATTTCATAGGAACTACCCTAATCATCAGTAGACTTTGAATGTTTGAGAATATCTTTCAAAAATTTCCAAAGTCTACTGATGATTAGGGTAGTTCCTATGAAATGTCGACATATAGATAGCTGGGAAACATAAAAAACAAGCTATTTATAATTTTTATTGGTATAAATGGTAGAAGCTAAAAATAGCGAATAAAAAACTTAATTGTTTGAATAACAATAATAATTAGAATTAGAGAAATACAAACAGTAACATATTTATGGCAGAGTATGCTATAGTTAAATTCATAACAGACTGTTCTGAACAATAATACGCAACGTTATAACATATATATTAGTGTTACTGTAACCATATATCAAACTGCGTTTTCTTTGCGGCCTAAGCTGCTTAGGCCAAATCGAATCTTAGAAATAACAAATATGTGTGGGTTAGACCGATAACGCATGTTACGTTTTAGGCAAGAGAGTGTTCGAAAAATAATTCAAGTTAGCCCTGGGTGTTCAAATTTGTGCATTTTCCTCAAGCGAAATATGCCTTTCTTCTGACGCCAAAATACGTACATGTACAAAACAATGATTCTATCTATTCAGTGGAACAGATAGACCCCAAATTTTTAGTATCTGGCCACTCATTCCTACCATGCGATCAAGATTTTGAAAAGAAAAATATAAGGACATTTTTACGCCTGATAATTGGTATCGTGTAATCATCGGCAGATGATATTAAAAGCATATCCTTAATCGAGAAACCAGTGACAAACAGAAAAATCTCCGCAGACAGGACTACAAAATTTGAATGACTTAAGATTCAGAGGCTTCGATTCCAAAATATGAAGCCATTTACAATTCAATACAAATATTTAGATAAAATAGATGTTTTATTTCGAAAAGTTGATATTTCAAAGAGGAACCGCAGCAAGTTCGTAAATTTGGATTTGGAACCGCTTTATCCTGGAGGAAGATTTATTGAAGCTGCAAGCATAGATGCTAGATAAATCTGGTCTAAAATCGTCAATATGATTATAGCAAATCGTCAAAAAATCGTCAGCTACTAAAATTAACAGCTTTTGAACAAAAAAAATACATATCTATTTCAATCGGGTAATATATAGCAAAGCAATTCATGGTATCGTTTAATAAAAAACTACAATATTTAAAGGCTTAACAACAAAATATACTCGTACAAACATGAAGTTAATATAATAAGAACACACAGTTGTGAAAAAGATTTACATCAGCACCTGCCTTGCGGCCTTATCTATGATGGACCAGTTCTACGGAATGAATTATTCACCAACGCCCCCGTGTGGCTTACCAGGCTCACACACTTCTAATCCCTTCTGTATGCAATTTCCCAGCAATCAATAGAGGACAAGGCTTAATGAGTTGGTAGTCCGAAGCCCACTAAGAGCATCAGCCCTTAAACCAACTCACCCGTCAACCATCACCACTGGTTTCTTACAGTACAGGTATCTGTTGTATAGGCAACAGATCCTCGGGATCTGTCCCCGAAAAAAGCTACACACCAAACAATTATCAAGGATACTAACACTCCCTTCCTGTGTTTTAGGTTTCAACCATGATCAGCCCGGGTCGAACCGCAAGCAGAACTACCCGTGGGCCATGCTGATCCCCGTTCTGCCAATTTATACCCTTGGTAAGGGTTTCGGAAGCCAACACAACATAAGTTATGCGGCTTCCTAGAGTTTTGTTTGCCGCACAAAACGAGGGACCCCTTCCCCTATTTTCCCCGAAAAACAGAGCGTCCAAGTTAGGAATACGCCAAGGCAAAACCTGTTCCCCGGGGGAAACTTTAGTAGGTACAAATATATTTCTTCTGCAAATATTTTCTTCAACTAATTTCTCACAAAGAAGTATGCGATAAGACAAATATTTTTGCTATATACTTATGTATAGAAGAAGAAATTATTGAAGAATAATTTTTGATATTTTATTCCAAAAATCTGGCCTTTTCATATCTATACCGTAAAACAAATTTTCCAAGTGTTCAAATTCATTGGGCATTAATTATTATAAATGTTGTATTTATTTTGTATTTAAAAAATCATTAAATGTGAATTATTTGCTAACGTAAAAATATGTTATCAACATCGAAATACTTGCGCTACAAGTAAAGTATGTTGTAGCTTTTAGTTGAATACATTTTTGAAACTACTTTTTGTATTACCATTTTTTAATTACTTGCTTTTTAACTTTTTTGCTGTTAAGTCTACATTAATAAACACCATTGAATTGATACCGAAACAAAAGTATTATCCTTTTTTTAATGTTTCACAAAGGGTAAGCATATCCACCCAGTTAAACGTGAAGAAACTACTAATCCAGCTTTCTTTTGGTTTCCCATAACATCTACTAAATATAATCACTATCGAGTGATTATAATTAGTCATCCACATTAGCTTGGCATTAAACCATCTCTCATTCCTCACCGCCAACCTTTCACCAAGTTTAATAGGTTTCATTGCTTTAATTCGGATTAAATTTTTCATCTTTCAAAATCTACGATGAAATAACATAACTCTTTCTTTGTCCATACTTTTGGAATTTTTAATTTTCAGAAAAAAACATTCTTCTTTTATAATGCTAAAAGTTAAAAGTTATGAGCTTCAAATTATAGACTCCTTAAAATGTGATCACACGCTTTTATATAACCAGAGATGATAAAATAGTCGTGAGGGCTTCCAGAGCTGACCAATTTAAAAGTTCGAAACAGTTAAAACTTGAATTACAGTCATCATATAATATCCGTATATTATCTTCGCACAGTAAAAACTTTCGTCTCCAAAAAACATTTTTGAATCCAGATTGGTGTTTGTCAGAAAAACATTAAGAAACCAAGAAGATTTTGGAAAAATATTTTATGTATCCAAGTTTTGCCGATGGGGATCAGATGTAAAACGCTATGTACGGCGTCTAGTTAAGCAACAACTCAATCCCAGATATACCATCAAAATTTATTTACTATCAAGGATATTTTAATTATATAGCCACCACGGATATTGTAATTATATAGCCACCACTGTATATAAAACTTAATTTAACATCAAATACGTATTTCTTCAGTATTATTATCCATTTTATGATGATTATTGTTTTTGGAAATACTATCTCACAGCCTTTTTATTTGTGAGAAATAATGGCAGTTGAAAGCGGGAAATTTTGTCGCAAAAGTTTTGCAGACACTGTTTTTCTATCAAGTGACGTGTAATGTCCTTACGTGACAGCTATTACTCACCAAAAAAGTTATAGCTACAGTTTAGTGAGAAAAGCAGCTATTTGTTTTAACTTATGAACATTTTTTTTCATTTCACATGTTTCAGTCGAAAAGTTTCTCGTGGCAAGAGTTACGGAACACAGCCACTGATTGCCTCAATTTGTGCCTCTCAAGACCCTTATGAAACCATTATGTTTTTCTCTTCTAAGCAACGCGTTGATAATCATTGAAATGCATGAAATTCTATAGCCGAGTTTTCTGATATATTTGTATATAAATTTTGTTTAATTTTCGAATAAATTCTGACTTTTAGCCCAATTCCGTACCAGGAATATGCATTCCCTGCTATTATATTACCACCGCCGTGTTTAATTGTTTTTATGGTGTACTTTGTGTGATGCTACTGGAACGCTGTATATCGCTCTTTTATTGCAACCTAGTCATATCTCAAAAAATGAGCTTTTCGAGTTAACAATGCAGAATTGTTAACAGTACTACCTTTTACCTTGTGCCAAAAATTTACTTTTAAACTGTTTCCTATAGGAGATATTTCCTACACAAATTTTCTAAGACTTGTGTGGAAACTAAAAATTTGAAAGTTGGTTTTCTCGAAACAACTTTTTTTAATTATGACTATGTTGCAATATGTATGTATACCGTTTTCCATCAGATCCCTAATGGTAAAAGTTTGATTCATCAAATCAACAGCTGCACACTGGGTTAGATGTGACAAAAATTCTTCACAATATTGTACCTTGCTCTCACTCTTGCTTGCACTTTGATTTGGGCCTTTAAGTAAGACTTTTCTGATAATTAATGGTAAGACAAAACGGGGTCTACGGTGGATATAGTCATTGCAGAATCCTTAGAATTCCCATGGGGCGTATTAAATGTGGTATCATTAGACAGTTTCTGCAAAAAGCCATAAGCAGATGGCGAAGTTCGGACGCATGCAGAGTAGGCCGGTTAATGTGGCCAATTTTTGGCGATAAACAGAGTAAGCAACTTGCCTCTTGCATGTAGGAGGAGCATAACGATTTTGCTAGTATGCTTAATTCATCACGAGATAGACCAGACCCTCAATCTTCAATAATTTTAACAGTGTGCTGGCGATAAACAATTTAACCTCACAAACTTTGATAGAAGCCTGGAAATAACTGATCAATTGATTTTATATATTTTGCTTAATTCATGACGAGATAGACCAGACCTTATTTACTTTAACTTTAAATTATTTTAACTTTAAACTATATTTTTAAATGTTTCATAATAAACTGAAAAATATGTAGTTTTTGGATCATGTGTTTTGAGACGAGAAATGCGTTTGTGGTATGTGCCCGTTTACTTGCACTCAAAATATTTGGCAGTGTATTAACATTTTTGTAAGAGAGTGCTATTGTTTTGCCCGTTTTGTAATCTTTAGTGCTGGATTATTTTACAACAATTATATTTCTCTACAGCGACTTATTATTAACCGAATGTTAGCTTCTAATATTAATACATACTACCTTAGAAAAAAGTTGTTATAAAGCAAAAACCCAAATTTACAGAATGTGTACTTAGAGATGTTTTATTTATTACCAATACTGTACAGACATATTTGCTCTTATTTTTCTACAATAAGTTTAAAATTAGACCTTAAAAGAACAACAGTACATATGTATATATAGTACAGCTTAATTTTTCACTTCAATTAACCTTCTGTGGCCAGACAAAGCCACTCATGACTTCATGCTTTCGACAAAATTAAATATTTAATGCGTAATTATTACTTGTTTTTATTACATTTTTATGGATTTATATAACGTATTTGAAATTCAATATTTGTTATTCTTTTCTTTGTTTTTGGTTTTGTTTTTGTTGTGTGTTCTTTGTCCCTGAACTAATCTTTTCTTTTACTGCTTTGCGCCGCAACATCTTTAAGGGTTGTTTAGCTGTTTTGCTATTTCTTTTGTAGCTTTAAAATTTTCCAAATCGTTAGCAAATTGTTGACTCAAAATAAGCACTCCTTTTCCCCCTTTTTTTTATTTGGAATGTCATCATATTGTACCTGAATTATGTTTTGTTGCTGCTCTTGTTCTCGTATTTCTTATTCGAACTGTTTTGTATTTTAATTACTTTGCTTGTTTTAACTACTTGCAATATTAGCATACACAGAAAGACCAGAATCTTAGTGGCAACCGAATTTGAGAGTAATCGAATTCGTGATACTGCAACTAAAGGGTAGCCCAAAATTAAAGTATGATGTGAATTAAATTCGAAATACAGTTTTTACATGGGCGAATTGATGTTGAAGCTTCCTGGCGCTAGATGACGGCACAACATAATTTTTTTTGAAATTGCGATTTGTCAAATGTCAGCTGTTAAAATTTCACCCAAATTCTTTGATTGGTTTATTTGTTGGAAGCGTTTGAAGTAAGCAACTTTTGTGTTTCTTGAAAATTGGAAAAACTAATAAAACACTTATTTGTAAGTGAAAACGGCAAAAGAGACAAAAAAAGCTCAATAAACATTACGGTGAGTCTGCTCTGTCAGATTACATGGTAAAATATTGGCCCTAGAAGCACTGCAACAATACCAAGAGGTGGTTACTGAAGAAAATATCAAGAAAATCCTAGATATCGTTATGAATGATCTTTACGTGAGATTGCTGATATGTTAAACATATCATATGAACGTGTGCTTAACATTTTGCATGAGCATTTGCATATAAAAAAGCTATCGTCAAGATGCGGGCCGCGTTTGCTCAGTGTTGAACAAAAACAAGTTTGGCAGACCACTTTGCAGCGGTGTTTGGACATGATAAAGCGTAATTTTTGGCATAAATTAATAACTCTTAATAGAACGAGGGTCCACCACTACACACCTGATACCAAAATCCAATCAAAACAATGGGCGGAAGCTGGTGGAAGTGCTCTGAAGAAGGTGAAGACAGTCAAATCAGCTGGCAAGGTTATGCGACCGTATTTTGGGATGCACACGGAATATTTCTCGTCGGTTCATATCTTGAAAAAGAATCCACAATCACAGGAAACTATTATCGTTCATTATTGGATCAGTTTAAAAATTGATGCAATCAAGAAAAAACTACCACATATAAGGAAGAAAAAAGTGCTCTTTCTTCAAGACAATGCACCAGTTCACACAATAGATACGATGCTAAAATTACGTGAAGTACACTTCCACCTATAGTCCAGATTGAGCTCCTAGTGACTTTTTCCTGTATCCAAACTTCAAAAAATGGCTCACACGAAACAGATTCGTCTGAACCGAAGAAGTGATTACTGACACTAAGCCGTATTTTGAGGGGTTCTCAATATCGTATTATTCAGATGGTATAAAAAAGTCGGAATATCGTCTTACTAAGTGCGTTAAGTTAAAAGGAGACTATGTTGATGTAGTTTTTGAAAAAAAATTCTTTTTTACTTAGGTAGCTCCAATATAAATACGCCCTCGTATTTCATTGTAATACATATATTTTTTGTCAATGATTCATACCACTGTTTATGGAACAGAGCTATTTGTAGTTGCAGCTTTAAGTCTCATTGGTAGGTTGTCAACAGCTGACTTCAAAGAACCCCTTAAAAAGACATCTAATTGTGTTAAATTACACGATCTTTGATTTCAAATATTCAAAATTAATTATATGAAATTTCACTTGGAGGTAACGTTGACGTGACTTCACCGATCTAGCATTCAAGACACTAGCAAACAAAGCGCTTTATTCATAGTCGTTCGCCAAATTGGACTCTTACTAAAGTTAATCTTTACATAAAAAACTGTTTTGTATTCACAGTCTGAAAACTATAAGCTTTAAATACAGCTGGCTGCCATTTATTTAAAATTCTTAATCACACATTATAAAGCGGTAATATTTAACAGCTGATTTTCTTTTGTTTACATTCCTTCAAAAAAATTTTATCCCAATATTCTTAATATTGTTATTACGAGCTTGAAGCTGGTAAAGTGAATAAAAAGTTTTCTTAACTGTTTGTTGTTTTGTGAAAAAATTTTTGCACAATGAAAAAACTTAAATTATTAAGTCAAAATTACATACATACAAAGGCAGCTATACCAGGGTAGTGGTATAAGCACAGCTGTCTTTCTTTTCCTTTGCGTACATTTTTCAAAGGTTTGTTTACAAAATATATAACTCTGAAAAAACATAAAAGTCCTATTCACAATCTTGGGCAAATGCCGTTGCATAATTGCATTTGCAAAATATTGTAGTATATTTTAACGTTACACTAACAAAATATACCTAAAAATATCACTTTTACAATTGCAGAAATTTGCAATCTCAAATGCATCAGCTTGTGAATCGAGCTGTAGACTTACAAAAGAATAACAAAATTTTGACAACTTTTCGTAAGTTCTACCAACTAAATACATGTTTGTTTGTACATGATGTTTTTTGGTGCTGTATTTATTGTAATTATGCTACTACCTGTTAAAGCTGCAATCTTGTCACACCTGTAGGGAGAATCAAAGTCCTTATCACCAACTTTGAAGGGATTAAACTTAAATTCATATATTAAATTTATTATTAGTATTCATTGAAATTTTCCCCACAATCACCAACGATTGCAAAATTCCTTCCAACGTCTTGAAATTTAAACATTCTTAACATTTTTATAAACTTTTTCACTTTACTATGAACAGCTGATTGTGTTGTTAGGTGAGTTTGTTTTACCATCCAGGTCTAGGCTTACCCTATAATGACTTCCGCAGAAGTTGCCAAAGCGAGTAAGAGGCGGAGGCAGTCCGTCATCTCCTCGGAAAATGCCCGGCATTGGAGCATCACCGACTAAGATATCTAAGCGAGAAGAGCTTCAGCTTCAGCCTATTATCTGACCGCGCTAGCCTCTTTGATAAGGAGTAGCAGATGGCTAGTACATCAGTATGTAACGCCACATTAAGCGTTTTCCCAGCTTTCCTACCCTCTTCTTCCCTCTCACTATATTCCTCTAACATCTATTGTTCACCTCTAATCTTCCAATATCACAAAGGGATCGGTTTCAGGACCAAAGTGAGCTGGATAACCTAAGCTACTTTGGTGAATACAGCGGCATCTCTGCCTAACCCTTTGTTGATGAAATAAAACAATTCCATCCGATCTCCGGTAGCATACATACTCGTACATTTATTCATTCATCATTCGCCATGGCTGGCCCGAATGAGTTCGCTCAAATACTTTCCGTTTTTATTTTTGCTTGTTTTATTTTTCTCATCTCTAATAGAAAATGAAAATATAATTAGTGTTGTAATTGACTCGTACTATGTATATACACTGTCTGCCACTTGAATAAGGAATCATATTTTGTTAGCTTTAATTAAGTATATCTCCTAAACTAAAGTTTAGAAAAAAATTATTTTTCGGGAAACCAAATTTTAAGGCGTTGACTCTAGTTTCCTGAAGAAATAAAAAATATGCATGTTTTGTTATACCAAAATTATGCATTTATTTACAGACATGTATTTCTGTGGCACTTATCCGTGTGTCACTTGAATAAATTCTTTTAATATTAATCAGGAAGGCAAGGCCATGATTTGTATTTCTTTCAATATAAAGAGCTAGAGAATTGCTTAATTATAGTTTTTATACAAAACGTATAAAAACTGGTAAAACTTTGAATAACTCTGAAAAAATTCTGATTTTAATATCTCAAACATTAATTCAGGAAAAACAGTTGTGTAAAATTATATAAATAATTATTAGATTACTTAGAATTATGTTAAATTCTGCTATATCAGTATCAAAAATACATGACAAAAGTGCGGTCAGTGTCAGAAGAGTGCTTCGTATTTTTAAGTCGTGCCCATACATAACACATGAGCTGAAAAGTCCGGGCCTAACAAAGAAAACACTGTATTTTCTTTCCCAAAATAGTCGATGAATATTACATCACATACATTCCAAAATACCGCGATCATAAACTTTCCAGCCGATTGTTGTGCTTTCCGGCGCTCTGAACGCGTTCACCACTTGCTGTCCACTCAGATGACGATCGGTTTGATTCCGGAGTGAAGTGATGGATCCATGTTTCATTCATTGTCACATATCGATGCAAAAATTCCAGTTGGTTACGTTTATACATGGCCGACCACTGCTCAGAATCATCAATACGTTCTCGATTTTGGTCAAGAGTGAGCAAACGGGGCACCCACTTTGAACACAGCTTTCTCATAGTCAAATGCTCATGCAATATAAACCCAAAACGTTCTTTTGATATTTTTACGATGTCAGCTAGCTCACTTCACGCAACTACACTTTTCGATCATTCAAAACGGTTTTGTAGCGGAATCCCCACGACACTTTTCAAGCCAATGTTTGGCTTAAACGGTATTTTTCCCCATCAAGAAGAAGTGTAAAATTAAAACACGAATTTGTTTTTGGTCCATTGTTTTGAAGATAACAAAAGTAGCATCACTCTTAGCACAATAACTCACAAACTAATGAATAGAATATCATGAAACAGCTGTCTTTTAAAGGTTGGTATTAACTGAAAAAGGTGACTGCAATAAAACTAGCGCCATCTATGTGTTAGGCCCGGGTCTTTCCAGCCCATGTAGCAGTCCGCCTAAAACTGAGCAAAACACCATTTAATGAAAAACGCAAATCACAACGTCTACAGTTTGCCAAAAATACAATGACATGGTTCGACGAACGGTTTAAAGTTGTATTTTTCGATGAAAAAAAAAAAAAACTTTAAAATTAATAGTCCCAATAGGTATAACTATTACCTCCATGACCTCAATAAGCAGGACTTGTTTTTGAGCCGTAGACGCAACTGAGAGGGCGGAATAATGGTATGCGGTGCCATGTTATATTAGTATACTATAGAACTGGTATTTGTGTCCCACAAAATGACTGCAACGACTTACAAAAACATTATGGAAGAAGCATTCCTAAAATGTAATGATTTCTCTGGGACCATAACATAGACGTATCAACACGACAATGCTCCAGCTCATACCGCCAGAGTAGTAAAACTTTTGGATTGGCCCCCATATTCACCAGACCTGAGTCCAATTGCAAATGTCTGGAGTTGGCTTGCAAGAAAAGTTTATGAAGGGGGAAAACAATTTGAGACGGTAGCATTTTTAAAGGATTATATACCGGTAGTATGGAGCTCAACAGGAATGAACTAAATATGCTCGGATATACATACATAACGAGTGATTTTTTTGCTATTATCTTTTTGGCAACAATAGTTTTGACAGCTCACGCACGTTTTGTATCTTGTGTCACTGTCAAACATCTTCAGTTTGGTCTATAATTTAATCATGAATCGTCTTACAAACGAACAACGCTTGCAAATTATTGAATTTTAGTACCAAAATGCGTGCTCTGTTAAGAAAGTTCATCGCGCGCTTCTTCCATTTTATGGTCAGTTTAATCGACCTACTGAGGCTTCTATTCGGGTTATTGTAAAAAAATTTCGCACCAAATTTACATTGTTGGACATTAAACCACCAACACGCTTACGTAGAGTGCGAACTGAAGAAAATATCGCAGCCGTATCGGCCAGTGTTGGTGATGACCGTGAATTATCGATTCGGCGCCGTTCGCAGCAATTGGGCCTCTGTTATTCTACTACGTGGAAAATTTTGCGGAAGGATTTGGGTGTGAAGCCTTATAAGATACAGCTGGTGAAAGAATTGAAGCCAAACGACCTACCACAATGCCAAATTTTTGGTGAATGGGCTCTTGAAAAGTTAGATGAAGATCCACTTTTTTATCGAAGAATTGTGTTCAGCGACGAGGCTCATTTCTGGTTGAATGGATACGTGAACAAGCAAAACTGCCGTATTTGGAGCGAAGAGCAGCCAGAAATATTGCAAGAGCTACCAATGCATCCACAAAAAACAACCGTTTGGTGCGGATTATGGGCTGGTGGCATCATTGGGCCGTATTTCTTCAAAGATGATGCGAATCACAACGTTACTGTGAATAGTGAGCGCTACCGTGCGATGATAACAAACTTTTTTTTGCCCAAAATGGAAGAGCTTGACTTGCATGATATGTGGTTTCAACAAGACGGTGCCACATGCCACACAGCACGCGAAACAATGGACCAATTGAGAGACGAGTTCGGTGAACAGTTTATTTCACGCTTGGGACCAGTCAATTGGCCGCCCAGATCGTGCGATTTAACGCCTCTAGACTATTTTTTGTGGGGCTATGTTAAGGCTAATGTCTATAGCGACAAGCCCGCTTCGATTGACGCACTGGAAGCCAACATTGCCAATATTATTCGTGAGATACCGGCCGAAATGTTGGAAAGAGTATGCCAAAATTGGACTAAGCGGATGGACCATTTGAGGCGCAGCCGCGGCCAACATTTGCATGAAATAATCTTCAAACATTAAATTAAATCGACCCAACTATCGATCCAAATAAATATTTCATGCATTTTTTTGAATTTTATGTATTTTTGTTTTAAATTTCCGATAGTTCTTATAAAATCACCCATTATATGGACCGATATCGGGGAAAAAATTTGCTTGCCTTGTAATCGCCATGCCAAAAAGGTAATCTTTCATGGAAAATCGGTTTAGGCTATATTTCGGGTATATAAGGACTGATATCGGAAACCAGATATGCTTTCAAGCAACAAAAATTGTTTAAATTCGTTTACCCGACATTTTCATTAAAAAATCGGTTAAGGCTATATATATATTTCGGATAATAATTGTGTGAAGTTTGAAGCAAAACAAACAACTTTTTTCAAAAATTTTCATACAAATCGCTATGCCAAATAATTGAGTCAATAAACAATTTCGTTTTTAAATTTCCATACAAAATTGCAAAAAAAATGTTTTTTTTTCGGAATTTTGAATATATCTCACCTATACGTGAACCGATTTTACTGAATTTCAATAGCGAAGCGATAGGGTAATATAATGTTGAAAGGAAAAAGTTGCCAAGTCCAATGGTTTTCTCAGATATGGTATTTCAACGGCAGACAGACGGACATCGCTTAATCGAATTTTCCATCAATACTGATTCAGAATATGTGGACTTTATAGGGTGGCAAATGAAAATTGTAGAAGTTATAAACGGAATTACCAACTTATATATCGTCATGTAGAAAGGCCCTAACAAACATAATTGCAGTTTTACAGGAGAAGGAAACATCGTAATGGAAACTGTGTAAATAGGTACTCGTACGTCTAAAAGTAACTTTTTTTGCTCAATTGCTTGTAAGAGCGATATATATGAAATTATATAATTGAATCTTTGTGACACTGCGTACTTGTGTGAAACGTAGTAGAATCCCTAAAAGAGTTTAATTCAGGGAAAATGCGAGTTAGGGCCTTTCTACGTGAGACCAACGATATACTCTTAACATTTTTGTGAAGGGTATACAAAATGTGATTCCTTATTAAAGTGGCAGGCAGTGTATATGATTGGAATATAAGTGTATGTGTGTGTGTGTGTGTGTCCGAGCATTTTCTTTGTTGTCATATTCCTTAAATCCATTACATTAAACAATTACACGAAATAACTTTATTTTGTTGGACTCTGCTACTTTACTCTTTGGCTGCTAATATTTTGTTTTAATTTTTCTCTTTATACCTATTTTCTTTTTTTTTTTTTTTTGTATATTATTTTTTCCAAACATGTTTTCCTTCATTCTGTGTACTCAATATGTACATATGGATGTATATATGTATATAAGTACATACATATATTCATACATAAGTGGCCAAAACTAAATATTCATTTGAACAACATTTTAAGTCCAAAATAAATTCACTAGTTCATTCGTTGCTCCGTCCGTCCGTCTGTTTGTTTGTTCGTACGTTCGTTTGTTCGTGGGCCGGGTTGGTTGCTCTTTGTGTGTAAGAACTTGAAATCATTGCCAGGCTAACTTGAAGGTTTTTTTTTGTTTCTTTTTTTTTTGGAATACTGCAGCACCTTCACCGCTTGGCCCACAGCGCGCTTTGTAGAAGCAGCCTTACCAGTTGCAAAAAACAAGCCTTCTATTGCCACCAGCCAACCAACCAACCGCCAGGTTGTTTGTTGCTGCAAACGCATTTGAAAAATATTGTTCAAGTATTTGCAATGAATGAACGAACTGAACTGACTGACGGTTGGATGGTTAAAAAATGTTTGTTTGTGTTTGAGTTGTTGTTTGGTTTTAATTTTATTTGTTTTTTTTTTTTTGAACATTTTTGTTATTTTGACGTTAAGACAAACAGTCAAATAGACGTTTTGTCTTTTCAATTACACACGTTGTTTTTGTTTTCTTATTATTTATTTACTCGCAGTTGTTGTTTGTGTTTTTAGAAATTTGTCGTGTTTTTTTTTCGGTGTGTTTTTGTTTTTGTCTTATTGGGTCGGCGGGCGCGATTGTTGTTGGTTCGAGAGTGAGTTGGTGTGTGAGCGAGTGAGTCAGTGAGTGAGTGTATTCGCAATTTAGTAAAGTGAATGGGCATACGAGTGTGTAAACGAATATGATTTGTTGTTGGTTTTACATTAGTTTTTTCTACAATTTAGTTCACATACTTTTTTGCGTTGTTTTTTTCTTCTTGTTACTTTTGCTCTAAAAATATATTTTTTTCTATACTTTTTTTTCGCACTGCAAAAATATGTCTGTCCATTTATCTATTTTTGTTTGTATGTATGTCCCTATGTAGCTGTATTTGGTATGATATACAAATACTGGGTATATTTCTATTTATATACAAATACATATACCTAAACATACATACAAACTTACGTACTATGTACATATGTATGTATGTATGTACATACGGTATATAGAAATGTGTTTTTTTTTCTTTCATTTTATTTGCTTACATAAACTCCCAACATGTTTTGGGTTTTGTAGAGTGCGCAAAAATATATACTTATACATACATAAATATCTATATACACACATATGTACATATGTATGTATATGGCTTTCAAACATATGACACATAAAAAATATCAGATATGTACATATTTACATACGTATGTAGGTACCTATATGCGTGTACTTACATATATACATACATATGTATATGTATGTATTGAGCATGGACATTTTTTAATACTAAGACGAATATGTACATATGTACGTACTCCCATTTTCTTAAAGTCAAAAGATGCAAACAAATATGTATGTAGGTAGGTACCTATGTACAGGGCCAACACAACGGGATTAAAAGGACCCAAGTGGGCTGGTTTCATGAAACTGGCGGCCTGTACAACCTATGTACAGGGTTAATATCATAGTTCCACTAGTTTCATCGTTTCATTTCATCATTTGAAAGTGAACTTAAAGTTCTTATTACCGTTTAAAACACTGAAAAAATTGTTTTCATATTCAAAAACGTAACATCAGTGCTTAATCACTTCCTCCAGCCAACAGGTTTCATAGAAAACCCGTCACATCTTTGATGTATGTTATCATACGTGCAATGCCAAATATCTTCAGTTTTGACCCCATGACTCTCACTGCTGTGTTGTCAACCATTACATCGTTTGGTCTAATTATCATTAGCGAATATTATTTCATCAATGAAATGTCATACTGACATCATGATAATAATGTCATAAGTAACAATAGAATGGCACACTAACATCAGACCGACAATAATTTGGATTCCATTTGATATAAAAATCTCACTGATGCGATGACTCATTCACCTCTATCGTGAATAAATTATGAAATTTTTATTCCCATAAAATTTTCATTTCCCAAGTAGGGAAATTTGCTATCATGAATATCATGGGAACGTTTGTTTTGTTATCAATATGTAGTGAGTGTACAATAGGGAAGAAGAAAATATAAAAACAAAGTAAAAATTATTGAAAATTTGTGGTTAAGTGATGTAAAAAGAAATTGAATGTAAATTTTATAATTAATATAAACATATTTGTATTTTATCTGTAACTTCTTTTTTGCGAAGTTTTTCAATAACTGAGCTGTGACGCTCCAAGTCTCTTATATGTTTCTATTTTAAGCCGATGCTCTTTTCTAAGGAGGGATATACCTTTCATCATAACTTCCACTTCTCTGTTGCGGTTCGTAAGTGGCTCGAACATTTCAACGAGTGTGGAGAGCATAAGTTTTCCTCGGCATTCAACTTTTTCTCAGTTGTTAATTTTTCCTGTGGCTCAATTCTTCTTCTTTTGATGGAGGAAGCGTTTTTATTACTGGACTCTCCTCTCATTGTAGTGGCTAATGGCGATGGTGTTAAAAGTTTTGAACTATTGGGTGCTTCAGAGCTTATTCCATTATCAAGAGCACATAATAATGTTGTTTCATTAGTTTCGCATTCATAAACGTCTTTTGGTAAACCAAAGCTGAACCAAAGCATGTCACTGGCTGACAATATTTTGGTCCGGTTTGATCCACCTCCCGTTTCTCGTTGGGTTTTTAAGCCAACGGATGCTTTTGACTGTACATACGGATGCTTTTGACTGCACATACCTTTTGTGTTCTATTCACACCTACTGCAAATTATATATGTACATAATCGTATTCATCTAGTATGTGTATGCATGTTTAAAAATGTAAAATCCATTGTAATCCATTTTTCCATTCATGAACTTTTTTAATGGGAGGGCCAGCACTATTTAATTCCTCCGTAAGTGAATTCCAAAATACAGTCACCACATCTTTAGAAATTTTCCCAAACCACATATAATAATAAACAATAACTGACCCATTGCATCTTGTTTTGCATCCTATTGAGAAGCATGTCAGTTGCACATTATTTATTGATTTAGATCTAAAACTAGCTTTTAGTTAATTTATGTATGCCTTAAAATGTAACAACTACTACATTTTTTTCTAGTTCCCCAAAGAAAATAAAATGAACAAATTGACACAAAATATGG
This sequence comes from Thecocarcelia acutangulata, assembly GCA_914767995.1. NCBI lineage: Eukaryota > Metazoa > Arthropoda > Insecta > Diptera > Tachinidae > Thecocarcelia > Thecocarcelia acutangulata. The sequence continues at coordinate 70,997,703 of OU612095.1, forward strand.
GAAAAATTTCTTTGAAAAATACATTCATGATAAGGCGAGATTTTGAATGGGAATATTTTTTTGTACATGTCATCCTACGCTGAATTACATATCAGAAAATGGGAACACATTTTATGGGAAAAATTATTCATTATCGCACTTTTGGGAAATGGGAAAAAATTTTAGGGGAAAAATTGTTTATGATAGGAGTGATTAATTTCAGAAAAATTGCTAAGTGAAGTATATTTCATGGCAAAGTATCATCAGCACCATGGCACACTATAATCAACTAAACTTGAGATCCGATTAAATTAAATTTTTTCTAAAAATTATAAACAGCTAGTTTTTTATGTTTCCCAACTGCCTAAATGTCGACACTCCCCGGGGAACAGGTTTTGCCTCGGCTTATTCCTAACCAGGACATTCTGTTTTCAGAGTAAAGGGGGAAGGAGTTCCTCGTTTGTTGTAGCAAATAAAACTAAAGGAACCCGCATGACTTATGTTGTGTTGGCTTCCGAAACCCTTACCAAGGGTATAAATTGGCAGAACGGGGATCAGCATGGCTCCCGGCTGGTTCTGCTTGCAGTTCAACCCAGGCTGAGCATGGTTGAGGTGCCTACCTTAGCTGAAATGTTCTGGCTGTGGTTGAAACCTAAAACGCAGGAACGGTGTGTTAGTATCCTTGATTATTGTTTGGTGCGTGGCTTTTTTCGGGGACTAACAACCTGCCGATCTTTTACCTATACAACAGATACCTGTACTGTAAGGAACCAAGGGTGATGGCTGACGGGCGAGATGGTTTAAGGGTTGATGCTCTTAGTGGGCTTCGGCCTACCATCTCATTAAGCCTTGTCTTCCATTGATTGTTGGGAAATTGTATATAGGAGGGATTAGGAGGCCCGAACTCCTCAACCAGAAGTTGCTCATATGGCTGCAAACATATGGCAAAAATTGCTACCTGTGTGAGCCAAGCAAGTATACATGGGGGCGCTGGAGAATCGTAAATAATTCACTCCGTGGGACTGGCCCATCATCAAATAAGGCCGCAAGGCAGGTGCTGATGTAAATCTTTTTCACAACTGTCTATATGTCGACATTTCATAGGAGCTACCCTAATCATCAGTAGACTTTGGAAATTTTTAAAAGATATTCTCAAACATTGAACTTTATATCCCAGCAATCTAAATAAGTTATTGAGAATTTAAAAGAAAAATGCTTTATTAATACCTGTCTTTTTAAATTCGCAATAATTCTAAATTGTTGGGAAAATTTTATTCCTATCTATGCTTTGGTTTTTTTTATGTGGTTGAAGAACTCTGCACTGGATTCAACGGGACTGGATTGGTTTTTTTGAACAATCCCGTGTTCGGTTTATTTTAAGTACGAGTATACTAGTATGTTATTCGCATCTAAATTTTTGAGTATGACTCGTACTAAAAGCAAGTAAAAAATACTTAAATTTAGTAAGAGCTTTTTCTTTCTGTGTTCGGATGTATGTATCTGTAAACAACATTTGCTAATTTGAAATACTAATTTCTTTTATTGTTTATTTTTTATGCGATTGATGTGGAAAAGAAGACGAGATGTTTGTTGAAGGAATGAAATAACGAATTGCTGATTTTAAATCGTTCCATTTCTGCAATCGTTTCAAAAAGAAAACAGTCATGTGAATATACATACTTATATATACATACATATGTACTTACATACATATGTATTTACATTTCGTATTTTCCGTAGAAAATATTTATTAAATATTCCTGCACACTTGTTGAACTCTACTCAATATAAAGTAAGAAAAAAAAAATACAATTAAGTAATGAAAATTTATTTTGTATTTTTGTAGCCGTCAGTATTCATACAGACAAGTAGGTATATAATAAATACAAAGATACATAAATAAAAAAAAAAACATTACATCCATATTATAAATTGTATGTATTTTTTGTTGTCGTCGTTGATATAGTTTTAATAGATTTGTTGGTTTTTTATTATTTTTTATTTTATTTTGTTATTTGACTTTGTTTGCATTTACTCTGTGCGCTTTACTTCAAACCGCTTGCTTACACCGGTGTGGTGACGCCTGAGATTTACTTATATAGGTACATACATATGTATGTACATATGTATATACATTTTCTTATATGATTTTTATCGAAACTATTTTTAGACACACATGTATTTTAGCTTTAAGTAGTATATAATTTTATCTATTATCAGACATGTTCCAGAAAAGTAGTAGAATAAAATTAAAATACGATTTCAAAAGTAAACTTAATTTCTGGTGCTTTGCAAAAGTAGTAGATTGAGTGTTTCATTTTCTTATTCGAAATAAACTTCGAATATAAAAATTGTAAACAAAAAAATGATTGTAAACCTTAAAAATTTGGTAATTACGCTTTTTTGTTATAAAAAGTTTAATAAAAATCGAGAGATAACTTTTATATTCTAAAGTATAAATAAAGCACAAAAAATCACTTTTAATGTTTGAGGAATTGGGTAATTGAATGGATGGATAGTATTCCACCGGTTCTTACCGGTGTTTTTGATTTTACTGTAACCGGTTTTTTAATGTTTATTTTACCACGGTTTAACCGGCTTTTTAATATTTATATCTTACATATTTCCGTTATTATTTTAATTACAGATATGCGTATAATTAAAGTATTTTTAAAAGAATTTATTTCACAAATAGGGATCAAATGATACGAGTAAATGCCAGTAAATAACCGATACTTTTCTTTCGATACCAAGTACTTTTAGTATAGATGTATGTATGTATGTATGTATATATGTATGTATGGATGGATATGTGTATGTTTTTTTTTTTTTTATTCGTGGGGTGAAAAACCATCGAAAGGCACTGGCAGTGATGCGAATCTGTTCTAACCTGCGACGTTCCAACAAAACCAATTTTACAAAACTACAGACGTACGTCCAGTTGCACAAAGATTCCAACATGATTGGAACGATACTGCTCGGACTGATGCTACGTCCTAGGACTGTTTCTAAATATTCCCTATCACTATTAAACCGTGGACAGATGAAGAACACATGCTTAGCATCTTCCAAGACATTACCATCACAACTCGGACAGAACGGAGTAGTGTCATGTCCAAAACGGTACAAGTACGACCTAAAAAAACCATGCCTAGTTAGAAACTGTGTAATATAGAAGTTCAAATCGCCGTGCTTTCTTGATAGCCATGCTCTGATGTCTGGTATCAGTAAGTAGGTCCATCTTCCCTTGTCAGCTGTCGCCCATCTTTCTTGCCATTTTCGCAGACACGATTCTCTCAACCCAACCGTGATGTCCGAAGCGGCCTCTAGCTCGATCGGTATCATGCCGGCAATGACAAAAGCGGCTAGGTCCGATACAGTTCGGAATGCGCTATATACACGCAAGGCGATCAGCCTATACACAGGAGATATCAGGTTCACATAAGTAGGATATCTAAGTGAGCCTGACCATATAGGCGATGCATATAAGATAATGCTTCTTACTACACTAGAGAGTAATCTCCTCTGCAGATATTTTGGACCTCTTGTATTCGGCATGATCCGGCATAGCGCTGTGCACGTTTTTGATGCTTTACTGCCTATGTACTTCAAGTGCTCTTGAAAAGACAGACGAGTGTCAATCATGACCCCAAGGTATTTTAAACATTCCTTGGATTCTATGCTACACGTGCCAATATTTAGCCTGACAGTTTCCCTAATTTTCCTACTACTAATCAGAACCGCTTCCGTTTTATGGTCAGGTAGAGTTAGGCCCATTGATCTTAGCCAAGATCTTACGATCTGAATACTGGCGTTTGCAATGGTTTCCACCTCTAGTAACTCTTTCCCTTCACACACTAACGCTATGTCGTCTGCGAATCCAACAATCTTCACCTTTTCCGGTAGATCCAATCTTAATACTCCGTCGTACATGACGTTCCACAATAGTAGGCCAAGAACTGAACCTTGAGGCACCCCACCAATGATCTTGCGCCTCTTAGTACCTTTATCGGTATCATAAACTAGCTCTCTATCCCGGAAATAGTCCCGTACAATTGCTAATAGATACCCTGGGATGTCTATACGGATCAAAGCATTACCTATATGCTCCCAGTTTTCCGTATTGAAGGCGTTTTTTACATCTAGGATTATAACCACACAATACCCTTTTGTTCCATTCCTCCACCTCGTAGTATGTATACTTACATGCATGAATGTATATAGATATATAAGAATAAAGGCACACACACCAATCCACCTTATCTGCGCATTTCAGCGTAACTTAAATATATTCTTAATTTGTATTTATTTTCTAATTTTACATTCCATTCACTCTTTTTTATTTATTTATTTATTTTTTTATTGTTTTAAAAATTATTTACTTTGTTACTCGTATTTTCTTCTATCGCTAAATTATTGTATTTGCGTAATCGATTTTTTTCTTTTTTAAGAATGCATGTGTTTTTTTTGTGTTTAATTTATATATTTTTTTGTATTAAATTTAAACGTAATTTTTTTTTTACAAATTGCGTTCTTTTTTAAGAAACATTTTCAAACTCTATAATAAAAAAATGGCCATGGAAACAAATATCAAAACATTTCGAATGCCTTTGACGTACATACATATATTGCAATTAACGTTGCGACAACACGCGAATAAAAAACAATGAAACACAAGCGCCATTCAGCTTTGGTGCAAATGCAATAAATCGTACCTTTTTCTTTGCACAATAGGCCTATTCACAACGTTGTGAATTTGATCTGGCAAAATTAGTGCGTGCAATTGCTAAGATTTGCAATTATGAATGGAAATTTGGTTGATCGGTTTAGCTCTCTGAGTGCCAGATGTTCGTTTGCAATTAAGTGCTGCATCTGCGTGGTGTAATTATAAATTTCTAAGGGTTTCCACGTCGGACAATGTAAACTGTGCAATCAATGCAAATGTAAACAAAATGTGTTAAGAGTAAAAATAAGTTTCAAACAATTTATTATTTTTTTTTTTAAATTAAATTTATTGTGAAAGAACGTTGGTTGTTCACTAACAACTACTTTTTCCCATCTACCAGGCAGTGTTCGAATTTCCATATCGTTTGAGACTAATCACGAATCAAACCAATATTTGGTATCTTCATATCCTGTGGATCGCTGCTCTAGCAGATCATATTGCATTGATCCAGAATGTAAAGTTCATTAGCAACTGCCCTGTCGGTCTTATCTGATTATAGGACAACTTCGCGGGGTTAATGCATTACGCAACTAGAAAATCTGCTTGAAATCCGTAGAATGACTTCCCTTAAAAATTAACTGAAGAGTTTTAATAGTACTCCTCAATTCGACTATTCTGTATGGAAAGCGACAAAGGTTTGAAAAGATCCATTAAAGGTAAGCCACCTTCAAGAACTTCAACTTAGGGCTAGGCATGAACCAATTCTCAAAATGGAATGCTGTATCTTAACCATGAAACGTTTTTACTACAAATGATGCAGCTGAATTACCGCCATATGTAGAGATTTTTCCTTAACTGTATATATACACAAGTATATACAGGCAGCATTGCCAGAATGAAGATTTTACCGTAATTTTGAAGATTTTCCAAGTGAAATAAGATTTTAACATCTTTTTCTCAAAATTTAGATTTTTAAGGTTTAGTCTTCTTATAAATTATATTAACTAACAAAGTTTAACTTCTTTCATAAAATGATACCCGATTTAATTTTCTAGCTCTTTTTCCAAATCTATTGTATACTATATAAGTACAAATACCCAGAAAGAAGTGCCAATTCGCTTTCCATTTCCACTCCAACGATACAAAAACAAAAAATATTTACTTCTTCCAATGAGAGCAGACGGCGATTGTTTACCACAATTTTGCTTTTTTGTTTGTGTTTTCTCTTTTAACTAATCTACAAAATTTTGTGTTCTCTATTCTTTGAGACTCAGTTACTATATCCTCTTTTTTGAAATTTTCCGTAAAGAAGGCAGACTTTTTTACCATTCTATAAATTCTAAATACAACTTGTTCTTAATCTATTTTGTATACTTCATCTTCAACTACTTCACTCTACAAAATTTTCACTGAAATGGGGAAATTTAGTGCTAAACAACACAAGCGGCTGACAAACATAAACATCAAAGTAATCAAAAATGTTTGATTTTCATGCAAACGTGCTTCATATTCATTTGTGCAAACAAGCAAACGCCGCCATAAACGACGCAAAATGTTTGTACAAACGTAAAATTTTGGCATTTTTGCCCAGCAGTTTGTGTAGTTTATTTTGGTCTTATATGTACTACACAGTTTTAGAAAGTACATATGATTGAATTGAATTTTTACTTTAAATCTTATCAGGCTAATTATGAATATTTTCACGGAATTTATTTCTTAATTCCAATTAAAAACACAATTTTCGTTAACTGGACAATAGGAATTGAAGAGTGGATCTTCCTTCAGTATGCTCAGTAAATGGAAAGAAGGAAAAAACTTTATATATCCTAGTTCTTTTTTGTTCATAATTGGAAGAAGGGGAAAAGTCAAAAAACGCTTGCGGAATTTTTATATGTAATTGGGCTGTATCTATATCTTTTCTGAGATTAGTCATCCTTTTATAACAATTAACAAATATTATCTGCCTGGCCCACTATGTCACTGGACATCGCTCGCTCGCATAAATACATTTGAAACAAAAACAAATTTTAAAATGTTGTTTTTGGTATGCATGTATTTATGCGAGCGATCGATGTCGAGTGACATAGTGGGCCAGGCAGTATATATGTGATTAGACATAAAAAATATGTTAAGGTTTTTTGCTAAAATTAGGATTTTATATTTGGGAAATGAAGATCTTTCGACAAAATTTTTTGGCAATACTGATCAGAGGGATAAATAGGCATTATGTAATAGAATCTTGTTCGCAATAAATACCATTCGCTAGCCTCTGGTTGGATGTATTGAGATTAATTAGTAAACATACTTTTGTAAGTAACTGTTATACGAATTATGTATAAATGTTTTTATTTTAGTACAAGTAACAGAAACGATAATAAAGAAAAGCATAAAAACTGCATTGAATTATGAAGGCTTACACACATTCCTGTATACATACAGATGTACATATATACATACGAAGGCTGATTGATATAGAAGCTACCTAGCGCTAGATGGTAGCACAATTCCAATTTTTGTTTTGTTTTTGAAATTGCGATCTGTCAAATGTCAGCTGTTAAAACTTCACCCAAATTCATCGATTGGTTTATTTATTGTAGGTGTTTGAAGTAAGCAACGTTTGTGTTTTTGAATAATGGAAAAAACTGAATTACAGTGATTAAACATTATTATTTTAAAATAAAAAAATAAAACGGCGAAAAAAAAATAAAACGGCGAAAGAAAAGACAAAAGAAAAGCTCGATAAACATTACGGTGTGTTTGATCAGTCAGATTACATGGTAAAATATTGGATTGCTGAATTTTAACACGGCCGAACAAGCACTGGAACAATGCCACCAACAGGAAGGCCAAATGAAGAAAATGTCAAGAAAATCCTCGATATCGTTATGAATGATCGCCGAGTCAAATTACATGAGATTGTGGTAAATGGTAAACATATCATATGAACGTGTGTCCAGTATTTTGCAGGTACAGTTGCTATCGGCAAGATGGGTGCCGCGTTTTCTCAGTGTCGAACAAAATTGAGTTCAACAGACCACTTCACAACGCTGATATGGTAAAGCATAAACCTGTTGATTTTTGACGTCGATTAATAACTGTTGACGAAACGCGGGTACACCACTACATACCTTAAACCAAAAATCAATCAAAACATTGGGTGGCAGTTAGCGGAAGTGCTGCGAAGAAGGCGAAGACAGTGAAATCGCCTGGCAAGATTATGGCCATTGTATTTTGGGATGCACACGGAATATTGATCATCGATTATCTTGAAAAAGGATCCACAATCACAGGAAAGTATTATCGTGCATTATTGGATTAATTGATTGATGCAATCAAGAAAAAATTGCCAAAGACAACGCACCGGTTCACACAGCATTAAATAATACAATGCCAAAATTACGTGGAATACGCTTCGAATTGGTTGATCATGCACCTTATGTTCCAGTTTTAGCTCCTAGTGACTTTTTCCTGTTTCCAAATTAGAAAAAATGACTCGCAGGAAAAAGATTCGTCTCAAACGAAAAAGTGATTACCAAAACTAACGCTTATTTTGAGGGGTTCCCAAACTCGTATTATTTTTGAAGGTATAAATAAGAAAAGCTGGAATATCGCCTGATATTCTGCTGAGCGAAAAGGAGACTATGTTGAGAAATAGGTAAATGGTTTTTGAAAAACAATTTTGTTTTTCCTACCTACATACATACATAGGTAGCTTCAATATCAATCCGCTCTCGTTTATACAGGCTTCCGTTTTTACATAAGTATGAAGTAGTTAAGTCTGCAGATACATATGCATGCATATGAACTTACTTGTATGTATGATGAAAATGTATACACATCCATACATATATACATACATACATACCATGGATACATATGTATGTAGTACATGTATTCATTTGCATGTTGTTTTTGCATATATACTTACATACTTATGTACATACATATAAGTATAGCCAAGTAAGTATCTACAAACTTGCATACATAAGTATGTAAGTATGTTTGTAAGTTATTGTTTTCTATTCCATCTCAATATTAGTATTTGCTTTTTTTGCTGCAGTACATTTTAATACAATTTTTTTTCGATTTCACTATGTAGATTGGAGACCAATTTCAACTTGTCAACACTGTTTGAGAACAAAAAAAAAATTGTGAAAAAAAACTTAAGAATATGAAAAAAATGTGACAACATTGCACCGTACTCAAATGCACAAACACACAGATATAGTAGATGAGTATAAATGGATGGATGTACATACTTATATACATACATACATATATGTATGTATATACCAGAATGATGTACAAAATTGTATGTATGTAAATAAGAATGTTTGCGCGTATAGTGGGTATGCAAGTGCATATTTACGTACATACATACATACATAAATACATACATATGTATGTAGTTATACCTACATACATACATATACCTATACTTATTTAAATACACACATCTGCATGTATGTACATATGTATGTACATGTTGTGCGCTGCATACTTATGTATGTAAGTATGTACGTAGTTGTTATAGAACTTTTCATCTTATTTGCTTGTTTTTTGCTTTTATAAGTATGTATGTACATATGGACATATGTACATATATTTGTGTGCATGTAAGTATGTATGTATGTACATACATATGTATATATAGATGTGTCTTCACTGCTTCTTCTTGTTTTACGTTTTCTTTTCTTCTTGTTGTTGTTCTCTTTTCTTTAGCCACCAAATACTACGTTATTGTTGATGTTGTTGTCGGATTTTATGTGATTCAATGTAAAATTATTTAATTGTAATATTATTGTTGTTGTTGTTGTAGTACGTAGTTGTGAAATTCGGCAACATGGCAAGAAATTTTAATATACAATTTTTTCATTGTGCTGCAGTTACTGCCATTTTTTTTTTAATCTCTAACGATACTGACAACAATAAACAAACCAATTCGAAAAAAAAAATTTCAGCGAAACGCACTAAAAGATTTTAAATATTCAAACTAGCACAGATATATTTGTGTACATACATATATATGTATGTACATGCACTTATATACATATGTACATATGTATGTAAATATGTACATAAGTATGTATATGTGTACATCCTATCTACCATGTACATATGTATGTATGTATGTATGTATGTACATACACAGATGGACAAAAGTCACCGTCATTTGAGTTTTAAAATTTAAAAACAGCTCCCAATGCCCAAAATACATATACATACATATGTACATATGTATGTATGTAAATAAACATAAAAAATATTTTACTTAGACACGTCACTTTATTTACATATGTATGTAACTCTTATATCAAGGAAAAATGTTTTGTCTTATTTAGTTTTAGTTATACTCGTAGGCACATACATACATACAAACATACTTATGTATATAAAAAATTTTTAACATGTTTCTTGGGCACATTTTTGGAGGACAAAAGTCTTCGTCAGGTAAGCAAAGACTTCAAAATTAAAGAACCTATAGCTATAATTAGTATGAGTTGTGTTTTCCATTCTGTTTTATAAAATGCTCCAAATTCTAGCGTCGAAAATGGCCTACTACGAGGGCAAATTGATATTGAAGCTACCTAAGTAGGAAAAAAATTTTTTTTTTTTCAAAACCATTTATATCTCAACATACATACAGCCATGTGCTAAAACTCACATTTCGCCAAAAAAAAAAAAAAAAACTGGAGTACGACTTGAAGTCACAAAATTGGTGTGCTGAAAGTTGCAATCACAAAAAATTTTGCTATTTCAACTCGCAAACAAATGATGAAGTGAACTCTAAGTGAATTTGGTTTTAATATGAAAATTAATTTTCAAACCGTGAAACTGAAAGCGTCTAAATAACATTTGGCTTGTTTTCAAATATTTTCATCAAAAAATATACTTTTCATATATTTTATTAAAAAAATTAGCTATTAAAAATAATACAACTTTTTTATATCATTGTTGTGTTGCATTCATAGATTTACGATTTATCGACATTTTGACGATTTTGGATGTTCAAAACAGTACTTTGACGGTTTGACGATTTAAGGCATGTTTTTGACGATTTTTGTAGATCACAATTCCGTCTACATACATACTTAAGTTTTTAGTTATTTTATGTAGGAAATAGAAATAATATTGAGTGATAAAAAGAATATAGTAAAATAAATCTGTACGTAAATATGTATGTAAAATTGGAAGGATCGCGTATTTATTTTGGAGTATACATTTATTGTATTTTAAAGACCATATCGCTCCTTTATTGCAACATAGTCATAACTCAAAATAGCTTGTTTCGAGAAAAACAAATTTAAAATTTTTACTTTCCATACAAGTCTTAGACACAACTTTTTAGAAAATATCTCCTAAAGGAAACAGTTTAAAAGTAATTTGAATAATTTTTTGGCGCAATAAAAAAGGTAACACTTTTAACAATTTTGCATTGTTAACTCGAAAAGCTAATTTTTTGAGTTATGACTATGTTGAAATAAAGGAGCGATATGTGAGTAGTACTTGAAAAATAATAAGCTAAAAAGTGTACAAATTTTCATGTTTTACAGTGTGTACTTATAAGTATATTAAGAACATTTAAATATGATTTAAATTCACAACTTTAACTTTCTTAAATCCTTATTACGGTATTATAAAAGAAGAAAGTGTATTTTTTTCTAATAAAGGGTGTTTTTTTAAGCCCGATAGAACTTGAAATTGTAAAAAATAACACAAAAAATGAAATTGTAGTCAAAATTTTTTTTTATTCGAAAGATCAATACGTGACATTAACATTTGAAAATGATTTCGGGCATATGGGCACCGCGGCTGTTCTTGACGAAGCGCATTCTGGACGTCCAATTTTGGGCCACTTTTCCGAGCACTGCTGGCCGTATGTCACGAACAACACGAACAATGCTGGCCTCCAAGGCGTCAATTGTTGCTGGTTTATCAGCATAAACCAGTGATTTCACGTAGCCCCACAGGAAATAATCGAGAGGTGTCAAATCGCACGACCTTGGAGGCCAATTGACAGGTCCATTTCTCGAAATCAACTTATCGCCAAATTTTGATTTCAGTAAGTCGATGGTTGCGTTCGCCGTATGGCACGTAGCGCCATCCTGTTGAAACCACATCTCCTCCGGATCAATGTCATCCATATTTTCAAACAAAAAATCATTGATCATGGTGCGGTAACGATCTCCATTGACCGTAACGCGAGCTCCGGCCTCATTTTTGAAGAAATAAGGTCCGATGATGCCACCAGCATGAAAACCGCACCAAACAGTGCATTTTTCTGGATGTAATGGAGTCTGTAGGGTCTCTTGTGGATTGGTCTCACTCCATATGCGGCAATTTTGCTTATTAACAAACCCGTTAAGCCAAAAATGCGCCTCATCGCTGAACACAATTTTGCGATAAAACAACGGGTCAGTTGCCAACTGCTAAATTTGGATAATTTCGTAGCGTTGTTCAAGCGTGAGTCTATTCATGATGATTTGTCAGAGTATACTGAAACAAATAAAAAAAATGTTTCATCAAAATTTAATTTTTTGTGTTACTTTTTACAATTTAAAGTTCTATCTAGCTTAAAAAAACACCCTATATAATCAAAGAGGATTCATGTTTCATAGTAGATTTCGAAAGGCGAGAGCTTTAATCCGAATTAAAGCAACGAAGCCTATTAATCTTGGAAAATGCTAGATTTTTGGAATTAGTTATCAAAAATGATTCTTCGGTAATTTCTCTTTCTATGGGTAAGTTTATAGGACAAATATTAGTTAGCAAATGTGAGCGTTTGCATCCTGGTAATTGAAGCTTAAAAAACCAAAGTGAGAAATTAGTTGAAGAAACTATTTTCAGAAGAAATGTTATATTCCCACTAAAGAACACTTAAGAATATGGTTGTTTCAACTTAGCTATGTCCTATTTAATAGAGGTGTTTATTGACTACAATATATGAAAGGAAATTTCAAAATTCCTTTTATTAATTGAAATCTATTTAAATAAAAGCGTTATGTACAAAAATTATGTATATTAACTTCAGTTTGTTCAAGTATATATTATTAATAAAAGCTTAAAAGCTGTAGTTTTGCCATATTTTAACCTATTGAAATATATATTTTGTGCAAATCCCAATTATTTTAGCAGCTGATGATTTTTTGACGATTTACGATAGTCATATTTTTTCCGTCAAATTTGACGATTTTAAACCAGATTTATCTGGCATCTATGGTTGCATTTGCTTACTTTAAAAATGGCGACTTCAGATGGCACAACTAGTTTTTTTGCACACAAAAAGCAAGTGCTACCAAGTTTTACACGTATTTTCGCAGAAAAATGCGATTTTGACACAACAAGTGATTTAAAAATTTTGCGATTCTCAGCACATTTAGTTAGACGATATTCCAACTTTTTTGTACCATCTAAATATGCTTATTACTTCTTTATTTCGACCGTTTTTTCCTTTCTTAATATGTGTAATTGTTCGAGCTTAAGGTCTTTCTTGGAATTTTTAGTTTTTTTGGTTTTTAAATAAATATTATTTGGCCTGAAGAAGCTATCCAAAGGAAAGCGAAATATTGCCAAATAATTAAAAACCAAAAAAACTAAAAATTCCAAGAAAGACCTTAAGCTCGAACAATTACACATATTAAGAATACCATCTAAATAATATAATTTTGGGAACCCCTCAAAATATGCGTTAGTGCCGGTAATCACTTCTTCGTTTGAGATTAATATTTTTCTTTTGAACCATTTATTTTAATTTGGAAACAGGAAAATCGTCAAATCAACCAATTCGAAGTGTATTTCACGTAATTTTAGCATCGTATCTAATGCAATCCACTATTTTGCAGGCAATTTTAAACAAATGATTTGTTTTAAAATATGTTTCTGGAACACAAGCGTCATCCGCCAGCACAAAAATGAACTTGCAAAAAATTTTCTTTAGAGTGGATGAAAGTGGAGCCTTCATTAAATTTGTCATCGGATTACTCACCCACTATAATCTCTGTTTCGCTCCCCCAAAAGGGTCGTCCCCGTTTAGTTACCCTTACTAGAGTCAATTGGCTTAAATATAAAAAATATTTGAGTACTCATTGTATGGAAAATATTGATTTGAGAACCCCTGGGGATATTGATGTGTCAATTAACGATTTTTCTGGAAACCTCAAACTGGTCGTACAGCATGGTACCAAGATCCAGAAATGAGAACAATGGAACTTATTCGTCAGAAAAAAGAAGAGTCAGAAGAGAGTGGCGACTTCGCAGGGCTCCCCAGCTTAAAAATAGGCTACGGGATTGCATAACTCAGTTTAGAAATCTGCTTGAAATCCAGAGAGCTGCTTCCCTTTGGAAAGCCTTGCTAATACTCCTCAATCTGACTATTTCTTCTGAAAAGCAACATAAAGTTAAAAGTAAGCCACCCTTGCGAATTTCAACTGGGGATTAGGCAAGATCCGATTCTGAAAAGGGGATATTGTATGTCGAACATTTGAGAAACGTTTTTACTACAAATGATTCAGCGAATAATACAGCGGAATTACCACCATATGTTGTTAGACCGCCTGTGTCTTTGAGACTTAATTTTCAAGATGTTGAAAACGTTATCGGGAACACAAACCCCAGGAAAGCTCCAGGCATTGATCAAATTACTGGTAAAATGCTTGTACAGTTACCTCGTGTAGCTAGAAGGGTTCTACTTTTTATTTTTAACGCTATTTTACGCCTTGAGTATTATCCTGCAGAGTGGAAGGTCTCAATGATTACTATGATACCCAAGCCAGGGAAGGATCCGACTAAGGTGGAATCATATAGACCAAAAGGTATTTTACCAACAATTTCAAAACTATTCGAAAAATTGGTAATTGCAAAGTTGACTCCAATATTGAATGATGTAATATGTATCCCTAATCATTAATTCGGCTTTCGGGCTTTTGGAGGCAAAAAATATTGTTCAGCTCTATTCATTAATGTGTCCCACGTTTTTCATAAAGTGTGGCACGAGGGATTAATGCTCAAAATAAAGTTAAACTTGCCTGCAAATACTCACAAGCGTCTGGAAAACTATTTATGTGACCGTAAATTTGTTATCAGAGAAGGCGAGTTCGTAAGCCCCTCACAGCCAATCGGAACAGGAGCTCCCCAAGTTAGCATTCTAGGACCCACATTATATTTGACCATATTATACGATCTGTTGTTATTATAAATAAATAAATAAATAAATAAATAAGCCATTATTTAGTGAAAGGGATGATTTTTAAGTTGCCACTTAATTAAAACATTTTCAGTTCTGATATTTAAATAAAGATATCTAATATATAATTTTGTTATTTTTTTTGTGAAAAATTTTTAATAGATATGTTGTAAATGATAGCCGTAAAATTGTACACAAATATTAGCCACGAGGTATGGGAAAAATACCAAGTTGTTCCGAAGAAGAAAGGAAGGTATTCATTAAATTAATGAGGCTCTGAGAAGACGGTGAATGAATTTTCTCAATTGCTTATATGCTCTAGCGGAAAAATGTATAATGCAATAAACCATTTTGATAAATTTGGCATTATTCGATAACATACCCAGAGCCTCCAAATAACGTAAAACCACAGCGAGAGGCAATAGAATTAGTCGTAAATTCCTCTAAAGCTGACCGCTTTAAAAGTTCTAAACAGCTAAAAGTTGATTTAGTCATCATATGGTAGTTATATATCATCTAGGGCCAAATAACCGTTCATTGAGGTCAAAGTTGGAGGAAACAATGAAAAAATTCACTGAATGTACACAACTCTCACATAGTGACCTGGGGGCTAATTCTGCTATTCGCTTATGAGCGAGTTCTTACTCGAATGTGCGCGTTTTTACACTTTTGTGACTATCTCATTCGATATCGAGTAAAAGGTATCGAAATTTCTAAAGATGTCATTCGATAGCGAGTGGAAAGAGCTTGCTTCCATTTCATTAATGACTAATCCCGATTAAAAAATCATATCCAGCGGAGTGTTGGACTCCTACTGAAGCCAAAAGCGCAAATGTGGCTGCCAATTAAATGTTTGGTGGAACTGTTGTGGAAAGTTGTGCCTCAAAATTTAATTGGCCCAACAAATAGTTAAACGCTTCCTTTGTGAGTCTAAATCGTCTATTGAAAATTTGAAATAAACATTCTTTATGGTATGGATGTATTTGAACAAAATATTGACTGCACTTACTCGTTGTTTGTTTGGCAAATTTAAAGTATCTCCACTTCGCCTAATTTTTTTCCTTTTTGTATTAAGGGTAACTGTTTCGTCAGACGATGATGCATAATATAATAATATTGGGTCCATTTCTTTTGCGTTTTTATTTTTATTGAATTTGTTGCTCGTAAAGTTTAACTTGTTTTGTCAAAACATGATTTTTGTTGACAATTTTCGGCAGTGTTATAAAACACATTTTGTCAGTATTTTGCAACACTGAAGCGATAACTCAACTAGGTATGTAACGAGGCACATCATTAGAAATTTACACGATATCGAAACTATTTTCTACTCGATAGTAATGTCGATCACGAATGACAGAATTAGCCCCCAGGATGAAATATGAAATATTCACATAGAAATGTTTAAACAATAAGTGTTGTTTAAGAGCCAGCTTATTCATATTGAAATGTCAAACCAAATTAAACATTAATGCCAATCCAGCCTAAACTTGGCATAATAGCCGCCAGTTAAAAAAATATTACCAACTTAAAGCATGACACCTCTATAAAAGCACCCATTGCATACATATTAATATCTAAAAATTTTAATTTTTAAAGATTTCTGATTATATTTGCCTGCTGTTATATATAAATATATTTTTCTTTATCATTTCAGGTAAGTGAATGAATGACTCAATATGCGATATAATAATATGCGATAAAAGAGTAAGTAGATTTATATGACATACATACATACATACGATTAAGTATACAAAGTTCTGTTGCTTTTTAAACTCAATTTGAATTAAAATTTCCCTTCGTATTCAGAACTGATAAGCAATTAAAAAAAATCTTAATAAATAGTTAAAATACGTGAAGTTTATTTAATTAAGCGTTTCCTACTTTTAATATTAAGCAAAACAAAGTACCTATGGCGATATATCATTTACAAAAGCCTAACGATTTCTTGTGTAAAAAAGACATATAAAGGTGTGCAAATGACCACTCCCGCTTCACCGGTTAACGTGTATTTTTTTTTAACTCCGATCATAAAAGCCACTACTTTCACCTGCTGTCAAATCCTAGGATGCCGGTGACCCATGAGATATGACATAGGTGTACAACTTTGCATCCGTCGTTTTTCAAAATTCGAGGCTTTAATCTAAAAAAACTGGTTGTACATTTATGATTCAAAGTGTTTTCCATCGGTGGCAACTAACTCCTCCCATCTTTCGGGCAGTCTACGATTCCCGTGTTAAAACAACTGGTAGTCTTTTGAAGCGATCGACGAATCCATCCAATTTTTTACTTCTTCATAAGACCGGAAGGGCTGGCCAGCTAGACCGAAACAAGTTATGGTCGGAGGGAACAACGTCTGCAGAATAGGGCGGGTGGGGTAGGACCTCTCATATCAGGTCGAGTATTGTCATACTGTAAAATCGCTATCATGCTTCTCGTTGTATTGCGGCCGTTTGTCTTTCAATGCTCGGCTCAAATGCATTAATTGTGTTCGACAACGATCGCCTGTGATTGTTTCTGTTGGTTTTAACAACTTATACTGCGCCGAGGTGGTCTGATGAAATACTGGGCAGGACCTTGGAACCGTGAATATTCGGTTTGACCTTCGACGTGGAATCATGGCCAAAATATCGGCATGATTTTCTGCACTTCTAATTATCATAAAGCACCAATTCCCCAGTTGCAATGCGATGCAGAATACTGAAATATTCTTTGCTTCAGAGCAGGGTGTCAGAAGTCGGTTCATTCTTTACCTCAAAGCCGGAGTAGTTTTTTTTTTTTTTGGCGCGGAATCCATATGCAACCAGACAGATGGGAAAAAGTAGAGGCAAACGATGGGCAATATTTGAAATAATGTATTAATACCTTTTGTGATTATAATAAATGCGTTTTTACACTCTTCACAATAATGTAAAGGGTATATATGAGTCTGTGATTCCGTTTGTAATTTCTACAATTTTCATTTGCGATCCTACAAAATCGATTAAGCTATGTTCCTCTGTCTGTCTGTCGGTCATTGAAATAACGTTTCTAAGAAAACCATTAGCCTTCGAAACTTTTTTCACCCCATCGATTCATGGCTTTTCTATTGAAATTCAGTAAAACCGGTTCACATATAGCCGAGATATATCAAAAACTCCGAAAAAACATTACGTTTTGCAACTTTGTATGAAAATTAAAAAAAATTGTGTTTTTCGTTTCAAACTTCACACAATTATTAAGCATGGCGATTGCAAGGCAAAAAATTGTTCCCGATATCGATCCATATGAATCCGAGCCTAAACCGATCTTTTAATGAAAATGTCACGTAACCGACTTTCAATTATTTTTTTTTACTTTAAAATAGTTCTGGTACTAAAAGGAGGTTACCAAAACCCAGAAAATGAAAATTTTCGATATCGGTTCATATATACCCGAGATATAGCCTAAACCGATTTTTTTCATGAAAAGCGAACTTAAACAACTTTTTTTGTTTAAAAGAATTTATGGTAATAAAAGGAGGAATTAGTTCTGGTAATATAAGGACGTTACCAAATAGAAAAAATTTTAATTTCCGATATTGGTCTCTATATACCCGAGATATAGTCTAAACCGATTTTTCAATGAAAACAATTTTTGTTTCTTAAAAGCAGTTCTGGTTAAACAGAAAATGAACATTTCAGATATCGGTTCATATATAACCGAGATATAGTACAAACCGATTGTATCATGAAAATGTCGCGTAAGCGAACTTAAACAACTTTGTTTGTTTAAAAGTAGTTCTGGTAATATAAGGACGTTAATATAGAAAATTTAAATTTCCGATATCGTTTCACATATACTCGAGATATAAAAGACTAAACCGATTTTTCCATGAAAAAAATGTTTCTTACTTAAACACAGTTCTGATTATAAAATGACAAATCGCATAACTTGCCAAAAAATTAGTCACACATTTGCATTTTTTGTTGACACTAGCATACTTTTTCAGCACACATGTCATAATTGGCAGAATTGTGTAGAATAGTGAATCACGGCCTCACAAGGCCACAAATTTATTTAATACATTTTTTTTAACTACTTTAATACTTAAAACAAAGATCTTAAAGTTTTATTAATTTTAAATTATTCTTGCAATTTTTGTGGGCAGTTTCCCTTCCAATGTTATAGTGTCGATTTTTTTTGCTTGAACAAGTCGACTGGGCCGAATCTAAAATACCCTTTAAGATAGTTACGTAAATATATAGTATATTAACAAATTTGAACTAAATATGCTCGGATATATATATGTATATGAACCGATATCGGTAAAAAATTGTTATCCCTTGTAATCGCTATGCCAAAAAGGTAATCGTTCATGGAAATTTGCATAGAAAAATCGGTTTAGGCCATATCTCAGGTATACGAGTAAATATACTGATATCGGAAATTTTAATTTTCATTGTTTTAGTAACCTATTATTATTACCAGAGCAGCTTTTAAGCAAAAAAATTTTATTTAAGTTTGCTTACGCGACATTTTCATGAAAACCCCGGTTTTGGCTATATCTCGGGTATATATCTACCGATATAGCCTCGATGGCTGATTTGGAAGAGTACTCGACCAATAGTCTCGAGGTTGCAGGTTCGATTCCTGCCACAGATCTTGGGTGTTACTGCAGACAAGAAAAAAAGCTTCGCAGTTTTTGTATTTGTTTAAAAAGTTACCTACTTTTATTAGCAGAACTGCTTTTAAGCAAAAAAAAATGTTTAAATTTCCTTACTCGACGTTTTCATGGAAAACTGGTTTATGCTCGGGTATACATATATGGACCGATATTTTCATATTCTGTATTTTAATAACTTCCTTCTACAACCAGAACTGCTGTTAAGCAAAAAAATCGGTTTAGACTATATGGGCCGATATCGGAAATTTTAATTTTCTGTATGTTAGTAACCCCCTTTATTACCAGAGCTGCTTTTAAGCGAAAACAAATTGTTCAAGTTCGCTTGTGCGACATTTTCATATCTGGGATATGGACCGATACCGGGGAAACATTTTTTTCCTTGTAATCGCCATGCTAAATAATATTATTAAGTTTGAAGCAAAAAAAAAAAAAATTTTTTCATACAAAATTGCCCAAAAAATTTACTTTTTGGAGTTTTGGATATACCTCAGCTATATGTGAATCGATTTTACTGAATTTCCGAATTTCCATAGCAAACACATAAACCGATGGGGCAATAAAATGGTAAAAGAAAAAAGTTCCGAAGCCTAATGATTTTCTCTAAAACGGTATTTCAACGGCCGACAGACGGACGGACATCGCTTAATCGACTTTTCTACCAATTCTGAGTCAGAATATATATACTTTATAGGGACGCAAATGAAAACTGTAGAAATTTAAAACAGAATTAGAAACTTATATGTATAAACCCATAACATTTTTGTGAAGGGTATAAAAAGAAATTACAATAATTCCTAAATAAATTATGTTTTATTCAAAATCAACATCGATCCTTAAAATTTATCCACCCTTTATTAAGTTTTCTCAAACTAAATTTAAAACTTGTCGACTGAAACCAAAACCGGAAGAAAATGTTTGTGCAAAGAGTTTATTGACAGTGTAAAAAGAAATTTCGTTCTTGAGTATTTATAAATATTATTTTTTTTAACATATTAACTATTTTTCTTTACACAATCGGTTTAAATACATACAAATTTATGAAATATGTACAAAAAAAGTTTTCTTCTGGAATAAAAATCTAATGCAATTACTAAAAATTAAACTAAACCGTGTTTGCTTTCAGTGTGCAAACTCATTATTGACACACTGTATATTGGCCGTCCCTACTATGTAGTGTATTAAAAAATAATTAACTAAAATGGCATAAGTGTACGTATAGCACCAATAACAAAGATTATAGGACTAAAGTTCAAATTGTTTTCTTTATATAAAGTTAGAAACGTCAGCAGGACTGATATAACTACGATTTTCTTTTTATCACCTTATAAGATAGCAATGTTGCCAGATCTGATTTTTTCATATAAGGCGGCAGAAAGTTAAAATAATTGAGTATGTAAAACCATGTTTTAATGAAAAACGAAAAGCAATAAAATTTTAGAATAAATAGTATCTTTTGCACGATAGCATGTTATTCGCAAAGAAATTTGTGTTTGTTTTTCTCCGTTTTGTTTATAGCATGTATCCACTTGAACTCCTACCATCAATACACTTGTCGGTAGAAGCAACCACCCGCTTCCAATCCCTGACCCCACACGTTACAAATTTCGTTTTAATTTTGAAAGGTTTGTGTGTGTTTGGCAGCAAACTGGAATATAGAACGAAAAAAAGGCATCAATATAGTAGCACCAAGTACTATTTCCAGATAGAAAGGCAAATACAAATGTTTGTATGTATGTGTATGTATCCAAATATATGTATATAAGTATGTAGGTATGTATATCTCTTAGCTTTATATATACTCCAAGCTTTGGTAAATATGTATGAACAGTAAGGTATGTATGTATGCCCATACCTACTCGTACATATGTAAATATTTATTTATTCATTCAAACATATGTATGTATGTACATACATACCTACATACTTACATTCATGCAATATTTATCCAAATGTTGGAACAGACATATTAATACTTTTAAAACTTTTATAATATCTGTTTCTTTATTTCTGTTGTTGGAATTTTTGCTGTACTGTTACTTGCTCTTCTTCCTCTATTCCACATCCATGAATTTGTGTTCGGGTTTGTGTATCTGTATCGTATCTTTTATATTTCCAACGTTTATTTAAGCTTTTTATTATTATTTCTTATAAAAAGTAGACTTTTTCTCGTGTTCTTTTTGTAGGTGATGTGTATCTATAACCGTTTTTCAGTGTTTTTCTTATTTTTATTAGTTTGTTTTATATTTTACTATAATTTATTTTTCTGCTGTTTTTTATACAATACATACATATATATATATGCAAGTTTGTAGGTATGTTTGTATCTTTATATTAACGCCAGCATTAGCTACCAAAAAAAGTCACATTGATATACAGCTATTGACAACTAATTAGAAACACTTTAAATATCATAAAATATATAAATATTTTTCATACTATTAATTCAATTCAAATTATTTGCTATTTTAATTTCTGAAGAGTTAATAAAAAAAAAAAAATAAAAAAGAATTAACAAACCTCTTATTATTAAGACTTTATTAAAATAATTATAAATTAAAAAACTAAGAAATATCCGTATAACGCGTTCTGACTTTTTTTTGAAATTCCCAAAATCGGCTTCAGGAATATCCAAAATCCCCCCACTTCCCCGTATAAGTATAAATTAGAAAAGTAAAAAACACGCTTCGATATCAAACTAAAAACTAAGAAATATCCAGATAACGCGTTCTGAATCCTTTTTTTGGTATTCCCAAAATCGGCTTCAGTAATATCCAAAATCCCCTACTTCCCCGGGAACAATATGGCAGCATCAATTTTCACACTAAATCTAACGAGTGTTAATAGGTCAGATACATGTGCCACTG
The DNA here is from genome assembly GCA_914767995.1 of Thecocarcelia acutangulata. Classification (NCBI taxonomy): domain Eukaryota; kingdom Metazoa; phylum Arthropoda; class Insecta; order Diptera; family Tachinidae; genus Thecocarcelia; species Thecocarcelia acutangulata. The sequence goes on from OU612095.1 coordinate 71,020,037, forward strand.
CAAAAACGCGCACCGAATGTGAAAAACCGTTTAGCGAAGTGGTTCCCAATTTTTGTGGGAATTCCCAAAATCAGTTTCTTGGATCCCCAAAAGCATTCTACTTCCCCGGAAGCAATACCTCAATTTCAATTTTCGCACTAAAGCGGCAACACTGTATATACAGTTTTATATACCTACATTTGCTATAATAACTCATACAAACATAAAAACAAACATACAAGTAAAACTAATAATGGGTGATTTTATAAGAACTATCGGAAATTTAAAAAAAAAAACACATAAAATTCAGAAAAATGCATGAAATATTTATTTGGATCGATAGTTGGGTCGATATAATTTAATGTTTGAAGATTATTTCATGCAAATGTTGGCCGCGGCTGCGCCTCAAATGGTCCAAAATGCCCTGGTTGTGGCAATTGTTTCGCATGCTGTGTGGCATGTGGCACCGTATTGTTGAAACCACATGTCATGCAAGTCAAGCTCTTCTATTTTGGGCAAAAAAAAGTTTGTTATCATCGCACGGTAGCGCTCACCATTCACAGTAACGTTGTGATTCGCATCATCTTTGAAGAAATACGGCCCAATGATGCCGCCAGCCCATAATCCGCACCAAACGGTTGTTTTTTGTGGATGCATTGGTAGGTCTTGCAATGCTTCTGGCTGCTCTTCACTCCAAATACGGCAGTTTTGCTTGTTCACGTATCCATTCAACCAGAAATTAGCCTCGTCGCTGAACACAATTCTTCGATAAAAAAGTGTTTCTTCATTTAACTTTTCAAGAGCCCATCCACCAAAAATTTGGCGTTGTGGTAGGTCGTTTGGCTTCAATTCTTGCACCAGCTGTATCTTATAAGGCTTCACACCCAAATCCTTCCGCAAAATTTTCCACGTAGTGGAGTAACAGAGGCCCAATTGCTGCGAACGGCGCCGAATCGATAATTCACGGTCATCACCAACACTGGCCGATACGGCTGCGATATTTTCTTCAGTTCGCACTCTACGTAAGCGTGTTGGTGGTTTAATGTCCAACGATGTAAATTTGGTGCGAAATTTTTTTACAATAGCCCGAATAGAAGCCTCAGTAGGTCAATTAAACTGACCATAAAATGGAAGAAGCGCGCGATGAACTTTCTTAACAGAGCACGCATTTTGGTAATAAAATTCAATAATTTGCAAGCGTTGTTCGTTTGTAAGACGATTCATGATTAAATTATAGACCAAACTGAAGATGTTTGACAGTGACACAAGATACAAAACGTGCGTGTGTTGCCATATTTGTAAAATTTTTAATGCTTACCTCGTCCAACAGGTGTTCGATCGTGTTAGATCCGGGCTTGACGATGGCAAGTTCAAAACATTGATGGAATTATCTTCAATATACTTCTTTATTACCTTGGCCGCGTGCTGTTGAAATTTAATGCTAACAGGCAAATTCTCTTCAGCCCACGTCAGCATCATATTCTTAAGGATATCAACATACTTTTTTTTTTATCTAATATTCCATCAATTTCTTGGGTTGCCTCAACACCGTTCCCGGAAAAACATGCCCGCTTCATACTTCGCCATGCTTCACTACACGAAAAATATAGCGAGAATTAAAGTTTGGCTTGATGGGCCTTCTTATAAATCGTTGACCATTTGGACCATGAATCTTCGTGCTGACGCTACCGAGCACATTTTAAACTGATTGGCTGGCCAAGTCAAGTGGAACTTAGCTAATTCAATGCGACGCTTTCTCTGAATTTTTCTCAGAACTGGTGTGTTGCTTGCTGCTCTGCCGTTTAGGCGGATTTTAACTAAACGAGGTCAAATAGTGCTCTGGAATATCGAAACATTAAATCTCTCGCCAATTCCAAACTGGACATCAGCAGATAACTTTTTTGGATCGGCTTTAAAGTTTCGCGACATCATGCGGTCTGTATATTCCGATATTTTCCTAGGTCTTTTCTGTCGTGGAATGTTTGTTTTGGTGTCATGTCTTTAAATATGTTGCAGATCATTAAAAACCATTGGTTTGAACATTGTAGCTAATGTTTTTCTATATGATTTTCTAGTTTTAAGTAGTTCGAAAAATGAAGCTCCTTACTCAGAAGTACAGCTCTTATATTTTTCCATTACAAATTTCGAAAGTAAAACGCTATTATATTTAAATATGTTATTAAAAAGAAATTCTGATCTTTTTCTAACTATTACCTTTCGCAGCAAATTTTAAACACTAGATGATCGTTTCTAATTTTGTGTCGCACTTCTATTAAACTACGAAACTACGCGTAGAAAAAAATATATTGTTGAATTATATGGTTGTATCTGATTATACTATTTTGTTATATTTAAAATCCAATGATATGGCACACCATAGCATTGTAAAAAAAAATATTATAAGTAGCCGTACTATATTATGGTTTAATATTGTTATATTGTACTAATAAGTAACTATAGTCTTATTTAAAGTTATCAAAAAATTATCATACTCAACCATATTATCATACTAACCATTCATGCTTTTCCCATATATAACCATATTACCTTCATTTAAGTAACCATACTATTACCATAAATATTTTTATTATAATAGAAACATATTTTTGTTATATTTTGGCACAAATACATGCGTATGATAATTAGTTACATCAAATAGATAGCATATAATATACATTTATTGATAATATTATTGTTTTCTTCATTCATTTATTTACTGAATCTTCACAAAGTGAACTAACAATAAGTATTCAAATCTTAATACTAAAAATACACAAAATTAATTAAGTCCAGCCAATGATAAACAAAAATATTTTGCACGGTAATATGATAATATGTAAGTATTGATAATGTGTATAAAGTGTATACAAATAATTAGAAAAAATAATCGGATAGCATCTCAACGGAATTAATGCACAAATTTCCTCTCTGATGTTCAAATATCCATTAGTAGCAATAAAACAAAAATATGTTTATACGTATCTCGTATGTGATTGCAATTTTAAATCAGATATGTTTGCATGTATTGTTGGATACACCATACATATCCTCATATATGATTACATCTTAATATTAGACATGAGTGCTTACTTTTTATATTTTCGGGAATGCTCAATATGTTATTTTTGAACAATTTCACATTTTTTTTTTTCAAATACAGCTGAATAAATATTTATTTTTTTTATATTAAACATACACAAAACATCTTTTTTTTCAAAGAAAAAATCAAACTGAAAGAAAGAAGGCAAATATCGTTAATGACGACAATAAAAAATATGTTCTCTAAACTTAGTTTTGTTGCATATGCATTAGCGTATTATACATATGATAAAAACAAATATTTGGCCATTGGCTAACAATATTAGTACAGAAATGCAAACAGTCACAAACTATAATTAGATTGATAATACACAGCTTTTAACAATAATGCACACTGTTATAGAATGTATACTAATGTTGCTGCAACCATACTTCAAACTAAATGTAATAAAATACTGGTAATTCAAAGACTAAACATAATAATAAACAAAATACAAGTATTTGAAAGACAACATAATGGTCAATTTCCGCAACGTTTTGTATATTAGCGATTTTGCCTTATAGTAAAAAAAGCGTTTCTAATTAGTTGTCAATAGCTGTACAAACTAAGTACATAAATACATATATATGTATGTTTGTACGTACTTCGTAAAACACTTCTAGATTCCCTCTTGCCCTCTCTCTCCCGTTTTGTTCCCCCTAAACCGGCCTTATTATACAGTAGATAAATTTAATACCAGTGTTTGTATGACGTTCTTCGAGATAAAAATTAATTAAATTCATTTTATCAATCTAATATATATTTTATATGAGAAATGAAAGCCTGACAAAAGAAACGAAATAGTTTCTATTTTTGAAACAAAAATTAAAATTTGTAATACAGCCATAATTTAGTACAAATTCAAAGTTTTTATACTTACATCCATAATAATTAAAGAAATTTACATATGTACATACATACGTACACATCTAGACATCTCCACTAAGAGTATGATCACTTTTACAACTGGTCGCGCAATGATCACCACGTTTGCTTTATATTAAAAAAATTAACATTAAATTAAAATTAAGTTTTTGTTTTGAAAAAAAGTTATTGGTACATACAAATGTGCGTATGTAAGTACAGTGAAACCTGTCATAACCGGATAGTTACTGTCATGAGATTTTTGTAATTGGCTATATTGATGTGTCAATTAATGGGTTTCCTGAAAACATTAAGAAAGCCGAAAAATATGGGTATAATATGAGCAATAGAACTTATTTGTCTGAATAGAACTTTTCTGTCAGAAAAAAGAAGAGTTAGAACAGGGTGGCAACTCCGCAGGCTTCTCCAGCTTAAAATTTGGCTATGAGAATGCATAACTCAATTAAGAAATCTGCTTGAAATCCAGAGAATAGCTTCGTTTAAAACATTTTTTGGAAAGTCTTCAAGGTACTCCTCAATCTTACTATTTTTTTGTGGAAAGCGACAAAAGGTTGACAAGATTAGAGGTAAGCCGCCTTTACGAACTTGAGCTGGGGACTGGGCAAGGATCGATTGTTAATCATTTGGGAAACGTTTTTATTACAAATGATGCAGCTAAACTACCACCATATGCTGTTAGACCACCAGTGCCTTTTACATCTAATTTTCAAGACGTCCAAAACGGTATCAGTAGCACAAACTCCAGGAAAGCTTCAGCTATTGATCAAATTGCTTGAAAAATACTTAAGCAGTCGCCTCGTAGCTAAGAGAATTCTCATTTGTGTGTTTAACGCTATTTTACGTCTGCACAGTAGAAGGGGTCTTTGATTACTATGATGCCCTAGCCAGTAAAGAATCTGACTAAAGTAGAATCATATTGACCAATAAGTCTGCTACCAAAAACTTCAAAACTGTTCGAAAAACTAAAAATTTTTTGGTTTGTACATATGTACATCGGGTTTTAGTTCAAGTTTTTCCTTTTTTAAGTTTTTTCTTAAGAAGGATTTTTTTTACAATACAAATCTGCTGTGATCAATAATTATTGATTGAAGAATAGAAGAAAAATAATAATCAAATCTTTAGCTGGGGGACAACTAGCTGTTTCGTAGTCGCTACACTACTCATCAGCACCCACTGGGATTTGAACTCTGATCATGACGTATCAAGATCTGCTGCTTTAACCACTCAGCCAACGAGCATTTAATTATTCTCTATCTATATTCATCTCATATTGAATCACATATGCATTTTTGTTAATTTCCCGCATTGTTTGTACAGCGTATGCTGTCTCAGAACTAGCGGTATTTATTTTTTATTTATTAACATACATATTTTTGTATTTTGATATTCTCCGTACCCGGAGATGTAAATATTAATTTGTTAAATTTTTGTTGATATGACAATATTCTAAGGAGAACATACTATTGTTGAACTATATGGTTGGTAGGGAAAATTTAAAAATTATATTGTTATATTTGAACGCCATTCATTGATTTGCCATAGCATATTTTTGTAAGAAAAATATTATAAATAACTGTACCAAATTCTGGTTCAACATTGTTATAATTCGAAGCAACCACAGTATTAACAAAATTTACCATGATAATGTCATACCTAACCTACATTATTATGCCAACCAATCATATTACTTTTATTGAATAACCATATTAATTTCATAAACAGCTTTATTGGCATAAAACTATATTTTTTGTCATTACTTACAACATTAATTTAAAAATAAGAGGCCGCTTTTGGATACACAATACTTTTTCATATATTTCAATATTAATCAAATGAAAGTATTATTAGGTATGATATATTTTTATAAATAAAACAATTAAAAATAATCAGCCAAATTATAAATAATTGCAAATGATTTTGATCTCAATAAGTTCCAGTATCTATTAGCTGAAATAAAAAGAATTTATTATGTATTTCGTCGATAATTGCATATTTAAAATTAATATGTATACCCATATTAATATGGTTGGATGTAACATTGTATGGTTGCTCACAACAATAGTATAGTTCGTCATTAAAATTATCATGATTGGGAGAATGGTATGGTTTGGTACAACCATAATATGGTTGACCAACAATATGGTTAACTATGCCATAGTATTGTTGATTACGACACACATTATATATCAACATCTTAATATTCTTTTTAAATTCTCGTTTTTCTTTAATTTCGCATTTTTCTTTTTCAATTCTCAACAATTTATTTAGATTGTTGGGATATAAAGTTGAATGTTTGAGAATATCTTTCAAAAATTTCCAAAGTCTACTGATGATTAGGGTAGCTCCTGTGAAATGTTGAGAAACATAGAAAACCAGCTATTCATAATTTTTTATTGGTATCAATGTTAGAAGCTAATATAGCGAATAAAAAACGCAATTGACTAAAAAATCGTCAATGCTGGCAATAGTAAATTGATTTTGTAAACTAATATTTGTTACATGTAAATATCCGTATCATACATATGATAAAACCAAATATTTCAGTATTGGGTGTGATAGAAGGTATTGTGGTTTTTAAAAAATTACATACAATGCTAACATTGCATGGAACCATATTCGGAAACAAATAGGTGGCAATAATAGATTTGCAGAAATGCACACGAAAACATATTTATGGGGAAACAAACCATAATTAAATCGATAGTCGGCAGTTTTTAACAAATGTCTTGAATTGGATACCACAAATTGTGTTTAGCGCCCAAAAAAGCAGCAATTTGTTCACAATAATATACAATCTTACGGCGCATATACTAATGTTGCTGTAACCATATTTCAAGCTGACTTTTCTTTGCGTGTATATAAACTCAAATAGTTCTACCGACTCAAAAAATAACGAATATAGTCGGAAATTGCCATAAAAACAAATTTAAAAATCGTTGGACAAAGGATTTGAATTGGTTGATAAAAACCAAGGATAAATCGATGGCTAAGCGCTCGGCTTGCGGAATAATGTTCTTAATTGGTAATGGTGCTAAAAGTTATGTTATCAACAATTAAAAAAATGTACTGTTTTTTTTTTTTTTTTTTTTTTTTTAATACTGTTTTTTTCCTCAGTGTAATTTTTTCACTTTTAAATTATGACATCCCTAGACTAACTTATCTCCACAACTTGCGTTCAATATTTTAAAACAACAATTTTCAGTGCACGCTTTCATCTACGTTTGAAAATTCGTCTAAGCTATTTGATTGACCGAACAATTCTTTTAAATTTAATACAACTATTTTTTTTTGCTGATGATTTGTTTTGTTAAATACAACTGCTGGTGAATTTTTATCAAGGTGAAAAATTTTTTAAAATTAGTTCACCTTGATTTCAACGCTGCTGTCCGCTTGTGATAGGTATATTGAGCACAAAGTCCGTTAGCAGAGGCTTCACTGTACATGCTTGTATATATAGCTGAGAATAAAAATTACAAAACGCCGAACAATTTAATGAAAAAATTAATGATTCCAGTTTATTCTTACAAATGCATTGTTTTGTTGACGTATTGACCTTGGCTGATAATTTTTTTTTAATAAATTCGTGTTTATTACTGTACACACATACATACGAGTACGAGTATGTATATACATTCGTACATTCATTTGAATATGAATGTCACATGCATTGCAATCCGACAGATGACAATTAATCAGCTAATTTTGAATACATATTTTAACGTTGAGTATAAATAAATATTTATACATCCATACAAACATACATATCCTACAAAATATATGTACTCGTATGTGTAAAACGTTTTTTGAAACCCGTCAAATAATATAACTCATAAAACTGAAAACAATCCGATTGGTTAAGATATGTCTGAAAACAGAAAAAGCTTCTTACAACAGACTGCTCAATGAATCGGTTCTTTCAGAACAAAATGAAAAACGAGCCATTGTATTCAGAATAAACATAGAGAGAACCGATTCGTTTTAGATAAAATTGCTTCCATTAGAATAACGTTAAAAATTAACCGGTTAGCCGAGCCGATTCGTTTAAAATCTATTGTTTTAACCGGTTCGGTTAGAATAAAATAAAAAAATTATTTTATTCTAACCGGTTCGGTTAGAATAAAATAAAAAAATATACCGGCTTATTTATTTTTTCACTTAAAATAAAATGAAAAATTAACCAGTTATTTCAGGCTCAAAATCAACCGGCTATTTTAGAATGAAATGAAAAAATAACCGATCTATTTAGAAAAAAATCAAAATGAAATTATTCTCCCCAAATAATTTCAAAAATTAAACGCAGCGCTCAGAGTAAGATAAAAAAAGTTAATTTTTTTATATAGAATACAATAAAAAATGATTCGGGTCATTTAAAATAAAGTAAAAAATGAACCAGTTCATTCAGAATAAATTTTTAATGTTTGAAATAAAATTAAAAATGAGTTTATTCGTAAAATAAAAAATGAGCTGCTTCATCTGAATGAAAAGTTAATCGGTTTATTAAAAAAATGAAAAAAGTTTACTGGCCTCCTTAGTATAAAATGCGTAATGAACCGGTTAATTGGAAATAAAATTAAAATTTAACCGGATTGTTAAAAATGAAATGAAAAATTAACCAATCTATTTAGGAAAAAATAGTTCGTCCAAAATAACTTGAAAGATTAAACGAGTCGTTTAGAATAAGATGAAAAAATTAATTGGTGTACTTAGAATAAAATTAAAATAATTTCGGTATGTTCAGAATGAAATGAAAAATGTATTCAGAAAAAAGTTTAAAGTGACCGCTTCATTCAAAATAAAATTGAAAATAAGTCTGTTCGTAAAACATAACAATAAAATATGAACTGTTTCATCTGAGTGAAAAATTAACCGATTTATTTAAAATAGATTTGAAAATTATCTGGTTAATTTATAACAGCGTGAAAAATTCCAATTTTATTAGAAATAAGATAAAATATATACATATAATTAGAAAAAACGATCTTAAAGACCGATTAAAAAAAGACCGATTCGTCTAAAATAAAATTAACTTGTAAAATAAATTAAAAAATGAGCCAATTAATCTGAAGAAAATTAAAAATTATTTGGTTTGTTTAGGATAAAATGCGTTGAGCCAGTTAACCGGTTTATTTAGAATAAAATAAAATTATTCGTCCAAAACAAGTTGAAAAATGGAACGGAGAATAGGACGAAACAATTAGTCTATTTAGAATAAAATCAAAATAAAATCAAAATAAAATTTAAAAACCAGTCTGTTCGTAAAATAAAACACCGGTTCCTCTGTATGAAAAACTAGTTATTTAGAAGAAAAGGAAAAATTATTTGGTTGATTTAAAATAAAATGTATTTTGAGCCGGTTCAAATGAAAAATTACACGAATGGTTAAAAATAAAATAAAAAAATTAACCGATTTGTTTGGAATAAAATAAGAAATAAAATTTAGAATACGATGTAAAATTAATTAGTTTAATTAGAATAAAATAAAAAATAAAATTTTGAATACAATGTAAAAATTAATTAGTTTACTTAGAATAAAATAAAAAACGAACCGATTCATTCAAAATAAAGTGTAAAATGACCGGTACAAAAATGTAAGTCCCAAGTGGTTTAAAATAATGTGAATATTGATTTTCTGTTAGTGAAAATCGCGCTCTGTTTATTTGGCTACAAAATAATAGCAAAAGTTGCGACCTGTGTGAGCCTTGCAAACCACTCGAAGGTGCTGGTGAATCGTGAATAATTCACACCGTGCAGTTGATCCATCATCAGATAAGGCCGACAAGGCAAGTTCTGAAATAAGTCAATTTCCACAATCTGACATGATTGGCCGTACGAGTACTATCCAAATAAAATAGTACTGTAGTACTATTTGGCATAATTCTTTTAGTTAGAAAATTTCAATAATCAGAATTTTATTTATATTTCTGTGCGCAAAATTCAAGTTGTGCAGCTGCAAATACATTTCTCAGTTAAGCATTTTTTTGTTGCCAGTTGATCTAATTTGCACTTTTATTATTTAAATGACAAAAACATAAAGTAAACTTGGTAATCGTTACATTGCAGTGGCTTTGACCAAACGCGTTTAGGGACTTATTCACTTACTTCGTCACACACGGTCACTTGTCTTCTCTCTTGTGTTTCAAATTAAGATTTTATAGCAGGTAGATTTGATATCTTTTGCTCGCTATTTTTTTTTCCTTTCTTCGTTTCCATTTTACACTGAAATGGTTGGTAGTGAAAATTAATAAAAAAGAAAAATAAAGGAAGAAAAGATGACTGCAAAGGAACGTGCTACAGCTGTAAATACTGTATCCACGAATGTGTGGGTTTTTGTTCATAAAGGTTCATAAACAAATAAGGGCGTTTCCTGCTATTATGTGAATTTTTTTCTTCTTCTTCTTCTTCGTTTACACTCGCATTAAATTGCTGCTGTTGCTTGTTAAATAACAAAGAAAACAACGGTGGATTCAGTTGTACTTTAAATTAACACACAACTCATACACACATACGCAACACACACTCGGTGAAAAGTCTTCCATAGTTCTAGAAGAAACTGGTAAAATATAGATTTTTATTCTCAGATAAACTAATGATGACAGGCAGACAGACAGACAAGTGTAGATTTTATTTGTGCTGGAAATTTTCCTAATTTGAGAACAACAAAAATAGCATGTAATTAAACATTGAGTGGAGTTTTCCTACAAATGAACAGCTGCTGGTAAATAATCGACATAATATTGTCAGCTAAAGAAATAAAATTTAGAGACACAACAAAACAAGGAAAATTTCGGTAATAGAAAATTAAATGTGAACGGGATCTTTTATATTTAGTTTTGCAGGTAATTCTTTGAATTTACATACGATCTGTCGCATTGATGAAACATAGCAAATTTTATTTCCTTTCACTTCATACGACATGTTTTTAACTCGCTTGTGTTTGTTTGTTTGTATTTTTGCATGAGTGCAACGCTCGACATCTATTTCATATGAGTTATTATTATATATGCGGGTTCATAAAACTATATGTAGTCTTGCTGTAAAAAAAATAGAGTTACTGAATCGATTCAGGGGAAGTGGAGGGATTTTGGGGATTAAGTCGATTTCGGGAACTCGCAAAAAAAATTCGTAAACACTTCGCTGGCCGCGGGTTTTCATATTCAGTACGCGATTTCGTCGTGGAACATGCATCTAAACTATAAATGGACATTCGCTTTAGTGCGGAAATTGAAGTTTTCGTATTGCTTCTGTGGCTGTTGGCGTTTCCTGAAGCCGACTTTGGAATCTCCCAAACAACTCAAAATCGCTTCTCTAACCGAATCAGAACCGGTTTTCATATTCGTTGCGCGTTTTGGCCGTGGAACGTGTATCTGAACTATCAGCGGTCATTCGATCTAGTGCGAAAATTGAAGTTGCCATATTGTTTCCAAGGAAGAGGGAGATTTTGCCGATTCCTGAAACCGATTTTCTGAATTAAAAAAAAAATCGCAAAGCGTTATACGGATAATTATCCGGTTATATCGAATAATTATTTTAGTTTGATATCGAAGCGCGTTTTTTAGTTTTTTAAACTGTATTTATTATTATCAAAGTGTAATATGTAAAGAATGTTTTTAGAGATATAAAACTTTTAGCTGGCAACACTTTTTCAAGTGATAGCCATTTTGTCAGCTGTAAGATGATTTGTGTTTAGTTTGGCTTTGTATTTCAACATGAATACACTGATGTCTGAACAAAGCTTCCAAATTGTGCAAATTTGAGCCCAAAACAAGATTGCCGTTGATCCCGTATCTAATAAACAAATTTTGTTTTATGATGAAAATCACTTTAAATAAATCATAAATCGCTTGTTTCTTTTTCCTAGCTGTCTATATGTTAACATTGTATAGGTGCTGCCGTAATCATCAGTAAACTTGGAAACATTTGAAAGATATTCTGAAACATGCAACTTTATATCTCAATATTCCACATAAATGATTGAGAATTTAAAAAGAGAAATGTTGTAATAATACTTATACGAAAAACAAGCTTTTCCTTTTGCAGACGTCTCTTTTTTTTTTGATTGGTATCAATATTAGAAGCTAATAAAGTTAATAAACTCAGTTATTTAAAATCAGTTTTGTTTAAATGGATACGCCAATAAAGAAAACTGTCGTATTTAGAGTGATAAGATTAAGTGATTAAGAGTATGTTGAGATATCTTTACATTCAGATTAACTGACTGTTTGTAGTGGGCGGTGGAATCACTGGTCTCACACAGCTCGTGCCACAATTAATTTATTGAAAGAAACGTTTGGTAATCGCACAGTTTCAGGTTTCGGGCCCGTGAGAGGTCGTGGTGGTAACGTTGCTAGAATACTTTCTGTGGGGTACGTGAAGTGGCTAGTCTACGCCAATAACACTGAAACAATTGAACTGGGGGACAACAATGCTGCGTTATTGTCGATATATGGCCAAAAATATTGGAAATAGTCATCGAAAATTAGATCTCCAGATTAAACTTCGTCCGTGCCAGTCGTGGCGGGCATATGCCAGAAGTCATATATAAATTATAATGTCAAAAAATTATCTATTTCGAATAAAGTAAATTTCTTCTTAATTTGAAAAATGATGTTAGCTATATTCGATTTCAAAGTTCTATACCTCTATAAAAACACTTCATAGCCTCCTGGAGCTATTTAAATAAATAAATGGAAAATTGCTCTATAATAGAACCGATTTTATGTTTACCCAGTCAGTAATTTTTCATTTCGTTCTAAATTAACAAATTCTTTATTCGTTTCGTTCTCAATTAATAAATCTTTTATTCATTCTAGACTAAATGAAATGTTGCATTTTTTGATATATTTTACATGAACCATTTTATTTCGTAACTTATAAATTTAATCCTTAATGTTTCTTTTCATTATTCAATAATTTCTTCTCCTCGTATCGGTTTATATTCTTCATTTTGTGAACCGGTTATTTTTGTATTCAGCGATGATTTGAGCTTTCTTACAAGAAAATTATATGTCAGGAGTAGAAGAAAAATATTGTTAACGACGACAATAGTAAATTCGCTGTGTAAACTTACTTTTGTTGCTTATGGATTACCATATCATACACATTAGAAAAACAAATAGTTTAGTATTGGGTGTATGGTTACTATATTTGACGATTTATCGTCCTTTTGACGATTTTGGGTGCTGAATATAGCACTTTGACGATTTAAGGGCTTTTTTTTGACGATTTTTGTAGATCACATTTAAACTACATATATAAGTACATTTCTGAAGGAAATGAAAATAATATTTATGGACAGAAAAAAACGGTAGTAAAATAAATGCATACGTAAATATGTAATTACATTGAAATGTTACGCGATATTTATTTGGGAGTAGACATATATTGTGTTGCGTATGTTAGAGATGTATTTAAAAGATCATATGGTAATAGTACCTCAAAAATTATAAGATACAAATTGTAAAAATTTTTATATAAAAGCGTGTGATCATATTTTAAGGAGTCTTAAATTTGAAGCTCATAACTTTTAACTTTATAAGTCCTTACAGCATTTTAAAAGAAGAATGTTTTATTTCTGAAAATTTAAAATTCCAAAAGTATGGGTAGAAAAAGTTTTTTTTTTATTTCATTGTAGATTTCGAAAGGTGAAAAATTTAGTCGGAATTAAAGCGACGAAACCTATTAAACTTAGAAAATTTGTTTTACGATATAGATATGAAAATGACAGATTTTTGGAATAAAATATCAAAAATTATTCTTCACTAATTTCTCCTTCTATGGCAAAGTATATAGCAAAAATATTTGTCTTATTATATTCTTCTTTGTGAGAAATTAGTTGAAGAAACTATTTTCGGAAGAATTATATTTGTATGGTTGTTTTGAATTAGCTATACCTGACTTAAGTGTTTAGTATTATGCGTGCATAAATATTAAATATACTATATAAAAGAAAATTTCAAAATACCTTTTATTAAATGAAATCTTATAATATTTAAAAAATGTGTTATGTGCAAAAATTAATGAATGTGTTCTTGCTCGTATTATATTAACTTCATGTTTGTACGATTATATTTTGTTATTAAACCTTTAAATATTGTAGTTTTTTATTAAAGGCTACCATGAATTGCTTTGCTATATATTACCCGATTGAAATAGAAATGTGTATATTTTGTTTAAAAGCTGTTAATTTTAGTAGCTGTCGATTTTTTTGATGGTTTGCGATAATCATATTAACGATTTTGACGAGTTTTTCCGCCGAATTTGACGATTGTAGACAAGATTTATCTGGCATCTCTGGTTGGGTGTGTTAAAAGCTATTGTTCTTTTCAAAATATTTTCACAATTGCTATTGTTGCATGCAATCATATCTTGAAATTTATAGATGGTAAATATAGAATTATAAAAATGCAAACAGTAACATATTTATAGAAGAACAAACTATAATCAAACTGATAATATACTGTTTTCAACAGTAATACCCAATGTTATAGAATATATAGTAACGTTATCACAATCATATATCAAACTGCTTTTTCTTTGTGTGGACTCAGACCAGATATTGCTCTTAATTAATTTAAAGAAAAAAAAAAAGCATTTAAAATTTTTCTGCGACTTGTCAAAGAAGGCAGCTTTATTTGTTGCAGTCTGAACTCATAGGATGATAAGTTGGCCACAGTGTTCAGGTAGATATTGCGTAGGAAGAAAAGAAGGAACAGTTTTTGAGTTTTGTTTTTTTTATATTTATTTTCAGGCTCTAGGTCTAAGTGTTTTAAATAAAACTCTTTTTTGTTTTATTTAATATTGGTTTTATTATTTTTGGATAGACTCAAGTCATATCGAGCCATATTCCAGTATTGGCCTGACTAAAGATGCATACTATTGCTTTAGTACAGTGAAATCAGCCAATTCTTTAGACCAGAGCTTTACAAAGCCAAGCTCTCTCCTAGCTTTACTTGGGCAAAAGCTAATGTGTTGGTTGAATGTAAATTTTCTATAAAATAAAACTGCCAGATCCAGAATTTCTTCAACTGTGTCTAATACGTGTCCACCAAGTCAAAAATCCCCATGAGTATTAGATTTTCTTGCGAAGTGCATCTGCTTGCACTTACTAAAATTTAATTTTAAAAGGTTATGCTTAGACCAAATCAAGTTGGAGGCAGTTTTGGTTCCAGAGCCCACATGTTGAACAAATTTTTACATTATCTGCATAGATTAAATTATTGGAAAATTTTATGACAGATGATAGATCATTGATGGACGATATAAAAAGAATTGGTCTTAGATGTTGCCGACAGTGTTCGATGAAACAGTTTTTAAGGCAGTGTTAATGTGACAACAATGATGACTCTTGGAATAAAGCGGAGATTGTTAATATACATATCGGCCCTTTGTTGCAACATATTCAATTCTTTGAAAAAAATTTTGCTTTTCGAGTTAACAATGCAGAATTGTTAACAGCACCACCTTTTATATTATGCCAAAAATTTATTCAAATTGCTTTTAAACTGTTTCCTTTAGGAGACATTTTCTAAAAAAAAATTTCTAAGACTCGTTGGAAACTACAGATTTGAAATGTGTTTTTTCTCTAAACAAGCTTTTTTTTTGCAATAATGGAGCGATATGTATTCATTTTCATTGTAAAATATAAAAAAAATTCTATTGGTTTCATCTCTAAGTTATTCTGAATGAATCGCTGCTTTTTTTCTGTTATCGTTAAAGAATTTTTCTATTTGAAGCTTTTTCTTAGCAAAACAGTTAAGTTTTTATTGTGTTCCAAACCAACCTGTTCTTTTGCCACTATTTTCTAAATGAAACGGTTTATTTTTCGTTTTAGTTTAATTGAGCTGGCCCATCCATGTGTTTGTTGTATCAGTTGTGTTTTAAAGTCATTTAATTGCACTTTTTACCGTTTCCATTTAAACGTACCACTTTCTCTTTGCAATTACATACATATGTACATACGAGTACTAGCAACGGCTTCAAATAGAAGAGAACAAATCTTAAAATAAAATACTTGGAGAATAATAACTGTATGTACATACGTACCTACTTATGTACATACATATGTATGTTTGTATGTACATACATACTAATAATGTCACGCCATTTTAGAGCTCTATACCGGATTTATTCATAAAATGTCCATGAGTGGTTTTTTTGTTTTTTTTTTTTTTTTTTTCGTTTTTCCACTCACAAGACAACCGTCTATAAACAAATTTCCAAATCACAAACTTGGTGGTAAATTCATGAATATTATGTATACAAATGTATGTGTGTATATAAATATGTAAGTATGTATGTACATATGTATGTATCTACTAAATTTAATATCTTTTTGTAAACATCACACTTTATTGTTTGTTGTTGCTCATAAAAATATTAGAACAAGAAACAAAATTTTGTCGTTTTAAAAAACACACGAAATGTAAGAACCCAAAAGTAAAAAACAATCAAATAAGCAAGAGCTTATAAAAGAGTGTATCTGTATGTGTGTGTGTGTGTGTGTGTGTGCATGTGTAAGTATGAATTCCTAAATGGTTGCAAATAAATGGTAAATCAATAATAAAGTACAAAATATTTCTATTTCGTAATTTTGCAAAGTCAGCTTGTGACAAAAACCTACAACAAAAATAAAATGTTAAGCAGAAGGGCAAATGGGAGGAAGGACAGACGCAAAAAAACAAGCAATGGGTAGTCAGTCAGACTGTCAGTGGGGCAGATAGACAGATAGTCAGGCAGGCAGGCAGGCAGGCAAAAGTGGTAAACAGCAACAAAAGATTGGAAAAAGAAGTAATAATGTAATACACATGCCACTGCTCTTCGACATATTCAAACGTATCAAAGTCATATGAGTAGATGATTACAAAAAAAAAAAAAACTGCTTAGCAGCAGATACTAAGATACAAACGTTTAATAAAAACATATACAAACAACATTCATAGATATTCAACCAACAACAATAGCAAAAACAAGAACAGCCTAATGGAAAAATCCACTTAAATCTAAAACCAAATGTCGTCAAAACATTACAACATTTTTGAAAAAAATACACTTACTAATACTTATGCAGGCTTAACTACACAGATACAGGTACATACATACATACATACATCTAGCATACATACATATGCACGTTTATGTCCATACAAGCTTTGTAAAATGAAGAAGTGCTTTATGGAATAAAAAATATAAACCGAGATAAAAGCAGCCAATAAGTACAAACAAAAGGGCAAAAATAACGAGAAAATCAGCCACAAAATATATAGAAGAAAAAAAGTAAATATACTAATAATAAAATTAAAATGAACAAAATATAAGAATATTATTCTAAAGTAAGATAAAAAAAAAATAACAAATCGACGAAAACAAGAAGAAATACTATACACACATAATAAGTAAATAGGTCCGTGCATTCATACATACATACATACACACACACACACATATATATATATATATATATATATATATATATATATATATATATATATATATATATATATATATATATATATATATATATATATATATATATATATATATATATATATATATATATATATATATATATATATATATATATATATATATATATATATATATATATATATATATATATATATATATATATATATATATATATATATATATATATACATATATACGAGGGCGGATTGATATTGACGCTGCATAGCGCTAGATGGCAGCACAAAGAGATTTTTTTTTAATTGCCTTCTGACAAACGTTAGCTGTTAAAATTTCGTGCAGTGATTAAACACTATTATTATTTTTTGAAAGGGGAAACAGGGAAAGAGAAAAAGCAAAGCACAATAAACATTATGGTGAGTCTGCTAAGCCAGATTACATGGCAAAATATTGGGTTGCTGAATTTAAACGCTGATGTCGTTCGGCTCATGCCAAGCACGTTTTACGAATGTTTTAGGCATGATATTCCAAAATTGCTAAATTTAAAGCAAAAACAACATCGCGTGGACATCGCTCAGGAGCTGCTGAATATCGCCAACGACGATCCAGATTTCCTCAAAAAAGGTCAGGCTATGACATTGAAACTAAAGCCCAATCATTCCAATGGAAGCGTCCAGAAGAGCCAAAGCCGAAAAAAGCACATCAAGTTCGGTCAAATGTCAAGATTTTGCTCACTGTTTTCTTCGTCTGATATGGTGTGGTGCATCATGAATTCTGGCCACAAGGTCGTACGGTCAATAAGGAATACTACCTTAAATTTATGCGCCGTTTGCGCGAAGCAATTCGCCAAAAACGCACAGCATTGCGGAAAAAACAAATATGGATTTTGCACCGTGATAATGCAAGTATTGCACATCGATGCTTGTACGTGAGTGTTTGGCCACAAACAAAACCACCGTAATCACCAGATGTGGCCCCCGCTGACTTTTTCCTCCTCCCAAGCGTTTTGCTATGATTGAGGAGGTGAAAGAAAAATCGAAACAGGAGCTGTTGACGATAGCAAAAAGCGCGTTTCAGAAGCGTTTCGAGGATTGGAAAAAACACTGGCATAAGTGTATTATATCTGAGGGTGATAACCCTGAAGGGGACAAGATAATTATTAATGAATAAATAAATACATTTTGAAAAAAAAAAATTTTAAATAACGGTTATTTTTTGATTTGATGCGAAAATTGAACGGAATTCATTTTTGGGAGTTCTATATACTATGGTCACTTACTTTTTAAGTTTGCATTTATTGAACACAAAGTGATGCACACATCATTGAAGAGATGAAATGTGGTAGGCAGTGTTCGCCGCTGGGTTTTGAGGGCTTTGCGCGATCATTGGTTTAGATCTATGCTAGGGCAAGTTTTTGTCGCTTTTTTTTAAACTATTTGTGTGAGCTTGTTTTTTTTTTTTGCTTTACGAAAAGAATACATTCTTTTAAAACTCTCTTTAAAAGGCTAACAGGATTTTACATTCCGAAGGTTGTAGGTACGATGTGAAACTTTTTAAAGGTTAAATTCGTTTATTCGGTTGTTGTTTATATGTATCTCATTTGTACTCGTATTATAATTTCTTTCTTTTTTTGTTTGGTGGGAGCAGACACAAAAGACAACCAGATATAGAATTTTGGTTAACTAGATGGATGATTGTTGTACGTAAGTTAAGATATATGTATATTTTTTTTTGTCGTTTTTGTATGTATCCCACTACTTGCCACTGTTAAGTCTGGTTAAATGGTGGTAAGCGTATTAAGGAAGTTGCTCTTTTACTTGTTTTTCTGTTTTCAATTCTGGCGTTTATTTTTTTTTCTTTTTTGATTCTGTTTTATTGTTGGTGTGACTGTCATGTTTAAAGAGCTTTAAGAAAAAGGACTACAGCAACAACGACTAAATGGATCAGGCAGCTTTTTATAAATACTTTTCTTAAACTTTTCAACATTTAGATTTAAAGAAATAAGTAAACGAAACGGAATGTGAAAAATAATAAAAAATACTGCTGTTAGTAGGTAATATTATGTATGTACTTTTGCTAGAGAAGAAAAAATGTGAAGAAAAATATTAAGAGATAAAAAAAAAATAGAAGATAAAGATACAGCAATTGAAGTTAAAGTACAAGTTAAGAATATGACACCAATAGATAGAAAGAGTATGTGAATCGTTAAAGCAGCAAGAGAATGAATAGATGATTAAAAAAAATATATATAATAAAAACTCAAAATAAGGAAGAAAATAAAATTATGGAACTTATTCCATGTTACAACAGAGCAGCAACTGCACATCATTAGTATATGCAGTTATATACATATGTACATACATTTACATACATATGTATGTATGTACAATACATGTACCCTACAAACATTAAGCTTTGATTTCAGATTAATAGTGTATTGAAATCAAACCTATTGTCGAACGATTAACATTTAATATTGATATTCTTAACAAAAATGGGAACTTATTTCCAAATTGAGAAATTCATTTATTCTCAACTACCTTTTAAATGTTGCTCTCAAATGTTTTTTAAATGTGGATTGTGCTGTGGGACACATATGAAAACTTATTTTTCTTCAGCAAATTTATATTTCTAAATAAAAAAAATTTTTTATTTTTTTGGTTTGTACATTTGTACACCGGGTTATAGTTCAGGTTTTTTCTTTCTTAAGTTTTTTTTTTCTTAAGAAGGATTTTCTACAATACAAATCTGCTGTGATCAATAATTTTGATTGAAGAAGACAAGAAAAATAATAATCAAATCTTTAGCTGGGGGACAACTAGCAGTTTCGTAGTCGCTACACTACTCATCAGCACCCACTGGGATTTGAACTCTAGTCATGACGTATCATGGTCTGCTGCTTTAACCACTAAGCCACCGAGCATTTAATTATTTTCTATCTATGTATATTCATCGTATATTGAATCACATATGCATTTGAACTCTGGTCATGACGTATCATGGTCTGCTGCTTTAACCACTAAGCCACCGTGAAAAAAAAAAATTTTTAATTTAAAATTAAACAAAAATTTAAGAAATTAAAATTTATATTTCTTTTGGATTATTTGTTATTTTTAGCTGTTATTATCTTTTTAGTCGTGAAAGTCTCGAAAGTATTTGGCTCCTCTTGGTTCTAAGTCGCGCTTCGATTACACAATAAACTCATGTTTCTTATTATTTCATCACGTTAACATGTTTTTCTTAACGGGTTGTTACTTATTGTAGCTAGGTTAGCTAGGCAGGCCGCTGGATTCCCTAATATATGTTAGGTTCTCCAGCTCACTTGGGTCCTAAATTCGTTCCCTTTGTGTTTGCCTGAAAAATACAAAGGTGAACGGTAGAAGATAGAGGTAAAGTTAAAACTAGTTGGATATAGTGGTTGTTGGGAGGGGGAAAGTGGCAAACTGCTGAATGTACCGTTACAGGCTGTTATACTAGCCATCTGCTGCTCCTTATGAATGGGGCTAGCACGGTCTGATTGACCGAGGCCAGTCATGATAGCCTGTAGAAACTCCGCTCAATGCCTTAAATATCTAGGCGAGCGGAGCTTCAATATCCAATGCCGTGTATATTCCGACGATGTGAAGGATCCTTTCGTTTTCGTCTTGGCAAGTTTTGCAAAAGCTGTTATAGGATAAGCCTAGTCTCCTGTCAAAGACTACATGTGTTTCAACTTGTCAGTTGAAAAAGACAACGTATAACTTCCGACGGATTCTATGTGTCCCGGCCTATAGTTTTCTTTTATATATTTATTACATTCTTTAAAATGTATTATTCCATAAATAAATAAATAAACAAATAGTTCAAGGATTCGTTTTGCTCATATGCATTAAACACATTTATGACAGGAGGATACAGGGCTACAAATGTCGCTAGCTGCAATTGTCGCCGTATAGTCAGCTACATAATTCTATTAAAAGCGGCAGCAGCATAACTAGTTAAATGAAAAATTAAGAAATAAATGAAAACTGCTAATTTTCTGCCATTTGCTTTTGTTTGAACGGGTTTTTATGTTGAATTAGGTCGTATGCCAGGCATTACAAATGGTGACCAACCAAAACCCACGATGTTAATTGTAAATAAAACAAAAAACTTACAAAAAATCATCTTAATATTTTTTATTATGATTCTTCGATAGCAAAGATGTGTGAAACAAACTATTGGTCAAATACTGGCAAATACCCCATGAACCATATTTTCTCTCTTTGTGACACAATGTCGTTAATGTGCCTTACTTTATCATCCTTTAATGAATGATTTTTGGCTTATTGACGTACACTTTTTCTTTTCAATATCCCCAAGGGAAGAAGTCCAACGGTGTTAAATCACATGATTATGGCGGCCGATTAACTTATGGGCCAGGTTCATGTCGCCAATTTCTGGCCACCTTCTCGCTATACCATAACACCATTACACCGGTAACTACTTGGTCGACCTCATTTTCGAAGAGGTACGTCCCGATGACACCGCCAACACAAAAACCGTACTAAACTGTCGCAGCCAATTTGTTTATACTTCTTACATACCAGGCTTGGTGAATTTTGTGCGCATTTCTTCAGATTGTGGACACATTTGGTTGAGTATACTTATTTGGACGCCCATTTTCGTAAAAGGCTTCAACAATATTAACGCTCTGTTCAATTGTGTAGGTCTCCTTGGTTGAAATGTCAAATTAATTTGGGCAAAAAACTTCACATACGAGGTCTGATAAAAAATAACCGTTAGTTTTAATTTTTTCAAAAGTATTTATGTATTCATCAATAGCTATCTTGTCCCCTTCAAATATTTCCAATCCTCGAAACACTTCTGAAACGGCTCCTGTTTCGATTTTTCTTTTATCTCCTCAATCGTAGCCAAACGCTTTCAGTTTTGGGAAGAGAAAAAAGTTGGCGGGCGCCAAGTCCGGTGAATACGGTGGTTGAGGCATGATAAAGGTTTTATTTTTAGTAAAAAACTCACGCACAAGCATCGATATGTGAACTAGTGCCTTATCATAGTGCAACATCCATGATTATTTTTTCCACAATTCTGTGCGTTTCTGACGAATTGCTTTGCGCAAACGGCACATAACTTCAAGTTAGCTTTCCTTATTGATCATTCAACAGCTCCTGAGCGATGTCCATGCGATGTTGTTTATGCTCATATTTTAGCAATCTTCGCTGCCTCACATTTCATGCCTAAAACATCCGTAAAAATTGCTTGGCATGAGGCGAACGATATGCCAACATCATCAGCCACCTCTCTGATAGTGATTCGACGGTCATCCAAAATCATTTTCTTCACTGCTTTCATTGGTTGTTGACGTGCTCGGGCGACCAGGACGAGCATCGTCATTGACATTTTCTCGCCCTTCATTAGAGTGGTTATACCACAATTGAACTTGTGTTCTGCTCATAGTGGACTCGCCAAACGCCACGGTTAACATTTCAAATGTCTTTGGGCACTCAATTTAGTTTTTTACACAAAACTTAATAGAGTTTCTTTGATTCATTTTTGCGAATAGTAAAAAATCGAAGAGCACACCAAAACACAACTAACGTTTTTATCTGTCGAAAACAAACTTACAGCCCAAAATGGCTGATATTGTCAACATATATAACAGATATGTGTACAAATATAACAGAAAAAAAATGCAAAAATCGAACAGTCGTAAGTCGCGAAATTTGAAAATAACAGTTATTTTTAATCATATGAACGTGTGTTTAAGAAATTGCCTGAACATTTGCATATGAAAAAGCTATCGGCAAGATGGGTGCCGCGTTTGCTCAGTGTCGATAGACCATTTCACAGCGGTGTTACGACATGGTAAAGGGTAATCCTGTTGATTTTTAGCGTCGATTAATAACTGTGGTGGACCCACACATCATCAACTTCCATATGATAAAGCTATCGGCAAGATGGGTGCCGCGTTTGCTCAGTGTCGAATAAAAACGATGGTCGATAGACCATTTCACAGCGGTGTTTGCACTTAAGCGTTTGATAAAGCGTAATCCTGTTGATTTTTGGTGTCGATTAACAAGTGTTGATGAAGTGTGGGTGGTGGAAGTGGGAAGACAGTGAAATCGGCTGCCAAGGTTATGGCCACTGGGGATATTGCTCATCTTGAAAAAGGATTCACAATCACAGGAAAGTATTATCGTGCATTATTGGATCAATTGATTGATATAACTACCACGTTTAAAGAAGAAAAAAGTGCTCTTTCTTCAAGGTAACGCACCGGTTCACACAGCATTAAATACGATGCTAAAATTACGTGAATTTGGTTGTCGAATTGGTTGAGCAACCACCTTATAGTCCAGTTTTAGCTCCTAATGACGTTTTCCTGTTTCCAAACTTGCAGAAATGGAAAAAGATTCATCTCAAATGAAGAAGTGATTACCGAAACTAATGCGTATTTTGCGGGCTTCCCAAAATTGTACTATTCAGATGGTATAAAAAAATTGTGATATCGTCTTAATAGGTGTATTAAGCTAAAAGAAGACTATATTGAGAAATAAATGGTTTTTAAAGAAAAAAATGTTTTCTTTTCCTACTTAGGTAGTTCTAATATCAATGCGCCCTCGTAGTATAAAAAGTTTAGTGAGCATTATACGATTTGATAAATCTTCAGCGAGTAAGACACTTTCGACTTCCTATATGAATTACACGGCTGAGGCTTTCAAGAGCTGGAAGATAAGCCCCCTCATTCCAAAAGGCGTCATCGTAGCCACCTTAAAGCGACGAAAAAAACTGGAGTTTATTTATTCGTTGCAAACAGCAATTTCATGTTGCCGACTGTGTCTATCGATAGCTTAGGTCAATCATATATGGAAGGCCTATCAAAGAATAAATAATTGCTATCGAAGACGGGTGTACAATCAAGAGCTTTTTGGATGTTGTGTTGAGGTGACGATGTTGACGCTTCTTGGAATATGGGGGAATATCTACAGCAGTCTCAAACGAATGCTTCTATGATAACGATACGCTTCGCCGTATTGTAAACGAATCTCGTTGAAGAATCAACGCTCCTCAATTACTACGGATTCCTCTCTTGTTAAAGTTATGCTTTTATAATTCAGATACTTTTTTTTCCCCAACTGTTATCAATTATTCGGATTATAAAGTTCTTGCTGTAACTATCTTTAAGTACATAAGTATTTTGTTATCACATATGTATATCATCGCTTCTATGTGAAAATATATTAATACTCATTTACAAAGAAGTTCGTTGGTAAATGTACACAACAAATAACATTCTTGATATGTAGTACATATTTAATTGCATATAATTAAATATTATGTACAATACACATTAATATATGTACAGAGTATATACGTATGTATGTAGGCATAGAAATATAATTCTTGATATGAATTAAAATATGCTCGTATGTATGTATTCATGTAAGTAGTAATATCAGATATTTGCAGTTAGTAACCAGATTTTGCTTGATATGTTACGTGAGAGTTGGCGGCAGGAACCTGCCGTTCGAATGAATGCATCAGACTTATAAAAAAAGTAAATAAATATAATTTCATTTTAACAACGAGTATGCATTAAATGAGATGAGAGTTAAATATTTTGAAATACATATAATTTTTGTGTTACAGTATTAATATCGATTTAATTTCCCTTCATGGGATATTTTCAGGCGGGGACGATATGTTTAAAAAAAATTATCTTTTATCTTTTAATATAACTAATTTAGACTTTTTTAATGCTGAAAAAAATATCCCAGCTTGGTAAATGTTTACCTTCAAGACTTATTGCATTGTTTTAAGTTAAATTTCTATAAATTTATTTATTTAATCCAAGCTCTTAATAAGCCTTTAACTAAAATCCCACTTTTAGTCCAATCTCCCAAGGAAGGAAATTTTTTTCTTTAAAAATTTCTTGCAAATTTTCCATCTTATTTCTATTCGAAATTTGATTAAAGTATTAATTAATATTAATTAATCAAATAATAGCATTAAGTTTGCAAATTTTAGTTAACAATAATTATCAAAATAAAATGTTTTATTAAGAAATTTTATTTCTCCTTACATGTTCCTTTAAAACAAGTTTGTGTGCTGAAATATTTTTCACAAATGTTTATAATATTCTCATGTAGTCCTTAATAAAAATATTTATCTCGTCATACGTCATATGTGCTTTAGTTTTAACAAAAATTTAATCAAAAAAGTTATGCTAGATGAAAATTTCCCAACGAGGGAAATTTTCTACTGTTTCATATATTATGTATTAATAAAATGTTTAGCTACATGACAAAACATGCTAAATTAATCTGACTAAAAATTTCCCAAAGAAGAAAAAAAGACTATTTAAATGCTTTTTATGTTCTTATATATTCCTTAATAAAAATTTATTGCTGCTAATTTTTCAACTGTTTATATCATATGTGATTAGGCCACATTTTTAAATGCTAACCTGGGGCTGTGTTCTGTAACTCTCGCCAAGAGAAATTTTTCGACTGAAACGTGTAAAATGAAACAAAGTTTTCATAAGTTGAAACAAACAGCTGCTTTTCTCACTAAACTGTAGCTATAACTTTTTTGGCGAGTAACAGCTGTCACGTAAGGAAATTACTCGCCATTTCATAGAAAAACTGTGTCTGTAAAACTTTTGCGAAAAAATTTCCCGCTTTCAACTGTCATTATTTCTCGCAAATAAAAAGGCTGTGAGATGGTATTTCAAATAACAATTATCATCATGAAATGAATAACAATAGTGAAAAAATAAGTATTTTGCTGTTAAATTAAGTTTAATATATATATTTATACAGTTCAGAATGGTTGTTTTTTTTAAGGGAATACTTATATAAGTTTGTAATTTCTACAATTTGAATTTCCGGCCCAACAAAGTATATTGTAATACTTTTATAATGTTTTTTTTTTCAGAATGCACAAAATGCAATTGTTTTTTAATTTTACAAAATTTCGTGCATACGTATGTATGTAAGTATGTATTTGTAAATAAAATGTAAACGTTGGAGCCATACCATACATTTTCTAGAATAGCCGGCGGTTATAATATGACGCCGTCGAACAAAATTTCTTAACTTTAGTAGTTTTCGGTCGAAGGCGGTATTAATTGTGACTGGCGCTTTCTGTTTTAAAATTGCATGTCAGCATCGTTTTTTATTTTCAGACATTTCTAACGTAACGACGTAATCGCTTTGGGTAGTTTTCGACATCAGTTACAGAAGCAGTTTTTTCTCACTTTTCAAGAAACGATGGAATAATTTGTTTCACAAGTTTTCGACGCGAGAACTTCTCGCCAAAGTTACAGAACACAGCCACTGATTTCTAAAAAGTGTTACATACAGCCATGTTCTCAGAACGCGCGTTCTGAAACCGCAATGCGTTTTGAAAAACGCTTAATTGATTTTTAATTGGTCTGAAGAACGCGCGGTTTACTGGCGTTTAGGAGTTTTTTTTCCGAAAAAATACAACATGTGTTTTACTTTACACACATATATATGTATGTGGTAGTAATATAAAACGAAAAAATATCTGACAATAAATAGAAAAATTTTTCAATTTAGTTTTCTTAATGAAAATGTGTAATATTCTTAAAATTTTTTATTGAAATAAAAAGAAAACATATTACATTTTAATTGTGAATAATTTTATTGCCTTTTGCAAGTTCAGTGTTAGCAAATTCAATCAGTTCACTTCAATATATACATGCAAGCTGAAGTCGCCAATTTTAAGCGATATGCGTTTTCCAGAACACCTATTTGGCGATTTGAAATCGTAAAACCATATTTGTTGCGTTATACGCTTCTCAGAACACCTATTTGGCGTTTTCAAATCGAAAACGCTAAATTTAAGCGATTTGCAATTCTCAGAACATGCATGATATTTTACGTTTACAAAAGAACACAAAATATTGTATAAAACAATAGAGCAATTAGCATTTCAGTTTTGAAGTGCTTTTATACCAAAACTTGCTGTGTAGAAAAAAGAACGTTGGCATTACTAATTAATTTAAAACACATACATATTAATAATTTTACGGCTTTTTTTCTCTTTTATGTTTGTTTTTTAAATAATTGTCAATAAATTATGATAACTAGAATAATAATTTTTTTTTAACACAAAACATAAATATAGGTCAGTACAAATCAACATGCAGGTTAGTAAAAAACGGCAATATCTCACCCTGTGCTTAAAGCAAAGTGCAAAATTTGCTTCATATATTGCCCTTCTTCATGCAGCATATTTATAAGAGAACGTGTTTTTTATTTATACTGTTGCCTTCTTTTTAGAAAAGAACATAAAAACGGGCAAATGGCACAATAATTGTAACATTTTTGTTAGAAAAGAAAACGCCATTAGTTTTTACAAAAAAAAAAATTATTCAAACAGCTTTTAATCAAAAAAAGTGATGGCAGATGAAATTTTCCCAATGAGGGAAATTTTTTAAATTAAATTTTTGGTTTGTACATTTGTACAAGGGGTTATAGTTCAGGTTTTTTCTTTCTTAAGTTTTTTTTTTTCTTAAGAAGGATTTTTTACAATACAAATCTGCTGTGATCAATAATTTTGATTGAAGAAGACAAGAAAAATAATAATCAAATCTTTAGCTGGGGGACAACTAGCTGTTTCGTAGTCGCTACACTACTCATCAGCACCCACTGGGATTTATATATATATATATATATATATATATATATATATATATATATATATATATATATATATATATATATATATATATATATATATATATATATATATATATATATATATATATATATATATATATATATATATATATATATATATATATATATATATATATATATATATATATATATATATATATATATATATATATATATATATATATATATATATATATATATATATATATATATGTATATATATATATATATATATACAGTATTGGGCAAAACCTAAGAAACGCTGCTTGAGTTTAGCTTGTAGTCAAAATTATATTTAAATGAACACATTTCAATTCAATGCTTAAATGCAGTTTTATTAGTAAATGTGTCATAGAAATTTACAAAAAAAAAATTTTGTAATTATCTCTCACCTAACGGTTCTTTTAGTACAACAACAAAAAATACTCAAAAATTCATTGGGCAAAACCTAAGAAACTTTTAATATTTGGTATAATAACCCTTATTTTTTATTACTGCGGCGCACCGACGCGGCATAGTTTTGATTAAATGATCACTTATTTTTGGATCTATGCTTATCCATTCATTCTCCAGACACGAAAATAAATCGTCTCTCTAGGAAAATCGTTTCGATCCAACATTCCTCTTCAATATGGAAAATAAATTTTCTATTGGGTTCAAATCGGGCGATTGAGCCGGCCAATCAAGCACTTGAATCCCTTTCGATTGTATCCAGTCCTTCACCAACTTTGATGAGTGTTTCGGATCGTTATCATGTTGAAACACCCATCGAAGTGGCATATTCCACTCGGCATATGGCAACATCTTATTTTCTAAAATGTCCCTATACACAAATCTGTCCATTTCGGCAGAAATTCTGTGGAACGGCCATAGACCATGACCTGAAAAATACGTCCACACCATTACACCGCCACCCCAATGCTTGACAGTTTTTTTTAGAAGAGTTGAAGAATAAAAGTTAGAGGGATATAGAAGGAGTGAGAGAGAGGGAAAGGAAAGCTGGGAAACTGCTTAATGTGGCATTACTTGCTGATGTTCTAGCCATCCGCTACTCCTTATGAAAAAAGCTAATGCAGTTGGTTTAACCGCGTCCAGACATGATAGGCTGTTGAAGTTCCGCTCGCCTAAGTATCTTAGTCGATGATGCTCCAATGCCAGGCATGTACCGAGGAGATGAAGGATCATCTCCTCCTTCTCGTTGACAACTTCTACAGAAGTCGCCTACAGTCATTCTTAGGAGAGATTTGGGAGTTTTAATAGCTCCCACGTTCTCTTAGAGTTAATGTGCGGCCACAGGTTCCTTGATATAAGCCATGTGGGCTCTGTGAGCCATTTTTTTTTTTTTTTTTTTATATTGGTCCAGTACTCAGGAGATGACCCCTACATATGCAGTGCATTGTACCAGAACTAGGAAAATAGGTTGTGAGGAGGGGGAAAGCGGGAGTAGTGTTTGTGAGCATTTGACTTAAATTTTCCAACGTTATAACAGACAGGAAACACTTCTGCAGGCAACTTGTTCCACAGACGAAGCGTGCGGCTGAAAAACGAATGCTCTCTGTAATGCGTAGAACGATTCCCCAGACAATCGACCACAAATGAATGAGCTCTAGACGATGAACGCGTGCTACGTAAAAATGTGCGAGTTTCGGGAACAAGATCCCTAATCTCGTCAGAGCAAAATCCATTGTAGTAACGATAGAACAGAGTAACGCACCCCACACTGCGTCGATGCTCCAGTGAATCAATATTGTTGGATACCCTACTGTCACTGATGAGCTTCTTCGCCCTCTCCTGCACACGGTCGAGTAACCCCAAAATAGACTTTGGGGCACCGGCCCAAACATGAGAGTTGTATTTCATTTTCGGTCGGATGTAGGTGGTATAAATAGTAAGGAGATCGGATTGGACACGTTTCAGCTGTGAAGCTTTATTCTTTTCCAAAACACTTTCTGTAGACTTCATGGAATGCATTCACACACACATTAAATAATACAATATTTGATTGGCTTTTCTCGTTGACCTCAAAAGGTAACAAATCCAACGATTCAATTGATCGAGAAAGTCACTAAGTCCACTTTACAAATTGAGCTAGTCTGGAATTGAGAAATGTCAAATGAAATATAGAAAAAAGCTTGATGTTTACCTGGGTGTGGTTCACATCGGCCCTTAAAATTAAAAACTTAAATTTGCTGATTAATATATGTAGATATAACTTTTTGGGAAGTTTTGTTCCCCTTTTGATAAAAATTTATTTAAAAAATTTTAAATCTTCTAAATAATTTGTAAAACTAAAAAACTGTAAAAGTTTGAGTGTGAAAATTTCCCTTGCTGGGAAATTTTTCTTCACATAGTTTTAGTACAATTTTCATTTTGATGTTATTTAAATATTTACATACTCGTGTATTGTTAATTTAGTATAGTTTTAATAAAAGTATGATAAAATAAATAAAATAGCTTTAAAAATGTTCCCAAACAGGGAAATTTTAAATCCGCCAGTATGTTACATATAAATTTTAATAACATTTCATTTGTTTGCTTTACTCGTATTTATTTACTGGTTTTATATGAGAAAAGAATTATTTTATGTAAATTTCGCGGCTGCAGTTGTGTTTAACCTTAAATTATTTAAATATTTTCTATATAAGACATGTTTTTGTTTGCTTGTTCTCTTTTAAGAGATTTCTGCAAAAATCAGTAACTTAACCTCAAACAATGCAAAATACAATGGAAATCATACAAAAATTAATAAAGTTTGAAAACAGAATTTTTTTTGTTGCTTTTGAATAGAAAAGTGTGGAATCCTTCTGATGTTGGAGGCTGTGTGTGTATGAGTGGGGATGTATTTGAATTCGAGTTGGGAAATTATATTTTATTTAACGTTGCTTTACTTTTTTTTCTCTTTTTTTTTAATTTAAGAAACTTTTGTAAAATAACTGAAAGAAAAAATGGCGACAGATTTTTTCTCACAACAGCGTTTAAGCGAAAACATTAAATAGGAAGGAGTATGTGTGTGTGTGTGTGTTCGTGTACATACCTGAAGATGCGTATTTAAAATTTAATAAGTTTCTTAAGTATGTAAATTATTTACTTGTATACATTTATTATATACCTTAATATATATACATATGTACATGTTTATAACAAATATGTATTGTTTAACTACATAATGTATAATAATATATAGAATTCATCTCTTGTTGATGTACACTTACATACCCGTGCATACATACATACATTCATATTATAATACTATACAGGCAAATAAATACAACTAAATAATATCTTGGGAGTAAATAGCATTTTGTCTTTCAAATAGTCATCACGCAGCATCATCTTCAGCATATTCGTCCTGCCTCCTCGTCCTCCTTCTTTCAAGCCTTATGAATAACCAAATGGAAACTCTTATTGGATAATACAGTGCTACTTTAGTCAAACTTCTGATGTCTTGCAGCTGCTTTCGATGTTTTCCACTAATGTTTATTTATAGGTATGTACACGCATATGTATGAGTGTCCTGTACAACCATCTATACATATAACGTATATCTATGTGCGTGTATGTTCATTTTTGGCCGCATTGGTGTTTCGTAGCTGATGTGTTTGGTTTATCCTAAAGGGATTCATTATAGTATTAGTTTTTGCTATTGAAATTATAATTATTTACAAAACAAACATTTCCATTTAGTAAACGTTCATTTAGTTTCAAATATAACAAGCTATGTTGCTGTGGCTGCTGCTGCTGCTGCTTCATGTTATAGCATGTTGGGTTTGGTTTAAGGTCTTAACGAAACCGGGTTGTTGTGTTTTATTTTTAAATCTTTTAGAAAGTGCAATTTAGCAATGGTTTCCAACAAGCACAGTTGTGTGGTTAGGTTGAGAAAGAGAGGTGATGTGTACGCCATTATTGGGCTGTTATTGTTAGAACGCAAACCTATCAGCTTTTACAGGAATTTGAAGTTTTGCTAGTATCGAAAGTCTTTTGGGCCCAATTTGGTCTCGTTGGGTTTACCTTTGAAAACGCTTTTTCGGATTCTTCAATTGTAAATGAAATAATGGCACACACAATTTCTTATAACACAGCTAGCTCTTAAATCCTTCACAATATAATTTACACTTACTACCGCTGTGTATTAATACACTAGATTTGCATGCTTTTCTGATTTAAGACTGTCTGGCACAATTTTTAAAATGTTAAAGTCTGCCTGAGCCGAACACCTACCTGCTGTTCATACTTCTTTATTAACGTCCGCAGTGATCATAAACCATTCATGTATTTGCCAATCATAATTCTAAACTCAAATTTACAAATATAATAGCTACACACATACATGCACACATGCTTACGAAACAATAGGAACGCAACAACGACAACAAAAACATTGGAATTTTGAGTTTTTTCTTTCAAGTATGATTGTTTGGTTGTGTATTATGTTATTAGCTTTATGTCGTGCAAATGTGCGTGCACATTTATAACCAACAAATCAACAGCTCGCACAGTTGACAAGAAATGATACAAATACGTTATAATAAAACAACAGAAAAAGGTGTTATACTCGTAGTTGTGAAAAGTTATGAGGATACTGCTTGCAGACTTCGATGAGTTCTTTAATATGTCCACTACTCGAAGAGTTGTCAAAAAGTTTGAAGAACTGGGTGGGTTATGTACTTTTACGGACCGCTGTTACAGCGTTGTCAACTACTTGTAACCAAAACGCGCTGTGAACTTACGCAAAAGGCGTTAGAAAGCGCTAACCTATACATATTCGCTAGAAAAGCATAAAAATTGTTTATACAATATTAACTAACTACTTGTGAGTTCGAGTCCAACTTCAGTCAAGCAGAGGGATTATGTTTATACCCTTTCACAAAAATGTATAGGGTATATATAAGTTTTTGATTCCGTTTGTAATTTCTACAATTTTTATTTGCGACCCTTAAAGTATATACATATTATGAATCAGAATTAATGGAAAACTCGATTAAGCGATGTCCGTCTGAAATACCGTTTCTGAGAAAACCATTAGACTTACGACCTTTTTTCCTTCACCATTCTTTTACCCCATCGAGACTTCCCGATTTGCTTGGAATTTTGTGAGAAGATCATTCAAATGGTGTCAGAGGATGAAAACGTCTTGAACTGCAATTTTATGTCTGACGAGGCACATTTTAATTTAAACGGCCATGTTAACAAACAAAATTGTCGAATATGGAATAATTCTAACCCACAGATACTCAATCAGGTGTACACAATGTGGTGTACAGTTTCTTCAAGGTTCATTGTCAGGCCTTACTTTTTCGAAGAAAATGGTCTTACTGTTACGGTCAATGGAGACCGTTACTTAAAGATGTTGGAAGAGGTTTTCTTTCCAGAATTGCGCCGAACGAGAATCCCTTTCAACACTGTTTGGTTTCAACACAGATGGGGCAACTTGTCACATAGCCACGCCTTTTATGAGGCAAAAATTTCCCAATAAACTGATTGAACTAATTTTTTTGCGGGTTTATTGCAAACAAGAAATTTACAAAAGAAACCCAACAAACTTCGATGACTTAAAGCAACACTCCAGGCATTAATGAATAACTTTTTGATAAGCTGTCGTACATGTGTCAACGAGGTTGGAGGCCATTTGAATTCAATTATCTTCAAAACTTAATGAATTACTTTAATAAAAACGTATTATTTTTCAAATGAATTTCTAAAAAATAAATTACATGAACTTTACAAAAAGTTATTTATGTAGCAAAATTGATCAGCCACCTTGTACAACAGAAAGTTTATCTTACTTTTGGCATATGATATGGTACGTTTTCCACATTATTGCTCCGTGTTCTAGAATATGATATGTAAAAATTTCGTTTTTGGTGCCAACGAAATTTAAAAACCGCACGTTCCCACTAAAGAATTCTTCGCACAACAAATTTCAAAAAGCACCAGAAAACGGCGCGAAGCACACCCAGTTGACAACACTGGATTTATTCATAAGCCATGATGATTCTCAAGTTCAGTTTAGTCTATACCATTGATCAAATTCTTTCTAGTTTCTGTTCCAGTCGTAGATATTTGGACATTTCAGACATGCACTAGTTACACGCAAAGAAACGGCAGTTTAAAATATGGTTACAGCAACATTAGTATATGCACCATAACATTGAGTATTATTGTTAAAAACAGTTTATTATCGATTTAATTATAGTTTGCTTCCCCATAAATATGTTTTCGTTTGCATTTCCATAAATTTATTCATATTTCAGAATATGGTTACATTTAACGTTAGTATTGTGCGTAATTTTCTTTTAAATTACTCGTACAATAGTTTTTATTGCACCCAATACTAAAATATTTATTTTTATTATATCTTACTATCTTACTACTATTGTCAACATTAGCTTTGTGGTTAATTTTGTGATTTTGTTATAAAAAGGATATGTTTTTTGATCTCAATTAAAAAAAAAAGTTTGTGTTGATTTAGCAAAAGAAAAACGAAAAATTAGAACTGTGCAAAAATGTATATAAAGCGTAGGCAGAAATCAAAAGGTACGTTAAAATATTAATATTTGTATGTACGTTGTAATTAACAATGCTATGATGAAGTCAAGCATATTGTTCGACAACCATATTATGGTTGTGCTCAACAATACTATTGCTACAACCTAAAGAATTTTAACGACTAACCATACTATTGTTGGTAACAACCATGCTATGCCACATCCAACCATATTAATATAGTTATATATGATTAAAACAATTAAGTTTTTTATTCGCTATTTTTAGCTTCTACCATTTATACCAATAAAAATTATAAATGGCTTGTTAAATGGTAGAAGCTAAAAATAGCGAATAAAAAACTTAATTGTTTGAATTTTTGTTCTCTGCTTTTCGATACTTTCAAAAAGCAAATCGTAGCAACCAACGGTTGTTCATTTGTTTGAAAGGTGTAAAGAAATTTTAGAGAGGTAAATAAATGAAAAGGCTTGTTTTTTGTGTTTTGACAGGTATTATTAGAGCATTTTTCTTTTAAATTCTCAGCAATTTATTTATATTGCTGGGATATAAAGTTGAATGTTGGAGAATATCTTTCAAAAATGTCCAAAGTCTACTGATGATTAGGGTAGTTCCTATGAAATGTCGACATATAGATAGCTGGGAAACATAGAGAACAAGCTATTTATAATTTTTATTGTTATATATGATTTTTAAATATACAATATCTGTCAAAATACTTAACAAATTTATTTTTTTCTAGCTAGTAGATGCTAAAACTAATTGAAGTCGAGATCATTTGCAATTATGGAACCTGATTATATTTTGCGAACTATTCGTAATTATTTAAAAACTAAAAAAATATTGATTCTATATCAATTAAGCTCCTTATGACATTAGTATGGTTGTTTAATGAAATTAATATGGTTATATAATATAATGGTTGTCATAGGAACATGGTTGGGAATGACATTATTATGGTAACTTTTACTAGGACTGTGGTTCTTCATAATTATAACAATGTTAAACCAGAATATACTGTGGTTATATATAAAAAAAATTTTTTTTAACTATAGTAAAGCGTGTCAATGGCGTTTCAAATATAACAATATAAAATTATCTGTACCAACCATATAATTCCAAAATAGAATGTTGCTCTTAGAATATTGTCAAGTCAATCATATTTTTGTTCTACGTGTAGCTAGATATCCTGAAAGTTCTAAGGAAATGTACCCTTTTATATACACGTATATAATAAATAAGTAATTCCAAAAATCGTATTTTCCTTCAATTCATATATTTTAGTGTTTAATTAATTTCTCTTGTCCAAATCCTTCCTAATTTGACCACTTACTAAGTTGAAAAACAGCGAACACTAAAACAAATGTGTACCTATAAATTAAAACTTCTTTGTTGTTGCCGTCTTAGCAACACATTCCTTGACCACACATGCCAGCCTGACTCTAAACCCACTTCGAGACAAACGAAACCTCCCAAAAAATAAGAAACAGTAAACCACTATTAACCTGGCAACACACAGCCGCAACTTTATTGTATTGTAGCACAATGCAAGCATTGCATGTCACCATTCGAACTTAGGCAGCATTCGTCCGTCGTTGCTGCATAAACAGGTTGGGTTTTGGCCAAAATTTTGCAATTAAATATATTTCACAAAAAAAAAAAAAATAATAATAATTTCCACCTGCTTTAACCCCTTTACTTCCTCTTTCCTTCTTTCCATCCATCCTTACATGCTGCCTTCTTTGGCTTTTTCTCTTCCATCGATATGCAAGATTTGTTGTTTTAGCACCTGTCACATGTTTAATTGTGACTCATTTTGTTCAGTGATACTCGTACATATGCACGATACGTGTGCCGCTTTGATTGGTGAATTTAGTGCTATGAACTCAGTGGTAGTTTCCAGAAAAGTGTCACATTTTTATAAATAACAATTGTTATAATATGAGTGTTTTTTTTTTCGTCAAGAAAAAATAGTAAATTAATCTCATAAAAAACAACTATAGGTTTATTTCACCTTTTCGAGCATCATCCTAAGCGATGAAGTAAATTTTTAGCTTGATGGTTCTTTTAATCGCCAAAATTGCCACTTTTGGAGTTCTGGCAACTCACACATGACTGTCGAGAAACAAATGCATTCACAAATGCCACTGTTTGGTGTAGACTTAGGGCTGGAGAAATAATTGCTATATATTTTTTAAGCATTTTTTATTCATTGAATCTTCAAAATGAACTAACATTCGAATCTTAATACTAAATTTAAAATTAAAAAATAAAAATGTGCTTGTTACTTAAGTCCGGCCAATGCTAGACAAAAATCTTTATTATGCGGGATCTATTTTGGTAAAATCTCCTATTGAATAATCTGATGGTGGCAACTGTACTCGTATCCCTTCTTCAAAATTAAGTATATTGCGCTCGAGAGGGTTTGGATGTAGTTCCAGTGTACTGACATACCTTGTCGCGTACTTTCCGCGTAGGGGTCATCCCCTGTGTACTGGCCCAATATAAAAAAAACGAGAACGAGAACCAATGGTTGGGGTATTATTTTCATTGAAGGCACAATAGGCAAAAATATGTACTTAAATATATACATTTGTACAGGGTGCCCACCGAAAACTTATATTACTCACAGTAATACAATTGTAATCCTGACTGTATGCGATGTGGCACTGCAAAGCATGCAATTGTGTCGTTAAAAAGTATTCAATCATATCATCACAATATCACAGTTACCGTTACACCGTTTTCATTTTCCAAGAAGTAAGTTCCACTGATTTTTCCTGACCAAATTGCACACCAATCTGTTACTTTTAATGGATGCAAATGTGACTGATGAATAATTTGAGGTGTTTCTATTGCCCAGGACCGACTATTCTGTTTATACATATACATATCCTTTCAAAAAGGTATATATAGGGTGTTTTTTTAAGCCCGATAGAACTTGAAATTGTAAAAAATAACACAAAAAATTAAATTGTAATCAAAATTTTTTCTTATTCGAAAGATCAATACGTGACATTAACATTTGAAAATGATTTCGGGCATATGGGCACCGCGGCTGTTCTTGACGAAGCGCATTCTGGACGTCCAATTTTGGGCCACTTTTTCGAGCACTGCTGGCCGTATGTCACGAACAACACGAACAATGCTGGCCTCCAAGGCGTCAATTGTTGCTGGTTTATCAGCATAAACCAGTGACTTCACGTAGCCCCACAGGAAATAATCGAGAGGTGTCAAATCGCACGACCTTGGAGGCCAATTGACAGGTCCATTTCTCGAAATCAACTTATCGCCAAATTTTGATTTCAGTAAGTCGATGGTTGCGTTCGCCGTATGGCACGTAGCGCCATCCTGTTGAAACCACATCTCCTCCGGATCAATGTCATCCATATTTTCAAACAAAAAATCATTGATCATGGTGCGGTAACGATCTCCATTGACCGTAACGCGAGCTCCGGCCTCATTTTTGAAGAAATAAGGTC
This sequence comes from Thecocarcelia acutangulata, assembly GCA_914767995.1. Classification (NCBI taxonomy): domain Eukaryota; kingdom Metazoa; phylum Arthropoda; class Insecta; order Diptera; family Tachinidae; genus Thecocarcelia; species Thecocarcelia acutangulata. The sequence continues at coordinate 71,058,073 of OU612095.1, forward strand.
CGATGATGCCACCAGCATGAAAACCGCACCAAACAGTGCATTTTTCTGGATGTAATGGAGTCTGTAGGATCTCTTGTGGATTGGTCTCACTCCATATGCGGCAATTTTGCTTATTAACAAACCCGTTAAGCCAAAAATGCGCCTCATCGCTGAACACAATTTTGCGATAAAACAACGGGTCATAATTTATAATAATTCATGGATAATTTCGTAGCGTTGTTCAAGCGTGAGTCTATTCATGATGATTTGTCAGAGTATACTGAAACAAATAAAAAAAATGTTTCATCAAAATTTAATTTTTTGTGTTACTTTTTACAATTTAAAGTTCTATCTAGCTTAAAAAAACACCTTGTCACACATTATGGTTTTCTCATGCAAATCGGGGTTGTTATGGACGAGCTGTAACATTTTATTGGCGGTGGTGTAAATGGTATTGTGGAAGAAGCTCTAGTGTCAACTGAATCTTAAATGCAAACAAATGCAAATCCTTGTGCAAAATTATGGGCAAAATTGTTCTTTGAAGAGCAAGCTCCTGAGCACAGCATCGAATTTAGGTTGATGGATTGTTTTAAACATTTTCTTGAGCAGCAGTACCGTTTTCAGCCGATCTTGCAGTACGCTGTGGTCTATGCTTGAGCCTATCAACTATTGAACCTCTTCCTTCGAAATCATTCACTACACGATAAACAGTGCGTTTTGTTGGCACGTTGTTTCTCCCAAAACTTTCAAGTAACTTTCTCATCGTCAGTAATCGATCATTGATTTTGTTAAATTGTTTTAACGATTAAAACACGTTAGTTTATCAAATATTTTTCCATAATAAATTTGCCACTTGCCACGACTGCCAAATATGAACTGTCAAGACTAAAGGCAGAATTAGTTTGTGCGTTCTTTTCCGTTCTGGATCAGCTGTTTTGTTTCTGTTCAATATAAACTATATGTGCATGGTTTGTTTTCACTTTTTCGTTCTGTTCTGTTGCGGACTAGTCTGTTGAAAATAGAATTCAACGTTAAGTGACGTCCAGATATGTGTATGTTGTACTTTCTTCAGGTATGGAAACATTTATTTTTTATTCAAATGTATATAATTTTTTTTTGTCAAAAGCTAAAAAAAATTTTTTTTCAATTAAAGATTTTTAAAAGTTAATACATTTTTATCAATAGAGCAACAATGGATGATTAAAACAATTATTATTTTAGCGAGGAAAAAGTTATATTTTGTATAAGAAGTGTCATAAACTCTGCAGATTGTGAGAAAGAAGTGATCACATTTTCAAATTATTAATTTGTTTCTTTTTTTGTTTTTTCATACAAGATATATATTTTATTCTTCATTCCAATGTTTTTCTTTTATTTATGCCCTACTATAAAAAGGCAGAATATTTTCACGGAAAAAGTAATTGTAAAATATTTGCTACAGAGCTAAACGTCACAGAACGGCAACAGAATGTAAAAACTAATGAGGCCTTAATGCTTATCAAAATGGCAGCAAAACAGAGTAGTATACCCTCCCGGCGGACACCCGGTACCATACTTTTGACACCTCTTGTGCTTGATTTTAGTACGGATGGATTGAATTTTCTTTTCAGTGTAGTTTTAGTCAAAAAGGGGTATTCTTTTGGGAACACGTCTGATTTTTAAAAAACTCCAGCGCAACCAAGGTCGTGCCTAATTATTTTTCTAAATGTTTATTTGCCTCTTTCCTTGTGGAATGGTTAAATTTCATTCTCCGCTTTTCTAATGTCGTTTCATAATTTTTGAATATGTGTAAATATTTGCTTTTAATAGACTATGTTTAGTTTTTTAGTTAGTGTTCGGTTCGGTAATCGTAAACTACACAGCGCGTGTAAGAATACTCTGAAATCATTACAGTTCGCGATTTAATTGGTTTCACATTTTCTAGTTGTTTGTTGTTGGCGTTGCTTTTTTTTTTTAAGTTTATATTGTGTTCGTTTATGAATGGCGAAATCAAACTGTGAAAATGTTTATTTGTATAATTTAGCATCTCTTCTCGTTTTGTGCAAAACTTGTGCCGAGAAAATGTGGTAAGAAAAAGTGTTTGCCTAGTTGTCGGTAGAGTGGTGAATGGTTGGTTGGGTGTCGCTCGTTTGTCGAATCCAACAATTATTATTTTAGTTTGTTGGTTTAGTTACTTAGTTCGTATGTTTGAATGTACATATGTACACGATGTGTTTTGTTGCTTGGTGCTTTTCTACACAGCAGCAAGCAACAAAAGTCCTTTTGTTTTATAATTTTAGTTTAAACAACAGCGTAGAACAATTATTGCGATTTTTTTTTTTTTTAATTTTCTGTCGTTTTATATTTCTCTCTTGTGCTCTTTAAATGTGCCGCTTTGTCGCTAAAGTTGTCGCTTTAGAAACCAGTATCACCAACGTTGTAATCATTGTTTGGTAGTGTAAAATCGTACAATGTTCATTTGTTGCTAAAACTAATTTCCTTTAACTATCAGCAACTGTTGTAGTTTTACAGAAACGTTTTCTGGGTATTTTTCGTGCATCCAATTATACTGTTTATTGCCAGCGAACTTGTGAAAGGATTAGGCTAAATCAATGATTTATCCTTCTTATATACGAGGGTGGTTCGGAAACCTCTTAGCCTATCAATAAAAGAGAATAGTTAGTTTTCCAAAAATATTTTTATTTTTCAAAATAATCTCCTGAAACTTCAATACACTTAGTCCAACGCTTTTCTAGCAATTCTATCCCTTGATTAAAATAGTTTTCCTCAAGGTCTTCAAAATAATGGTTTACAACTGTAATTGCATCTTCATTTGAGGTAAAACGCTTGCCAGCAAGGAATTTTTTTAGATTTGGTAAAAGTCACTGGGATCTTAATCAGAAGAATAAGGTGTGTGGTCAAGCAACTCGTACTTTAATTCGTTGATTTTAGCCATTGTTAAAACACTCTTGTGTGCTGGTGCGTTGTCTTGATGAAAAATTATTTTTTTGTTTGTAAGCCAGGACGTTTTTCTCGAATTTGTACATTTAATTGATCTAAAAGGTTGCAATAGTACTCTGAATCTATTGTTTTACCCTTTTGCAGATAGTCAATCAATAAAATACCATTGAAGTCCCAAAAAAACCGTTGCCATAACCTTACCAGCCGATTGAATTGTTTTTGCCTTCTTTAGGGCACTTCTTCCAGCTTCAGTCCATTGTTTGGATTGTTCTTTTGTCTCTGGAGTATAGAGATGGATCCATGTCTCATCAACAGTTATGAAACGACGCTTAAAATCCATTTTATTTCGCTTAAAACGATCCAATCAAGCTTGAGAAATGTTCATTCTTATGCGTTTTTGGTCGACTGTTAACAAATGCGGCACCCATCTTGCAGAAAGCTTTTTCATCTGTAGTTCTTCATGCAAAATTAAATGGACTCGATCATTTGAGATGCCCATGATGTTAGTTATTTCACGCACTTTTATTCGTCATTCATTTAATACTACAATTTCTGTGGTTGTTGCTGTTTTTGGACGTCCACTACGTGGTTCATCTGCAATGCTTGTACGACCGCATTTAAATTCAGCAACCCAATTTTTTACTTTCACCTAACACATTCACCATATCATTATGAATTTCTTGTCCCGATAAACCTTTTTTGTGTAAATATTTAATGACACCACGCATTTCTAATTTTTCCATTGTAAAAAAAATCGCGGATGCGTCTTTTGTGAACACCTGTTTTTATATGAAGGAGTTACCAGATCGAAACATAATTTAACATGTGTTCATAGCAGAGATGGAAATTTCCAAAACATTTAAACTTTTCTGTTTATACCGCGCTTTTTGTGCTAGACTAAGAAGTTTCCGAACCGTCCTCGTATTTAGCCATTAACAATAGCCTTCATCTGCTGAAGAGCTCAGTAATGAATTATTGCAATCGGCTCTATCAAATGAAGACAGTGTCGTAAAGTGAGAATTAAGGAATACCGGATTGGATTGTGCTCTTTAAAATTTAAAAAAAAAATTTTTATTATTGAATTCTAAATTTTATAATATATGTATATATACAGCGTTGTCGAGTGTTTTAACAATGGCTAAAATCAACGAATTAAAGTACGAGTTGCTTGGCCACCCACCTTCTCTTATGATTTAGCTTCCAGTGACTTTTACCTGTTCCCAAATCTAAAAAAAAAATCCTTGCTGGCAAGCGTTTTACCTCAAATGAGAATGCAATTACAGTTGTAAACCACTATTTTGAAGACCTTGAGGAAAACTATTTTAATCAAGGGATAGAATTACTTGAAAAGCGTTGGACTAAGTGTATTGAAGTTTCAGGAGATTATATTGAAAAATAAAAATATTTTTGAAAAACTAACTATTCTCTTTCATTGATAGTCTAAAAAGTTTCCAAATTGCCTAAGTAGCTTTATAATTTTTTTTTGCTTACAATTTCTTGCATCGAACAGGCTGGTCTATTCTTGTTCCTTTCTTATTTTTCTTCAAAATAAAATATAATGCAAGCTATTAATATTAATTGATAATATTGCAAACTGGCCTTTTAAATATTACAAATAAATTAAAAATAACCTAGTGTCAAATTGATTTCGAAAATTCGAAATTAAAACCACTTCATACACCAATGCAAACACTTCGACATGTTCTCCTGAAAACAAGTGTTTTCCTTTGTAGTGGAAACATGGTATTATATAGGTTGAAAATAATTGTTAGTTTCTTACGGAATAAAATATTTTTTTAAATATATTCATTCACAAAAGAAACTGAATCAGTGGTTTTTATGTTTGCAATATATCAAAAATATAATAATGAGCAAATCTCATAACATTTAATTTACATACATTGATACTCCATAGAAAATCTGCTGGAGAATCTAAGTACTTTTTGAAAAATCCAGCGGCCTGCCTACCCAACCTAACTTACATGCATTGATTTCCAATTTTTTATCTTGAACCAGTACTCAGGGAATGATCCCTACATACACAGTGCCTTGTACTTAAACTAGCGTAGTAGGTTATGAGCAGTATTTGTGATCGTTTAACCTAAAACCATCAATAATAACAAGAAAAGACCAAAACAAAACTTATCGCAGCGTTTAAAATTTTGAAATTAAATTAGTCAAAACTGACTAATGCTCAGACTAATAAAAATGAGCCTGCCCTCAAAAGAAGTAATAATTAACATATATATAAAGCATGGACGAGACTGAAAAAAAGACGGGTACACGAGTCGAACTCACTAATTTAAGCACGAATAACACACCAAGAAAATCAATCCTGCGATGTCTTCAAATAAGTATAAAATGTTTGAATCAAGTGTAGAATTCTTGAACTGAGTAAAGACCCACACGAAAACAGAAATAAATACATATTTATGAACTGATGAGAGATTGGAATAACCGGTTCTCTAAAGAAATAAGCTGTATATGTTTTACTTGTAAAATATTATTTGAGCATTCATCCCTTTTGAATTCTCATTAATTTATTTAAAATTATGGAATATAAAGGGTAGTTAAATTTTAAGGGCCGATGTTGATTTTGAGCAAAACACAATTATTGTCATTTCTTTTTGATTTCTTTATTATAATATACGGTATATAATATATAGAATGCTCAAGTTATGTATAGAACAAAATATCGGCCAAATGGCCGCCGCGACCTTGGCGGCTCACCACCGTCCAATGGTCTAATTTTTGAGGTACTATTCCGTTAATAAGCTGAATTATCACAACCTTTATATCTCGAATTGTTGCTGTTTTATCGACGTACACATTTTCTTCCAAATAACCCCAAAGAAAGAAGTTCAACGATGTCAATGCACATGATCTTGCCGGCCAATTGACATCAACACCACGTGACATAGCACAGCCATTGAATTTGTTGCGCGAAAGAGTCATTCTTTCGTTAGTTGTCTGGCAACTGGCACCGTCCTTTTGAAACCACATATCGTCCACATCCATATCTTCCAATTCAGGCCATAAAAAGTTCGTTATCATCTTACGATAGCTAACATCATTCACTGTAACTACCTGATTCTGGGCTCATTTTGGAAAAAAAAAAAATGTATGCCCAATGATGCTTCCAGCCTATAAACCGCACCAAACAGTCACTTTTTGTGGCTGTATTGGATTTTCGACAATTTTGCTCATTGACGCATCCACTGGGGTTAAAATGTGCCTCATCGCTGAAGATGATTTTCTTCGAAAATTGATCATCCACTGTTGCCATTTCTTGCCACCATTCTGACTATTGCTCAATTGTGTATCTTTCCTTGGTTCAAATTTAGTTAGTCTGAGGTTGTCAAATGAAATGCTGAAAATAAACTTGATGTTTAGATGCGGTTCACTTTCAACATCGGCCTTTAAAATTTAACCACCCGTTACCAGTACACAGGTGATAACTGCTATATTATGCTGTGCATTGGTAGTAGAACTAGAAAAATAGATTATGAGGATTAGAAAAAAAGAAGTAGTGTTTGCGGATTATAGACTTTTCAACACAATAGGTGACAATGTATCATTACTTTATATCAGCGTGGCTCTTTCTGATCATGAACCCACTGCACGGGGTGAATTATTCACGATTCACCAGCCTCCCCGAGTGGCTGGCAAGACTCATATAGGTCGAAACTGTTACTATACATGTGTAGCCCTTTACTGAAGAGATCGGGCCTCCTAGTCCCTGCTGTATGCAAGTTCGCACACAGTCAATGCCAGACAAGGCTCATGAGTTGGTAGGCCGAAGTCCATTAGGAGTATCAACCCTCAACTAACTCACCCATCCACCACTCCCCTATACGTAGTAAGTATAATCGATTTACGTCAGCACCGGCCTTGACGACCTTATCTGACGATGGACCAAGTCCACGGGATAAAGTAGTCACGGTTCATCAGCGTCCCCTGGTAGCTTGCAAGTTTCACACAAGTAATGGAACTTTTTGCATATGTTTGCAGCATACTGGCCCTTGCTGCAGGGTCGAGTCTCCTAATCCCTAATATATGTAGTTCCTCAGTCAGTGGAAGACAAATCTTCATGAAAGGTCGAAGTGCATAAAGGGCAGCCTTAACAGTCCTTAATCAATTCACACGCTTAGTCATTACTAATGGTTCCTTACATTACATGTATCTGTTGCAATACAAGATTAGCCCGTCATGGTACAATGCCGGTGAGTTAGTGTAACGTCAATCCCCAAAAACGGCCTGGAAAATATATCTGAAAATTACCGTCCAATTGTAATTTACTCTGCGCTTTCCAAAGTAATGAAAAGTATGATTAACTACAACCTTGTAAAGTATTTAGAATCACATAAATTACTTTGTCATTGTCAACATGGATTTCATAAGGGTCGCTCTACTGGCGATCTTTTGGCATATTTCTCGGAGAAATGGACTCTATCCATAATTTCGGTGAAAGTAAAGTGGTGGCAGGCGTTTAAAAGAGTGTGTCATTTTTCATTACTGTCAAAACTTATCGCTTTTGGTGGCAGTAAAGATTTTTGCCGGCTTACAACGAGCTCAAACGTGTTGTTCTAAATAGGATCTCATCTAACGAGTTCAAGATCAATTCAGTGTTGCCATGAAACTCAGTTCTGTCTTCTACTCTTATCTCTTATTTTTTTAACGGCCTTCTGAGTCAAACTACTAATCCTATTCACTCTTGTAAACAACAGCAGCATTTGTCATTCATACTGATGGAACTATATGCACAGCTTATCCGAGATCGGTGCCAAGAGGCAATTGAATAATGATCTTCTTTTAGTCTCCGAATAAGGTCGTAAAAATAGGGTTGACATCAACACGCGCAAAATTCAGTGCTGTTTATTAACACACAAACCCATGACCGTGAACGTTTATTCAAGTGTACTCATGGATGGTATAAATATTGAGGAAACAGATGTACTGGAGGAACATTGAGCATGCACTTATAATGAACATTTTGTGTAATGCTCGCTAGACTGAACACATTTTCTATGCCTTTAAAGAATCATTCCAGTGTCTGCATTATATGAAACGGTGTAAGATGTATTTCTTTCTATCCGATCAAATTACTATTTATACCATTCGCTAACTAGTTAAGATGAAATAGCATTTAGGCAGCTCCTGCACAACATGGTTGTTCAATTTATGGACGAAAAAGTCAGTAAGCATGGCTCCAGAGCGGTCTACATTGACTGCAATCTTCTGACCGGCATTGTATTTTAAAAAGTAATGACTAATGATTTTTTAAACCCAACCTCTTCGTTAATATTGAGCCACCCTATATTCCTAACTTTGACTGTTTCAACAATATATATATACCCCCCCGGGGAACAGGTTTTGCTTGGCGTATTCCTAACTTAGGCGCTCTGTTTTTCGGGGAAAAGAGGGGAAGGGGTCCCTCGTTTGGTGCGGCAAACAAAACTCTAGGAAGCCACATGACTTATGTTGTGTTGGCTTCCGAAACCCTTACCAAGGGTATAAATTGGCGGGAAGTTCTGCTTGCAGTTCAAGCCAGGCTGATCATGGTTGAGGTGCCTACCTTGGCTGAAACGTTCTGGCTGTGGTTGAAACCTAAATCGCAGGAAGGGAGTGTTAGTATCCTTGATAATTGTTTGGTGATGGCTTTTTTCGAGGGCTAACACTCTCCCGAGGATCTGTTGCCTATACAACAGATACGTGTACTGTAAGGAACCAGTGGTGATGATTGACGGGTGAGTTGGTTTAAGGGCTGATGCTCTTAATGGGCTTCGGCCTACCAACTCATTAAGCCTTGTCCTCCATTGATTGCTGGGAAATTGCATATATGAGGGATTAGAAAGCCCGAACTCCTCAACAAGAAGTTGTTCACATGATCGCAATCATATGACAAGAATTGCTACCTGTGTGAGCCTAGCAAGCCACACGGGGGCGGTGGTGAATCGTGAAAAATTCACTCCGTGGAATTGGTCCATCATCAGGTTAGGCCGTCAAGGCAGGTACTGATGTAAATCATTTTCACACTTGTTTCAACAATATTTTGTGTATGAAAAACTTTCAACAGAATAAGGTAAAGTATTAACTGCGAAGTATTTTTTAAAGAAATTTGTCTCACTTTGATCGTACTGAAATTAAAACTGCTGCACAACTTTAAAGCTCAACCACGTATTTGCAGCACTTTTGCCCTGGGAATCCTGTTTAAAGCCTGCGTTAGTGTGTGTGTGTGTGTGTGTGTGTGTGCTTTTGTGCATGTAAAAATATCGAGGCATAAGTAAAATCGTATAAGTGTTGTTGGCTTTCATTATGTTTGAGTTCACCATCAAATCATACAATGCATCATACAGCGATGGCTAACAACAACAGCAGCACCAACAACTACAGCAACAGCCACAAACCCAACACTTTCCCGGCAAAACTGGCTTACACATACTCGTACACATCTTGCCAGCACACATTCCAATGAAAATCTTTAAACAAATACACGCATATACATACCTACATACATACATACATACATACTGCATCCTTGCAAAATAATTGTGAATTTGATGCAGTTTAATGTGTAGAGGAAAAAAGACCCTAAAAGAAATTGGAAAAAATTGTTGTTGCAAATTAATGTATGTACGTATGTGTGCACGTATACATGGCCTATGCAAACAACACATATACAAACATACATTTGTATGTATATTTCTCCTTTCTCCAGTTGTCAGTGTAGAAAAGGCGAATAGGATCCCAAGTACAGCTGTAAAATAATAAAAAAAAATCATTATTATTTGCCTGGTAAAGTGTAGTTTTGTTAGTACATGTTTTAAAGCATAGATACACGCAAACATACATACATACTCGTATATATGTATGTATGTACATGTGTTAATAGAGAGTGCATTATTAAAGAGTGCATATGCATAAACATAAGTTGTTGTATATGTATTGGTTTGCATATGTTTATAATTCCATGACTACTTTAATACTTTACTTCTACAGCACTTTTTTGCTTGTTTTTTATTTACTTTTTACCAGAAAAAATAGAATCTACAACAGAAATTTTTGCATTTTGCACAAAAAAAAGGATACAAAAAGCTTCTCATGAAACTGAATGAAACAGTATAAAAGATATGAGTTGAAACCACCCACTTGAGCAGATTTCATTTTGTGCCTAAAGTCTTGCTTGCATTCATCTCCCCTAAACCTGTCATTCCGTTTAATTCGTTATCGCAACACCGTGGGATTGCGTCACGTCAAAGTGATAGTTTTTGTGTTTTGAGTACCAAAAATTGAACTGAGTGAGATGAAAACCATAAATTTTCGCTGGTCTTTATTGAATCTTGATCAGTTCAGCTCACTTTATTCACAATAAAAGATACGTGACTTATTTTTTTATAACAAAACGGATCATTTATTGAGTGAGGTTAGCTGTTATTCAGTTTTAGTTTAAATTTTAGAAAAAAACACAAGAACAATTCAAACAGCACTCTTTGCATGTTGTTCAGCTCGCTGTTGAAAAAGTAAAAAAGTTCGAACCTTTGATGTTCGAACTGAACGAACTTTATATCTTTATTCGTTGAGTTCGTACCGCAAAGGGCTGTCACACTAGGTTTAAATTTCCTGTGTTGCCAAACGTGAACAGTCGGTAAATCTTCATTTTCTGCACTATTTTACAAAACTCTGTATTCTCATTACATCAGAAGTGTATTTTTAAATTTTGATAGGCAACACTTCGAGTATTTATTGAAACCGGTGCATTACTTACAAATACGTTACCTCATTCTGTTGTTTTTGTAAATGTTGTAAAATTGTAACCATCAGTAATTTTATTACATTTTCATAAGGTGGCATGTCATAATGTCCATTGATCTAGATAATAATAAGATAAAGACTGTAGCCTATGGAAACCATCTAGACAACATAACAGAGCAGTTGGAATACGCTCTGAAGATGGTAAGTCAATGGAGTTTACAATGCGGACTAAGAACAAATCCAGCGAAAACGGAAATCTTCCTTTTTAGTAAAAAGTATACAATTCCACATTTCACACCTCCAAAAATGGATGGCACCATCCATTTAGGCGTCATTCTTGACAGCAAACTATCAGGCTACAATAGCCACTATCTATGTAAAAAAGTAATAGGCTCAACATGGGGCATACAACCAAAAGGAGTTGTGTGGCTTTATGACATGGTTATAAAACCAATAATATTCTATGGAGTATCAGTATGGTGGAAATCACTGGACTCCGCAACCAAGAGATTGCAAATTGAAAAAGTCAGTCGAATCATGGCAATACTAACCACAGGCGCCATGAGGACAACACCAACCAAAGCAATTCTTGCACTTATGAGCTGGATGCCATGTTACTTAGAAGCCAGGCAGATAGCATTAAAAGCCGCGATCAGGTTGAACTCGATAGGAGCATGGATCCACAGACCGTGGAGACATGCCAATATACTGGAGATTGAAAAGGACCTAGTCCCCGATCTAGTTGACTACTGCATCCCAAAACCATTCCTCTACCAAATTGAGGAATCTCCCCTAGAATCTGGATACTTCCATGTTTACACGGATGGGTCCAGAAAGGGGGAAAGGGTTGGGGTGGCATTTACATAGATGAATTTAACGCTAAAATATCCTTCAGATTATCGGATGGGTGCAGTGCTCTTCAGGCTGAAATAAAGGATATCATGATAGTAACGGACAGCAAGGCCGCAATCTACTCCCTGATTGGAATATGCACAAATTCTAGTCCAGTCCAGGAATGCCGGACATCTTTAAATAAGATGGCGAGACATTGTAACATAACCCTAAAATGGGTACATGGACATGGGTCCAACAATGGCAACAACATCGCTGACGGCTTAATCAAAAAAGGGACAGCCTTTGAGGATAGGGATATACCCCTTTTGCGGATAACCATTAACAGCGTGTTTGAAAAGAATAAAACTCCAAACACTGGAACGTGCACAAGAAAAGTGGCTCACAGAGCCCACATGCCTTATATCAAGGAATGTGTGGCCGCATATTAACCCTAAGAGACTGTGGGAGCTATTAAAACTGCCCAGATGGGTATAGTAAGAGTGACTGTAGCAGTCATCACTAGACGTTGCCCGTTTGGGAACCATACCAGAAGACTAGGCCTACCCCATAACGACTTCTGTGGAAGTTGCCAAGACAAGGAGGAGGAGGAGACACTCCTCGGTACATGCCGAGCATCATCGTCCAAGATACTTAGGCGAGCGGAGCTTCAACAGCCTATCTTTTCTAGCCTCAGTCAAACCGACCGCGCTAGCCTCTTTCATAAAAAGCAGTGGATGGCTAGTATAACAGCATGTAACGCTACACTAAAAGGTTCCCGCCTTTCCTTTCCATCCCCGCCCATCCTTTCCACTCACACAATATGTTGTCGTTTTGACAACATTCGTTCTTAATTGAACAAAACGATATCATCTTGACAATAAAACATTACGGTCCGGTTTTCGGGGAGCTAATTATAGTATTAGAGGTGCTGTGGTCTGACAACAGATACTTGTGATGTAAGGAACCAGAAGTAATGGAAAGACGGGTGAGGTGGTCAGAAAACAGGGTGCCCTGGCCAGACGTATACTAAAACAATGAAGAGCAGTACCATAATTAAATCGCGAACGACAGGTGATTCCAGAAAAACTTAGCTAAATGCGACATAGCGGGGATATGAAGGATTTGAAGATACGGTCATCTACGCAAAATTGACATGAATTAGCCACTAGTCGGTAATAATTCACAATCCACTGAAAAATTACTGCAGAATCTCAGTGGAATCGTCATTGAAATTTGGACCTTTTGGAGCCGTGCCTCCATAAGAAACCGTCACGGGCATATATACTGGGTGGCCCAGAAAGACCGAAGTGGTGTGAATTCCTTATAACTTTTTTATTATAATTTTTTTTTCTTTTCTTTTCAGTATTTTGTAAAGAAGACTTGGATAATTTATAATGGAGCAATACACAATTGAACAACGTGCCCAAATTGTTGAAATTTACTTTTCAAATCAACGGTCCATTGTGTTGACTCAGCGTGCATACCGTCGTCAATTTAATGTGCGGGTTGCACCCTCTCAGTCAACAATAAACCGTCTGGTTGCAAATTTTCGAGAACAAGGAGCAGTAAGGAACCTTCCTGGTCCCGGCAGACACCGAACTGTCCACACGGCTGACAATATTCAAGTGGTACAGGAGAGTATTCGGGAGGATCCAAAAACATCAACCAGGAGACGTTCGTCACAACTGGGCCTCTCAAGGACGTCGCTGCAGCGAATTTTGCACACCATAGGATTGTTTCCATACAAAATTCAACTTGTCCAAGAATTGAAACCAACAGATTACCAGCAACGACTTGACTATGCAATTTATTTCCAGCAAAAAGCACAAGAGAATCCAAATTTTATTCATAACTTAATAATGAGTGACGAAGCCCATTTTCAATTAAATGGGTTCGTTAACAAGCAAAACTGTAGGATATGGGCTACGGAAAACCCGAGAGTACTTCATCAACGACAATTGCACCCAGTTAAGTGTACCGTTTGGTGCGGTGTTTCTTCAGAAAGGATCATTGGCCCATTTTTTTTTTTGAAAATGAACAAGGTGTCGCCATTTCCGTCAATGGTGATCGATATCGGGCCATGTTGCAAAATTTTGTAAGGCCAGCCGTGGAAAACCATCCGCAAATATGGTTCCAACAGGATGGAGCCACAGCGCACACTGCGAGGGCCACAATGACTCTTTTACGCGACATCTTTGGTGAAAGAATAATTTATCGTAACAGCAATTTTAATTGGCCTCCGCGTTCCCCGGATTTAACCGCTCCAGACTGTTTTCTTTGGGGCTATTTAAAAGGAAAAGTTTATGTTAATAAGCCTAGGACTATTGAGGAGTTAAAAACCAATATTCGAGAAGAAATTAACAACATACCACCGGAAGTTTTGCGAAAGGTCATGGAAAATGTGTTGGAAAGAGCACATTTGTGCGAAGCAGAATATGGCCACCACTTGCGGGATATCATTTTTAATAACTAATCCAAAAATATTCCCCATAAATTTAATGTATTTAAAAAAAAAAAAATTAAAAAAATATCTCTTAAATAAAAAGTTATAAGCAATTCACACCACTTCGGTCTTTCTGGGCCACCCTGTAGTATAGTAAATGAGTCTTTCAAATAAGAAAATAGTGTGGTTAATACCTCACACATTTAGCTTACTGAAACACCTATAGTAAAATGCTTTGTTTTCCAAAACGTAACATCGTTATCACAACAACATTACAAAATATTTTTGTTTTACCTAAATCTGATATCTCTGGAGTCCTTGGTATTTCCGTATTCAACAGAAACCTTTCATTTAGACAAGATTAAAAGTTAGTATTGAGTATAAGTTATTATTGAGTTATTCGGGCATTCAGACTACATAAAATTGTCTGATTCGTTGTTAATCATTGCAACCTTCTTCTTACAAGGACTTCGACAACTCCAGATAATCTAGACATTTTGTCAACTTGGCCACTTGGAACTTTTAACTTGTAAAGTTTACGTTTTAGATGTTTTTCTTTATTTTCCACTGTTTTTCTTTCTTTTGTACTAATAAAAACTTATTCTAGTTAGATTGTTTTTTTCCCAATTTGTCATTGTGCGCAACGAAACAGGATGAAAATGGCAGAAAAAACCACACTGTTCAAACATATTCGGATTTAAGTTAAGAATGTGTGTGTGGGTGTGTGTGTGTGTGTGTGTGTGTGTGTGTGTGTGTGTGTGTGTGTGTGTGTGTGTGTGTGTGTGTGTGTGTGTCATGCAGTCGCATGTACATTTGTGTGTGTCTGCAGGATAGATACTCTATATATTAACATGAAGTTTTTTAGGTTAAATTTTGCATCCCACCTTGTTCGGTCTTTCTTCAGCAAACTCGTTTATGAGTTGAAATTTTTCTGTTTAATTTTTTGTTTGTTGTTGCTATCATTTTGAGAAAAAAACAGTGGTCGTTAATTTTCGGGGATGCTGTTTGACGGCATGTCTGCCTGTCTGTCTTCCTGCCTGTCAGGTTGCCAATGGTTCTCCCAACAAAATCCACCATGGGTGGCACCAAATCGAACACTTGCTGTATTTCTTTTCGCGTTTTATGTTTTGATTTGGTTTGCAACCGTTTCTTCTAGCATTTTATTGCATCATGTTGCAGACTTTAAAACTTGGTATAAATGTTGTCGGTTTGGTATTATTGTTTTGCTTAGGTCTCTGAATGGGGGAACTTTTTTGTTTCTAAAGTTTAAAGTTGAAGGGAATATGACAAGTACAACACACGAGGATAGTTCTATAATTACGATAATATATGTATGTGCCAACTGGTAGCTATAAGTTGATGCAACATTTATCACCCAATTGCTTCAGTTGAACATTGAAAAAATTCAAAGGCGACAAAACAAAATTCTTCGAACAATTACTGCAGCTCCATGGTACGTAAAAAACTCACGAATTCATAAGGATCTCTGTGTTCCTCATGTAAAAGACGAATTTTCTAAGTATGCGGCAAGGTATATCAGTAAACTGGAACTTCACCCAAATCCTCTTGCACGCAATATACTTAGTTTTGAAGGCCACTCTCGGTTGAGAAGGAGGGATACCCTTGCCACCATTAGAACGTTAAATAGGGGATTTTACCGACATTGACCGGGTAAAATAAAACATTTATGTCTAGCATTGACTGGATTTAATTAATATTGTTTATTTAGTATTAAGATTTGAATACTTATTGTTAGTTCACTTTGTGAAGATTCAATAAATAAATGAATAAAAAAAAAACTACCACAGCTTTGTAGCAACTTCTGCGTTTTCGTAAACGCATTATTTGAGTGGGTGTAATTGCTTGCCTTGTACTACACGCCAATCTTCCATGCTCGAGAAGTTCCACCGGGGGCCAGGTTTTGTCTTGGTGTATACCAGACCAAGGCATTCTGCTCTCTGGGGCTTGAAGGGGAAGGAGTTCCTCATTTGCTGTAGCAAATAAAACTCTAGGCACCCGCAGGACTTATGTTGTGTTAGGCTTTCAAAATCCTCACAGATGGTTAATTGACAAAAAGAAGATTAGCAAAGCCTCTAGGAGGTACTCTTTTTAGACTACCTCATATTTGAGGTGCCTACCTTGGCTGCAACATTCTGGCTGTGGTCTAAAACTAAAATCGCAAGATTATTAGCGCTCGAGGTGCTGTTATATTGCAACAGATATCTGTACTGTAAGAAACCACGTCCCCCCGGCGGACAGATTTTACCTTGGCATAGACCAAACCAAAACACTCTGCTTTCTGGGGCATAGAGAGGAAGAAGTCCTGCGTTTGCTGTAGCAAATAAAACTCCAGGAAGCCGTGTGACTTATGTTGTGTTCGACTTCCGAAACCCTCACTAAAGGTTAATTGGCAGAACGGGGAGGTTCTTATCATAACCATATTGTGGCTGATCATGGTTTAAGTGTCTACTTTGGTTAACACGTTCTGGCTGTGGTTTAAACCTAAAATCACAGAAAGAGAAAATAGTTTACCTGATAACTATGATGCATTCCGTTTTTCGTTTGGTAATAATCCCTAATTGTTGTTGTTTTGCAAGAGCTACCTGTAATGTAAGGAACCAGAAATGATAGTTAGGCGAGTGAGTTGATTAAGGGATGTCGCCCTTAATGTATTTCGGTCTACCAACTCATTAAGCCTTGTTTCCGCTTATCGTCTCGACCCATTTCCTCAAATTCCGACCACAATGGATTATTATCATCTCATGATAGCGAACACCATTAACGGTAACTACTTGGGCGACCTGATTGTTAATGACTCTGAGTTGACTTTCAATATCCTTAACATACCGAATTATCTTATTCCCTGGCTCTCTTGGCTTATTGACGTACAGGTGTTCATTTAGATACCCCCAAAGACACACAACGGTACCAAAAGGAACCAAGTGGGCTGGTTTCATGAAACTGGCGGCCTGTACAACCTACCCCCAAAGTAAGAAGTCCAACGGTGACTAATGACATGATGATAGTGAGGCCAATTAACATCACCACGACTCATCCTATTACAACCACATTGTCTAGGTCTACATCCTCAATTGCTAGCTACAATAAGTTCGTCATCATCTCGCGATAGCGAACACCCTTCACGGTAACTCCTTGGGCCGCCTGATTTTCGAAGAAGTACAACTAAAAAAGCATGAACAGGTGTTTTCATACACCCAGTTTACTAAGATTTGTGCACAATTCCCTAGATTGTGGACAAATTGGGTCGATTATACTGACCAAGGATATCACGAATTGCATTTAATTGTGTACCTCTCCATGATTGTATTTCTTAAACACTGAAGCAAAGAAATGTCAAATAAACTTTGTGGTTAGAGCGCACAGTAACTGAAAAATTGCTATTTTGTGTTCTGAAGTAAGCAGCTATATCACAGAATTCGATTGCATTCGAAAAACAAATTGAATCCGTATTTTGATTATTAAAAAACGAAAATTTTAAAATTTTGTCGGAGTCAAATCTATTCTATTAGACAATACTAGTTTCAATGTTGATATTAGAAATGATTTCATTTCGAAAAGTTTGTTAATTTTTCGTGTTTTGAAGAATCAAAAAATTAGTTCAATTCCATTTCCGAACGGAATTGAGCTTTACGACACAGCTGTAGTGCGAATCTCTAACTTTTAACGATCCGATAATCGCAAATTTTGTCGTCAAATTTCATCGCTTGCACTTACGATTGAATGATTCCGCGGTTGTTTTCTGTTCGTTTATATAAAAATTACCTGGCATCTCTGCAAAAAAAAAAAGCGAAAACCACAAAGAAGAAAAGAAAAAGCAATAACTTTTACCACAATAATAGGTGTAAATATTGATTTTTATATGTTGTGATTCTATTTTTAATATGGTAAATAAAATAAATTAATGTGTTCATATGTCCAATTTATTTGTTTATATGTACTAATTTCTATATGTACAGAATGACACTAAAACTAAAGCTTTAAACACATAGACGACAGCAAGCAGCAATCTGTCAAAAATAAAATACATGTGTTTAAATGCACACGATTATTTTAACGACATCACAGCAGCACGACTTCACAACATCATTTGCTGCTTCTGCCAACTTAGATTAATTTTTATTTTCGTAAGCAGCCACTATAAATATAAATTGGCAGCAATTAAAACTAAAATTTGTTTGAAATATTTAATAGAAATAAACATCACATAAATAAAATAAACAAATAAATTGATTAGTTTTTACAGTTTTACGTGATATTTTTACGTTTTCAGTCGGTAATTTTAATTTTATTCATGTAAAATATATATGTGGCACCTCTGAAATTTGCATTGTTTAAATACACATAGTGCTGCTGCTGTCTTTAAAATAATTATGTTTTATTCATTTGTAGTCGTGAAGTTGTGAAGTCTGCTGTCGTCTAAGTGCTTAGAGCTTAAGGCTGGTGATAATCTCTATAACTTTTTAAATTCATTAGCTGTCAGCTCAAAGATATTGTCCTATTCCCGAAAAAGATACCGGTTATCGCTTGAAGCGTTATGACTTGTTTCATTCCTTACAAGTCCGAATATCAAACGTTCAAAAGTCATTTAAACACAAAACACGCTTTACCGGTTGAAAAACTTATACTGAAATTTTTGTTCTTGAAAAAGTATATGGCTTGAAGTATATGGCCTGAAAAAGCTATCCCAAAGAAAGCTAAATATTGCCAGATAATTAAAAACCAAAAAAAAAAAAAAAACTATAAATTCCAAAAAAGACCTTAAGCTCGAATAATAACACATATTAAGAAAGGAAAAAAACGGTCGAAATAAAGAAATGATAAGCACAAATATTTTTATGTATTAAAAATCTGATTCTAAGCACTTTATTCGGTAAAATATCGTTATAATTATTTTAACGATTCGATTATCGTTAAAAAAGTTACAGAATCGCACTACTGAATATTGTTCTACTAGAGCGTATACTTAATGTTAATAAGTGGTTTATAACCCGCTTGAATTACATACACGCTGTTTATACAGTGGTTTAGAAAAAGTGTTTGGACTGGAGTTGTTCTCACAGCTGAGTTATTTTTTATTTTATGTTCGTTGGTTTATGTTTGTTTAAGTAAAACCCAAAATAACAAACAAAGACCGCGAGTTTAATTGTTTCTACAACTTTCTGCTGTGCTTGTCATATTAATATGAAAAAAGCCTTCCTAAAGGATATTCTTTCAATATTCAACATGCAACAGAAACAACGACGGCGACGAACTTGACGCAACCATTAAATAATGGCAACATAAACAAGAAGTATCGCAAGCTACAGCAGGAGCTGTGGCTGTGACTACAGCAACAACAACAAAAATTATAATATTCAACACCCGATAAAAGTTTAGTGTAGTTGTAGTCAGTCTACTTGCAACATTTGACTCGTTGTGTTGTGTTGTATCCTGTTTTTTTGTGCTTGTGTTTTTAGATGTTGTTTGGCTTCAGAAAGAAAAAAACAATTGTTTGCACTGCAATAAAAAGCGTTACGCGTGTTAAATGAAAGCTTGAAACGAATGCAATATATTATGAAAAACGAGTTATAAAAGGACATTTTAGGATTGAAATCATTCCAATAAGAGGGGTTGGGATTTTTGGAAATTACTTAGGAAAGGGAATAGAAAAACATATTGATGTATTTTGAGCAGAGTAAAAGTTCTGGTGTAAAGAAAACTGTGGGACCTAAATATGCACATATGTATGTCCACATAAACTGGCTTAGCTGATCACAGTCCTCTTCAAATAAGCTTTAACGATATTAAACCGGGCGACAACTTCATTTAAAGAGAAGGCGAAAAAATGCATTTAATAATTTACTAACGTGTGTGTATTTTCACAATTTCCATTTGTAAGGTTTCAATTAAACTTGTTAAAGTCTAAAGCAACAGCAACAACAACAACAACGACAAGCAGCAACAGCAAAACTAAAGAACAGCACTAACTAAAACAATAAGGCAGGCAAACAAAACAATGAGCAAGTGGAAGGTGAAGAGTAAAAGAAAAGACAAGCAAAAGATGCATTACTCAAACATTAACAACAACCTTTAGGCTTATTTTTCCTCCCTGGGTAAACACAATCATGCCACCAACACCACCAGCACCACCCACACACTGCACACTCTTCGAACCCTGCTAACAGCCAACCTTAAGCAGTAGAATATGTTCCCCCGTTATGCCACTTGAAAAGCTCACAACAACAGCCATCCCGCCCAACTCCCTACCTCCCTCCCTTTCCGCTGGCCAACCTGCCTGCCTGCCTGCTGCCTTTTTTCTAGCTCTCTATTTGCTTTACTTTGTTGTATTTAAAACTTTACAAAAGGGTTGTGTTGGTTTTATGCAAAGCACAAACAAAAATAATAAAAATGAAAACACACACACACACACACACACACACGCACACAAAAGGACATTATTATTATTTTTATTTTTTTAAGCAAGAGCAGCAGCAACAACAACAATAAAATGTATTACATTCACTTATTCACCCATAATACGAGTACTCGTGCTTAAGAATGGCTTGAAAAATAATAAACATCCACACATACATACTCACAGCCACACACACACACTTGTACACAAACATACACTTAACTCTTGCAAGAGGCACTAAAAAGAATGAAAACCATTTTTTTCTTAATATTTTTTTTTTTTTTTTTGCTTTTTTTGTTAAATATTTTTGTTTTCTATTTCTTTTTTTTTTTTTTTTTTTTTGTGGGAAAATATAAAAAAATTGTATATTTTTTCTTCTTATTGTTGCTGTTTTATCGCATATTGGGTGTGGTTTTTTCGTTTATCAACAGGATTCTTGTATAATATTTCGCGTTTTCTTTCGTTTGTAACCATATTTTCCCATTTTCCATTTACCCAAAAAAAAAAAGAACAGAAAAAAGTCGTCCTTATTTTTTAAAGTAACGGTTAGTTCATGTCAACATTTGACGTAAAAACAACTCATGTGCATACACATTAAAGCGTTATTTGAAAAGTGAGTGTGTATGTGTGTGGTTGTGGTTGTGCAGAGAGAAAGTCAGTCAATTCATTTTGCACAGATTTGAAAAGTAAATTTTATGATTAAATATTAAAAAAAAAATTTATATTTTGAAATGAAAGTTTAACCCTTAACATAAAAGAAAACCAAATTAAACAATATTTAACATAAGCAAGAGGAATTCGTAGCTGTCTTACTGGCTTTTGTCGAAACGCTGGCAGCTTTAACATTTACCTGTGTCTCAAAATGGTTTCCAAATGTAAGTATACTTAAAACAAAAATATTATTGCTTTTAAAATCTAAGAAATCCACTAAAAGTTCCCTGCTTAGAGTTGATAACTTTAAACCCGATATTATTTATTTTTCACAGAGAAGTAGTTGCACATTAAAAGTCGGCAGTATTTTAAAATTTAAAACAACTGATTCAGAAGCTAATTATGAACTTATTCATGCCAAGTTCGTTGATCACTTGCATTCGTCATACGTAAACTTAGTCACTTTGCTTTTAATCAAATGTTGTTGTTCAAAATATTTGCGAACGTTAATGTTCGAAATAAGTCAATTCATTATTTTTATTTTTTTATCTGGGACCAGTACTCAGGGGATTACCCCTACATATGCAGCGCATTGTACTGGAACTACGAAAATAGTTTATGATGAGGAGGAAAGAGGGAGTAGTGTTCGCGGAGTGTTAACAATAACAACACGAAAGACTAACACAAACTCTATTGCAGCATTTAAAATGTGGGAATCAAATTAGTTAAAACTGATGATTGATCAGTGTATATACCTTCGACACTGCTCAGATTAGTAAACTTTAGTCCAACAGCTTCCACACTACAAGGTAATGAAATGCATTCAATATTTGAGTAACTCCATACTAAGTTTCTAAAGCATTACTATAGATTCGTAACATAGGATGTTTTTTTTGTAGAGGTATAGAATTTTGAAACAAAATGTGATTTTTCATAAACATCAAATATACTATTTATTTTTTAACTTGAACAAGTACTCAGGTGATAACTCCTACATATGCAATGTAGTGTACCAGAACTAGGAAAATAGCTTGTGAGGAGGGGAAAGAGGGAGTAGTGATTATGAATATTTGACGTTATAACAGACAGTTGTGAAAAAGATTTATATCAGCACCTGCCTGTACGGCTTTATCTGATTATGGACCAGTTCCACGGAGTGAACTATTCACGATTTACCAGCGCCCGCGTGTGATGTGCTAGATTCACACAGTTAGTAATTTTTGCCATATGTTTGCAGCCATATGAGCAACTTCTTGTTGAGGAGTTTGGGCCTTCTAATCCCTCCTGTATGCAATTTCCTAGCAATCAATGGAAGACAAAGAAGGTTTAATGAATTGGTAGGCCGAAGCCAATTAGCAAGTCACCCGCCAACCATCACCACTGGTTCCTTACAGTACAGGTATCTGTTGTATAGGCAAAAGATCCTCGGGACATTGTTAATCCCCGAAAAAAGCTACACGCCAAACATTCATCAAGCTTCCAGCGTTTTAGGTTTCAACCACAGCCAGAACGTTTCAGCCAATGTAGACACCTCAACCATGATCAGCCCGGGTCGAACCATGCTGATTCCTGTTCTGCCAATTTAAACCCATAGTAAGGGTTTCGTAAGCCAGGGCAACATAAGTCATGCGGCTTCCTAGAGTTTAATTTGCTGCACGAAACGAGGGACCCCTTCCCCTCTTTACCCAAAAACAGAGTGCCCTGGTTAGGAACACGCCAAGGCAAAACGTGTTCCCCTTTGGGCGATATAACACACATAAAACACGTCTGTAGGTAACCTATTCCAAAATTATTGGCTATGCTTTTTATGATGCAAAAGATCCCCGAGATCGAGCATGTGGAGGTTCAGTAATTCTGGTTAAAAGCAGCCTTAAACATTATGCACTAAACGGAATAAGTGGGGATTACCTGCAGGCAACAAATATTTGCTAGAGGGTTTCCAGAACAACTTGGTTATTTCGTCGATTTATTCACCACCTCGATTTTCTATAGCAGAAACTCAATATTTAAATTTCTTCAAGTCACTTTTTTTTATTGGACCAGTTGGTCCAATGGTCTGTTGGATATAGGTGGTATAAATAGTAAGAAGGTCGGATGGAGTGAAGTATGACTTACACCGTTACGAAAACCCTAGGCAATTGAATGAATTGAATGAAATTGAATCTTCTTTAGAGGGATAAAAATGGGTTTAACTCAAGTGAACATCAAACTGTATTTACATTCCAAGAACATCAAGAGCACCCGATTCCTCAATACTTATACCATCGATGTGTAGAGATTAAGCAGCATTAGCGGTCGTTTGTTTGTGTGTTAATAAAAATCACTGGGTCTAACAAGCGTTAAAAGCGACCCTGTTTTTGCGACCCCATTCGATGTTGATTCGGATATACATATATGGACCGATATCGGAAATTTTCATTTTCTGTGTTTGGTAACCTCCTTATATTACCGGAACTGCTATTAAGCGAATAAAGTTATTTAAGTTCGCTTGCGGTACATTTTCATGAAAAAATTGGTTTAGACTATATCACGGGTGTATGTGGACCGATATCGGAAATTTTCATTTTTCATATTTAGATAAGCTTATTTTATTACCAGACTTGCTTTTAAGAAAAAAAGATGGTTGAAGTTCACTTATGCAACATTTTCATTAAAAATTGGTTTAGGCTATATCTCGGGCATATATAAACCGATATCGGTTTAATAATTATGTTAAGTTTGAAGCAAAGCAAACAATTTTTTCTTCAAAAATTTTCATACGAAATTGCGAAAAATAATGTTTTTTCCCGAATTTTGGATATATCTCAGCTATATGTGAACCAATTTTACTGAATAGCAAACCCATGAATGGGGTAAACGATTGGTAAAAGAAATAAGTTTCTAAGTCTAATGGTTTTCTCAGAAAAGGTAATCCAACGGCCGACAGACGGCCGGACGGACATCGCTTAATCGAATTTTCTATCAATGCTGATTTATGTGATCGGAAAAGAAACTTGTAGAAATTACAAAAAAGATTACAAACTTATAACGAGTGATTTTTTTGCTATTATCTTTTTGGCAACACTAGTTTTGACAGCTCACGCACGTTTTGTATCTTGTGTCACTGTCAAACATCTTCAGTTTGGTCTATAATTTAATCATGAATCGTCTTACAAACGAACAACGCTTGCAAATTATTGAATTTTATTACCAAAATGCGTGCTCTGTTAAGAAAGTTCATCGCGCGCTTTTTCCATTTTATGGTCAGTTTAATCGACCTACTGAGGCTTCTATTCAGGCTATTGTAAAAAAATTTCGCACCAAATTTACATTGTCGGACATTAAACCACCAACACGCTTACGTAGAGCGCGAACTGAAGAAAATATCGCAGCCGTATCGGCCAGTATTGGTGATGACCGTGAATTATCGATTCGGCGCCGTTCGCAGCAATTGGGCCTCTGTTACTCCAATACGTGGAAAATTTTGCGGAAGGATTTGGGTGTGAAGCCTTATAAGATACAGCTGGTGCAAGAATTGAAGCCAAACGACCTACCACAACGCCAAATTTTTGGTAAATGGGCTCTTGAAAAGTTAGATGAAGATCCACTTTTTTATCGAAGAATTGTGTTCAGCGACGAGGCTCATTTCTGGTTGAATGGATACGTGAACAAACAAAACTGCCGTATTTGGAGTGAAGAGCAGCCAGAAGCATTGCAAGAGCTACCAATACATCCACAAAAAACAACCGTTTGGTGCGGATTATGGGCTGGCGGCATCACTGGGCCGTATTTCTTCAAAGACGATGCGAATCACAACGTTACTGTGAATGGTGAGCGATACCGTGCGATGATAACAAACTTTTTTTTTGCCCAAAATGGAAGAGCTCGACTTGCATGACATGTGGTTTCAACAAGACGGTGCCACATGCCACACAGCACGCGAAACAATGGACCAATTTAGAGGCGAGTTCGGTGAACAGTTTATTTCACGCTTGGGACCAGTCAATTGGCCGCCCAGATCGTGCGATTTAACGCCTCTAGACTATTTTTTGTGGGGCTATGTTAAGGCTAATGTCTATAGCGACAAGCCCGCTTCGATTGACGCACTGGAAGCCAACATTGCCAACATTATTCGTGAGATACCGGCCGAAATGTTGGAAAGAGTATGCCAAAATTGGACTAAGCGGATGGACCATTTGAGGCGCAGCCGCGGCCAACATTTGCATGAAATAATCTTCAAACATTAAATTATATCGACCCAACTATCGGTCCAAATAAATATTTCATGCATTTTTCTGAATTTTATGTGTTTTTTTTTTTTTTTTTAAATTTCCGATAGTTCTTATAAAATCACCCATTATATACCTTTTTATATATACCTTTTTGTGAAGGGTATAATTAATTGTTTTAAAAATTAAAGAAAACATAAATATTTACGTGGATAATTTAAATGTATTTCATACCTCCCATCACTTTTTTATTTAATTTCTAAATTTAAATACTTAGAAGTTTTAAAAATAAGAGAAAACATAAATATGTATGTGGAAAATTTAAATGTATTTCATCACTGTTTTTATTTAATTTTTAAAAGAAATACTTTTTTTATCCTTTTTTTACTTTTTATTTTATTATATTTAATTTTATTTATTATTATTATTATTATTATTATTATTATTATTATTATTATTATTATTATTATTATTATTATTATTATTATTATTATTATTATTATTATTATTATTATTATTATTATTATTATTATTATTATTATTATTATTATTATTATTATTATTATTATTATTATTATTATTATTATTATTATTATTATTATTATTATTATTATTATTATTATTATTATTATTATTATTTTTTTTTTTTTTTTTTTTTTTTTTTTGACACAATTTATTTTTTTAAGAAGACGTTTTCAACTACTACACAACAAATTTAAAGCTAATACAACAGCTTTGCTTGTGGTATTGCCGTTATTTTAGAACCATCGTGTGACTTATACGAGTATGGGTCAATTATATCCACAAAATCGTTTTTCGCAATCAAATTAGTGAAAAATGGGGCAATCATATGATTGCAGGGTAATCGATTGAGACAATTTTGTTATTGGGCACCAATTCGGTCAGATTGGTCTATTTGCGGAAATCGTGTAATCTTAAATTTAGAGAATCTTGTATTCCTATTTCTCAGCAATTCATTTATTTGCCTACATTTGTGTCTTTGTTTTGATTTTTTTTATCCAGTTCAGGAATTATGCACTTGATTCAAACATTTTATACTTATTTGCAGATATCGCAGGTTTGAATTTCTTGCTGTATTATTCATACTAAAATTTTTGAGTACAACTCGTACTACAAGCAAATTAATAATAACTGAATTTAGCATGAGGTTTTTTTTCTGTGTACTTATTATTTTGGTAGTCAGCAAAAAAATATGTATTGTAGCGACAGAGTTTTATTTTGCTTAGTGCATAGTATAATTCTGCATTAGAAATTGAAACTCACTGCAGCTCACTTAATGAACGAACGAACACGGCAATCCCTATGCAAATGTCAATGAGTAACGTTTCTCCAAAAATAATAAAACAGAACAAATTCACTTCATCTTCCATTTATTTGCTCTTATATAAATTGAGAATCCATTTGAATTATTATTTATTACAAAATAAAATCCTTTTTTGCTTAAACTTGCACTACATTTGCTTATCAATATTTTATTGGAAAACCAATTTAAAACTGCAACAGGAAAATACAAACTAACATCCCCCACCCACCACCGCCCTGAGTTCAAAAGAAGACAAAAAAAAAATATATTATAGATTAAAAATATACTTTTTTTTGTGACAACAGTAGTACAAGCAACAACAAAAATTTATTTTATTTCACTTTAATAGCAATTTTCCCATGAGAAAAACTCTCCTGATTTTCGCATCCAACAACACTCATTCACATTCCATTTGCACAAACAGAAACTCACACACACACACACACACGCATACATATATACCCAAAGTTTCAATTGTTTACGAACAAAAGAGTCCTCGTTCCACTGGTCCCCATCATCATCATCAGCGTCGTCGTCGTCAACATTTAAAGCAACAACAGCATCGGTAAAAACAACAACAAGAATAATAAAAACTACATGATTTTATACTCTCAGACATGATTCAGTTGTTGTGTCATGTTTTAGTTTTTCCTCAAATTTACTTTTATTTTATATTTTTTTTAATTTTTTGCTCTGCAAATGTATTTGAGTTTGTGTTTTTTATGAGTTTGGTAATCTTTAATATTTTAACTTTAATAAAAAAAAATACAGCAAAAATAAAAAAACTTGAGAAGAAGAGAAGAGAAGAGTACGGCAGGGAACAACACTTTAAAGCATACGTTAACATACGCGTATGCATGTAAGCGTGTATACAGACACTCATATTTCGTTTTATTCTAAACCCAGCCTCTCTTTAAAAATACTGACTGAAACAATTTTTGTTGTTTTTAACTTTAATTCATATATTTAATATGTGTGTCTGTTAAATATACTTTTCTTTCTTTCAGTTCTTAAAAAAAAAAAAAAATTTTTTGGTATTTATTTTCCGGTTTGCATCCTGTTCGCAGCCAAACACACTCACACACACTCTCACACACATGCCAACAGACTTACAGTCATTTATTCACTCATCACACACCAACTGGTAAACTGGAAACGGAAGAAAAATATTGCCACAACAGCAACTTATGAAGATACAAACTCAGCCAGTAGTTCAAACATTTTGTAGTCGAGTGAAATGAAAACGTTACATTGCATTGTCGTTTTGCCGTTAAATGAGTTGTGCTGTAATAAACATAACCTCACTTTTATTAGGAAGCAATAAACTCTTTACTGACACGATACTTTGTCAACTTAAAGAATACAGTAATGAAACGCAAGCCTGCTTATACATGTATATATTTACATATACTTTTTCTTTAATAAGAATATATTTTTGCTTAGAATCAAATGCAGAGCTGGTGAACTAAATTTGTTTTCAATGAGGACAAAGAAAGTTTTGCAATCGCTCTATATAATTTGAACTTTTTTCCGCTGTTAAATGCTACTTAGTGCATGTGGTTTAATTTTTCTACATAAATATTTTCTATCACTTTCAATTTCGAAAAAGAAAGTAAAATTACCACCAACAATTCTTCATCCCTGCATAAACTTTTTTATAAATACTTCATATCATAATAAAACAAAGTGTATATGTGTTTAAGGTATCAAGGAAATATATGTAACACAGGGTGGCCCAAAAGTCACCACTAGGAGTAAAAATATAATAATAGCCTAATTCAAAATTTTGACCTAAACGAACCTGAGCAAGTCACTTGACATCGAATGAATTTGAGTTTCACGATCTCGGAAGTTGTTACTCGCTTGACGTCAAGCTTTTTTCTGCATTTCATTTGACATTTCTCAATTTCAGAGTAACTCAACTCAAACCAGAGAAAGATGTAGAATGGAACAACGCGTTAAAGTTATTTCCTTGTAGGCTTCTGATGAGAATGGGCGTTCACATCAAAATGCATATCGTGCGCTTCGTGATTTTTTCGGTCAATTTAATCGTTCAAACGTGCGCGCAATCGGAAAAATTGTGCAAAAATTTGAGCAAACCGGGTCTGTAGGAGATTTAAAAACACAGCTCGTTCTGCAGAAAATATCGCTGGTGTTCGCGTTAGTGTTGCTGAAGAGCCTACCACGACTCGTCGTCGTGCCCAACAATCGCACCTCCCACGCTCGTCATTGATGAACATTATGCATAAAGACTTGCAATTACATGCTTGCAAGCTGCAATTGACTCGATAACTAAGGCCTCTTGACAATTCCAATGTCACCATGGTGGCAAGAAATGTCAACAGTGGATGATCAATTTTCCAAGCAAATCATCTTCAATGATGAGGCACATGATTGGCAGTGGACTCGTCAATAAGCACAATCGCCATGTGGCGGCACAGGATTGTGGTGCCGGAGTTGTATTAAAAAAAATAATGCTCATTTATATTTAACACAGCTATTGACCACAGCTAAAGAGTGAAACTTAAGAAAGAAAACAAAGGCAGATGTTGCCGAATTATGTTTACAATTAAAAGTCTAATTTATTAAGCAAAATTCTAGTCTTATATACTACTTATGAAAAACGTTCTTAGCCTTTCTAACTTACTCTAGCTTATCTATTTTACTTTTTGTTTTCATGCGATGCCGTGAAGTTAGTATTCAACAACCAATCAAAAATCAATCCATTTCAATGCACTTAATTTCATATATTGACTTACAATCAATTGCATTGAATTGCTCTAGATTTGGTTCAGTCAGACATGCGGACTGCACATACTAATGTTGCAATATTTTCATACAGTGTGTGGCCAACGTATTTGTTATTGTTTTGAGTGATTGTTGTTGTGGTACACTACACCGCATTTGGGCGAATCGTAATCCAAGAGTGATTGTCGAAAAACCAATGCACCCACAAAGAGTGACGGTTTGGTGCGGTTTATGGGCTGGCGGCATTTTCGGGGCGTATTTTTTCCAAAATGAGACCGGTCAGACATCTCAGGCTATCGTGAGATGATAACGAACGAACCTTGTATAGGCCGGATTGGAAGATATGGATGTGGATGGTATGTGGTTTTTACAGGACAGTGCCACTTGCCACACAGCTAACGAAGGAATGGCTCTGTTGCGCGTGTTATCGCACGTGGTGGCGATGTCGATTGGACTTCTTCCTTTGGGGTTATTTGAAAGAAAAGATGTAAGACGATAAGCCAGCAACAATGCACACATACTTCAGTATTGCAAGGTCATGCAGAGCATGGTGGTGGCACGAGTGCAGCGTAGTGTATTATAATTTGTTACAGCTGACTGAAACAATTACAGGCGATTGTTATCGACTGTATTTAATGCGTTAGAGCCGAGCACTGCAAGATAAATGACAGCAGTACAAAGAGATACGAGATAAAGTGATTTTACAGCATGATGATGCTCGAACCCATGTTGCGAAAGTGGACAAGACAAGCTTGGAAACGTTGAAACGGGAAGCCCTATCCCACCCGCCATATTCATGTTGTTCCCTCGTACATGCTTCGATAAATGCCACATCGCTTGGCTGACCGATTCTATAAGGAAGTAAATAATTGGATCGATTCGTGGGATCGCTTCAAAAGATGATCAGTTTATCCAACATGGGATTCGTACGCTACCCGAAAGTTTCTCTGTGTGGGTTTCACCCGATGAACGTGCACCAAAGAATATCAAGGTGGGACTATCAGCCAACAAGGTTTTTGGATGCACATAGATTGCGTGGGGATGGGTAGAACGACCAAGTATTATTCAGATTCTATACTAAAAAGCAAAAATGACTAAATTGGTGAAAAAATTGCTCTTCCATCAAGACAGTTGTGAATTTTATTTAAATCGGTACCTGTCATACGGCCTAATCTGATGAAGAACTCTCCGGGGTGAATTATTCGCGATTCACCAGCGCCTCCGTGTGTGGCTTGCTAGGCTCACACAAGTAGCAACATTTCACTATAAGTTTCCAGCCCTATAAACGAACCCCTTGCTTAAGACTTCCAGCCTTCTAATCCCTGTTGTATGCAATTTCCCAACAGTCATTGGAAGATAAGGCCTAATAAGTTGATAGGCCGAAAGCATCAGCCCTTAGGTTAGGTTAGGTGTGGCAGGCTGCCAGCTATTGTAAAGCCAGCCCCCAGTCTGGTCCCGTTGTGTTGCCTGGATGTGATACGTATCTCAGTAGATCTATATACCACTGGCTTAGAACTAACCCGAGGATCGGATAAAGGAGTCCAATCCACTTACATCGTATTCCGATACCTCCGTCAAATCATGCAGCATCGGTCTGCCTAGATACAATGCCCTTATATAAGAAAGAGGTGGACACTGACAGAGGAAGTGCTCAACGCTCCCTACTTCCTCCTCGTCTCTGCAACTTCTACAGAAGTCATTAAATGGAAGATTTAATCTGCGTCGCTAGGTGGCAATGTCCCGTCAGGACCGCCACAGCAGAACACAACCTTCGTCGGGGCAAGCCCCTAAGGATGATAGTCCCCCTGTTGTCACATCTGGGCCATGTCAGCCTTGATATTCGACAGGTATCCTCACTAGACCACCTGTCTTGAGCGGTCTGAAAAAGTTGACGCTGTACTGTGTTTCTTACAGCTCGCAAGCTGGAATCCAAGGATCCAATCTATAGCTATTTATTGTAGCTGGACACCCATAATACCTCCAGGTTCGAATGTCTCGTTATCTCGTTTAGAGATATCCGGCATTCACGAACCAACCTGGATGTCATAGTGCTAGTGCATACAACGCAGCCTTACTATCAGTACAAATTCGGGTATCATCTCCGTATATCCTGTAGTTCCTTAACCAGTTAGCTGCCTTCATAATGACCGAAATTTCGGCCTGCGCTACGCTACACTCATTTTGCAGCCTGAAACTCATCCTCCTATCATACACGGGAATAAAAATACCCCCACCAACTCCCGAGTCCGACTTGGATCCGGGCATCAGCCCTTAATCAACGCACCCCTCCAACCATTACCTCTGATTCCTTGCAGTACATGTATCTGACAACCGCACCTTGGGTGGTTGTTAGCCTCGAAAAACGGTGTGCCCCAAAATTATCAGGGAATTTAATTTCCCTTCCTACGATTTTAGGCTTAAACTACATCCAGAACGTTTCAGTCATGGTCAGGACCGAGAGATCTGTAAGGCAAAATCTTCCGGTGGCTTTGCTGATCCCCGGTCTGCCAAATTTAACCCTTAGTATGGGTTTAGGAAGTCAAAGAGCAAATTTTCACGATGATTTAAAGTCATGTCTAAAAGGCATGTCTTCTCTTTTGTACTGAAAATTTTTTAAAATTAAAAAAGCCCTGTTTTCTGTATTTCAAGTTTTGTTTTCTTTAATTTCTGTTTGACTCGTTTATTATTTTTTAAATTGTTTTATTTTCATAACGACAGCAATTAGATTGTCGGTTTATAACTTAAAATTAATTATGTCGGTTTATAACTTAAAAATCATCGTAAAGCATGATTTTGGTAGGAACTTTAAAAGAGTATTATAAAAAAAGCCATGACTTTAAACCATCGTATAAATCAGCCCAAACACAACATAAGTCATGCGGCTTCCTAGAGTTTTATTTGCTACAACAAACGGGGAACTTCTTAGCCTCTATGCCCCAGAAAACAGAGTGTCCTGGTTTGGTCTACGCCGAGGCGTGGAATTCGCGGAGTTCCATCAAGACAATGTACACTTGTGTAGTCAGTATGGCAAAACATCAGAAATTTGGCTACGAACTGCAACTCCTCCGAACATATTCTGCTGATTTAGCCACTTCCAGATTTGCCTCTGAAAATTCTCCTCCTAACACACTGTGATTAAATTTAAAAAACAATTAATAAAAAAATTGTCTTAACATCAATTAAATGTCGAGCTATCATATTTCAATCCTTTCGTTGTTTTGTTGTCACAAGCTCAAAATATTATTATTGCAATTTCCTTCCAAACACAACACAGAACGTGTCTTATTTCCAGCTCTGCTATCTAATTTCAACGTTTTTCTGTTTCCTCTATCGAACGACAAAAGGAGGAGGTTCGAGAAATGGCAGCTAGTTTATTGAGGTTTAAAAATATGGACAAGATGAAAAAAAGTGCCAACCAACATTACAAACAGCAACAATGAAGTTTTGCATTCGTTCGCTTCCATTAGTTTTTCTTTGCTTTTAGAACCACCAACAGCAGCTGCTGCAGCAGCAGCAACAACAACATGAACGGCAGCAGCAACAGTAAGACATCATCATATGTTTTCCCTTAAGTGGTGGGATTACATGATTACAGTATTATAAAACTGTGAAATGTCTGTAACCGTGGGCGGCAAATCGTATGAAAAGTGTTGACGCTGTTGTAGCTGTGAGGGGTGCGGGGAGCCAGCCAACGAACGAAGATATTGTAGAAAGAGGAAGTGAAACATTTACACGCGCACATTAAAATTCTTTCGAGAACAAATTTTTTAACAGACACCATAAATTTTCATATGACTAGAAAGTTTATTTTGCTTTAATATTCTTTTTCAGATACAATTTTTTTTTCTGTTGCTCTTTGGCTTTCTCCGGGTGTTTGTGTGTGCGAAACTTATTTATTTATACTCTTTATTATATTTCAGTTGGAGATTTTTTTTCTTTTTTTTTCTGCTTTAAACTCCAACCCATCAACATGTCCTAGTAACAAAATGAAAATAAACACACACACACAAAGTTTGAAAGGAAACGAAATACTTTTATTTAAGCTTTTATGGTGACTGGCTCTTAAGTGAATGAATGTAGGTGAGTATGTGGGTGTGTGTATATGTGTGTGTGTGTATCTGCGTATTTGGGTAAAAGCATTTGTATGGTGAGAGAATAAATAATTAATTGAGTATGAGTTTGGGATACTAGTTAAGGTACTTTCTCACATTCACTTTAGTACATCTTTCGAAAGTTCCTATTACCTCAGGAGTGTAAAAAGTCAAAACAGTTGTGTGAAACTTATTAAGCTTTAAATGCCGGGTTACCCTAGAGAGTTGATGAGATGTAGTCTTGAAAAATTTTCACTTGATTTTCTTGAAGAAATGTTTTAATCGAATAGTTCGATATATTTTCAATCTGAATTTCAGAAACTCCGTAACAAATTATCGAACATATGTTCTAGGGTGTGAGTTTGACCAATGCCTAGACTTACGACGGATGATCTTCTTCTATAAAACTATTAAATTTGGATATCCAGCTTATTTAGCGCGAAAGTTTCAGTTCGCCGCATCTAATAGAACGTATTGCATCATTTGCCCCAGGTACACGACTTTAGTTATGAGCCGAGGTTTTGGCGTTAAGGTCTCAAGATTGTGGAACACAGTGATTCCTTACTCAAACAGAAAATTTTCATATTCTATTAGTGCTTTTAAAAATATATTCTTATCCAGTTTATGATTGATCTATGGAAACTATATCGAATTCAATTTAGTTTAAATGTATACGTTGATTTTGTGCAAGTAATGGTGAGGGGAATAACATAAAAGCAAGGGTTATACATATTTGGCTTTATTCATGAGTAGTATTGGGTCTTTGTTGGACTGGTATTTAATGAAAATGCAATGTTTCTTATGAATGTGGCCGATTAACTTTAAGATAAAAATACTGTAAAATAGTGTAATATATAATATCAGAATTCTGATGTATATATTGTAGTTCTGCAATTAGGCCAATAAAGGCTTGCAGCTTATATATAAATAAATAAAATAAATAAAAATAATTTATTAAATGAATAACAAATTTAATTTATTTAGTCGTGAAAAATAACGTTTCTGAACATTATAAGCTTTGCATCCATTCCAAATGGTTTTCAAGATTTCCTCCAATTTAAAGATGGCAATCCAGTTTGATGCTCAATAGTGGAATACACACCTTCTATCCAACACCACCAAAGAAAAAATTATTGTCAATTAGATCTGGTGACGCATAAGCTGTCTCTTCTAATTCACTTTGCGAACACGCTGATCGGCTTGCATATTAAGTTCAGTGCCTCGTTTCTGTAATATTAGTGAGAAATTTCTAGCATCGAAAACCATGAAACAAAATTCCACCGTTTCTCGACTATCGAGAAAAACAGCATCCATTTTGTCAATTATATATTTTTTAAATTTAATATAATATAAATGACTTCAGCAACTCTTTTATTTGTGAAAAGTTTTGACAGCTCTAGCGAGAAACTTCTCACATAATATTAATACAGAAACAAGTTTACTCACAAACTTCCAATGAATTACGTCAAAAAAGCGATTTTGACAGATATTTCTCGCTTCTCGAAGATACAGAAACATTTGTGTGAGAAACTCCATTTTTTGTTTCAATTCGCATCATTTTTCTGTCAATTCCTTTGTTTCTTGTGAGAAATTTCTCGATGCGAGTAATACAGAAATCAGGCACGGGTTTTTTTAAGCGAACATTTATTTTTCACTTTTTAATTGAACACTTCCGCCTTTGCAGTGATAGATCACCCAAGGTGAATTTATACAGGTGAATGCAAGCGGGAAGGCGATATCAGTACTATGCATTTTGTTATTGTAATACTCTCAGAAAATGTCAAAATCTAAATTCGCCTAAGATTGTTCAGCTGGGGAAAAATGTTATATAAACGTTATAACAAATAACAAATTTTTATAATTATTTGTAATTAAAATCACATATTATATTGATGTTTCACTTTCAAAATCACAAAAATTTCTTCAAATTGCACTAAATCATACAAAAAACTGTTCAGATTAAAATGACGCGAAAATGTTTGTAAACAAAAGAAAAATAATTTCACAGTCTCAGGAAGAAAAAAAAGGAAAGCAAAAAATTATCACCTGCGCTGTCAAGTTCACTTAGTAATGAATTCGCCTTGTAGCGACCATACTGTTGAGTTATCTGTCGTTTAATCAGTTGGATATAGACTTCATGAGAAAATTGTTATATCAGAATTAGTGTTCTAATCTGGGAACTATTCGTGGAATTCCCCCTGTTTGACAGTCGCCAAAACCGCCTTCCTGAAAGAACTATTCACAGTGTGGTGGATAATTTTGAATCAGCTAACAATGAAATAACACCCGTACAATTACGGAACCCAATCTATGCCGTAAACACGTTTTCAATCCGTGAGGAAAGGTTCAAGTACAGGCGATTTACCGACTTTTACAGGACCACTGCCTTTCAAACCACAAACTGGAAAATTTTGCACCGTGAGTTTGACCAGCAACCACACAAAATTCAAGTGAGCCAGTAGTGCAATTCACTAACCTGTTTTAACGCTAATAAAATTCGTTTAGAGAAATTAACACTAGCGTTGGTGTTTTCGCGATTCTATAACAGTTTTTAACTCTATTTGTCTTCGTTTTAAATCAGCTGTTTTTGTAGCCTGACTGATTAGCGTTAACTAAACACCAATTATTTTTGTGGTGTTTATCTTAACAAAAATGTCGTTAAAATTTCTATTAGAATAACTATTTGGCATACGACTTGTCGGAAGACTTCAACAGTCATTCGGCGTGTTCTTTGTGAGAAGAACTTATGTTACTTATCAAAAAATATTTTAAATAATAAACATATAAATAGTTTTACTTACTATAAACATGGAATTATTTGCAAATTTGTTTGTTTTTTTTCTGTTCCTCTTTGTGGTTTTCTTTATTTTTAACAAAGCTGCCACATTATTTAAAATTTTTTTAACATACAACCAGAGGTGTTAAGAATAAGTTAGTGAATCACATAAGCGTTAGTGCAAACCACAATAGCTCGCGTTAAGTTATGCTCTTTTAAAATCGTTAAAAGTTAGTGAATTGCACTACAGGAGCTGAAGTATATTGCTTAAAGCAATCTGTAGATAACCCTACATCTCAACAAAAAAGCATCGTCTGTGATCTACTAATTTCTGGAAGAATATGCACAAATGTCCATTATTAGCTAAAACGGTTATTGGGGATTTTAGGCCGGTCAGTCCATGTTCTGATAACAACATTGGTAAGACTTTCACCGTAAACGGAAGCCAAGAACTCTAGCCGAAATGGTGACTTGAAATTTTGGGTTGGTCAGCCCATATTCCGAGTACAACATTGTTAACCCCTTAACCGTTAATGGCGAGCAAGCCAAAGACATCTGAATTGATATGGAAATCAAAAGCACGGCATATGGAATTCAAAGACATAGGGTTTCAACAGGACTGCAATATTGGTCACACAGCTTATGTCTCGTTTGGCATTTTCTTCGAGAGATTTGAGAGAATAGTCATGATCCTTTTATTTGATATGGAGTGGCAAAGAAGATTTTATAATTTCACCATGTTCAACTACATAACGAGTGATTTTTTTGCTATTATCTTTTTGGCAACACTAGTTTTGACAGCTCACGCACGTTTTGTATCTTGTGTCACTGTCAAACATCTTCAGTTTGGTCTATAATTTAATCATGAATCGTCTTACAAACGAACAACGCTTGCAAATTATTGAATTTTATTACCAAAATGCGTGCTCTGTTAAGAAAGTTCATCGCGCGCTTTTTCCATTTTATGGTCAGTTTAATCGACCTACTGAGGCTTCTATTCAGGCTATTGTAAAAAAATTTCGCACCAAATTTACATTGTCGGACATTAAACCACCAACACGCTTACGTAGAGTGCGAACTGAAGAAAATATCGCAGCCGTATCGGCCAGTATTGGTGATGACCGTGAATTATCGATTCGGCGCCGTTCGCAGCAATTGGGCCTCTGTTACTCCAATACGTGGAAAATTTTGCGGAAGGATTTGGGTGTGAAGCCTTATAAGATACAGCTGGTGCAAGAATTGAAGCCAAACGACCTACCACAACGCCAAATTTTTGGTAAATGGGCTCTTGAAAAGTTAGATGAAGATCCACTTTTTTATCGAAGAATTGTGTTCAGCGACGAGGCTCATTTCTGGTTGAATGGATACGTGAACAAACAAAACTGCCGTATTTGGAGTGAAGAGCAGCCAGAAGCATTGCAAGAGCTACCAATACATCCACAAAAAACAACCGTTTGGTGCGGATTATGGGCTGGCGGCATCATTGGGCCGTATTTCTTCAAAGATGATGCGAATCACAACGTTACCGTGAATGGTGAACGCTACCGTGCGATGATAACAAACT
Source organism: Thecocarcelia acutangulata (assembly GCA_914767995.1). Taxonomy (NCBI): domain Eukaryota; kingdom Metazoa; phylum Arthropoda; class Insecta; order Diptera; family Tachinidae; genus Thecocarcelia; species Thecocarcelia acutangulata. The sequence goes on from OU612095.1 coordinate 71,095,798, forward strand.
TTTTTTTGCCCAAAATGGAAGAGCTTGACTTGCATGACATGTGGTTTCAACAAGACGGTGCCACATGCCACACAGCACGCGAAACAATGGACCAATTGAGAGGCGAGTTCGTTGAACAGTTTATTTCACGCTTGGGACCAGTCAATTGACCGCCAAGATCGTGCAATTTAACGCCTCTAGACTATTTTTTGTGGGGTTATGTTAAGGCTAATGTCTATAGCGACAAGCCCGCTTCGATTGACGCACTGGAAGCCAACATTGCCAACATTATTCGTGAGATACCGGCCGAAATGTTGGAAAGAGTATGCCAAAATTGGACTAAGCGGATGGACCATTTGAGGCGCAGCCGCGGTCAACATTTGCATGAAATAATCTTCAAACATTAAATTATATCGACCCAACTATCGATCCAAATAAATATTTCGTGCATTTTTCTGAATTTTATGTGTTTTCTTTTTTTTTAATTTCCGATAGTTCTTATAAAATCACCCATTATTTGTTGTACATAAACTGTAAACCACAGCCGATACAATCCATGTTACCAAATACGCAAGAATCACTGAAAAGTGAATGTTTTTGGTGGACGTCATCCAGGGTAGTCGCGAGCGATTTTTGCTCAATGTTTAACGATATCGATAGCTTCTTCAAATTTTTTTGTTCCTCATTCTATTATTATTTATTGAATCTTAATAAGTAATAAACTAACAATAAGTATTCAAGTCTAAAAAATATTTCCTTAAGTGCTGGACAAAAAAGAAGGTTTGCATTTATATAAAATCAACTACTTATATACATATATAGAAATTACATATTTAGAAAATTAAATATATAGAAAATTAAATACGGGTGGTTGCGAGGGTATCCTTGCTTTTTAATCTTGTGTGGTCACCAAAGTTAAGGATGTTACGTGCAAGAGGGTTCGGGTGTTCTCCTAGTTTGCTGATATATCTTTTCGCATAAATTGAAAATTTTTCTTTCACAAGAGGCACGTTTAAGTCTTAATGTATTCGAGAGTTTTTGACATACCATGAAGCTGCGGTAAGAGCACGAAGGATTCTGTTTTGGAACCTCAGTTCCTCAAAGTTGAACTCCATAGCACCATATTGGCTTTAATATCATATTGTAAAGCAAAAGTTCGCCATCTAACTTCAATTTCGAATTTCTGCCGATAAGCCAATTAATTTGCACAGATTTCAATTTAATTTGAGTCAACTTTGCATCAATATGATACTTCCAGGTTAGTCGACGATCCAGGTGGATGCCATGGTATTTGAACTCATTATTTTGCGCGATTAGTTGGCAGAGCAAGTCTGCTTACGGAGTGTGAATGTGACATGAACACTTTTCTGTTCATTTACTCTGATTTTCCAGAGCTCTAGCAATTTGTCCAACAAATTATTCCTGCAAATTATACGATGCTAGCTGGTGGTTTTCATGGACACTAAAAAATTCTGTGTCATCTGCAAAAGTTGATGAGTGAATATTGGAACTTGTTGGCATATCGGCATAAATCAAATATAAAATTGGACCCAAAATACTGCCTTGGGAAACTCTTGCTTCAATTAAATGAGCAGGGCTTCTAAAATTACCTTCTCTGACGACGAATTTTTGACCACATAGATAGCTTGCGAGAAGATTGTAGATGTTGCCAGGCTTTATTTTGTGCATTAGGCTGTCGTGCCATACTTTGTCGAAAGCTTGAGAAAAGTATATGAAGAGCGGCGAACAGTATTTTTTGTCTTCAAATATCTTTCTTATGACAGTTAGTCTCTACGTTTGCTCAATGTGAGCTGTGTTGAGCCCGGAAACCAAATTAATGATCTGGGATTCACTCTACTTCTTTAAGTACTGGAGTCAGCTTCTTCCTCAATAATTTTTCAAACAGTTTTGAAATTGTTGGCAGTAGACTTATCAGCCTATACAACTCCACCTTGGTGTGGTCTTTTCCTGTCGTAGGTATCATAGAGATCACAGAGACCTTCCATTCTATCGGGAAATATTCAAGACGTAGAATAACGTTGACAATAAACAGCATAACCGCGAGGTAAATACACAAGCATTTTGTTGCTAGTTTCATCAATACCTGGAGCTTTTTTGGCATTGATATTACTAAAAGCATCTTCAACGTCCTGAATATTGAGGCGTACATGTACTGGAGGTCTAGCTGCAAATTGAGGCAAATCAGCAGCTTCATCAGCTGAAGTGTTTAGAGTAAAAACATTCTTTAAGTGGTTTGCGAAGAGCTCCCCCTTCTCGGTATCGTTTCTAGTCCAATTGCTAGTTGGAGTTTGCAGGGGCGGCTTACTTCTAACCGGTCTCTTCAAACCTTTATTCGCTTGCCATAAAGAATAATCTAGCCCTTCCAAATATGCCTCAAATGAAGCTGTTCTCTGGCGTTCAAGTTGATTCCTCTTTTCTGAACCTGCCACTCTCTTCTAGCTCTTCGCTTTTCTGCCAACAATTGTTAAATTTGAACAGAATAAGTATTGTTGTTCATATGTCTGTTCACTAGGATATTGCTTGAACCGCCAGTCTCAGTTTTTCGTAAAAAATGCCAATTTTTGCATCAATGTGCTCAGGTGTTCTCAATGCAATATCCTCAGTACAATGGCTACTAAGATATTTCTTATATTTAAGCCAATTTACTCGATTGGCACTCAATAGCATTTCGCTAAAACTAGATCCAGTTTCATAAGGGAAATACAAAGAAACAATAGTAGGAGAGTGATCTGAAGATAAATCAAAGGAAGGTTCCACTCTCATCCATTCTACAGGCAAATTTTTCGCACCTACGAAATCAATAACATCACGAATTTTTTGACGGCTAGATATGACATCCAATCCTTTTTTGGATATAGCACGACCTTTCGGGGATATTAAACGTGATCCCCAAAATGTGTGTGCTCTTTAATACACACATACTGAGGGCTACGAAACTTATCGGTGACAGTAGGAGGGTATCCCACTCTATTGACTCTCGAGAGCAGTGCTGCCCAAAAGTTCTATATGGAACTACTACTTTATTTAATATTTTTTGATGTAAAAAGCAAAACAATTTACAAAAACTAAATTTATACTGATAATCCCTGTCGTCAATGTTTACCTGCAAAACATGCGAAAGTGTTGTTGCTTTGCTCTTGTGTGTGTGTGTGCAGTGAAGAATAGCAAAGAAATATATAAGACGAAGTTGTATGTACAACAATATCATGATATTTTCTTCAGTAACCATCTCTTTTGGCCTTCCTGTTAATGGTATTGTTGCAGTGCTTGTTCAGCCGCGTTTAAATTCAGTAACCCAATATTTTACCATGTAATCTGACGGAGCAGACTCACCGTAATGTTTATCGAGCTTTTTTTTTTGTTTCTTTCGACGTTTTCCCGTTTAAATAGTAGTGTTTTATCACTGCACGAAATTCACTTTTTCCCATTTTTTCACAAAACACAAAAGTTGCTTGCTTCAAGCGACTACAACTAATAAATTAATCGATGAATTTGGGTGAAATTTTAATAGATGATGTTTGACAGACCGCAATGTAAAAAAAAACAATTTCTAGCACTTGGTAGCTTCAATATTAATCCGCCCTCGTAAATTGGTTTTTGGCTTAAATCATGAATATTTCGATTCAATTATCTTAAAGCAATTCGCTAAGTTTTAACATTTATATCGCAAAAATCACTCAATCAAAAAATTCTTGTGTCAGAAAGTCGAAAATGTCTGTATCATTGAACAGTGTTGCATACTAATTCACAATAAACTATTTTATGTTTGTGTTTATTTTTTAATTTGGCCAAAAAGTACACATTTAATTTCTACCCAGCAACAGTTCAGCAACCATCCTTGAATCCTTCTTCTTGTTCATGAGTTTGAGTTCACTAGTTCTGTGTTCTGTGTTCTGCTTAAATGAAAACAGCGTATTCACCAGCATTGTTGGTGTTGGTAGTGACATAAATTTCCGTTTGTCAGACAGTTAGTTGGTTGTTGTGTCTAACGGTGTTGTCTGTGAGCAGGCATGTGCATGTGTGTGTTTATACATGCATATATAAAAAAGTTTTTCCACTTTAATTTTTCTTGCTGAACAGATTGTCTCACTTTCTATTTATTTTTCCTCAACTACGTTTTAGTCTGTATTCCGAAACGAAGGATTGTGTTAAGTCTGTGCCATAAAAATTGCTTTTGTGTGAGTAAATGTCTACAAGAGAAATATGTTGGTTTATATGTAAATGATTTTTTATCTTCTTCTTATTTTGTTTCCATATTTTTGCTCTATTTTTTTTTTGTTTTTTTTTGCATCTATTTTGCTTTTCTTTGAAGTTTGATTCGTTTTATTTTTGCTAAAGCAAAAAGCTGTTTATATTTTGGCTTGTGTTACTTTTGGTATCTTATGTTCGTACTCTTTAAATTGTGGTGAATATCAAATTACCGTTATGGGATTTTTTGGAGCAAGTGTCAGTGCTTGCATGTATGGGAGTGAATGAGTGTTTGTGTGTCCAAGAGGTGGTGTTGGAAAAAAAGTATTTTATTAATTTGTGTTTTTCCCTTTATTAAGTTTGAATTAAATATTTTTCTAAGTGAGTTTATTTTTGGCAATTGAGTTTTTGTGCGCAAAAAGAGAAAAGCGAACGAAATAAGTTTTGTTTTCCTTCAGCCTATGGACTGAGTTTTGTATTAATACTTAATCTTAACAGTTTACGTCTTACAATATACATAAATGAATCAATAGGCTTAATTAGAAAATAAATTATCGGTTTGGGGATAAACCTGGCGAGGGTACTAAGAGTTGGGAATAACCTAAGGGGATTTAGGTACTTAGGTAGTAGGTACTAAGGGCATTTAGGTTAAGAGTAAACACACTAGTGTTCACTCAAATTCAATTTCAAAACAAAATACTTATATTTTCCATTGTTACCTACAAAGTACAGTTGAATCGCAATAGAGTGAACACTTGGTAATATGAACGAAGAATGATAGAATACATGCTTGCAACAACTCTCACACAAAACTGAATTCTTCTGAGCATGTTGGTCAAATGACGTCACGAAACAATGCAAACACAGCATTAGATAGTTTTTAAATACATACCGTTGCATAGGTTAAACTACGTCATCTAACGAAAAATCGTGCGCACGGCGTAACACAGCATTAGATAGTTTTTAAATACCCTTGCATAGGTTAAACTGCGTCATCTAACGGGAAATCATGCGCATGGCGTAATCTCTAGTTTTATCATTATTGATATGAACTACTCGATATTACGAACTCGAAATTTTTCTCTATAGAGTCAACAATATCCAACTCAATAGAGTGAACTTTTGCTTTCCTTATACTAAATTGACAAAGTTTAATAAGTAAACATGTTGAAAAATTCCTGTGTAATTGGTTTTTAAGACAACGCGCTAAAAATTTGCCAATAAGTGGAGAATTATTGCTAAGAAAAGCTAAAAAAAAGTTCATTAAATGTTGAAAAAAAGGCTGGTTTCAATGCGTACCTTAAGCGGCCCATACATGTTTCAATTCAATTGTGAATTGAGTCTTTCAACTGAATTGATTATTGCCCACACACTTCATAAACGTTCTCTTTGCAAAAACACTACAAATATGAATTTTGAGATCTGAACAATAGACGCGAACCCACACAGCACAATCGAATTGAAAGACCTGCTAGTCAACTTGAAAAAATCAAAACATTTTAGCTTTTCTTCAACCAACACGACAACTGCCAAACTATTCAACTGACACAGCCATACACGCTTTGATTTGGACACCAACCGACTCAGTTGCCAATTGAGTTGAAACGTGTATGGGTCGCTTTAGTTTGGCTGCAGAACTTCGAAGCAAGGTATGGACTCATACTTTTGAACATTTGTGGAAAAAGCTTTTCTGTAATGTTTCTGCCGCCGATTCATTAAAAAAAAACCCCAAGGTAAAATGATTGGACATCATGAATTATTTGAAGAGCAAATACATAATGCGTACGAATCTGGTCTCTTTTGGAAAATGTCACTTGATAACTCTTATATGTATGTGTGTCCATGATAAACAGCACCAGAAAGTAAAATTCAGAATGCAAGGATAATATTTTCGGCAAAATGTGAAATTGATTTACATCAACTGCTTTGTCGGCCTAATCTGATCACCAGCGCCCCCATGTGGCTTTCTAGTCTCACACAGGTCGCGACTTTTAAGAGTTCGGGCCTTCTAATTCCTCCTGTATGCAATTTCCTCTCTCCCCTAAAACCCAAGAAGGGGAAGTTAGTATCGCTGATAAGTGTTTGGTGTGTGGCTTTTTTCGCGGACTACCAAGCTCCTGAGGGTCTGTTGCCTTTACAACTGATACCTGTATGTAAGGAACCGGTGGTGATGGTCAGACGGGTGGGTTGCTGCTAGTAGGCTTCGGCCTACCAACTCACTAAGCCTTGTCTTCCATTGATACAGGAGGGATTACAAGGCCCAAAATCCTCAACAAGAAGTTGCTCATATGGCTACAGACATATGGCAAAAATTGATAGCTATGAGAGCCTAAAAAGCCACACGGGGACTGTGGTGAATCGTGAATAATTCACTTCGTGAAATTAGTCCATCATCAGACAACGCCGTAAAGGCAGGTGATAATGTAAATCTTTTTTTACTACTGTATGCAATTTCTCAACAGTCTATGGAAGACAAGATTCAATGAGTTGGTAGGCCGAAACCCACTAAGAACATCAGCTCTTACCCAACTCAGTCGTGTAACACTCACCCCTGATTCCTCACAGCACAGTTCCCTGTTGCAAGACTACAGCACCTCGGGGGTTATTAGTCTCCGAAAACCAGCATGCACTAAAGATAGGGTAACTATTTTCCTCTTCTTGCGATTTTAGGCATAAAGCACAGCAAAAACGTTTCATTCAGGCAAGGCAGGCACTTCAGCCATGATCAATACTGATTCCCCGTTCTGCCAATTTTAATGCGGCTTTCTATAGTAAACGAGGGACTCCTTACTATCTATGTATTTCTCAGAAAACGCCAAGACAAACCCTGTTCCTCGGGGAGAGCTATTTGTGTCAGGTAGCACGTCCGCAGGCAATGAACCGTACGGCAGAAAAACGAATTCTCTCTGTATTTTGTTATTTGATTCGCTGGTAAATGGATGAGCTCTAGACGATGCATGCATATTACGTAAAAATATGTGGGTTTAGGAAACAAGATCCCTAATCTTATCTGAGCAAAATCCATTGTAGTATTGATAAAACAAGAGTAACGCCCCCTACACTGGCGCGGTGCTCTCTCTTTTGTGTTCGGTTGAATAACCCCAAAATACAGATATATTCTTCTTTTGGTCGAATATAGGTGGTATTACTAGTAATAGTAGATCGGTTGGATTGAAGTATGACTTACACCGTTTCAAAAAACCGAGACCCGTGAATACTTCTTTAGAGAGATGAAAAATGTGTTCAATTCAGCGAACAAGACCATCTGCTTCCTCAATATTTATACCACCCATGTGTACTGATGAAGCAGCGTTCACGGCCATGCGTTTGGGTGCTATTAGACAAGACTGGGGCTTACGAGCGCTTAGGTCAGATTTTTGCGACCCTATTTAGAGATTAAAAGAAGGGAATTTCTAAATGAATCATTCATATTTTGGCTCTTGGCATAGATCGATAGGTTGGGCCTATAATTGAATAAGTACCAATGGCAAATACTGCTGTCATCTGCAAAAGAAGAGATAGGGTTGCAAGTGTAATAAGGAAGGGCTTTAAGAAAAATAATAGAGTAGGAGACAGAACCGAGCCTTGTAGTACCCCTGAACTAATCTTGAACGTGTTTGATCTATAGCAACTCGTTTAGTACGGTGTCTAAGAAAGATCGATATAATCCGAGACTAATAATCATCAACGATATAAAAGCAGTAAGTTTTGATGGCAACTATGCCATACTCTATCAAACGGCTTTGAAATATCTACAACATCCGCCTTGCTTTCACCAAAATTATCCACCGAGTAGCACCATTTTTCCGAGCGACTTGCCAAAACGTCACCAGTAGATACGAGTAGAACGTTACGATCCCTATATATGGTCAAAAAACAGACTGTGTGACTCTAGATACCTCACAAGATGGAAATTGAACATACTCTTCATGACATTAGTTGAATACTCGTATATTGCCCGAACAGAGTTATTATTGTATGCTGCTGACTACGACGGCTTTCGTTTGCGGCAATATTCTTTATTTGTTTATGGCATCCAGTTAGGAGTTTCCCATTTTGGAGAAATGTCCCCTTAAAAAACTGTTTATGAATTTCAAATGAAAAGAGTTTATGTAGAGTTCAGTGTTGTTTTAATATTTTGACAATATATATTATTAAATAAACAAAATAAATATTAATATATTCCTATTTTACATAGAAACCTCCATAAGACTTATTTTAACAAGTAAAAAAATTTTACAAACTTTTTTTCTTTTCTTTCAGGTAAGCAAAACTTTTCCAACGGATCATATTTACTATATCAAATAATCACGTGAGTTTAATAGTTTTCCTCTGAAAAAATCTACCTTGCTGATGAGATTAACACTCGTAGATTTTGCTCTTGAGAAAAGAAGCTGATGTTTATGAATGAATATCGACGTTTTTATGGAGACTTGTTAAGCTCATTATCAAAAATTCTTATCTGCATAATAATGGGTTAACCATTTTTCAGTTTCACACATAATATTAAGATTTCGAGAAAAAACTTATTTCTTCAATGCAATACAATGTTATTTTATTGCCGGCCTGTAGAATAATTGCAACAGTCCATCATATTGAGGTAGTTTTCGACTACTTTTCTATATATATCATGTGGTATCTCTCCAATGACTTGACGAAAGTTGGGTTTCAAATCGTTAGTCTTATGTAGAAAGGCCCTAACTCGCATTTTCCCTGAATGGATTTTTTTAGGGATACTATTACGTTTCACATAAATATAAAGCGTCACAAACATTTAATTAAAAAATTTCATAAATATTGCTTTTACAAGCAATTGAACAACAAATTTACTTGTAGATGAACCTAGATATACAGTTTCCATTATGGGTTTCCCTTCCCCTGTAAAATTGCGATTATGTTTGTTGGAGCTTTTCTGCATGAGACCAACGAAATGCTCCATCAATTTGGGTAGGCTTTGGATGGGTTAGTATCATTGATCTGGCTCAAGTTCATTCCTAGCTAAAGCGAAGAAATATTTAGTTGTCCCCCAGCTTTAGTGTATTCAATTATTTTTTCCTGTCTTGTTTGATCAAGAGTTATTGATCGCGGCAATTATTGTTGTAATTAAAAATAAAAATATTTGTTGGCTTTAGCTAGGATTGTACTTGCGCCAGACGAATGATGCTAACCCATCATATAATATTATAAATATTAAAAATAAGTTCGAATATTTATCATTAACACATACATATATATAGTTTGAAAAAAAAAAATTCGCTTCGATATCAAATTTAAAAATTTTCATTCACTATTGTTTAAGCTTCTTCTGAAATTATCCATATAACCAAGCTATCCGTTCCAAGTTTTTTTTGTAATTCTTAAAATCGGCTTGTGGAATCGCCGAAATCCCCCACTTCCCTGGAAACAATATGACAACTTAAATTTTGCTCTAAATCGAATGACCGTTAATAGTTCAAAGTTCAATTCCCAAAGTCGGCTTCAGGAAATGACAAAATGCCCTTCAGCTGGAGCGTTTTACATCCAGTTCCTTGGAGCGTTTTATAATCATCTGTGTACCACTTTTGTGAACCATCCCGCAGCCACCTTGAGTTCGTGCCTCATTCTTCCCTAGCATTCTAATGTTTGCTGGTGATGTAAAACTTTTCTCCAACATAACAAATGTAAGCGATGCCTCTTCTCTACTAGCTGATTCAAATAGATTATTTAATTGGTGCAAAGTTAACCTCATGGAAATAAATCTAAGTGAATGGAAATCGATGACTTTCACACGATATTCACCTCTTTCAACTAAGTACTGCATTAATGGTACAGAACTTACAACTGTTGACACTACTTTAGATCTTGGAGTCTACTTTGACAAAAAACTTATTTTTAACTCTCACGTCACTTTTGCTGTCAACAAAGCAAATAATATTTTATATTTTATTAAACGCTGGGCGAAGGAATTTAAAGATCCTTACATCACCAAAAATCTATTTACTACACTGGTGCGGCCTATTCTTGAATACTGCTCAGTAATTTGGGATCCGCAGTATAGCTTTTATATAAAAAAGGTAGAATCAGTCCAAAAACAATTCCTGCTGTTCTGTCTTAATCATATCCACTGGAACCCAGCACTGAATTTACCATCATACCGCAGCCGACTAGCTCTTATTAACCTCCCTACATTGAAAAGCCGAAGAATTACATCAAATAGATTATTCTTTTTAAAGTTATTGCAAGGGGATAATGGTTCAATTTATCTTCGCGATAGAATAAGCATCAATATACCTAACAGACAGCTAAGGTCGTACGTTCCACTGTATCTTCAATTTCATCGATCAAACTTCTTAAATTTTGACCCTTTCCGTAGAGTTTGTGGCGAAGTAAACAGATTTTATGATCTCATCGACTTATCTGACAATATTCATGTTACTAAGAGAAGACTTCTTTTGTATTTAAACTCTAGTGATTATATTTATAACTGTTTGTAGTTTTCTAATGAAATTTTTGTTATATTAATTCTATCTATTTCCTTGTTATACTGATTTCTCAGCTGTTATTAAGCATTTAGTTGAAATAAATAAATAGTCGGAAAGATGCTCCCAAACTCCTGGTAAAGGAATGAGTTGGATCTATGTGGCCAGTTGATGTAGACATACCAATTACTGCTCTGATACCCCTAAGGATTGCAAGCTGACCAAGAAGGTTACTTATGCTGACCAAAAAAATCCTAAAATGAGCGAAATTCATTTTGATTTGAAAGTCGGAAAGCAGATCTGGGCTGGGGAACAGCGCTCGCGTCTTCATAATTATTTCCTAAGTGCGCTCAGGCTTGTCGTTGTTGTTTGGCCTTCGAGTGTTTAGCGTCTCACTCTCATTGGTTAACTGGCTACCTCAACTAACTGTATTAGTTTACAGTTTTTTGAAAGTATTTCGTATGGCATAGGTTGGCACATTTAGTCACATAGCCGCAACAATTTACTGTTAATACCATCGTGGACATAAGGGGGGTTACTCTGTATTACGATGCGAAAGAAAAATCGAAGAACTGGTACCCTGTATGGCGTTTTCGTGTTTTGTTTTCTAATTTAATTTTCCTTTTCGCACATTTTATTTTAACATTCTTCACTATTGCTTATTTTTTGATACAAGTGTTACTTCAATTTTAAACTATTTCGCGAAAAAGTTTGCGCAGACAGCACAGAATACCATATTATACTCTTATCGCATCTACCTTTCGCATCGAACTTGCTTTCGCATTGCAATAGAGAGTAACCCCAAAGTCTTTGCTTCGCCGCCCTATACCTTGCAAATTTATTTGCAGCTGTATAGTTATAAATACAATACAATTCATTTTGATTTGAACTCTCATTTTCACAAAAGACGGCATCACTCTTAAGGCGGCTGCTCAATTGTATACCTCTCCATGGGTTGAATTTGTCAAATACTGAAATAACGAATTGTCAAATTAAGTTGAGCAAAAACCGTAACGTTAAAGTGTGATTTACAATTAAAATCGTGCATTAGAATTATAATTAATTTTTAATTAATTTCGATTTGAAATCCATCGTGAAAAAATCAAACGTCAGCTGATTTAATTTTATAATTTAGATAAAACATATTGTTTTAATGTGTACTTTAATAAATTGAATTAGTTAAACAGAAAACGTTTAATTATCATTTTCTGCCCTCAATGAGCTTAAAGAAATTTTTAATTTCATAATACTCGTATTCAGTAGTTTTGTAAAATTTTGCAATGATTTCAACTCCAACTAACTACAAATACTCACCATTCTGCAAACTTGATAATGTGTGTATGTATGTATTGCATTTATTACATATGTTTGTGTGTAGGTATGTCGTCTGTACGTGTTAAACATTCAAACTTGTTTAAATTTGTTTATCAATCGTTGAGTTTTGAGATAATGTGCAATTTACAAATTTAAGCTTAATTAAATTATATACTTGTAAAATTTTATTAAGAAACATCTACAACAACGGAGCTAACAACAACAACAATACAATGTATTACGAGTATTAATAAAAACTTACAATAACAAAATCTTATCGTTTACCTTAGTTTTATTTAATTTCTGCTCAATCTGCCGGGAAACAATCTTGTGAAGCTCATTCAAAAAAGACATTATCTTCCATACTTGAGTTAAAATATAGCTTTTTTGTGTATACTACAATCTGAAAAAAAATTAAACAAAAAAACTAAATTTTTTAATCGAGGGTCGTTTTTAGGTCACCCTGCACAGCTCCCAGCTTATTTCGTGCATATACAAAACAAAACTTTTTAACTTTAAAAAATTAAAACTGTCGTTGACACAAAAAAATACTTTATTATTATTATTATTAGTGGATGGGATATGGCCTCATCGGCCATTTGCACTGCGACCAATATTGATCTATTGTACGTCCCCTTGCCCCATTATGGGTTGAGCGTGTTAAGAAAACGGGCAAGCTCCTTCAAAGGGTGTGATATTAAGTCACTTTCACTTAATATATAAGCTTGTAGTATCCTATATCTTCTGTGTCTCAGTGCTCCACAGTGGGTGATTAAGTGCTCCATTGACTCCTCTTCATCACCGCAGAATCTGCAAATGTCTGTGTTGGAAATTCCCATCCTTGTAGCAGTTATAATGAACTGTAAGTGCACCTGTCAATGCTTTGAGACTTTTCCTATCCAGTTTTAGAGCATGTTCGGCTGTCTTTTTATCAAAGTTTAGAAATTTCTTGGAGTGTTCAAGACCTTCTGTCTCGTTCCAATGTTGTTCAACGATGGACACCGTCCATTTCTTTATCTCCTCATTCAGGAGACCCTTATTGAAGCTAAAAGTTGAAGTGGGTCCAATAAAAGTACCCTCTGCTCCTTTCTTGGCATAAATGTCAGCAATTTCATTGCCGTGATGCCCTTCATGTCCTGGCACCCAGATCAGGGTGACCTGGTCAAAAAAAAAAAAAAAAATACTTACTAAACCAAAAAATGTTTGGCACGACGTAGTATACCTTGCAGGCGAGTGAAAGTTTAACATATTTGAATAGGTTGGGTAAGCATTACAAGCACAAAGCCTATACAAAGCTCCAGAAGAAACGCTAAAACCCAACGTAGGAGTGTAATAATTTGGGCGCGTATGGTGGTAGTCTCTTAAATATATTGAAAACTAACCTGCTAAAACGTGCTAATTCTTTGGGATCACTTTATCGTTTTCGGTAACGCTGCCCGCACCGCATAAATCCTTCACCAAAATCTTCTGACTCACACGCCATTTATATATTTTGACCACTTTTGGATTTGGCAATACGATAAGTAATATCAATGACTTGCAAATTATTCTGGTCGACGAGTGTAACAAGATCCCCAGACCAGACTACACAAAAATTATCAGACTTTTTAAATCGACTGAAAGATGTAATTATGCAAATGGGAAGCTATTCCAAATTATAAACTGCATACACGTAGAAAAAAAATATGGTTAATATGACAATACTCCAGGGGCAAAATACTATTGTTGCATTGTATGGTTGACCACAACCACATAATATAGTTAAGTCTGAAAACTTAGTATAGCCACGAACCAAAATACCATATAATCATATATGGGTAAATCCCTGATGGTGAACGTGACATTCGTATGTGTTGAAAACCAAAAAGCAAAATAACTAAAAGTATTTTCAGGTTCGACTTAATCTTAAATTGTTGTTAACAGCGAACACTGTAATTTATATTAAAGTTAATAGCAAATGGAATCTGGAATAAAACAAAAAAATTTAAAATAAGTAGTGGGTTCGAACGTGACAAAAGTGAAAGCAGTTTACGCGTCCGCACTTAAAAAGGAGTATTTGAGCAGAACCTTACGCAATTTCGTCCGGCAATTAATTTCAGAATTTTACCTAACAATGTCACTTTAAAATGTTATGGTTTGACTAAAAGGGCTCGTGTTTGTATACTTTGCTTACCTATATTTTCGGTCGATACGTGACATGTCGAACGTGACATTTTTCCACAATAATTCCAACATTAAAATATAACTATATTTTCTCCAAATTTATTCTTAAAAAATATATATTATTATTTTATATTATATATTATATTATTTTATATTATTTAAATTATAGTATTATCTTTTGTGGAAAATAGATATTATTTATATATTTAAATTATAGTGTTTTTTTTTTTGTGGATATGCACTTCCGCTGCTTTTATTTTATCCCCTTCATGTGAAAATGAGTGAGTTTTTGGACGCCCAGAATTTTCATAATATAAAAAAATTGGAAAAATATTATTGTCAGAAATGAGAAATTGCATTTGTGCACCACAGCCGTCTTATTATTCATCTGATTTGAAAAGATTATCGCTAAATTGGTTTAATTAATAAAATTTCAGTATTTCTCTATTATACTATCGTAAAAATCTTTATTTTTAATAACTTAATTTTTTTGCCCGGTGGACCTTTTTATGGATTTGCCCATATGTGGTATAATTTCCAACAAATGTATCATGACTAATGCTGTTATTCAATTGAAATTTTACTGCCATGCCGAACGATATACTAGTGTTATAGTTTTGACTCAAAAAACACTTTGCGTTTTTGATTGACACCCACATTTGTTCGTTATACAGTACTTAAATAATTCACAACTTTATTTACACTTAATACCACTGTGTACCAAAACACTAGACTTGCTTACTTTGACTTATGACAGTCTTGCACAAAGCACGTTGCCGCCGATCTGCCTGCTATTTATACTGCATTAACATATTCGACAATTATCAAGATCATTCCAACCATTCATAAAATGTACAAATATATTTCTTACGCATATACACATTCATGCACATGCTTGTAAACCATAAGCAATTCACAACAACAAACAATAATAAAGCAAATACCAAGAATACAAGAAAAACAACAATATCATTTGTAGTTCATTTACTTGGAAGTTTACGTACTTTAAATCATATATGTTTGTATGTTTGTGTATTATGTTTTTAATTTTATCTTGTTTGTATGAATATGTTGTACATTTATAATAAGCAGATCAACAGCTGCACACTGGGCTAGATGTGACAAAAATTCTTAACAGTAGTATCAATCTTACCCATATTATTGAAAATTTATGAATTCTATTCCCAACAAAACCAAGTTAAAACCGTTACTAAGTAACTAGACCGTTACTATAATCGGCTTAGACTATATCTCGGATATACATATATGTATGTATGGACCGATATCGGACATTTTTATTTTCTATATTTAAGTAACGTGTTTTTTATTGCCAAAGCGGTCTAAGTTCTTTTACACGACATTTTCACTAAAAATCGATTTCGGCTTTATCTCGATATATATGGACCGATATCGCAGAAACACTTTTTTGCCTTTTAATCGCCATGCCAAATAATTGTGTTAAGTGTGAAACGAAACAAATATTTTTTTTTAAATATTACTAAGTTGCAAAACAAATTACTTTTTTTCGGAATTTTGGATATATTTCGGCTATTCGTGAACCGATTTTACTGAATACTAAGTTTCTAAGTATAATGGCTTTAAGCGGCGGACAGTCGGGCATCGCTTAATCGAATTTTCTATCTATGATTCACAATATGTATACTTTATAGGGTCGGAAATGAAAATTGTAATAATTACAAACGGAATTACAAACTTATATATACCCTTAACATATTTGTGAAGCGTATAAAAATATGTGAATGTTGATTATCATTTACTGAAAATCGGGGCAGTGAATAAATCGAGGAAATAACAATTTTTTCATAGAAATATATTTGATGCTTGTAGATACTAAATAGTGCTTAATTCCGTTTTTTTTTTATTAGAATTACCAATCTTCCATAAGATCTTCCACATGGACATTTTTAAACCCGTTTCTATCACCTAATTTTTAGGTGTTAGCAAATTCAAGTACTATTCAAATTCTTTTATTCAATTTTCATTGGAAATATTGTACTTGTACTTATATTTGCCAATAACAAGTTATACATATATACAGCATATATTAGGCAAGTCATTATTTAACTACTTCTTAGTCATGCAGGCGGTATATACAATGATATTATATTCTTAGGTAAGTGCAACACATTGCCAAGTCTTCTCTAGATGGCAGCCATACAAATTGTTTCTACACAATACTGTTTTTGTTATCCCTGGTCTTTTGTATAGTTTATTGATTGAGGTATATTGCATCTTGTTCGAGCATGTATGTATGTATGTATGTATGTATGTACATATGTATTGTTTTTATACAGTACTAAATTTGTCATCCCTGGTCTTTTGTGTAGTTTAATGATTGCAGTATATTGCATCTTGTTAAGAATTAAAATTCCACCACAATGAGATGTACGATCATGTATGTACAAATGTATTGTTTTTATTCAACACTGCTTTTGGCATCCCTGGCCTTTTGAATAGTTTATTAATTGTAGTATATTGCATCTTGTTCGAGCATGTATGTATGTATGTACATATGAATTGTTTTTATACAGTACTACATTTGTCATCCCTGGTCTTTTGTATAGTTTATTGATTGAAGTATATTGCATCTTGTTAAGAATTAAAATTCCACCACAACGCGATGTACGAGCATGTACGTATGTATGTACATATGTATACCCATAATCAAATAACTGCATTTAAAAAGATTTAATGAAAAAGATACGCATTTTTTGATTTGTTTCTGTATCTCTGTGCATTTGCAATAAGTAAGTTGCTGCTGGTGAGAAATCTAAAGATTGTTTTGTTGCTCTTTGGCTCATGCAATTTCTAAAGAACAAACATGGCTCGCACATTCCAATGCACTGGCACGCACAACGGACAACGGATTTTGCTATCGATGCCAATAATGACAGTTAGTCGTAGCGGCAATTGGTTAAGTGGTGGATTGAGGGCGTTTGTTGGTGGTTAGATGGTCATTTGGTGAATTGGTTTTTATTTGCCAAGTTTTCGCTTTAAAATACTGTAGCACTGCATGCAGATGACGACGGCGATGATGATGTTGATGTTGATGGTGATGGTGAATTTGAAAATGAGTTTTTGTTTTAGAGCGAGGGTAGTGCGTTCGTTCGTAAGGCCTTTGTCAGCACTTACATACATATGTATGTATGAATGTATGTGTATGTATTAGAGTGTTAGGTTTTTGGATTTTGGTGATATTTATTGAAATGTTTGGTAGAAAAGGAAAACAGAAAAATGTTAAACAAATGCATGAACGCATACTCCAAGCTCGAAAAATGGGAAAAAACCGACGACGAAAAAATAATAAAGCCGAAAAAATGGAAGAAGAAAAAATATATAAGTTTCACTTTGCATTGCATCTAATGCAACAACGAACTACTTCTACTACCCACCAACCAACCAACCAATCAGCCAGCCAACCAAACACACTGACATTCTAATGCAAACTGCAATCAATTTTTGTTTTTTTTTCTTGTTTTTTGCTGCTTCTATACATACATATTTAGTTTATTTCAGTTTTTCTACTACATACTCCAGTACTGACTGGAAGTTTCACCTTTTTTTCTGTACAATATTTTTTTTTCTAATAAAACTGTTGTTGTTTTAAAGCTGCTTGAAGAGCTGCAGCTATAGCAGCAATAACAACAATAACAGCAAAAAAAAAAAAGAGGCAGCATTTTAAATCTATTTTCCAACATTTTAACAATTTTTTTCATATACAATTTATTTTGTATTTATTCATTTATATGCAGTTAGGCATTTGCAAATATCTCTCGTTTAGTATCTGTATCTGTCTGGCCCTGTTTCTAACTTTCCAGTGTATTTCTAACTTTTTTTTTTTTTGTGTATTAAATATTCCTATAACTAAATGTATCTTTTATATTTTAAAACTAATTTTTTTTTACAATTTGTATATAGATTTTTGAAGCACATTGAATTTTGGGGGTTTTTAAAGGTATTGTTTTTAAAATCTGTATCTATTCACTTCAGGTGGGCCAATTATGGGTGCATCTATATATGTATGTATGAATGTGCATGTATGCTCCTATAAAAATTTGTATGTACACACATACACACATAGCAAATATATGAATGCTTATATGTTATGCTATTTAATTAACTTATAAATAAATTTATAAGATTTAATAAAAATTATTTTTAACTGCCTTATTTACAATATAAATAATAAATATTTTCTATTTATTAAGCTCTTATTAGACAAATGTTCATATAAAAATTGTCTAATAACGTCATAATAAACCTGAAATAATTTTTATAAATAATATCGTAATAATTTACGTTTTAAATAGAGGACAAATATGGTTTAAAAATCGAAAAAAAAAAACGCTTCGATATTCAATTTCAAATTTGTCATTCACTATTGTTTAAGCTTCTTCTTAAATTATCCATATAATCAGATAATTATCCTTATAACACGTTCAGAGTTTTCTTTGGAATTCCCAAAACCGACTTCTGGAATCACCAAAATCCACCACTTCGCCTGAAACAATATGACAACTTTAATTTCCGCTCTAAATCGAATAACCATCAATAGTTTAGATACACGTATTAAAATCGTTTTTTAGGAATTCCCAAACTCGACCTCAGGAAATGTCAAAATCCCCCACTTCATCAGAAGCAATACGGCAACATGAATTTTTGCACTAAAGCCGTTTATAGTTCAGATGCATGTTCCACGGCAAAACTCTGCACAGAATATGTAAAATGGGTTCCAAACCGGTTAGGTAAGTGGTTCCGAATTTCTTTGCGAGTTCACAAAATCAGCTTCGTTGATCCCCAAAATTCCCCCATATCCCCGGAATCGATACGGTAACTCCAATTTTCACATTAAAGCAGCAACGGTTAGCAAAGTGGCTCCGAATTTATTTGCGAATTCCCAAATAGAGCCTCGTTAATCCCCAAAATGCCCCCACTTATCCAAAATCAATACGGTAACTCAAATTTTCACGCTAAAGCAGCAACACTGTATATACAGTTTTATATACCTACATATGTATGTAATAATAACTTATATATAGGTTTCGAGTGTTGCAAACATACAAACAAACATACAAGTGAAACTAATAGAAGCGTGTTAAAAGAAAAAAAGATAATAAGAAAACCTATTCAAATACTGAATGTTCTTACAGCACAACCTAAACTATTGCGCCAAGCGTAACTTACCTGTTAGAAAACCTCATGTGTATACAAAATATATGAGATCAACCCAAATGGCGCGGATTCAACTCTTTGGAAAATCCAATTTTTACTGAGCGTAACAGTGAAAGCCAATGTGGCCACATGAAAAAATATTTTACAGCTAAAGCTGTCTTAAAATAATGCTACAAATGTTTAAAAAAATAGCTTTAAACTGCCAAAAATAATGTTAAAATTTTTATTTTTTACAAATTAGTTATTTTTCATAACTGTTGTTGTTGTTGAGATGGTAACACTGTCCATTTAACAGCTGATACATGCTATTTGTTAAATTCATCTGGCATATACTTACTTCAGAGCCACATCAAGTTGTTGATTTTATTATTAACACTCGCTTTCCAAGCAAAAATTTATTTATTAAAAATTTTTGTAAACATTTTAGGGCGCAGCCAATAAGTCCGTGGCTTATTGAATGACACAGGTTTTTATATTGAATATATAAGTTAACAATGTAGGGTTTTTTTTTTTTTTTTTTGCTAGAAAAATCTGTTTTATTTATATTATTTATTAGAATAACAAAATAAGTCAATATATTATTCAAAGTACTGTGTTTCTGGTATCACATGAACTCCGCGCCAAAAGAACTTCTTCAGTTCTGAGGTAAATAATGAATGAAGGCAATTTCTGATACCCTACGTATTGAAGCGTAAGGGTGGGTGAACTAAAACTTCCCATTCACTCTTTTCCAAATAGTTTTTAACCAGTCCTGCAACATGAAGCCGAGCATTGTTGTGATGGAAGATTGTGGCCTCGTGTCTGGTTGAATATTCTGCCCGTTTTTCGTTGATTGCTCGCTTCAATATGAGTCAATTGTCTTCGGTACAGGTACCTTTCATCTCATCGGATTTTAACAGCTCATAATGTAAAACATCCTTCTGATCCCACCCAATACAGAGCTATTACTTTGGCGTCATAGATATTCAGCTTCAGCTTTAATTTGGCCGGTTAGCGGGGCTTACATATGACTTTTTGCGTTTGGGGTTATCCACTGTATCCATTTTTCAACGGTGCAAATATTAATTCTTTTTGTAGCGTTCGAGCCCCGACCGGAAATAGATTTTGCCTTGGCAGTGTGCTAAACCAGGGCATTCTGTTTTTAGGGTAAAGAGTGGAAGGAGTCCCTCGTTTGTTGTATCAAATAAAACTCTAGGAAGCCGCATGGCTTATGTTGTGCTGGCTTCCAAAACTCTTACCAAGGGTATAAGTTGGCAGAACGGGAATCAGCATGTCTCCGCATGGTTCTGCTTAGAGTTAGTATTCCTGATAGTTGTTTGGTATGTGGCTTTTTTGGTGACTAACAATGCTGTTGTCTTGCAACAGATACCTGTATTGTAAAGAACCACTGGTGATGGTTAGACGAGTGAGTTGATTTAAGGGCTGATGCTCTTAGTGGGCTTCGTCCTATCAGCTCATTAAGTCTTGTCTTCCAGGCATATATAATATAAACACAAACATTTTTGTATTGGATCTGATAAAAGCAATAGTTGTTTTTAAAAAAAATTTCACAATTGCTATTATTGTATGCAACTATATCTTGAAATTTATAGATGGTAAAAATAGAGTTACAGAAATGCATGAACAAACCATAATTAAATTAATAATATGGTGTGTTTAACAATAATATACAATGTTATAGAATATATATTAATGTTATCGCAACCAGCAAACTGACTTTTCTTTGCGTGTACTGGTTTTTACAAACGAAATAATTAAAAAAATTCATGAAATTGTTTAATCGATAGAAGATTGAACGTAAGAGAGATTGCGGAAGCCATAGGCATCTCTCATGGCTCAATCGTTTTAATATTGAGTGACAAAGCTTTATAAAAAATGGTTGCCGCGTTTGATCACAATCGAACATAAACGCTAGCAACCATTTGACGATTTCGCAAGAATGTTTGGCGTTGTTTTTCCGCCATTTCGTAACTGACGAAAATGGAACCACGACAATACATCAGAGACCAAACAGCCGTAAAAATAGTGGGTTTCTCCACCGTTGTTTGGAATGCAGACGGTATAATCCTTTAAAAAAAAACTATTGCCGAATATTATACTTATTGGGTCGATTCAATCAGAAATTGAAAAGGAATTACCATATTTAGTGAAGAAAAAATTTCTATTCCACCAGGATAATGCAAGAGTGCAGACATATGCACTTTCGATGGCAAAAGTCCATAAATCGGGATACGAATTTTTACCCGCATCTGCAGTATTATCAAGATTTTACCCCGAGTGATTATTTTTCAGTCCCCAAACTTAAAGGAATGGCTTGATGGAAAGACATATGGCTGCAAACGAATGCTTATTTTAATGACCTGGACAAATCATATTTTTCGGAAAGATAAAATTGAAGAAATGTTGGACTAACTGTATAGAACTCAAAGGAGATTATGTTGAAAAAGAAAATAACTTTTTAAACAAAAAGCTGTGTTTCATGCAAAAAGTCATATACTTATTTACCCGCTCTGGTATTTTATTTAATAAATGTTTGTGCTGATTCAATAAAAGTGTTCATTTAATATAATTTTCCATCAGCTTTTCGTTATATTTCCATAATGTTTCATTAGGTAGTATAAATTTTTTGTCTTGGACCGGCAATGGTCAGTGCATTGTACTGGAACTAAGAAAGTAGTTTATGACAAAAATATAAATTTTTTGTTGTTGAAAAAGTAGCTACATACAAAAACAATATTTACTAAATTAGCATCTGAACCCACAAATTCCTTTATAGGTATTCAAACAATCCATTAATTGATTAATCGAATTCCATTATATTATTATACATATATTAAAAAAATTAATTCTGTATACAATTGACATTTAGTATATTCTTTTTACCTTTTTAGTATATTCTTTTTACCTTTTTACCCTTTTGCAACTTATTATTATCACACTTATTTGTTACACAGTACTTAAATGTTACACAACTTTACACTTAGCACCGCTGTGTATTAACTCACTAGACTTGCTTACTATTCTGACGTATGACTGTCTTGTACTCATTAAGCCTTGTCCTCCATTGATTGCTGGGAAATTGCATACAGGAGGGATTAAAAGGCCCGAAGTCCTCAGCAAGAAGTTGCTCATATGACCGCAATTATATGGTAAGAATTGCTACCTGTGTGAGCCTGGTAAGCCACACGAGGGCGCTGGTGAATCGTGAATAGTTCACTCCGTTGAACTGGTCCATCATCAGATAAGGCCTCAAGGCAGGTGCTGATGTAAATCTTTTTCACAGCTGTTCCAACAACACCTACCAGTGCCGGGTGAAATTGGTACTAGACATACAGGTATTTTGCAATTAAAGTAATATATTTATAAAATTATGAATTTCAAGATTGAAATGAACTTAGTGAACATTTACATATGCTTTAAAAGAGGAATATTCTGATAAGCCTGACTGTTATACTGACTGTAAGATGGCATGTAAATATGTGCATGCCTATTTATACATATGTATGTATGTATGTATTTCATCTTTATGTTTAAATCTGTCGAGTGGTTAACTTTAGTTGTCGGCCTTATTCATCGTTTAAGTGTAGTATATTTTCGGCGAGTGCGTATAAACTATTTCGAAAGTCTTAGTTAGGTGGCATTTTGTATATGGGCTTTTGTAAGTGTGTAGATAGAAGTGTAGATGTGTAACAGTACACACACACACACACACACACACATGCACGCATATACTCATCTACATACTTTTCATTTAAACATTTATAGGTTTACATTTCATCTGCAACAACTAAAAATTGTTGCTGTTGTTGGTGGTGTTTTTGTTTTCGTTGTTGTTGTTCTTATTATTATTGTTGTTGTTGTTGCTGTACTAATATTGCTATTGCTGTTTTTGTTGATGCCTTTGACGACGACGACGACGACGATGATGATGCTGATGATGATGGTGGTGCTGCTGATATTGCTGCTACTTTGTACGAGTTCCACAATTTTCACATGAATTTCTCATAGTACTACGACTAGTTCCAGTTATTGTTTATAACTTGTGTTGTTGTTGCTGTTGCTGGCTGGTCTTATGCCACTACATTGCAAGACTACATCTGCTGCTCCCCTTTTCATCGTCGTAGATTTTTTCCAATTTTTCTTTTTTTTTTTTTTATTGTTGCTATTGTTGCTGTGTGGAGTCATTGGAATATACTTTTGGTGGTTGGTTGGTTGGTTACTTTGGCATATTAAACAAAACATGTTAAAAGAAAAAAAAAAACGAAATGTTTTTCCTTTTTAATACATATTTCTGTTTCCATCCGCATATTGGATGTTATGTAATGTCGTTTTGTAGCTTTACGTTATTTCACTAACACCCCATCCACTGTGGTTCATCCGACAAGCTTTTTACCACATCTCTGCCACATTTTGCCACCCACTCTGTATCATAAAACAACAACACACCTTTCGCTACAAATTTTGTTTTCTCTTAAAACAATATATAGATATTTCGTAGCAAATTTAAAGTAAATATGTATTTAATATTTTTAACTGCACAATTTCTAAACTTCTGTTGATTTCTTTAATATTTCAAAAATGAAATAAAATATTAAAAATCAATAAAATATAACGGAGGATTGTGTATTGGTGCTAGAGCCGACGGACTGCCAAGGCAGATCTCTATGAGTACAGCCAGTTTATCATGGAGAAATAGAGGTGATTGTAAAGGTCTCCAGTATCATTACAAGTCATTCTAAATATGAGTACAGGGCAGGATGTATGTGTAGAATAAAGCCGTGGAAGGCCAGACACTTAATTTGCTCAATAATTCGAAATTACTATTTTGGCCCACTGTACAAGATTTTAACACAACAATTTTAAATAGCTAAGCAGAATTCATTATAGCCCATTGTGTAAACCGAAGGCCGGCACAGGTTTTGGGATATGGGAAATGATGACACCCAGCTGAAAATATCGAATACTAACTGAGATCACGGGGCTTGTGTTGCCCTAGAGATCGACCAAATAAATAAAAATAATCTATAAGTTCAACTATTTATCATTAACATACACAAACATATTTTAGCTTAAATGTATGTTTTGAAAATCATATATTATCGTGAATATCTCATATGATATTCAAATCATATACATATATTGTTACGAATTTGTATCACATCTACAAACATGCAGACGTCGGTCTACTTGTTATAAATGTAGAGCACACTCACGCAAACAAAATAAAACTAAAAACATAATACACAAACAAACAAATATACATGATTTAAAGTACGCAACATTCCAAGTAAATCAACTGTAAACTTTTGTTCTTCTTGCATTCTTGGTATTTCGTTTCTTAATGTTTGTTGTTGTTACTTGCTTAGTGTTCGCAAGCATATGTGCAAGTGTGTATATGCACAATAATTATAATTTTATATTTAATCTAGAAATATGAATTACTAGAAAGGTCATGATAATTGCAGAAGATGATAAAGAAGTATAAATAGCAGATATACGTTCCACGGCCAATACGCGCACCGATTATGAAAAACCAGTTCCGATTCAGTTAGCGAAGCGGTTCCGAGTTCAACGTTCAAATCTCAATAGTTCCTCAGAAGCAATACGGCAATTTCAATTTTCGCATTAAATCGAACGAACGGTTTATAGTTCGTATGCATGTTTCTCGACAAAAATGCGCAGAGAATATGAAAAACCGGTTACCGAATTGGTTCCGACATTTTTGGGAATACCCAAAATCGGCTTCATGAATCCCCAAAATCCACTCACTTCGTCGGAAACAATACGGCAACTCAAATTTTCGCTCTTAGGCAGCAACACTGTATATACAGTTTTCTATACTTACATATGTAATAATAACTCATATAGCATAATGTGCTGTTCATAGAATACAGACGAGCAACTTCTCAAGAAAATTTGTATGAAAGATACTCAATTTTTTGAGTGATTTCCATACAAATTTTTTAGACAAGTCGCTCGTTTGTGTTCTATGTACAGCACATAAGTTTCGAGTGTAGCAAACATACAAGTAAAACTAATGTAAGCGTGTTAAAAAGCTTTTACAAATGTATTTTTGTTACGAGCATTCACCGGCTATCGAAATCCCGAATAACTTGGCAATGAAAATTCAGCGGGAAATCACAACAACGAGTTACATTTTTGTAGAGTATTATTGCAGAGTATTATTAAGTAATTTATGACAGTAATTTAATGTGAAATTCACACTAAAATACTTGGAATTATAGAAAAGTGATTTCAAATCGATGAAGTCTTTAGTAAACAGCTTAAACCATATGACTGCACAAAGTTACATGCAAAGAATATAATTTTTGTGGGTTTAAATCACTCGACGAAGGGTTATTTATTGATTATATTTAAAAACACAAAAATGTTCGTTGAATTCTAAGAATCTCATGTCAGGTCTGCATCAAACAAAAACTGTAATAAAATGCTTCAAAAAAGACCAAAGCATAGCACTTAGAAAATCACATTTCCTGAAGAAAAGTCGTTTTTAATGCCTAGAAATTTGTTTCAAAAAGAACACTTTTGCTGTTCTTTAATATGATAAATAAATTATAATTGATTTCTTTCACATTTCACATTAATTTTATCCACTGTTTCAATCTATTTGTTTCTTTAATTGATTAGTTCGTTTTCATTTCACATTTGCCAACAAACGAACAGATAACGTCATTCGGTAGTAATAAAACAACAAATACATAGTTTTACTTTAAAAATAAACTCTTTACAAAAGTCAAACAAATCGATATTGTTTTTTTCTTTTACGAAAAACAAATTGTGAAACAAAAAAACAAAAAAAAAAATCTAATGAGGTCAAACAAAATTTTTTGCATTAAAACTCATTTATTGCATCAGATGTTTTCATTATTGTTATTTCTTATAACCAGGTAACAAAATTATTTATTTAAACAAATTTTTAGAGCATTTAAACAAAGTTTACTTTACATAAAAAAAGGACAGACGAAAACAAAAAATTCAAGAAAAAAAATTTTGAATTTTGTTCCGAGTCTAAAATCCAATAAAAACACAAAAACGGAGGGTAATTAATAAAGGATGGCTAAATTTTAAGGGCCGATGTTCAGTTTGAATAAAACAACGATGACGCTGAGTCATAATTGGGGCTCCATGTGCCGAATTATCTCATACTTCAGCTCTTCAATTGTTGCTTGCTTATCAACGTACATTTTTTATTTCAAATAATCCCAAAGAAAGAAGTCCAATGGTGTCATATCAAACGATCTTGGCGGCCAATTGACATTGCCACCACGTGACATAACACGGACATTGAATTAGTCGCACAAAAGAGCCATTATTGCGTTAGCTGTGTAGTAAGTGGCATCACGCTGTTTACATCTTCCAATTTGGGCCGTAATAACTTCGTTATCATCTCATGATTCATTGACGTTTCCAAAGCTTTTGACAAACTGTGGCACGAAGGCTTAACTCATAAAATAAAATTAAACTTACCTGCAAATACGCACAAGCTGTTAGTGAGCTACTTATATGACCGGAAATTCGTCGTTAAGGAAGGTGATTTCAAAAGCTCAGCTCAGCCAATCGAAGCTGGAGTTCCCCAGGGAAGCATATTGGGTCCAACTTTATATTTGATTTATGCTTCAGACATACCAACGAGCTGCAAAATTCAATTTTTGCAGATGATACAGCATTCATCAGTGTCCATGAAGACTATAAATTAGCATCACAAAATTTGCAAGAACATATTATTATATTGGAGAAATGGCGAAAACTTTGGAAAATCAAAGTAAATGAACAAAAATGTACATTCACACTACGTAGAAAAACTTGTTCGGCTATTAAAATCAACAACTACATTGTTCCGCAGCACAGTGAAGTCAAATACCTTGGTATTCATCTCGACTGCAGGCTCATGTGGAAGTCTCACATTGACGCTAAAGATTTATAGATTGCAAACTTTTGTTGTATAACGCAATCCTAAAGCCAATAGAGAGCTATGGAATTCAATTGTGGGGTACCGCCTCTGCATCTAACATTGAGAAAATTCAAAAGCGGCAGAATAAAATTCTCCACACAACTACTGCAGCTCCATGGTATGTTAAAAACTCTCGAATTCACAAAGATCTAGGTGTACCCTTAGTGAAAGATGAATTTTCAAAACACGCGATAAGGTACATTAACAGACTTGAGTCTCACCCGAATCCTCTCGCACGTAGCATGGCGGCCACACTCGACGGAGAAGGATGGGCACCCCTGCAACCATCAGAGCGTTGGAAAGGTGATTTACCAATAAAATACAAACAAGACGCAACTTTTCGTCCGACCTAAGTAAATAAAATTTTTCAATATTAATTAATTTTTTTTTTATATTAATTAATTAATTTTAGTTTTAAGATTTGCATACTTTTGTTAGTTCTTCGAGAAGATACAATAAATTATTGAATTGTAAAAAAAAAAACTCTCAAGATAGCGAACACCATTCACAGTAACTACCTGACCGGCCTCATTTTGAAAAAAAATACGGCTCGATGATGCCGCCAGCGCATAAACCGCACCAAACAGTCACTCTTTTGTGGGTGCATTAGTTTTTCAACAATCACTCATGCACCCAAATGGAACAATTCTGCTTATTGGTGAATCCACTGAGTTGAAAATATGCCTCATCACTGAAGATGATTTTCTTCGTAAATTGATCATCTAGTTGTTCCATTTCTTCTCGCCACTCTGACCATGGACGACGCTTAAAGTGTTCAATAGGCTTTAGCTTTTGAGTCAATTGCACCTTGTAAGCGTGTAAATACAAGTCTTTATGCGTAATGTTCGTCAGCAACGAGCATGAAAGGTGCAATTGGTGGGCACGACGACGAATTGGGGTGGACGGCACTTCAGCCAAACTATCGTGACCAGCAGCAATCTTTTCTGCAGAATGAGCATGGCCACAGTGGGTGTTCAAATCCCAGTGGGTGCTGATGAGTAGTGTAGCGACTAAGAAACAGCTAGTTGTCCCCCAGCTAAAGATTTGATTATTATTTTTCTAGTCTTCTTCAATCAAAAATTATTGATCACAGCAGATTTGTTTTGTAAAAAATTCTTCTTCAAAAAAAATTAAGAAAGGAAAAAACTTGAACTATAACCCGTTGTACAAATGTACAAACCAAAAACTTAATTTAAAAAAAATTATAAAGTTCAACAAAAATTCAATAAATTAAAAATAGAAATTAGTTTAATTCGAGTGCGGCAAAAAAATCAGCATAGACAACAACCTGCAGTCGTGTCGTCTTGCTGTTGTCTAAATAAACATTCGCATTTAAATGCATGTATTTTATATTTGACATATTGCAGTCGGTTGCCTGCTGGCTTGAATGTGTTTAAAGCATCATGCACAAGCATCGATGTCTGAGCTGGTGCGTTATCATGGTGCAAAATCCACGAAAGAATTCATGATGCACCACGCCATTGCATTCGAAGAAAGCAGTGAGCAAAACCTTTATATTTGACCGAACTTGACTTGGTTTGTTCGTTCTTGGCTCTTCTGGACGCTTCCATTGGGATGATTGGGCTTTGGTTTCACTGTCATAGCCATACACCCATGATTCGTCACCAGTTATGAACTGCGTTCTGCTCATAGTAGACTCGCTAAGTGCCACAGTCAACACTTAAAATGTCCTTGCGCATTATATTTTATTTTTTACACAAAACTTAATACAGTTTTTTAATCCATTTTGTCGAATACTAAAAAATCGAAGAGCACACCAAAACACGACTAACCTTTTCATCTGTCAAAATCAAAATGGCTGGTATTGCCAACATATATAGCAGACATGTGCACCAACGTAACAGAAAACAAAATGCAAAAATCGATCATATGTAACGAAGTTTGAAAATAACGATTATTTTTTTTTGATCATACCTCGTGTACAATAGCTGTATTGTCGATTGCGTCTACACAAAAATACTGTTCAATCCTTACTCCCGCAGGAGCACCACATCCTACACTAGCCTAGAGTGGATGCAACTGATTTTCATGCATCAGACGCAGATTTTGTTTAGTGGCGTAACTGTTTGAATGAAAAATCGCTTTGCCGCTTATGATAATTTTCGGCTCAAAATCGTGGTCAGGTTAGGTTTGACAGACTGCCTGCTATAGTGAAGCCAGCCCACTTAGGCTGGCTTTACAATAGCTCCAGTCCAGTCTAGTCCCGTTGTGTTGTCTGGATGTGATACGTGATTAAAACATTGACGTAATTATTCTCCGCTTTTTCGAAATATAGCTATAGTTTGTTTGTTTGTATTCTGCAGCTGTCTAGTTCACAAATATCAAATATGATTGGCGTAAAGCGCCATTTGCAAAATCTATTACATCTTACGATAGGGTGATTAATTTTGCGCTAGCTTGTTTACTTCCTTGTTTCAGTGCCCCAGGAACGAAACTCTTGAAATGAAAATACATCTCGTCCTCTTCGTGATTGAGATGGAGGATATCTCTACATGCGGATTATAGCGCGCCGTTGCTTGTCTGTTTGTATTCTGCAGCTGTTTAATTCACAAATGTCAAATATGTTAGACGTACAACGCCATTTGCAAAGCTATTACATCTCACGATAAGGTGATAAATTTTATTTCATTTATAAGAATTCTTGAATTAATTACTGATATCAGGAAATAGCCGCACATTAATATTCCTCATCAAAAGTTTTTTTTTCTTTTTTAGTAAAAAAATTCAAAAAAACAAACTTAATTTATTTAATTTAAATTTTATCATGATGTTTATGCTATCAATAAATTTATTTTTATGTTTTCTTTAATTTCATTTTTGTAGCATTTTCTTGTCATCGTCACATTTTTGAAGATATTTGTGCACGTCTTGTGAAAATTTTTTACAAATTTGTTCTAAAAATAAATAATTAAACTTTTAAAATATCTTTTCTTGTATCATTGTGCTTAAAACAGAAAGAAAACATTTTATTTTTAATTTGCTTGTATTCGTCATAATTTGTTATGTTGTCTCTACGCTTATTTTAAAGAAAAAAAAAACTCGTTATACTCGTAAGTTTGCAAATTAAATTTAAGAAATAAAAATATTCAAAACATTTCGTTATGACGACAAATATGATATGTGAGATATGTAAAGTTTAAAAATGTATGAATCCATTCGTATGATAATTTATGAGTGTGAATTTAAAATTCCTTGACGTTAACATTTCATAGAACGTATTTGTCAAAACTCGTTGGCGTTTGGTGTCTATTACCTCTCTGGCAATAGTTTTACACATACCCAGTGGTCAAAATTTCACTTACAGAAGCGATGATCCGATGCACACTTGCTAGTCAGTAATGCACACCATCTCATATACGAACCTAGTATTCATTTTCATACACATTGCCGCACACAAAGTAAGCGAGGTAGTGAGCTGTTCATTCAACAAAAGCTCATTACTTCCTAACATACAGTCTAAGTTATCAGTTGGCAGCTTTAACACAATCTCGCATACTTTGTAAGTCAGCAGTAGGCAGCTCGGATTCAATCTCGCTTACTTTGTAAGTCAGCAGTAGACAGCTCGGATACAATCTTGCATACTTTGCAAGCTGGCAGTAGGCAGCTCAAATACAATCTCGCTTACTTTGTAAGTAGGTCAAAGACGTACTGCGCACTTCAGCTTTTTGGGAATATTGCATTAGATAAATTTGTCCTGTTTTTTGTTTACTGCATTCTTTTCTTTTTTTACTAAATCTTTTTTTTTTCTTGTAATTTTTTTAAATTGATTTCTAGGCACTCATACCTTTAGCACTGATTTTGTTAATTACAATTTTTGCAACGTAATCTGACAAAGATGGCGAACGTTTGATTTGCAACTAAAAAATAAAATACATACTTACGAGTATAAATGTGATGCAATAGATGAACATAATTCATTTTGGAAACATTCATTGATTACAAAGTGTTGCACACATCGTTAAAGAGTAGTAATGTGGTAGGCAGTGTTTGCCGCTGGGTACATATGCTTTGGTCACCATGCAGGGTTCTCTCATACAAGCAACAAACGCTTATTATATGCAAAAATCATTTTTATATTTTCTTGTTAATTTTTCTATAAAACTACATAATTTGTCAAACAAATTAGCTTTAAAATTTGATAAAATCAATAAACAACTGGCTTTTATCTGCTTTTCTAGCATCTGCAAATGTCATCACATACAGGGTGCTATTTTTAGCATTCCACAATGTTACACAAGTTTAAATCATAATAAAATAAAGAGTGGCACAAAATTAATCACCCTATCGTAAGATGCAATAACTTTTGCTAACCGCGTTTTACGTCAATCATATTTAACAATTGTGAACTAGACAGCTGCATTTAATGTAAAACTTGGTTAAACTGTTTTCGCAATACTTCCTGTTACATTAATGTACGTGTTTAATAGATATGTAATAATTTTATGTTACAAGATCCTTATGATTAAACTTTTAAATGAGGTCTTAGAATTCATATGGAATTTGAAACCTCACGGTTTACGTTAGGCCATATAGATAACGCTCTCTCCGCAGTCTTAATACGATTGTAATCGTTTTTGCGTAATTGGAAAATACTAAGTTATTTAAAAAATATTTAATGTCTGTCCATTTTTCCCTACATGTGGAAATAAACAAATAAATCTGTACAAATAGGGAAAAATTCCTACGCTTGGCAACACTGAGTCACATATCCATTCAAATGAAAATGTGTCTCATCACACATTACGAGTTTTTCATGAAAATCGATGATTGATTTTGTTGAAATGTATTAACGATTTAAACACGTTGGTTTAACGAATATTTTTCCATGATAAATATGCCACGTGTCTACTTTACGACTGCCAAATATGAACTGTCAGGACTGATGCTTATCAAAATGGCGGCAAAACAAATTTCATTGGGATCCCGCTTAGGAGCTGTGAGAAACAAGTACGAACTTAACTTTTTGAGACCGCTCAAGACAGATGGTCTAATGAGGTTATCTGAGGTTGACATGAATCAGATATGATAACAGGAGAGCTATCAATCTTAAGGGCCTGCCCCGACGGTGGTTGCGTTCTGCTTAGACCAGAGAACTTTAATTGTTGATTAAAAAATCGTTCAACAATAACAAAGACACAAAAAACTTGTTTTAATTTGCCAATAATCAAACTTGCCTACGCACTCTCTGTTGTTGTTCATTTGAAAGCAACCGAACATATGTCTCATTGTTGGTTCTGATAATTTAACCATCGGCTGACTCATAAATATAATCTTAAGAAGGGAAAAACTTAAAAAAAAACCCCGATGTACAACATTTTAAAATCTAATACTAATTTATTTATATTTTGTTTTTCATTTGTGGCTTATAATAAAACTTTTTTTGTCTGCCATATTTGCATGTGTACCCGTATTTCGGCGTACGCAAATCAACTAAATTTGATCCATCAATCGGAGACATGTTTAAATATAAACTGATCAAACTTGTCCATGTTGTTTGCATTGCTCAAGAAACACAGACGTTCGGTTCAAATATGTTGTATGAGAATAAGAGCGCTTGGACACGATGAATTTACTGCAAGTCCTTGTTTTGCCTGTACGAACTTGTTCATTAAATGCTGCTCATAATTAGAATTTGATATGTGCAACAGAATTAATATGATTTTTAATCATCATTGAATTTTTCGTTATTCGTTAAAGTGAACAAAAATGTTTGTGCTGAATAAAAAATAAGAAAAACCATGAATTTGAAGTTCTCTGATAGGGACGCAGGCTAGGAGGTTAAATCGTCCATTTAATGAGGAGGTTAAATCTTCCATTTAATGACTTCTGTAGAAGCTGCACAGCCGAGAAGGAAGTAGAGAGTGTCGAGCACGTTCACTGTTGGTGACCAGCTCTTTCTTATATAAGGGATTTGTATTTAGGCAGAGCGATGCTGCTTGATTTGGCGGAGGTATTGGAATGTGATGTAGGACTCCTTTATGCGATCCTCGGGTTAATTCTGAACCAGTGATATGTAGATCTGCTGGGAGACATGTCACACCCAGGCAACACAAAGGGACCAAATTGGACCCAAGTGGGCTGGCTTTTTAATGGCTGGTAGCCTTTTAAACCTAACTTAATCTAAATCAAACATTTCTATAAATTAATCACTACCAGGGCGTGCTTTGTTTCAAGTGGTAAGGTTAAATGCCACATAATTGAGGTGGCATCATCAATCTATACCCTTATTTTATAAGAAGAAAAGTTTATTTTAAGAAAACATACATATACAGCCATGTCGCAGAGCTTAATTCCGTTCGAAAACGGAATAGAATTCTTTTTCTACTTCTTCAAAAACTGAAAAACTAAAAAAAAAAATTCGATGAAATCATTTCTAATTGCAAGAATGAAACTAGTATTGTCTTTTAGAATGGTTTTAATTCCGGAAAAAGTTTTAGATTTTCGTTTTTTGCGAATTAAAAAACCGATTCAATTCCATTTCCGAACGGAAGTGAATATTGTGACGTGGCCGATAAGTATTAAATTAGTTTTGTTTTCCATAACACTAAGCATTCCCCCAACAACTTTGGCCATAAATATTTGTAATTGCTTTTGACAGCATTCTTCGTTGAAAATCTAAAACAGCTGCCAAAATTAATTTTTTACAGAATTTATGGTTATAAAAAAATTAACAAAAAAAAAAAACGATAACATTTGTGTACTCTTGTGTGTTACCCTGAAAAACAGAATCACCCATATGTTTTTACTCGAATATCTAAATATTTGTTTTTTTTTAATTATAACAACTCGTATACGTGACTGAAAAAATCAATTTTACTTTTTTCGTGTATTAAACCTACTTTTGATAAATGTGTTAAATGATATTTAATAAAATATAAAAAATTCCTCAACTAATTTAAAAATATGTAGTTTTGTCTTTTTATTTGCTGATTGTGTTAAAAATACGAGTACTTTATTTGCCACGCATATAAACAATTTTTTAGTTAAATTTTAAACAATTTAATAAATATGCACATAAGTATGTATGTGTGTATGTGTACATACGTATCCCAACAAACACGAAATCAAACATTTGATATAAAATGACTTTATCATTTGATATCAAACATAATTTTCAAACTCTTTCAATGGTTTGATTTTAACATTTGAATTTGAATTAAGAATCATTTTTTTTTTTTTTAATTTTATTTTGTTTTATTACATGAATTCATAATTTTTGATGTGCCTCTGCGCCGAAGTTGAGTTTATAGAGGCAAAACTGGCAAATGTTACAATGTATGTTTTATATATATGAATTAAAAAAATATTAAAAAGAGAAAAGAGAGAGAAAAAAATAAAAAATAAAGTATTTGTATTATGTTCTATACACAAGATATTATTTAAAATAATTTAATTTAAACGGATTAAATTATATTCATTATGCAAGAAGCAGTTCAATATTATTTAACAGAAATTCTTTCAAACCACTCTTAAAGTTCGTATTGCTGAGATAGCCTTTAAATGGTTAGGTAAACGGTTGTACTCATCAGGAGCGGCAAATAAAATCCGTTGTTTGGTGACCTCAAGTCGACATCTCACAACTTTCAAGTTCATCGCCTGCCTGGTAGCTCTCTGCGTATGTTCACTAATGCGTAAAAACCTTGTAGTGCTCGTGCCAATACCATTTAAATTTTTACAAATATATAACAATAATTGTTGTTTGCGTAGATCTTTAACAGGTAATATGTCAACTGCATAGTTCTTAAACAAGTCAATTGTACTATAGCGCAGCGGAAGAATGAAAACAATTTTTAACGCCTTGTTTTGAGCTGACTGTAATGATCGCATTGACGAATTGGATTTGAATCCATATTAAACTAGTGGGAGATATGTTAGATGAGAATGAACGAGAGATTTGTAGATCATCATTTTTGTCTTGGTATTTAATTTATTTTTAAACTTGCTTAAAATTCCAATGCCGGATGATACCTTTGATTTTATATGGCTTATATGGTCATCCCATGATAAATTTTGGTTTAAAATCATACCTAGATATTTAACGTTTTCCGATTCAGTAATTAATTCGCCATCAATGTATACATTCATTAACATATTATTACTTGATACATATGGTCTAAGCCGCACAAATTTAGTTTTCTTAACATTCAGAACTAGTTTGTTAATTCTTAAAAACTCAGATAATATTGAGGCGTCATATTTGATACGTGTTTTAAGCACTTCTTCAAATTTGTAGTTGTATAACAGGCAAATGTCATCAGCGAACATGAAAAGCTTACCATGAAACTGTATATTTTTAAAGTCATTGATAAAAATTTTAAAGAGCAACGGTCCAAGAACACTGCCTTGTGGAACACCACAATCAACGTCTACCTCACAGCTTCTGAGTTTATTTAAGTAATCTTGAAATATACTGATTGACTGATGAGAACATCCATAGTACTTAAGTTTCTCAATTAGTAATCTATGATCTACTAAATCAAAAGCTTTGGACAAGTCGAAGAATACTCCATTTGATACTCAATATTTTATTAATTTGCTTTTGAGTGTAAAACAAATGCGTCAGCAATTACAGAAAAAAACATCAATATTTTAAATTCATTTACAAATAAATTTTAAGAATTCGGGAAAAGATTATGAAATGTGATTTGTTTCTGAGCATTATTCAATTAAATGTGAGATTTGTTTTAATAAGTAAAAACGCGTGAAACAAATCTTAAAAAGGTGGTTTTAGCACGATTTAGAGCCAAAAGGAACCAACTACTTTGTCCATTCGAGAACTTCAAGGCCAGGAAATATAACAATAATAAAATAAATAATAATAATAAAAAATGTAAACTAAAAATCGCAAAAAAAACCAAAAGAAATTTGTAAAGAACAAATTAGTATTCCACATCACAATCCACATTTGAAAAACATTTGAGAATTATATTTGAAACCAACTTGAGAACAATAGCCTATTTACACCAAAGCGAAATCTGCTCATTCGAGATTTCAACCCAAATCTAGTAGATTTTGAGAAGATTTCCCATTCAAAATGAAATCTACTTTATGAGGAGATTTCGACAAAATCTCCTGAAATCTACTCAGTACTAAGTGATGCAACCGTGATTTTGTTCAAAAAGTACTTAAAATGTTACGTTGCAACAAAAATTACACTTTAATGTGGTGTATGCAGTCTCTGGGCAACATAAATATACACTTTAATGTTGGTGTACTCAGTCTCTAAAAAAATTGTTTTGTCAAACCCGCGTGCATAAATTATTTTTGTGGAAATGAAATCTTGCTAGATGTCAGAAAATGGTGGTGTAAACGATATAGATTTCGTTATAGATTTTAATTCAAATCTACTAGATTTTGAGTTGGTGTAAATGTAGTATAAATGAATTTATCAATTTGAAAATAATTTCCGCTTTTTGTTGGGAATACTATGTTTTTCAATTTGAATTCAAATTAGTATCAAACGTTTGTCGTTTGAGAAAACGTTTGATTTCAAATCATTCTCAATTTGAAATCAAGCCTTAGTGTTTGTTGGGATGTTTATGTGTGGACTAATTTTATTTAAAATAAATATATAAATAGGCAAACAAGTCATTTATAAACATAAAAATGTATATGTATAACATATGTACATATGTACAAAATATATTTTCAAATGTCAACAAAAACAACAAAGAGTTCATAATTCTTTTTTGTTTGTTATTTCTTCTTCTACAACTACGATATAATTTTTTTATTTTTTTGTTTATGTTTTGCGAATTTTGGAGCAAGAAAACAAAAAACACGAGCATTTATTTGGGTGTGTCACCGCTGAATGCAACTTTAAATATAATTTTTCTTTCTGCTTGTTTTTGTTTAATTTTTATATTCCTCCACTTGTCTGTTAGAAATTTACTTCTGAACGAACGAACGAACGAACGAACGACTGAACATTCACAGTTACACACATAAGTATACATACATTCATATAAGTACATACTTTGTGTCAATCAATATACTTATACATAAATGTGTGTACATATAACAAACTTAAATTATACATATTTATCAGATACTTTTTGCCTCTGTTTTCATTAAGTTTCAGTAACTAAAGTTTTCTGTACATATCTACCTACATATGTATATTTTAAATTCATTATATACTCGTTGTATATGATCCATTTACGCAGCCAGAAAACCAACAAACAAGCCAAAAATATGCTCAACACAAAACATGCTTAATATGTATTAATCTTTTTTATCTTTATTTATTGACTCATTTATGAAATAATATTTGTTTAATTTTCCTTTTTTTTCGATATTCTTACTGAATCTATTTTTAGTTTGAATTTGAAAAGTAAACTTGTAAAAATGTTAAAACCCACAGAAATAGATAAATAAATAAAAAGAACAATCTACCTATAAGAAAACAAATTTATACATAAATAAGCGTAGAAGTATAAAAATTCCCAATTGGCTTGATTATATTAAAGCTAGACATGCTTGTACATACATATATACACACGTATCTAGCTTAAAAATAACAAATTAATATTCTTTGCTGGCCACTTGTTCAACGTCACACTACAGTTGGGAAGAAAGTTGTAAGTACACTCAGAAAAGTTATAACGCTTACTTGTTTTTCAACACAAATATTGCTTTACATAAATATGGTTTAAAAAACTAAAAAGCACACTTTGAGAATTCCCAAAGTCGGCTTCAAGAAACGTAGTATGGCAACTTCAATTTTCGCACTAAAGCGTATGACTGTTTATAGTTCAGATTTCAATGTTCAACGGCAAAAACGCGCACCGAGTATGAAAAACCGGTTAGCGAATTGGCTCCGATTTTTTTTGGCAATTCCCAAAATTTGTTTCGTGTATCCCCAAAATTCTCCCATTTTTTTATATTGGACCAGTACTCAGGGGATGACCTCTACATATGCAGTGCATTGTACCAGAACTAGGAAAATAGGTTGTGAGGAGGGGGAAAGAGGGAGTAGTGTTTGTGAACATTTGACTTGAACCTTGAACGGCTGAAAAACGAATTCTCTCTGTAATGCCTAGTACGATTCCCCGGGCAATCGACCACAAATGGGTGAGCTCTAGACGACGCGTGCTGCGTAAAAATGTGCGCGTTTCGGGAACAAGATCCCTAATCTCGTCAGAGCAAAATCCATTGTAGTAACGATAGAACAGAGTAACGCACCCCACACTGCGTCGATGCTCCACAGAGTCAATAGAGTTGGATACACTACTGTCACCGATGAGCTTCTTCGCCCTCTCCTGCACACGGTTGAGTAACCCCAAAATAGACTTTTAGGCACCGGCCCAAACATGAGAGTTGTATTCCATTTTCGGTCGGATGTAGGTGGTATAAATAGTAAGGAGGTCGGATGAAGTGAAGTACATCTTACACCGTTTCAAAAAACCGAGGCACTTGAATACTTCTTTAGAGACATTAAACATGTGTTCAGTCCAGCGAATGTCAGACTGTATCTTCATTCAAAGAACATCAAGAGCATCCGATTATTCAATATTTAAACCATCCATGAGTACAGATGAAGCAGCATTTGCGGTCGTTTCTTTGTGCGTCAATAAGCAACACTGGGTCTTACGAGCATTAAAGGCGACCCTGTTTTTACGACCCCGTTCGGAGATTAATAGAAGATCACTATTCAGTGAATCATTCATATTTAGTCTCTTGGCAGCGATCTCTGATAGGCTGGGCCTATAACTAAAAGAGTACGAGTGACAAATGCTGCTGTCATCCGCGAAAGAGTGGATAGGGTTGGAAGTTTGATAGACAAGGTCGTTAAGGAAAATTAAAAATAGGGTAGGAGAAAGAACGGAGCCTTGCGGTACCCCTGAATTAATCTTGAACTCGTTTGATGAGACCCCATCTATAGAAAATTTTATATGAAAATCACTCAAAAAATTAACGTGCTGTTCATAGAACACAGACGAGTGACTCGTCTAGAAAAATTGTATGAAAGTTACTCAATTTTTTGAGTGATTTCCATATAAAATTTTTTAGCCGAGTGCTCGTCTGTGTTCTATGAACAGCACATAAGTAACTTTCATATAAATTTTCTAGACGAGTTTCTCGTCTGTGTTCTATGAACAGCACGTTAGAAAATTTTGGAAAATGTTTTGAAACATTTAACTATATACTCCATTAATTTAAACAAAATTAATGAGAATTAATAATATTTCTCACCCACAAAAAACTGAATTTTTTCAGATAATCTTTTACTCCTATCTCTCAGCAATTCATTAATAATATATTGTTACGATTTCGCTTCTAAAAACGCGTTTGCGCATTTTTCAATTGCAAATCAAATAATGACTCACACACTGGCTCGTTATACAGTATTTAAATATTTCACAACTTTATTTAAACTTGATACCACTGTGTTCCAAAACATACGAGCTTACTTTCTGACTTATGACTGTCTTGCACAAAGCTTAAAAATAAACTACCTGCTATTTGTACTTCACTGTCATCCTCTATAATCATCACGATCACTCTAGTCATTCATAATTCTAGACTCAAATGAACATATATAATTCTTACGCATATACACCTTCATACAGATGCTTGCGATCAATAAGCAAGTGACAACCACACAAACAATAATAAAACGCAATACCAAGAATGCCAGAACAACAACATGTAGATTTACTTGGAATTTTATGTACTTAAAACCGTGTATGTTTGTTTGTTTGTGTATTATTTTTTTAGTTTTATCTTGTTGGCGTGAATGTGTTATACATTTATAACATGCAGATCAACAGCACACTGGGGTAGGAGTTATAAAAATTCTTAACAATATATGCATGAGTTTATGTCTTTACTTTGGTTTTTTTATTGGGTTTAAGAATTTTGCACAATTTCGTTTTCGGCTTATCTTAAGTACACTTGTATGTTATTCGTGCTCAAATTTTTTAGCAAGTAGAAAATACTTAAATTTTGTATGTTTTTTTCTGTCTAGCTGGCTTATTCCTTAGTACTCAGATTTTTCAGTTCCTCCAAGTTGTGATAGCACACAATCTAGGTGGACAATTTACTGTAGCAAAACGTGAAATTAAGTGGTCAACCAAACATGTTCTCAACATCTCCATTGTTTCACGCGCTAAATGGCGCCGTCTTCTTTAAAACAGAGCTCGATGAGACCAAATGCTTAAATCTCAGCGAGCACATAATCCGTCAACATGGTCCGATAACGGTTGGCATTACATGCAGATTTACCTGCTTTTTGAAGAAATATAAAGCAATGAATTCATCAGCTTATAACCCACGCCAAACCACTGCTTTTAGTAGATATAATGGTAGGTAGCACTTGGTACTCTTCCGGTTGCCTCATCCACCCATCGAGTCAAATATGTGCATTACTGAACAAAGTCGCACAAAAAACATTTCTCACGAAATGCTATTTTTCGCAATACATTTCCATAATTGTGGTGTGAGTCTTTGTTTGAATTGACAAAAGATACTGAACAAATATGATAAAGCAGTTTGATATGAGTCATGCGCGATTTGTCTCTAAGCAGATTATAATTTTAAGCAACGAAAAAATGAAAAATCTGCAATTCAAAAACTCCGGTAAAGGGTTAATGTACCAGGTTCTATGAAAAAATACCCATGTTCTGAGAAACGCGCGATCTGAAACCGCAAAGCGGTCTGAAAAGTGCTTAATTCACTTTTAGATGCTCTACAAAACGCGTGTTTTACTGCCGCTTCGGAATTTTTTACGGCTACATATCGCTCCTTTGTTGCAACATAGTCATAACTAAAAAAAAGCTCGCTTCTAGCAAGTAATTTAAATAAATTTTTGGCACAAAATAAAAGATAGTACTTTTAACAATTCTGCATTGTTAACTCGAAAAGCTAATTTTTTGAGATATGACTATGTTGCAATAAAGGAGCGATATGTTTGTGGTAGTTATATAAAACGAAAGGAAATTGCCAACAAATAGAAAATTTTTAATTTGGTATTTTTACTTAAAATTGTATAAAATTAATTTTACTTTTTATTGAAACAAAAAGAAAACATATTAATTTTTAATTGTGAATATTAAATATTAAATAAAATATTGAATATTAAAGTGAACTAAAAGGAAATAAAATTATTTCCTTTTAGTTCACTTTAATATACACATGCGAGCTAAGGTCGCCAATTTCAGACGATATGCGTTTACCAGAACACCTATTTGGCGGTTTCAAGTCGCAAAACCATACTTCTTGCATTATACGTTTTTCAGAACACATGTTTGGCGTTTTCAAATCGAAAATGCTAAATTTAAGCGATTTGCGTTTCTTAGAACATGTTTGAAGAGTACAAAGAAATTCCTAGACTTCAAAAAAATTTTCAATTTGTGATATTATTATTGAATTGGAAATTAATTATTTCGTTTCATTAATTTGTCTTCTTTTAGTTTAACTAATAGCCTATTTACACCAAAGCGAAATCTCATTCGAGATTTCAAGCCAAATCTAGTAGATTTTGAGAAGATTTCCCATACAAAATGAAATCTGCTTTGTGAGTAGATTTCGACGAAATCTCCTGAAATCTACTCAGTACTAAGCGATGCAACTGTGATTTCTTGCAAAAAGTACTTAAAAATACTACTAATATACTTTAATGC
Organism: Thecocarcelia acutangulata; assembly: GCA_914767995.1. Taxonomy (NCBI): domain Eukaryota; kingdom Metazoa; phylum Arthropoda; class Insecta; order Diptera; family Tachinidae; genus Thecocarcelia; species Thecocarcelia acutangulata. Next base: position 71,137,731 of record OU612095.1, read on the forward strand.
TGGTGTATTCAGTCTCTAACAATATTGTATTGTCAAACCCACATGCATAAACTATTTTTGAGCAAATGAAATCTTGCTAGATGTCAAAAAACGGTGGTGTAAACGATATAGATTTCGTTGTAGATTTCAATTCAAATCTACTAGATTTTGAGTTGGTGTAAATGCGTTATAAGTTATATTTTAATAGTTGTTTATAAACATTTAAAAATATTACGGTTATTAAAAAAAGAGCACACTTGCCAGTAGTCGGAACCAATTGTCCAGTTTTCGGCATGTTATGTACCTATTGTCGGCATATTATTTCTTGGTGAAGAAAATAGCAGACATTTTATTTATAACTTTTATTTATTTTAAATAAACATTTTTACATTTTAAAATTTTAAGTAATGTAATTTAGGTACAACCAATTTATTAATATACAAGATATAAAATAAAGTGAATGCGTTTATATTTTCAACAACTAGCTTATTTTACGGCGTATTGATTTTGGCGTTATCAGATTGAGTACTTCAACCGCTTTGTGAAAGTTTATTGTAAATAACCTATTAACAATTCCCAGTATCGCCTCTTACCATTTCTCCTATGTGATTTCGACCAATCCAAGAAGGCCACACTTTCGAAAACCATTCCTAATCATGTTCTCCATGTTATTTTTAGAGCGAACCATGTGAAGTAGTGGGCAAAAGGTCGATTTTTATAGATGCTTGTTGCGATTTTTTTGGTTTAGTTTACCATTTTCTGACGGGTTTCTTTCATTCTGATTTTACGGGCTTAAAACGCATACAACGGCCAGTTGTATTAACGAGTTAAATTTGGTGTCAGTGTATATAACATAATCCGATTATTGTCCAATGTCATAGAGCCTTGTGACCCTGTACAAACAATAAAATGGCCCCACAATGTTCAACAGTTCTGTACGCAATTCGCAACAGATTCATAAAAAAAATTCGCCTTCTATCCAACCAGTCTTCATTTCGAAGAAATCATCTGCCTGGAAGGCTGCTTAGGAGTCCACACAAACGGAGCGACAACCACTTGCTGCATATAACCTGTAATACTGCCACTATTGTCTTCACATTTCTTTTTCTATATGGAGTATATATTACGATATCCCGTAGGAGTTTAGGACTTGTATCTAGACAGGCCAGTGCTGATTAATTTGGCAGACATATCGAAATCTGCTGTACTTGGGTTAAACTCTTACATCCGACCCTCGGGTTGATTCTGACCGGGACTGGTGGTATGTAGATCTGCTGAGAAACATATCATACTCAGGCAACACGGCGGGAACAAATGGGACCGAAGTGGGCTGACCTTTTCAATGGCTGGCAACTTGGTAAACCTAAACTAGCCTAACGTGTTGTTTTCAGTGAGGAAATCCATCAGTTCCTTAAATCATTTTTAGCTATTTTCCTCTTCTTACAGCTCAGTAAGTTTGTATGCCATTTAATATAACTGGAAAGCTACCTTTTCCTTAGACAGTTGTTTGAAAAACTCATCACTTTTGTTTATCTTTTTTGATAAACGTCTGAGATATTCAGTAGATCATCCCTTTTCAGTGAAAATTCTTCAGCTTTAGTCAAAACTATTGGGGGACTCTGTTCCCAGATCTTCAATAACACCGCAATGGATCCTATCCTTATAATGGAACGTGGAACACAATATTGAACGGTGACGCCTAACATGGATATCTCGCTTACCCTTATTTTGCTTATTGCGTTATGTTATTGGCTTTATAAGACTTTACGAAAAACAGTTTTGAAGTCGAAGACTATGGAAAATGTCTCAGAAATTTAAAACTTCGTATATGGAAAAATCAACACTACCCTGTTTTATTTTGGATTGAAGAACAAAGTTCTAAAAATTCGGCAACAAACGAATTATTAACACTAACAAGCTTCGTAATTGATATATGGACCTTTGCATACTCACATGCTAAACTCGAGTATAAATACAGCAAATTCATTAATACGACAATTTTTACCTGGCATATGAAGGAGCACTTTCACCTAACACATTCACCATATCATTACGAATTTCTTGTCCCGATAAACATTTTTTATGTAAATATTTAATGACACCACACATTTCTAATTTTTCCATTGTAAAAAAATCGTGGATGCGTCTTTTGTGAACACCTGTTTCTATATGAAGGAGTTACCAGATCGAAACAAAATTTAACATGTCTTCATAGCAGAGATGGAAGTTTCCAAAACACTTAACTGTTTTCTGTTTATACCGCGATTTTTGTGCTAGGCTAAGAAGTTTCCAAAACGCCCTCGTAGCTCATTAAAACTACCATTAACTTAGTTTTTTTTTTAAAGTAGACTTATACCCTCTAAAAACCAACTGCTCAAATACATCTAGACAAACGTGTACATAGGTACAAATAAAGAACAAACCTCGCAAATCGTGAATTATACTTGGTGTGATGTTAGCGTGCCATTCTATTGATGAAATTTTGTCATTACATTGACATGAGTGTCATTGCATTGATCACATGCTTGCATCAAAACATTCTGTTGATTAAATAATTGTCATAATTGTCGCTAATCACAAAGCAAAAGTGCCATGCCGTCACAAATCAAAACATTTGTCTTTGTATTGATGTTAAAGTACATTAAAGCTATGACGAAAGTTCTATAAGAGTACCGCACTAATTTGACTTGATGTATATATCCATCACATTTGTATAAGTTTCCATTACATCACTTTCTTTGGGGAAGTTTTATTAAAATATATTTTAAAAAATATAACTTTATTTTTTTATTCTTTATAAATTTACTAATTGCAAGTTAAAAAAAAGTTTGTGGGTAGGCTTTTTTTACTTCGTTAAAATGAAACTGCAGTTGCCAACTAAACTAAATTTGAGCTAAATTTTAACTTTTCTTTTTTAATTTTATAAAATGCCAGTAGTTATTTGAAAATTCAGATACAACCTACTTGAATTAATTAATTTAGTAAAACTAATGTTTTATTTAATGCCTACTTATAATTATTATCAGCACTTAAACAAATGTCAAACAAAATCGTCAGCAATAAACAAATGTCTTGAATGTAGAAAAGAAATATGACAAAAGACAAACTTAAAGTCAAATAAATCAATAAAAATAAAAAGCAAATGACAGCAAAAAAAGAGAAGAAAACATGAAAAGACTTGGAGAATATTTATTATTTGTTCTACCTTTGTTTTTGTTTCTAGCACCACAGCGACGACGGCGACAAGCACTTTTAGAGATAAAATAAATATTTATGTATCACAATTCAAGATACTTTTATTTCAAGCTTTATTTACATATTCTTGATATTCAAAAACTCTGTTCTAAAACTTTATAATCTAATCTCCAAAAATTAACATCTAACACTCTTGAACTCATTATTTTTAGTACGGATGCCTGAAGATTTTGTTTTAAAATATCTGTTCTAGAACGATAATAGATATTTACTGAGTACGGGGCATACCTCCCATTGGATCTAACCTAAGCACTTTAATCCATCCTATCTCCGTCAGTAGGTTCCATGTAAAATTTTGTTGAAACAATTTAGAAAACCCACCAAAGAAAACGAATGGTGTAAAACTAAGTGATCTAGGCGCCCAACCAGGAAATAAACGACCTGGAAATGTCTCAGGCAGTAATTGAATGGTTACACGGACTGTATGGTACCATATATCTTGTTGATACCATATATTGGCTATATCCATATCATTAAATTCCGACAATGAGAACTGTAGTATCATGTCACGATGTCGAGCACCAGTAACAGTTCCTGCTTAACCTGCTTCATTTTCACAAAAACTAATCCTATTAAGACTCCAGCCCAAAATTCACACTTGTTGAATGCAGTTGCTTTTCAAAAATTACCCCTGGGTTATCAGTACCCCAAAAGCAGGAACTTTGGCCATCAAGGTGCAAATGTGTTTGATTGCTTAGGAGGATTTTGCTTTCATTATTTTCTAAATAATTGTCCAATAACAAAGTCATGTTATCATATCGCGTAAAGCTCCCTTTTTAACAACTCTAAGCTGTCAGCTGTCGAATTGTTTTTCTTACAGATTGCCAACACTTTACTGGACAGGAGCAATGAACTCAAATCTTGAGTGATTTTTGGGGACACCGTTCATTTATTCTTATTTTCTTTTCTATCTTGGACTAGTACTTAGGGTATAAGCCCTACATATGTAGTGCATTGTATTGGAACTAGAATAACAAGTTATGAGAATGAAGAAAGAGGGAGTAGTGTTTGTCGATGTTTGCCTTGAATCTTTCAACGTTATATGTGATTTATAACAGCACCTCCATTGATGGCTTTATCTAGGGGGTTACTCTCTATTGCGATGCGAAAAAAAATCGAAGAATTGATACTCTGTATTGCGTTTTCGTATTTTCTTTTCACATTTAATTTTCCCTTTCGCACATTTTATTTTATCATTCTTCGCTATTGTTTATTTTGTGATACCAGTGTTGCTTCACTTTCAGACTATTTCGCGAAAAAGTTTGCGCAAGCAGCACTTAATACCAAACTATACTCTTATCGCATCTACCTTTCGCATCAAACTTACTTTCGCATTGCAATAAAGAGTAACCCCCTTGGGTACCTATGTGGCTTGCAAGTATCACATAGGTCGCAACTTTTCCCATAATTTGGTAGCCATATGAACAAATCCTTTGATGAAAAGCTCGAGCCTTCTTACCCCATCTGTATGCAATTTTCCAGACAGTCAGTGGAAGATAAGGTTTAAACAGTTGATAGACCGACGTCCATTACGATCATTAGCATGTAACCAACTCACCCGTCTAACCATCACTACTGGCTCCTGAACATTACAGGCATCTGTCCCAAGGCAACAGCACCTCGGGGGTTATTAGCCCCGAAAACCGCACCATAGCTACCAGTCAAACCAATTCCTCTTCCAGCGATTTTAGGTTTAGGCCACAGCCAGAACATTTCATCCAAGGTAGGCACATCACCCATGATCAGCGCCGGGATGATCAGAACTGTCCGATGGGGGGGGGCTTTGCCAATCCCAGTTGTAATAAGTAACCCTTACAACGGTTTCGGAACTCCTGCCTCTCGATGTCCTAGAAAGCAGAGTGTCCTGGTTAGGCACACAATAAGGCATAACCTGCTCCTTGGGGGACGTCTTCAGGCAACTTGTTCGAAAGCTTGTGTATTTCCAAATTATGTAAATAAAATTTGTTTTATTTTATTTTTACTTTTATATTTGCTTACTTCTTAGTTGACAAATATTTCATATATTTCATATCACTTTTAAACATGGTTGTATTTATCTTAAGGCAATTTAGTAGTAATTTTTTAGTTATTCGGAAAAATCGCCAAGCTCATCATGTCGCAAATCATCAGCATCATTTCGCAAATGGCTTATGTAGAACGCTCATGCTCATGTTTCGTTGATGCTCTAACTCTGAAGCATGGCACCGCCATGAAGCTGCCCATCATGCACAAAAATACACATAATGTCGCCGAACCGAACATTTTAATAAGCTAAAAATTATGGTTAATCAGAACAATACGTACTCGCCATATACAAGAACATGAACTTATTTGTTACCTTTGCTCTGCCGATGTTGTGTTCATTTCATTTTCAAATCGATGGCACGTGAAGACGAGGAGTTAAGTTCAAGCGAACGACAATTTGCCGCATTGTGAAACTTAAATTTACACTAACGTTTGCTTGGGTTTTCTGTCGAAATTGTGAAACAGGTCTTACGGGAGTTGAAAGTTGATTTTATTTTGACAGTATGTAGGTATATAAAACTGTATATACAATGTTGCTGCTTTAGTGCGAAAATTGAAGCCGTGCTGTATCCCTGGAAGTAGGGGGATTTTGGGGATTCACGAAGCCGATTTTGGGAATCCCCAAAAAACTCGTAACTACTCCTAACCGGTTTGCAACCGTGTTTTCATATTCTGTGCGTGTTTTTTGCCGTGGGCATGCATCTGGACTATAAACGGTCATTCGATTTAATGCGAAAATTGAAGTTGCCATATTGTTTTTAGGGAAGTGGTGTATTTTGGCGATTTTTGAAGCCTAATTTGGGAACACCAAAAATAAAGCTCGGAACGCGTGATACGGATATTTCCTTATTCTTAGTTTGATATCGAAGCGTGTTGTTTAGTTTTTTAAACTGTATTTATATTCGCACAAGCCCTTGTATTTTTTTTCTTAGATTTTCTTTTCTGATTTTTCTCATAATGGTTAAAATCAATATTATCACCCTGTTTCGGCTCGACGTTGAGTTCAGGGATACCCTGTATAACAACTCGTACAGTGCGGCCTCTATGAAAGCTTGATATAAATCGATCAATTCATCATATTAGACATACTTTTTCAACTCTTAAAATTCTTAAGCTGTTACTATAAAAGGCCACAGATATGACATCTCCTCCAATTATTCGTATGAATGTATGTGCGTGCATACATATGTATATATACATATATACATATGAAAAGTAAACAAGAACTAGAAATTTCCATTGGAAACTAGAAATTGATGACATCAATTTTGTTTACTGTGTTTATATGTCAAAGGTCATATATTTATTTTGGTTAACAAATAGCTAAAATGTGTTAAAAGTTCATATGTACATATGTACATACTTATGTATATTATAGGTACATATATAGATACACAATATAAAAAATAATGCAAACACATTGAAAACAACACAGAAAAACAAAGTCTAATCTAAAATTTAAATTTACAACAATTAAAACAATTAAAATTTTAAAAACACATTAACGTAAATACATACATATGTATGTATGAATGTCTGTGCATGTGTATGTATATCAGTATGTTCGTACTATAAACGTAATTAGGTAAGCACATATATACATACATATGTATGTATGTATGTACAAGTAAATAAAGTTTATTGTATACACGTGTACTTTTATTAACACAATTGCGGGTTAAATGTACGTAAATAAAAATGTATATGTATATGTTTGTATGTATGTATATAGATGTGTATTTACATAAATTATTGGATTGTTCTTATTTCACCTTGTGAAATAATTTTTCATTTCATTTCATTTATTATTTTATTTTATTTTTTGTATAGTTTTCATTATTTGTCATTCGGTTTAAAAAAAATGTTGTTGATTGTCATTCGTTTGGTCATCTGTTCGATAAAATGTTGAATGGTTTATTTGCATTGTTTGGTGTGATGATCGTATACGACTTTTTTTGTGCATACAGTGGCGAGCAGAAGTGGGTGCATGTTCATGGCACTGACTTTCGGCTTCCATTAAAAACAAAACCATGCAAGCAAATCAAATAATTTTTTTAATTTAATTTTTATTTGTTTATTCGAAACAAACAAAAGTAAAAACCAATAATAAATAAGATGAATTCAAAGAGGTTAAATGAAAAAAATCCGAAGAAACTCACTCTTGCACGTTTCAATCCAATTTCAATACTTGACCCATAGATCTTTATTGGAAATAAAATAATAAAAAATAATTTACGAAGTTTGGCATGATTTCTACTAAATAAATTGGAATTCGATTCCATTCCGCATTTACCCGATCCTAAAACATACTCATGTTTGTTGGGACGGCTTTGTACTGGCCGAGCCATTTTTTCACTATTAACTAAAGATTTTCAATCAGCATGAGGTCAGGACATTCTAATTGAAAATTTTGCTTCCCAATGCAATCCTTTACAGTTTTGGCTCTATACTTCGTATTACCATCCTGTTACCTTCTTTTTCAGCATAAGCACATTTGCCCAATAAATTGAGAAGATGGGTTTTTATAATCTGTAGATAATCCTTTTTTTTCGCATGATATCATCCACTAAATGCAAAAAGTCAATATGCCACCATGTTAAGCAGCACCAAACCATTATATTTCTGCCGCCATGTTTAGTAATTCGCACCACATAGTGTCTTTGAACAGCAGTATTCCTTTCCATCTCAATGACAAGAGTTCAATTTTTTACTCATCAGAGCAAATAACACGTTTCGAATCATCAATGGTGCAATTTCACTGCTCTCTCGCGAATTTCAAGCGCGCTTTAACATTTTTATCGGACAAAACTGGTTACTTTTTTTAACACGCTTGTATATCTGTATGTTTGCAATACTCGAAATCCATGCCATATGGTTAATTATTACATATATAGGTATATAAAACTGTATGTACCGTGTTGATGCTTTAAGGCAAAAATTGAAGTTGCCGTCTTGCTTCCGTGGAAATGGCAGAATTTTGGGAATTCCAAAAAAAGAAAATTCGGAACCACTTCGCTTACCGGTTTGGAATCAGTTTTTCATATTCTGTGCGCGTTTTTGCCGTGGAACATGCATCTGAAAAATTTAAGTTGGTGTATTACTTCTGCAAAAGCGAGGGGGCGGATTTTGAGCCCTACTTTGAGAATTCCCAAAAAAAAAACTCAGAGCCGCTTCACTAATTAAATCGGAACCAGGTTTTCATATTCTGTGCGAGTTCTTGCCGTGAAGGAAACATGCATGTAACCTATAATTGGTCATTCGATTTAGTTCGAAAATTGAAGTTGCCATATTGTTTCCAGTGAATTGGGAGATTCATGAAGTCGATTTTGGGAATTCCAAAAAAAAAAAATTGAAACGTTTTATACGGATAATTATCTAGTGATATAGATAAGTATTTTAGTTTAATTGCGCAGCGTGTTTTTTTAGTTTTTTAAATCATATTTATTTAAGAAGAGAAATATGTCCGATGTCACGGAGCGCTCTTCTAGCAGTCCATTTGCTTGCATTTTTGTTGATGACCAGAGAAATACCCTTAAGTGTTAGTTTTTGTGATCTAACTTGCGAATTCGTTCCTTTTGAGCTGCAATCACCGCTGATTGACTGAGACTAAGTCTCTACCAAATGGTACGTGAAGAGCAGTTCTCGGTTTTGCTGCTGATATTTTTTAACTTTTATGCAAAAAATCAACAATTTACTCGTATCTTAAATATGATAATAACTGACAAAATCTGCTATGATTCGCTAGAAACACGTCTCAAACTATTCTACGAAGAAGAACAATAAGATAAGAATAAATATAACGGTAAATCTGCATGATTTCTGCTGATAAGAGAAGTGAGAGAGCGTAAATAGGAGCAACTCACAAAACCTGCAAAATTGAGTTTATTTTCGTCTTTTTCCTTCAAATTCTTTGAAATCATCTTATTTATTATTTTTTCACTCCTTTTTGTTTCGAATAAACAAATAGTTAAAAAAAAATAAATTAAAACACATTTGAAAGTCAGTGTTGTGAACATGCAATTACTTCGCCACTGTATGTATGTAGGTATATACATGATACATACAGACATATGTATGTATTCATGTACGAATATATACATAACGAGTTTTCCAACAAGAACTTTGTTGTGTTCTTGAAAGAGAAATAACGTTTTCACAACTAATGTCTGTAAGCATAAAAATCGTATGTTATTATAAAGGGTGGTCCAACCATAATGCACAATGGCAATTCTGAGTCACGCCTTGACGTCGAGTTTTCTTTGTTTCAGTGTTTGAGACAAATTCAACCACAATTGAACACCATGTTAAGCATAGTCGGCACACTTTCTTCTCAGTGAATGTGTTTACAAAAAGAATTGCCGCTTGTGGGCAAATCAGAATTCACTTCACAAGTGATTGTTGAAAATCCGATGCATCCACAAAGGGTGACTGTTCGGTTCCTTTTATCGGGCCGTACTTTTTTGTAAATGAGGTCGGGCAAGCAGTTATCGGTAATGCTGTTCGCTTTCGTGAGATGATAACTGGCCAAAAATTGAGGATATGGTACGACAAGATAGTGTCACAGATAGCGAAACAATGGCTGTTTTGCTCGAGAAATTGAGTGGCCGTATTATCTCACGTCATGGCGACGCAAATTCATGTGATCCTGTGATGTGACACCTAAGTACTTCTCTCTTTGGCGATATTTAAAAGAAAAAATGTACGTCAATAAGCCAAGAACAATTAAACAGCTAAAGAATGAGATCATTCATAACAATAACGACATTGAACCACAATTGTGTCTCAGAGTCTTTGAACATATGCATATTTTCAAAGAAAAGGCAGTTTGAAATATGGTTACAACAACATTAGTATATATTGTATAACATTGTGAATTGTTGTTAAAAACTGTGTATTACTAATTTAATTATAGCTTGTTATTCTATAAATATGTCACTGTTTGCATTTCTGTAATTCTATTGTTAACTTTCATAAATTTCAAAATATGGTTACATGCAATAATAGCAATTGTGAAAATTTGTCTAAAACAATAATAGATTTTATCACACCCAGTGTCAAAATATTTATGTTTATCATATGTATAATAAACTAATTCATATATAACAAAACTAAGTTTAGAGAATATATTAATATTGTTGTCATTAACGACATTTTGATTCTATTCACTGACGTATAATTTTCATTCAGTTTGGTTTTTTGTTTGGAAACAAAAATATGTTTCGTAGGTGTTTTATAAAAAAAATATATTTGTTCAGATTCAAACAAAGAAAAAACATGAAATTGTCGAAAAATATCATATTGAGTATTCGTGAAAATAAAAAGGTAAATACTTATGTCTAATATTAAGATGTAACCATATATATATTATGGATATATAGTATTATGGTTACATGTAATTTAAAATTACAATCGCTCACGAGATACCTAAAAAATATTTATCTTTTATTACGGGCTAACATATATTTGAACATCAAAGACGAAATTTATGCATTAATTTATTACAGCTGCTCTCCCATTATTTTTTTTCTGATTATTTGTATATATTTTTATATATATATATATATATATATATATGTATTTTTATATATATATGTATTATCGATATATCTTATATGATGTCTCTTTGTAGTAACTAATACGCATGTATATGTGCCAATTATAACAAAAATATGTTTCTATTATAACAAAGCTATTTATGGTATTAGTATGCTTACTAAATGAAAGTAGTATAGTTATATGTGGGAAAATATGTATAGTAAATAATATGGCTAAGTATGACAATTATTTTATACCTTTAAATAATACTATAGTTACTTATTATTACAGTATAAAAATACTAAACCATAATATAGTATGATTACTTAGAACAAATTTTTTACAATATTATGGTGTGTCATATCATTGGCGTTTCAAATATAACAATATAGTATTATCAAGTACAACCATATAGTTCAACAATAGTATGTTGCCCTTAGAATATTGTCGTTTCAACCATATATTTTTTCTACGTGTGGACCATCGGATAGAGTTATGACACCGAAGCCTTGGCGAGCGTTTGGCTGTTTTGATTCGCGCATAAATGTCATAGATCCTTTTATTATAAAAAAAAAAATTAAGATAATTTTCTGAAAACTTTTTGCTTTATATACAAGTTGCCGCCTATTGTTAGTAGACCTTCTGTGCCTTTAAGATTCAATTTTCAAGAAGTTGAAAATGCTATTGGTAATCTAAAGCTTAAAAAAGCTCCAGGTATGGATAAAATCAGCAACAAAATGCTCGTAGAGCTGCCTCGTGTAGCTAAAAGAATTCTTCTTTTTATTTTTAATGCTATTTTACGACTTGAGTATTACCCTGCAGAGTGGAAGGTGTCCATGATAACAATGGTTCCTACGCCAGGGAAGGATCACACGAAAGTAGAATCATATCGTCCAATAAGTCTACTGACAACAACTTCAAAACTTTTCGAAAAATTGCTAAAGGCGAAGTTAGATCCAATGCTTCATAAGGTTGAATGTATTCCTGATCATCAATTTGGTTTTAGAGCGAAGCATGGCACCATTGAGTAAACACACAGGTTAGTTAACGTCATAAGAAAGGCATTTGAAGATAAAAAATACTGCTCTGCCTTATTCATCGACGTCAAGCTTTTGATAAAGTGTGGCACGATGGCTTAATGCATAAAATAAAGTTTAACTTACCTGCAAACGTACATAACCTTTTAGAAAGCTATTTTTATTGTGGCCAATTTATAATAAAAGAAGGAGATTTCATAAGCCCCGCCCAGCCTATTGAAGCTGGAGTTCCCCAAGGCAGTATATTAGGGCCTATCTTATACACCAACATTCACACTTCAACATTTGCAGATGATACAGCATTCCTTAGCATACATAGTAACCACCAGCAAACATCAATAAACTTACAGGAACACATCGACAAACTAGAGAAATGGCTCAAGTTTTGGAAAATCAAGGTTAATGAACAAAAGTGTGCCCATGTTACATTCGCACTGCGTCTAGGAACATGCTCACCCATTACTATTAACAATAAAGTAATACCTCAACACAGTGAAGTCAAATACCTCGGTATTCATCTTGACCGTAGACTAACATGGAAGACGCACATCGAGGCAAAAGTAACGCAAATGAAATTGAAAGCAGTGCAAATTAACTGGCTAATAGACAGAAATTCGACCTTGAAGCTTGATTGTAAACTTTTGCTGTACAACTCTATTCTAAAGCCAATATGGTGCTAGGGGATTCAATTATGGGGCACAGCCTCGGCATCTAACATTGAAAAAACTCAAAGAAGTCAAAATAAAATTCTCCGTAGAATTACAGACGCTCCATGGTACGTTAAAAACTCACGAATCCACGCAGATCTGAACGTACCTTTTGTGAAATCTGAATTTGTGAAGTACGCGACAAGGTATATTAACAAACTTGAATTCCATCCAAATCCTCTTGCAGTTAATATTCTTAACTTTGGTGGTCATACCCGTCTGAAAAGGAGGGATACTTTGGCTACCATTAGAGCTCTAAACAGATGACTGAATTCTGAAATAATATGCGCATAAAAATAAATTTTTGTCCAGCACTGGCAGGACTTTAATCAAAATTTTTTTTAGTATTAAGATTTGAATACTTATTGTCATTACATTTTTTATATAAATTCAATAAATAAAATAATAAAGTTAAAAAAAATATATACAATTAAGATCGTGCGTTTTTGGTTTTGCAATACAAGATACAATAACCTATTTCTACTTAAACTATCTGCTTTCTGAAATAGTGCGACATGTTTTATGTTATTGCTTAAAACTGGTATAATTCATGAAAGAAGAAATAATAATCTTTGTACTTTCGAAGTGCTTCAAAACTGGATGGTTCTCCTAAAAGCACTTTGCGTCATCACATAATTTTATATAATTTCTTAAACATTTTTCTTTTGTTCAGTTCTGTTCTTACACAAAAATATAAAAAATAAAATAGATTAAAATACGATAATTGTGTTAATAAATGAAACAAATAATGTGAATATGTTTTTATATAAAATTTTATTATTATTGTTATCATTGATATGTATGTATGATTGTATGTACATACACACATACGATTATATACAGTTTTTTTTTCTAATACTAACAAAATACAGTTACATTTCATACAAACCCTCATACGTCACTTTTTTATATGTACTTTATTTTATTAATTAGTTGTTAAACTATTCATATTTTTTACATGCACACACATACATTTTTGTATACACACATATATACATACATACTTGCATATAAATATACATTTTTATAATTAAATTACACTGACGATTTTTCACTTCATTTAATGTTGAAAAACTTATTATCGTATGAAAAGAAGAATAAAAAAATAAATTAATAAATAAATAAAAATGAAATTTGCGCAGTATTGTTTGCGTTTAAAGCATTTTTTTATAATTATTATGTCAGATTAGTGATAAATAAAAATGTATATAAGCAAAAAGAGATATACATAAGAATGTGAATGTACATACGAGTATGTATGTATATTAAAAAACAACTTTTGTAAATAAACAATTGGTATTTCATAGCATTTCGAAAAGCATTGTCTACATTTATAGATATGTGTGTATATATGAAAGTTTTTTGTACAACGAAAGCAAAATAAATTAGTTAAGTGAGAGGTGTACTCACTCACGCCGTGATGACTTTGTTCCACTGTCTCAGCTACAACACGTACATTAAATTGAGGGGTTCTTTTTGTGGAAATCCAAAATGTTGAAAAACTTAATCCGCCTTTTAGGTGAGGGCCTTTTGCGTCTCTTTTCGTAATGTTCCTCTTTCGTGTTTGCCGATCCTTCAGACAAATTTTCACCCAGCGGAGAAAATTCAATTAAAAGTAGCGATAGTACGATGCACACAAGTAGGACAATGATATACACCATCTTGTATACAAACCTAGTATAGAATTTCTAACACTTTGCCTCATTTGTACACTGAAAAAATTTGGTTCAGAAATTCTCTGAATTTGGACATTACTTTTATGAATTTTTTCATTATGTTTCAACCATTGTAACTTTTCATAGAAATAATGAAACAAAATTCATTAGATTATTTTAATGAAAACCTTCATAAAAGTAATAAAACATTTTAAAAAGAAACATGACTTATTTTCATTAAAAGTATGAAAAACAAAGCATATGATTAGTGAAATAATTTCTCTAGATCAAAGAATCAATTTCCTAAAGCACATGAAAACTGTACATTAAATTAATGAAAAAGTAACATTTATTTAATGAAATAAGATCTTTGTACTAATGTAATATATTCATTAAAAATATGAAACTCCTTCATAAGGTCAATGAAGTTATTTCATTTATCTAATTTTATTATTCATTGAGCAGCTGAAAAATTTACATTAAATCAATGAAATAGTTACATTTGTTTAATGAAATAATATCATAAAATACATTAATAAAATATGTTCACAAATGTACGCAATAAGATCAATGGAATTATTTCATTTATTCATTGATACTTTATTTCATTACACAAACAATACTATTCCTTGCTTTTGTGAAATTGTACCTAATTATGATAAAAGAAAATATTGAACAAGTATTCACCAAATAAAATAGATTTTATTAATACAAATAACTTCAATACACTGGTATTTAAATTTTTTTAAACTATTATTATGCTGATTTGAGTATACACATATGTACATACATACCCAAGTTCGGTAGCCACAAATTTATTTGTCATTAATCTAATGAATTCTATTTCATTGGAATTATGAAACTCATAAAACTTACATTTTAATACAAAAACTTGAAATTTTTTAAACTGTAGCTTAAGATTAATAAATGCGCATTAATATATATTACCAAAATTCAAAGAATTTAAAAAAAATTAAATTTTGTTGTAGTCATAATAAATCCAATGATTTTTTTTAATGAAACTATGAAACTTAATGAAACCATTCTGATGGAACTATTTCATAATATATATGAAGTTTTATGCATATTGTGAAAAGTTTTCATTGGATTAATGAAACAGTTTCATTAAATATATGACGCATAATTCTTTCAGTGTAGAGTGAACGCCTTGCACAAAGAAAAAAAACAATAAGCGCGATACTGAGGGGTTCCTCCAATAAATATAAAAGTTCATTACTTCCAGGTATACAAAATACGTCATTGATTTACATCAGCATCTGTGTTGACAGCCACAATGGGGTGAATTAATTCCGATTCACAAGCGGCCCCGTGTGGCTTGCAGAGCTCACACAAGTCGCAACTGTGTCATAAGTTTGTGGCCATATGGAAAAACCCCTTGGTGAAAAGCTCGAGACAAGGCTTATAAGTTGGTAGGCAGAACTCCATTAGGAGTATCAGCCCTTAAACAACTCATCCCTTTAACCATCACTACTAGCTCCTTACATTACAGATATCTGTCTCAAGGCAACACCACCTCACGGATTATTAGTCCCCAAAAACTAGCATGCACCATAGTTATCAGGGAAACTAACTCCACTTCCTGCAATTTAGGGGTAAACCAAGTATAAACGTCACAACAAATTGTACTGGCATAAAATCATAATACTGTAAGAAGTAAGCACATACAAGATTACACTGAAAGCACACAAATTTCAGAAACTTTAGCTACTTGTGCTTATTTGTGAATATTTCAGCGTTTCTCATCAGCGTTGTCAACTCGGTGCGTTTTGTACCGTTTTTGGTGCTTTTAGAAATTTTTTGTGCGAAAAAATCCTTATCCGGTGCGCGGTGCGCTTTTTTCCAATTTTCGGTGCATTTTTTAATTTTCGGTGGCACCATATCAATGAGATCAAAGTGAAAATATTAAGCTAAAACTCAATTCAATAAAACATCCTTTCAAAATTACGAGTAGTACAAAGCTGCAGAAAGAAATATAAACAAGCTTTTTCATCAATGTATTTTATTTACATGCGTATTTTTGGGGGAAGGGATAATATATGATAAGATGATAGACTATGACATTATAAATGGCTCCCATGATTGTGATACCTGATCAGAATCTTATTTATTGCTGCCGGGAACACCTCATTTGTTGTTTAATGGACTGGGTCAAGTACCTTGCTTTTATTTTTTATAGCTCTTGCTTGATATAACTCAAAACAAATCTAGTGCAATGAGGTCAGCTGACCTGAGGAGCCTGTGGAAAGTGTAGCTGGGAGTTTCCACTGAAGCTCCGCTATAACCGTTCTGACTATGTGTCACTTAAAATGGTTACGGCTTCGGTGGAGTTCTGAATAAAAACCTCATACAGCATCTTTAAATAATAGCAAAAAGTTATTACATTTTGTCGTATAGCACTATTCGTAAATTACCCTACATATGTAACTAGGTTTGTGTATATGTAGCGTACAAAAAGTTTGGAACCAGTAAAGAGCTGAGTAACATTTTTTCTTAATCTTAATTTTGAGAAATATATCTTCAATTCTTATTTTACTTATAAAATCTTCAAAATTAAGATAAACTCTTCGTTTTGGCAACGCTTGTCTTGAACTAAGTGCTAGCAAGAGAAATAAGTCACCCTCTTTGCAAAGTAAACTTTCTGTATGTGAAAGCGGTGTAAGGGATAACAACACATCTAGAAAATTTGTTTGAAAAGAATTTTTTCAGATGGCTTTCCATGCAAATTTTGTAGACGAGTTGTACGCCTGTGTTCTGTAGACAAAGCAAAAAGGAAATTTATATGCTTTTAATAAGTTAGGGCCAGTTTCACGATAGCGAAGCTGTTCGTTCGCACAATTACATTTAAAACAATAACAAAATTTTGAATGTGGTTTTTGTTTCAAATGCAATTGTACGAACGAACGAACAGCTTCGCTATCGTGACACTGGCCCTTAATTTAATGAAAACATTACCGATTTTTAACAATTGTGTGAAAAACGTATAAAATTAATAAAAAAATATGGTGCGTTTTCTTTGAGATAAGGCGTTTTTTCTCCCATTTTGAAATTTCAAAGTTGACAACGCTGTTTCTCATATCTTCATACATACATTGATTATCAATAAACAAAGAGATAATGAGAGCAACATATTTGTTGTACTTTCTCTCTGAAAAAAAATAGAAAAACACAATTTAGTATTTTACCACCAATGATGAGTTATCCATTGGCAAGGAGTAAATGCGATGTACTTTGGAGAACAAGGCCCCTGTGAGGTTCTACTTGCAGTTCAACCTGGGCTGATCAGGGTTGGGGTGCCTACATTGGCTGGAATGTTCTGGCTGTGATTTGAACTTAAAGGCACAGGAAGGGGGAGTTAGTATCACTGATAATTTTGTGGTGCATGGTTTTTTTCGGGGGCTAACAACCCTCCGAGGTGCTGTTGCGTTGCAGCAGATACCTGTAATGTAAGGAGCCAATGGTGATGGTTAGGCGAGTGAGCTGGGTTAACGGCTGATGCTCTTAGTTCGGCCTACCAACTCGTTAAGTCCTGTCTTCCATTGATTGTTACGAAATTGCATACAGGAGGGACTAGAAGCTCCTGAGCAAAAGGTGGCTACAAGCATATGGTAAGAATTGCGCCCAGTGTTTGCTTGTTAAGCCACGTGAGGGCGCTGGTGAATCCTGAATAATTCACTCTGTGGAAACGGTCCACATCAGTTACGGCCGTAAAGGCAGGTACAAATGTAAGTCTTGTTCGCTCTCTCTGCAGCAGTTTTAAGGAAGAAATTTTGAAAAAATGATATTCAGCAAACTTATGGCTCATGAAACGAGGATATTTGCTCAGTCGCAAGGCATATCGTATTCCTCATAAGATAATATTTTTCGCCCCTAATTAAAATATCATTTTGGGTGTTTTTGCAGGGTAGGGGGGAAAGTAAGTCCAGGCTTATTATCATGAATGACTTCATAATTAGTATTTTAATAAACTTTTTAATTATTTCTGGCATGTTACTTTTAACCACGAACGTGATCATTGCTAAAGTGGCTATTCAAAACAATCATTCAAAAATGATAAGATTCAAGTCTGCTTGTCTGTACTCCACTCAACAAGCTACAATAATGTTGTTTAACGGTTTTTTAATTGTTTAGTTTTTATTTGTTAATAACAATTATATTTAAATAGCTTTTGTTGTGATTGCTATGACTTTTTTTTTGTTTTAAGTTTTTTTGTTTTTCTGCTCTTTCAAATTGTTTTCATATTATATACAAATCTGCTAAAATTACCCTGCAAACATTTTCTATAAAAAGTTAAACTAAAAGTGACAGCAAGATATGTGCGACTGTCATATATAAAAGTGAAAGTGTTCGGCAGGAAACGAGCAACGTGGACAGCATCCATGGTTGCCATATTTGACGATTTACCATCATTTTTACGATTTTGGGTGCTGAAATAACACTTTGGCGATTTAAGGTATAGTTTTGACGATTTTTGTAAGTCACATTTTTACTGTCATGTCTTTCAAGCAACTGCTTCTACTTCTTTTTTTCTAAGTTAGTTTATGTAGGAAATGAAAGTGGTATTTATGGTACATAAATATATACATATGTATGTTTGTAATACTGATATATTATGTGATAGTTATTTTAGATTGACGAGGTCTGAGCAAAAATAACCGTTATTTTTAACTTTTTTATTTATTCAACAATAACCATCTTGTCCCCTTAAAAGTAATCCCCCTCAGATATAATACACTTACGAGTATGCTAGCATTTTTCCCCATCCTCGAAACACTTTCATCGGTGTCTCTAGTTTTGGGAAGAGAAAAAAGTCAGCGGGGGCCGGTGCATACGGTGAATACGGTGGTTGAGGCATGATAACGGTTTTGTTTTTGGCCAAAAACTCACGCACAAGCATCGATGTGTGAGCTGGAGCGTCATCATGGTGTAAAATACATAATTGTTTTTTCCACAATTCTGTGCGTTTCTGTGCGGCGCATAACTTCAAGGTAGTATTCCGTATTAACCGTATGACTTTGTGGCAAGAATTTATGATGCACCACGCCATTGCAGATTAAGAAAACAGTGAGCAAAACCTTCACATTTGACCGAACTTGACTTGCTTTTTTCGGTCTTGGCTCTTCTGGACGCTTCCATTCGGATGATTGGGATTTGGTTTCAATGTCATAGCCATACACCCATGTTTCGTCACCAGTTATGACCCTTTTTATGAAATCTGGATCGTCGTTGACGATGTTCAACAGCTTCTGAGCGATGCCCGTGCGATGTTGCTTTTTTTTTTTTGGTACATTAGTAAAAAGTCGAAGAGCACACCAAAGCACGACTCACCGTTTTATTTGTCAAAAATAAATTGACAATCCAAAATGGCTGATGTTGCCAACATATCGCTCCTTTATTGCAACATAGTCATAACCTAGAAAAACTTGTTTCGAGAAAAACACATTTCAAATTTTTAGCTTGCATACAACACTTAGAAATTTTTTTTAGAAAATATCTCCTAAAAAAACAATTTAAAAGTAATTTTAATAAATTTTTGGCACAATATAGAAGATGGTAGTGTTATCAATTCTGCATTGTTAGCTCGAAAAGCTCATTTTTTGAGATATGACTATGTTGCAATAAAGGAGCGATATATAACATACATGTCTACCAACATAACAGAAAATAATGTGAAAATCGGCCATAAGTAACTCACGAAATTTGAAAATAATGGTTATTTTTGGAACAGACCATGTACATACGAGTATGTGGGTTTTCAAGGTTTTATTGGTTTCAACCAATCAGTTTAGTTTATATTAAAAGTACTCTCATATTTTACTAGTCATAATAGATGCATAAACTATTTTCAACAACTTTGACTTCTTTCATAAAATGTAGCTTAATTGTTTACCTCTTGGTTTCAAAACTGTTGCACACAATAAATAAATTATGTAATAAATTTATGCCACTATTAAAGATGTTAGGCGAGTTTTTTTATCCAGAACTTCGTCAAGGACTTCTCAAATTTTAACAGCAATTGGATCCAGCAAGATGGAGCAACTGCATACGTAATCAGACTAGTTAAGGCGGCGCTCCAACACAAATTCCGAGTTAAACTTTGCACAAGTGGTTAAGGTCATCTGACCTGATTACACCAGACTTGTTTTTTTATCAAATTAGAGAAAGAGGTGTAGAATATAAACCAAGGCTAAAACTATAACTGAAGCAATCCCAGCGGCAGTCAATAATTTTCTAAACATATGCCTGAAGGTCCTTTATGGTCTATCATCTTTAAAAATAATTAGTTTTTAGATGTACAGCTTTGCTTCCGCCGTTTTGCAATAGGTGGCTGTAGCGGTAAATGGTAGTAGAATTAAAATTTACAGGGTGGCTGATCAATTTTACTACATTAAGAAACTCAAATAACATTTTGTAAAGTTTATGTAATTTATTTTTTAGAAAAGTTTTTATTAAAGAAATTCATTAAGTTTTGAAAATAATTGAATTCAAGTGGCCTCCATCCGCGTTGACACATGTGCGACATCTTGTCAAATTCATTACTGCCTGGAGTGCTGCAGCGGGAACCGTCTCAATTACCGTTCGAATAGATTGCTGCTTTAAATCATCCAAATTTGTTAGGTTTTTTTTGTAAACTTTTTTTTTTGCTAGAACCGCACAAAAAAATCAGGTACAGTGAGGCCAGGAGTCCTGGTAGGTCTACGGAATATGGAGTTTTTTGAATTCAGTTTATTGAGACATTTTTGCCTTAATTCTGTCATAACAGGCGTGGATATGTGACAAGCCGCGCTTGTTGCAACTAAACAGAGTTGAAAGGGATTCTCGGTCTTTAAGTAACGGTTGACCGTAACAGTAAGACCATTTTCCTCGAAAAAGTAAGGCCCAACAATGAACGTTCAAGAAACTGCACACCACACTGTGACGTGAAGTGGATATAATTGCATCTAATGGAGTATCTGTGGGGTAGAATTACTCCATATTCGACAATTTTGTTTGTTAGCATTACCGTTTAAATCAAAATGTGCCTCGTCAGACATAAAAATGTAGTTCAAGACGTTTTCATCATCTGACACCATTCGAATGATCTTTTCACAAAATTCCAAGCGAATCGGGAAATCTCTAGGGTTCAGTTTGTTTGCTAATTGAATCTTATATGGAAATAAGTTTAAATCTTGGTGCAAAATTGTCAGCAGTGACTGTCTGCTGACACCCATTTGAGCAGATAAGTTCCTTGTGGAATTTGTAATATTGCCAAATTCTCGCCATTTGCTGGAGACTTTAATTTTCTGCATTAATATGAAGAAAGCCATCTTTTAGATAAGCAAGTCGTATCTAAATTTCAACTCGCTTATGTTTGCAGGGTGTTAACGTGTATACATATGTATATATGCATGTATGTACTTCAGCGTGAAGCAGATATACGAGTATGTATAAGATTTTATCTACAACAATTATGTAGAGAATCAGATGATTTTAGTGTTTCGTAGGTATAAAACCATCTACAACAACAACAACAGAAAATAGTCAGTATCAGCAACTGAAAATCGTGTAAATACTCGTGCATTAATAAATTTATTATCGTTTTTGTTACTTTCATTGTATCTTGAAACAAAAAATTAAATTGTATATAATCACAGTGGTACTGATTTAAATGTTTTAACTCTTTTCGCTCATATTTTACAATAAAATGTATAAATGTCAGACATAACATACAAAGTAACGATCAGACGAGAAAACTCATCGCTCCGAAACGATATTTGTTCACAGAAAAAGAAACCAAACCAAACATTCATTCGCCTCTTACAGTGAACATTTTATGATTTCCTTAGAAAAATAATTTCTTATAAAATTGAAAACACAGAATCTCATAAGTTTAAAACGTTCATAATTGCATATGAAATGGGTATTAAAATGTTGGATAGTTTTAAATTTTTTGGGTAATATGTAATTATATGCTTTTATGAAAAAAAGTCAAGTAACTGTTGTTTTGACATTATTCTGGCAGAAAATGCCAGCTTGTAGGCAAACGCGGTGAAAGGGATGGTTTTTGATAGCAGAGACCGGCAAATATATTTAAGTACTTATAGTCAAATGTGTGTGAATGTGTACAAATAAAAACTCCAACCACACACATACACAACATATTCATAATAACCCAATTGGCAAAATTGTCCTAGACGACATTATGTTCGACAATATATGCAGTATAGCTTGCCATCAAATTTATTTGAATTTAAATAAATTTACTTTTTTAATACGCTTATATAACACGTATATTAGTTTCACTTGTATGTTTGCCATACTCAAAACCCATGCCATATAGGTGATTATATATAAAATTGTATGTACAGTGTTTCTGCTTTAGGGCAAAAATTGGAGTTGCCGCACTGCTTCTGGGGAAGTGGGAGGACTTTGGGGATATACGAAGTCGATTTTGGAAACTCTCAAAAAATTTGAAACCACTTCGTTACCGGTTTGGAACCGGGTTTTTTATATTCGGTGGGAGATTTTGCCGTGGAACATGCATCTAAAGTATAAATGTTCAATAGCTTTAGTGTTAAAATTGAAGTTGCCGTATTTTTCTGACGTTTCCTTAAACCGACTAAACAAATCGAAATCGCTAAACAAATCGAAATCAGTTTTTCATATATTGCGCGCCTTTTTCCGTGAACTATTAACGGTCATTCGATTTAGTGCGAAAATCGGAGCTGTCATATTGTTTCCAGAAAAGTGGGAGATTTTGGCGATTCCTGAAGCCAAAAAACTTGTATCGCGTTATACGGATAATTATCAGGTTATATAAAGAATTATTTTAATTTGATATCGAAGCTTGTTTTTTAATTTTTTAAACTATATTTATTAAACATTCCCATTTGTTCCAAAATTTCGTCAACGATTTGTTTGAAGTGGCATCAACATGTCTTGTAGGATTTTTAATAGCATTATACCCGTCATTTAACGGAATTCGAATGGATGTTTTTGGTTTAAATTTGAGAGTAAATACCGGCAGTACGCCGGGAAGGTATATTACATTATTTTGCCGCCATTTTGGTAAACATTAGTCTTGACAGTTTATATTTGACAGTCGTTAAGTAAACAGTTAGCAAATGTAACATGAAAAAATATTCGATACACCAACGTGTTTTAATCGTTAAAACATTTTATCAAAATCAATCATCGATTACTGTGACGATGAGAAAGTTACGTGAATTTTTTGGGAGAAACAACGTGCCAACAAAACGCACTATTTATCAAGTAGCGAATGATTTCGAAGAAAGAAGTCTGTAGGTAAGGGTAGGTAGGTGATAAGCCCAAGCGTGGACCACAAGGTACTGCAAGAGGGGCTGAAAACATTACCGCTACTCAAAACAATTCATCAACCTCAATTCGTTGCCGTGCTCAGGAGCTCTTTTTTATGTTGGATCAGTACTCAGAGGATGACTCCTACTACTATATGTGCCAGAACTAGAAAAATAGGTTATGAGGAGTGGGAAAAAGGAAGTAGTGTTTATGGACACTTAATTTGAAATTTCCAACGTTATTAATTGCCATGAAGTAGTTCTGCAGGCAACTTTTTCCACAGCCTAACCGTACGGCTGAAAATCGAACTCTCTCTGTAATTATCTCTGGGCAATCGACAATAAATGTATGAGCCCTGGACGATACTCGCGTGTTACGCAAGAATATATATATGTTTCGAGAACAAGATCCATAATCTTGTCAGAGCAAAATCCATTGTAGCATTGATAAGACAGAGAAGCGCACCTCCCACAGCAGGGATGCTGCAATCAGTGTTGGATACCATACTGTCACCGATAACTTTCTTCGCTCTCTCTTGCACGGGGTCGAGTAACTCTAAAATATACTTTGAAGCACCGGCCTAAACATGAGAGCTCTATTCCATTTTTGGTCGGATAAAGGTGGCATAAATAGTAAGGAGACCGGATCGAGTGAAGTATGTCTTACACCGTTTAAAAAATCGGATCACTTGAATGCTTCTTTAGAGACATGGCACATGTTTTCAGTCCGGCAAACATTACACTAAATTTTCATTCCAAGAACATCAAAAGTATCTCATTATTTGTACCTCCCATGAGTACACTTGAAGCAGCATTCACGCTCATGCGTTTGTAAGTTAATAAACAACTCTATTCTTATTCAGAAAATAAAAGATTATTACTCGATTAGTCATTCATATCTTGCCGTTTGGCACCAATCTTGTATAGACTGTGCCTATAACTGAATGAGTACGAATGGCAAATGCTGATGTCACCTGCAAAGGAGTGGATAGGGTTTGAAGTTTGGTATAAGAGGTCATTAAGAGAAATAAGAAATATGGTAGGAGAAAGAACGGAGCTCGATATAAACCGGGAGAAATCATCACCGACACCAAAAACAATAAGTTTTGATATCAATGCAACGTGCCACACCTTACTTTCACCGAAATGATATTTTGGCGATTTTGCATAGCCAGCAAGATCGCTCGATTTAACCATACCAAACTACTTTTGGGGCTACTTGAAGTCGGGGTTTTATGCCAACAAATGTCAGATAATCGCAGCTCTTATGTTGCCTTTACACAGGAACGTGCTTTCATGAAATTTCTGTATACGTATTATAAATAAAAATTTCAATGAAATAGACGACTTTCTTGAAACTTTCTTGTGCGTCGGCACAGGAAAGTAAAATTTCATTTTAAAAATGTCGCCGAAGCAAAGAGTTAGTTGCAAAATTTGCCTCTCTTCTCTCCATTTTTATTAGAGTTGCCTAACTTAGGTAAGCAGGCCGCTGGATACTCTAAAAAGTACCTGGATTTTCCAGCTCACTTGGGTTCTGAAAGATCGTTCCCTTTGTGATTAAACTTATTACATATAGAAATTTATGAAGCAATATTTTCAACTATTCTAATCAATCAAAAATTTTTTAAGAGACTATTTTTATAAAAAGACTTTGTCTTCTTTATGTATATTAAAAGGAAAAATATTATAATTCTTTTCATACACATGCAAAACAAGTTAATTTTATAATTATTATATTAAAACAATACGGCAACTTTGTATAATTCTTAGTATGTGGCAATTTGTCAGTTTACGGTCAGAAAACGTCAACAAATTTGTTTCATGAAATTTTTGTTAAAAGCTGAGTGGAAAGTAATAAAAATGTGAGCGGGTTAGTGAAAACGTGTGAGCGTATTGCAACTTTCATGAAATTACTTTCATGTTAAGGAGAATATTACAACAATGCAAACAGTTATCACTAGAAATATTAAGGAAAGTTATGGAAACGAATACCAGTGTATGTATGTCAACATTGGCGGCAGCCACTTGGCAATTGACAGAGAAAAATTGTATTGGTCTACACAAAGATTTCAAATACTACTCAAAATTGCTTTTTTTTGTATTTTATTTTGAAAAAAAGTTATTCAAAAAAGATAATTAATTTTGCGCCACCTTTTATGTGCATATTTTATATTATCAGAATCAGATATTGATGGCCATTGGAATGCAATTTAAGTAAAATTTTATGAGATGATCAAACGTCATTTTAATATGTACATCCCATATGTCAACATTTGACATTTTCCAATAAATCATTTATATTATGCAATTGAGTACAGTGGAAATATTGTTGCCACTGTGCTCGAAAATATTTTCGTAAAAATGAACTTTTTTTTATTGTTTGTTTTTTCATTTTTGTTTCTTTCAATGTTTTTTAATGCCTCCCTGCTCTATTGTTGTCGAATGGCGGATTTAACCAACAATTTATTGTTTATTTGAGATTTTGTTGTTTTTGCTATTTATTAATATTTTTCACTGTTGTTGTTATTGTGGCTGTAATATATGTATATATATTTTTTTCATACATACTAAATATGTTTTTCCACCGTATTTAGCTTCAGCTACTTTTAGTCTCAATTTGTTTGTGCTTCAACAATAAACGGGAAATAACAATAATAATAATCGTCAGTAGCAAAAAAAAGAAATAAATAAAAAAAAAACAACAACAGCTACATATGTATCTACATACATGTATTATAACCATCATGCCAACAACATTAAATAAACTTAATTAAAATATTTAAAGGTATAAAATTATATTATTAAAAAAGTGTATCCCAAGAAATTGCTAAGCAAACAAAAAAAAAACTAAATTAATTAAGTATTAAAACTGTTTGAAAAAAAAAATATTTAAAACAAAATTTTGAGTACGAGTATTTGAAAGAAAATCATGTGTATTATGTATGTATATGTGTGTGTATGTGTGTGTGTGTGTGTGTGCGGATAAAAAACATAAATAAATACACCTATGCATACTTATGCAAGTATGTAAGCAGATAAGTAAGTGCATATGTATATAAATATGTATATGGGTATGTATGTATGTAGATATTTACATATGTAAGGAACATCCATATGTGCATAATTATCTATGGATGTACATAAGTATGTATGTATGCATGTACGTATGGATGTAAAAATGTGCAAATATAAGTATGTATATCTACACGTGTACATACATACATATGTATGTTTACTTAAATTATTTATGTAAAGACAATATGTATGTATGTATGCACGTATCTTTTATCCATTTTAAATAAGCTTGTCTGTATGTACATTGGTATGTAAGTACACACTTTGCCACATATATATGTACATATGTATATACATATGTATATACTATACGTACATACATACATATGTATGTTGTACATGTTATAATTTATTCACTATTTAAAAGTTTCCTTCCATTTTTGTTTATTCTATAAAATTTTCTCTCTTTTTTTTAACCTTTTTTCTATCATTTTTGTTCACATTGTCTTTTGATACAATTTTCTTGATTTATCATTTTTTTTTTGATTTTCTTTGGTTTTACTTTAATTCACTTTTTTCACATTTTTATTTTTTGTTTTTGTTGCTGCTATTTGACTATTTATTCTTAAAAAGTTGTTTTTGTTTTAGTCGGCCGTTGTGCAGTCTGTTTATGTCACTTCGGCTTCGTTTTAATTGGGTGTTCGTTCGTATGCTGCCAGTCGCCTCCATTAATTTAAATACTCATTGTTTGTTACACACATACTCGTATTAAACGTTTTAGTATCATGTTAATGATCTGTAACCGCACATAACAGTGTTTAAATTATTCGAATAAAATAAATATATGGTACACAATCTTACACTGGGTGACGAAAAGTATACCGCATTTAAACTAAAGTAAAAAAAATTATGTTTTTCGTAGATCAGGGTTTTTTATTATCTTGGACCAGTACTCAGGTGATCACGTGATCACGTTTGAAAACAAACGTGATCACAGTGTTGGAATTGTAGAGTAGTGTTTGAATGTTGAACAGTGTTGGAATTCAATTAGTTAAAACTAATGCCCAGTGTAAATACTGATATTGACTAATAAAGAAACGTTTTTTTACTTCAGGCTAAAGTCGGTAAGAACCGAAATGTGTCGAAAATATACCATTATATGTTTTTTTATAGTGTTTACTGATAAGAGATTTGTTAACTTTTTTTCCTTTTTAAGTCTTCAAATATTTAAATAACAAATAATTTGAGTTGAATAAAGAATATGAAAAATATCTATAAAAACACATTAATTTTTTTTTTTTTTTTTTTTTTTGTGAATAATTTTATTGTCTTCTGCAAGTTCAGTTTTAGCAACTTCAATCAGTTCACTTCAATATACATATGCACACAATTTCACAATTTCATGCGATATGCGTTTTCCAGAACACCAAATTGCAAAACCATACTTCTTGCGTTATACGTTTCTCAGAAAACCTATTTGGCGTTTTCAAATCGAAAGCGCCAAAGCATTAAGCGATTTGCATTTCTCAAAACATGGCTTTATACTTAAAAAATATTAAAATTTTTCTATTATTTAATTTTCATTTCATCACAGACCTAAATTTAATACTGTATTGCTTTCTAATATTTATATCAGCATAACTCTATATTATGAACCAATTTTTAAAATTCATTTTATAGTTGTAAGATTATGCTTGAGGAATATATTTTTGGAAATCGGGCGAATAAATGTTGTGGTTACATATGATGTGAAAGTTACAAAAATTGTGCGCAGTGTATAAATTATGCTACCAATGTATGTATACTCATTTTGCGTAGTTTATAGAAAAGTCTAAAATTGATAAAAATATATTATGTATGTATACAAATTTAACTACTTAAACAGTTCAATTATCAAATAAACAAAAAGTACAAAGAGGGCTTTTGTGCCACTCTCCCATTCACAATAATATATATCATCACTGACTACATTTGTCACGTAAATACGTAATGAAATACTATTTCCACTCTCCCATTCACAATAATATATATCATCACTGACTACTGTCACGTAAACACGTAATGAAGTACTATTTTCTACAGGTTGAGACGTTACGGTTACATTTCATTACAGTGAATGATCAGCTGTTTCAACTACATTTACATTTCTACATATACGGTCGGCTAAATGGGCCTTAAATCTTATTCCATATAACTTTTTGTTTTAGTGTAAGAAATATTATATTATTATTATTTTTAGTATTTAGTCCAATGTCCATCTATACTTTTTGGCATACTTTCTAATAATTTTTGAATTACTTCTTCAAGTAATTCAAGTTCTTTGCGAACCCATTGCCAAACATAGTAAAAATAGGTCGGTTCACGATTGGCCACAAATGATCAATCGGATTGCGGTCGGAACTTTGAGTTAGCCACCTCAACAATCAGAAATTTTGACCCTCGAGCCATTGTTTTACGATTTTAGATGAAGGTTTAGGATCATTATTCCACTGAAAGATCACATCTGTCGCAGGCGTTTTTATCTACAATTTTGATAAGATTGGCCTATAAAATACGTAGATAGTCTTCTTTATTCATAATTCTCTCAATTTTTTGCAGTGGGTCAAGGTACCATCAAGAAAACTAACCTTAAACCATAACCTCCACCATGCTTCACTGTTTCCAGAGTCCCAGAGTCGTGCCATAGAGCACACGGTAGATGTCTAATAAAGTTTTCAAATGAAGAAAAATGGAGTACATGCGAGATTTTTCTGCAAAGTTTGTTTTTCTGTAAGAATTTAGTGCTTTAATTTTGATTGTTACACTATTTTGTTGAGTAAAAAACATAAAATACATTATGTTAAGAAAAAAAATTGGACTTGATTCACAATTCAAAGTTTTATGGAATTGAAAGTTCACAAAATTTTGAACCTGTACTAATTCTTGCATACGCTACTGTATTATGCAATCTGAACAAGGGAATAAAAGAATATATAGAAACGAAAACGTTATCAAACTTTTAAATCCCACTCTTTTATTATTTTGCGCCACCCTGTACAAGTAGATATTTGTCCATACAGTTTACATGTGAGCTGAAGAGTACCGGAAGCAAAAATGTTTTTAATAGAAAAAAAGCTCCGCACATGAAAGATTATCTTTTGAATGTGATTTGGCCAATTTCTATATCCATAATTTACTTGTACTCTTTTTACATCGCGAATGTCAACATTAGTCTATAAAATCAAGAATACAGTGCACAGAAAAAAATGGATGCCATATTGATAAAAAAAATTGCACTATTTTTGTCAAATTTCCTGTGAAAAGGATTTTTGCCGGATTGATAATTCAAATTGTAAAGCAGAAGTAGCTTTTTACTTAAAAGCAAAAATTATTGAGTTGAATGTTTATATGTAAAATCTGTAAAATATACTTAAAGAAACAACAACTCTTCACTGTTATGTGACAATCTTTGAAATTTATTTATTGAATTACAATTAATAATTCGGAAAACTTTTTATTAATTGCATTTTATTAAGAGATATTTCAAAAAGTTCAATATTAATAATAATTTAATTGAGTCAATACAAATTTGATTAAATCTAAGGTTTTTTATTAATAACGTAACTTGATTGAAATAAAAAAAATTTCATCTATTTTTTTCTGTGTAAGCACATACGATCTATTTATTTGTATAGTATATATGTTTATTAAGTGAGACTTAATTTGCCGCTCACTGTATAGTTGAGTGAGTGTAAGCATTTAAAGTGGGGTTTTAAATTGTCATTTTGTTCGTATAATTACAGATCATGTTAAATGATAACATGTGTATGTTAATTAACATCTTAAACGTTGATTATTCACTTAATTTAATATAATTCTGGAATCTAGATGTTGATTTATAAGTATAGTATGTACGTACATGCACACATACATGTATGTAAGTATAATTTGTGGTGGGGAGATGTCATAATTAGTGAAACTTTATTTGAATGATTTTACAAAATTTCTGTTTATGTATCGTACAGGGTGTTTTTTTTTTATTTTGCAACAGATACCTATACTATAAGGAACCAGGAGTGACGGTTAGACGGGTGAGTTGGTTAAGGGCTGATGCTCTTAATGGACTTCGGACTACCAAGTCATTAAACCTTGCCTTCCATTGACTGTTGGAAAATTGCATACAGGAGTGATTAGAAGGCCCGAACTCTTAAGCAGAGGTTTTGTGTGGGGTAAAAGGGGAAGTTTAGAAAATAAAGCACAAACGTTTAATAGTAATAACTTAGATGTAAACATCCACTTTATTAAAAATCAAATATAACCTTTTTGCACAAAAAATTAGTTTTCGTTGTTGTGGCTACAAACTTATAACAAAAACTTGCGATCCGTGTGAGCCTAGCAAGCCTCACGGGGTCGCTGGTGAATCGAGAATAATTCACCCCATAGTGTTGGTCCATCATCATACTATACCGTAAAGGCAATTGCTGCTGTAAATTAATTTCAGTACTCTATAGCAAGTGTGCCCAGTCCTAAGCGCTTGATACTCAATTGTTTTTGTAAACGCGCTTAGCTATAGGGCTGTGCTCTTTAATACACAAATACTGCGCTCAGCACTAGCAATGAAAAATACACAAACAACTTCGTCTTATATATTTTTTGCCGTTCTTCACTGCACACACTCAAAAGCAAAGCAACAATACTTTCGCATGTTTTGCTGGTAAACATTGACTACAGTGATTATCATTTGTTTTTGTAAATGTTTTGCTTTTTACAACAAAAAATATTAAATAAAAATAGTTTTTCCTTAAATGTATTGGTGTTTACTCTTCCATATAGAACTTGTGGGCACCACTGCTCTACAGAAATTGAGGGATGCAGACCATGCTGAAAGGCTTCATTTTACAAATGGAATGTTCAGGCAGCTTAGCAGCTTTGTCAACTCGGTGCATTTCGCACCGTTTTTTGTGCTTTTTAAAATTATTTGTGCGAAAAACTCTTTAAACGTCTTTAGCAGCTCACAATCAGAACACGGAATTGTAGTGTGGAAAACGCACCATATTATATGTACAAAGACAATATTGCTGTATTATACATATTATCAAAAGAAAAAGGTCTAACAATTTGCTGCCTTTAGGGCGTGTTTTGCTGCTAAACGATCATGCAAAGTTTGTCAAATATGACAATAAGTGCAGATAGTGAAGTTAATACTTATGATGGCGCGTGAGTTGATAAATTATAAATTTTTTCCAAAACGTTTGATTATGTTAAACTTCATCTTTTGTTTATTATAATTGTGGCACATTTTCGTATGTCACTAAATTATTTTAAGGACACACACTCTAGCCAACTGATTTTCACTGTTCGCTTCCGAGAACACAAATTAATCTTACATTGTGTTTGATAGAATTGATATTAACAGAGTTTGATGGCTTGTAGTTTGATTTTGTAAAGTTTAATGATCCGATAATCGTAAATTTCTGCGACATATGCCATCTCTTGCAGTAACGAGTGTGTGCTGCTGCAATATAATTTTAATGACAGTAAGCAGCTGTTGCTTTGTATGACTGATAATAGGCAGTAAATGTAACAGCTGATTTCAGTCAACAGCGAATATAATTAAATAATGTTGCTGAGTAATACACTTGATAAAATATCATTATAATTATACAATGAAAGTCAAACGCGAATTCTTGCTATTGAACGAATTTTAAGGCATGCAATTAGGCGGTACTACCCTACCCAGTTTGATTATATAACAATCGCTTAAAAGGCGATTGTGTTTTTAATATAAAAATGTTATAATTTTTATAATACAAAATGAGTTTTTAAAAATGAAAAGAAAAATTCAGAATTCGTTGCGTTTTTATTGGTATAACGCGCTTTTTTCTCCATTTTGGTGCGTTTTGAAATGTCAAAATTCACAACGCTGCAGCTTAGATAAAAAATAATCACCCCTATCGTGAATAAAATGTGAAATTTTTATTCCCATAAAATTTTCATTTCCCAAGTAGGGAAATTTGTTATTATGAATATCATGGGAACGTTTGTTTTGCTATCAATATGTAGTGAGTAGACAATAGGGAAGAATAAAATATTAATACAAAGTAAAAATTATTGAAAATTTGTGGTTAAGTGATGTACAAAGTAATTAAATACAAGTTTTATAATTAATAACCACAAATTTGTATTTTATCTGCAACTTCTTTTTCGCGAAGTTTTTCGAAAAATATAAAAGAGTTGTGAGGCTCCAACTCTTTTATATTTTTCGATTTTAAATCATTGCACTTTTCTAAGAAGCGATATACACTTTTCATCGTAATTTCCACTTCTTTGTTGTGGTTCTAAAGTGACTCTAACAATTCAACGATTATGGAGAGCATAAGTTTTCCTCGGTATTCAACTCTTTCTCAATAAGTTCGGCAGTTGTTAAATTTTCCTCAATTCTTCTTCTTTTAATGGAGAAAGCGTTTTTATTACTAACTTTCTTCTTATTGTAGTGGCTAATGGCGATGGTATCAAAAGATTTGAACAGATGGGTGTTTCAGAGCTTATTTCGTCATCAAGAGCACGTAAAGATGTTGTTTAATGTTTTCGCATTCATAAACATCTTTTGGAAAACCAAAGCTGAAGTAGTTTTCTAAGCCCTCTACCGACTCTTTCATTCCTATCAATTCATAATACACTGCTCACTGCTTGACAAGCTTTTGGTTCGGTGTGGTCCCCCTCCCGTTTCTCGTTGGTTTTTTATATTAGCGGCTGCTTTTCACCGCATATACCTTTTTTGGTCTATCCACACGTATTGCAAGTTGTATAAGTATGTACATATTCGTATGCATGTTTAAAAATACCTTTTTCCATTCATGAACTTTTTATAGGAGGACCAGCAATAGTTCTTCTGTAAGCGAATTTCAAAATTCGGGCACAACATCTTTAGAAACTTTCACAAAACCACATATAATAATAAACAATAACCGACCCATTATAGCATGTTATTTGGTAGCATGTCACGCTGCACATTATTTATTGATTTAGACTTAAAAATAGTTTTTAGCTAATTTTTATATCAATTAAAATATAACAACTACTTAAATTTTTTTCTAGTTCCCTAAAGAAAATAAAATGAAAAAATTTACACAAAAAATGGGAAAAATGTCTTTGAAAAATCCATTCACGGTAAGGCGAAATTTTTAATGGGAACATTTTTTTGTTCATGTCATTCACCGCTGAATTACATATCAGAAAATAGGAACACATTTTATGGGAAAAATTATTCATGATTGCACTTTTGGGAAATGGGGAAACATTCTAGGGGAACAATTATTCATGATAGGGGTGAATATCTTTTTTCGGACGAAGCACACTTTCACAATAGACAGAACTGCAGGTATTGGAGCGACAGCAACCCACAATGTTTACACCAAAGACCCTTACATTCAGCCAAAGTTACTGTTTCGGACACATTATCAGCAAGACCTGATTATTATTATGAAGATCAGAAAATTTCCGGTCTAGATTGCATCAGTGCCAGAGTGAACAAAAATCGCATTTAAGTGATATAATTAAAAAAAAAACCTCTAAACTTTAATAATTTACTTTAATAAATAATCAATACACTAAATCCCGCTTATCTATCTCACTCAAGTTGCTGTAATTTTTGGGTATTAAAGCGGAGACGCTTAATTACCTTATAGCGGTAATTATGCGATTACGCCTTAAATACCTCTACAAAGCATTTATCCAAACGGACTTAAATTCAATCAAAATCATTACATACATACGTCAAAATAAATTGTAAATGCAAAAGAAGTTTTCAAAATAAAATAAAAACAAACAAAAACCAACACATTCAGATCACAAAAATTATACATACTCGTACATATATAGAAAACAATAACAGGAGTACATGCAAGTATGTATATAATAAAAGCGTATCAGAACTTTAAAAAACAAATCAGCTAGATTCACAAAAATTTACTCTTTATGTTTAACAACAAGTATCAAATTTGTCAACAGAGTTGGGTGAATAGGTAGGCAGTAATGGGTAAATAAATGAAGGAATTTTTAGGGAGTTTTTGGACTTGGGATACAATATTTTGGGTAATTACCCAAAATGGGCAATTAAAAGAAAGTCAATTAACCGTAAATTTTTGCATGAAAATATGTGAAAAACAAACGGGGATAGAAAATAAGGGGTGAATAAACGAAAAAGGCATTTAAGCGATGGGTAAATATACGGGGTATACTGTAAATAAATAAACAATTTTATAAACATGTTGCAATTTGTTTGCTATTGATCATTTCAAATTTTAAAAGACTTATGATCCAC
Source organism: Thecocarcelia acutangulata (assembly GCA_914767995.1). NCBI lineage: Eukaryota > Metazoa > Arthropoda > Insecta > Diptera > Tachinidae > Thecocarcelia > Thecocarcelia acutangulata. The sequence continues at coordinate 71,172,555 of OU612095.1, forward strand.
CCTTTCGGTTTTGAGATTTTTGAGCTCAAGCTTTAACATGAATTTTTAAAATCTAACATTTCTATAAATTTTTTCTTTGTCATAAATGGCGGTTTTAATTAATTCAAAAAGAAAAAATATATTAGGCGGACAACAATTTACAAAATTGGTGAAAGTCATTTTAAATGTGTTAAAATTAAGAAGAAAAAACTATAAAAATAAAGGAAAATAAAAACGACACCAGCAAACAAAATAATTGAACAACTAATCAAGTTTATAATTTCGTGTTTTGTGCAACTCTCATCAAGCAAACTGAAAATTTAAAAATAAAATCACTCAATTAATTTTTTTTTTTATTAAAGAAAAAAACGCAAATCTACAGCAAAACTACAAATCTGCAATCTATTTAACTGCCTACTCTTTGCTCTTAAAAATATTTGCTGTTGATGTTTCTTTTAATTTTGCTGTAAATTCATTTGCAGTCTGTCCGTCCGTACTGACGGACTGTTTGTTTGAATCTTTGGCTGTATAACTGTCTGTCCGTCTGTCTGGCTGTTTATCGTAGCTTTATATATAAATAATTGTGCATATATGTGGTATGTATGTATCTGAGTTACTACTACTACAAGTATGAGCGTACGTACTACAAGGCAACAAAAATTTTATTTTAATGAAATCATTTTTGTTATACCTTTACTTTACTTTTTCCTTCTTCTATTTTCTGTTTTTTGTTTTAGTTATTTATTTATTTTTTTTATTTTATTTTTTTTTATTCAATTTTCATCGACATAAAAAATTTTGCAAAGGGTGTTTTTTCTCATCATTTAATCACGTCTAATTTTCTAGTTCACAATTCGATATTATTAGGCGCTTCCATTTACTCGTACATATATATGTACATACAGTCAAAGACTGAAGTGTTCATACATAATTAAAATTAAAGAGTACCGGAAATAAGTAAATAAGAAATATTTTTAACATATATATTAAATATAATTTGACGTTGAGTAGATTACACCAGCGTGTAACGTTACTATTTAAAATTAATTTAAATCCATTTAAACCCAGAACTCCACGTCAAGCCGAAACAGGGTGACAAGGTTGATTGTAACCATCATGAGACAAATCAGAAAAAAATTAAAAAAAATAAAATACGTTTGAACCGAGTAAAATATTTTTTTTTCAAACAATTGAGTTTTTTTCACTATATTAGCTGCTCACATTGATACTACGAGTGCGGTTCGGAAACTTCTTAGCCTATCAATGAAAGAGAATTGTTAGTTTTTCAAAAATATTTTTATTTTTCAATATAATCTTCTAAAACTTCAATGCACTTAGTCCAACGCTTTTCTAGCAATTATATCCCTTGATTAAATATCTAGTTTTCTTCAGGGTCTTCAAAATAGTAGCTTACAACTGTAATTGCATCTTTATTTAGGGTAAAACACTTGCCAGCCAGGAATTTTTTTAGATTTGGGAACAGGTAAAAGTCACTGGGAGCTAAATCAGGAGAATAAGGTGGGTGGTCAAGCAACTCGTGCTTTAATTCGTTGATTTTAGCCATTGTTAAAACACTTTTGTGCGCTAGTGCGTTGTCTTGATGTAAAATTATTTTTTTGTGTTGTAAGCCGTCCTGGTTTTTATCGAATTTGTACATTTAATGGATCCAAAAGGTTGCAATAGAACTCTGAATTTATTGTTTTACCCTTTTGCAGATAGTCAATCAATAAAATACCTTTGAAGTCCCAAAAAACTGCTGCCATAACCTTACCAGCCGATTGAATTGTTTTTGCCTTCTTGGGGGCACTTCCTCCAGCTTCAGTCCATTGTTTGGATTGTTCTTTTGTCTCTGGAGTATAGATATGGATCCATGTCTCATCAACAGTTATGAAACGACACTTAAAATCCATTTTATTTCGCTTAAAACGATCCAAACTAGCTTGAGAAATGTTCATTCTTATGCGTTTTTGGTCGACTGTTAACAAATGCGGCACCCATCTTGCAGAAAGCTTTTTCATCTATAGTTCTTTATGCAAAATTAAATGAACTCGTTCATTTGAGATGCCCATGATATTAGCTATTTCACGCACTTTTATTCGTCGATCATTTTGATACCATATCATGCGCTTTGGCTACAATTTCTGTTGTTGTTGCTGTTTTTGGACGTCCACTACGTGGTTCATCTTCAACGCTTGTACGACCACGTTTAAATTCAGCAACCGAATTTTTTACTGTTGCATATGAAGGAGCATTTTGACCTAACACATTCGCCATATCATTATGAATTTCTTGTCCCGATAAACCTTTTTTATGTAAATATTTAATGACACCACGCATTTCTAATTTTTCCATTGTAAAAAAATCGCGGATGCGTCTGTTTCTATATGAAGGAGTTACCAGATCGAAACATAATTTAACATGTGTTCATAGCAGAGATGGAAGTTTCCAAAACACTTAAATTTTTTCTGTTTATACCGCGCTTTTTGTGCTAGGCTAAGAAGCTTCCGAGCCGCCCTCGTAATCAAAAAATTATAAACAGCTTGTTTCCCAACTGTCTATATGTCGACTTTTCATAGGAGCTACCCTAATCATCAGCATAAAAAACAAAGTACTGATGTTGATTAGGCTAGCTACTATGAACGTTCGACATATAGACAGCTGGCAACCGCGTTTTTGCGTATATGATAAAAGACTGTAAACGTAAAAGCTGATTTAGATGGACAGCGAATATTGTTAAAAATATTCCTGAATAGCAAATTCGATTAAATATATAATTATTTTAACAATAGGACTATTAGGCCAAGTTTGACAAACACGAATTTTGGCTATAAAAGGAGATTGATGGAATGCCAACATGTGCTGTCAAACCTAGTTTGATCGTTGAAAACTTTATATATATATATATATATATATATATATATATATATATATATATATATATATATATATATATATATATATATATATATATATATATATATATATATATATATATATATATATATATATATATATATATATATATATATATATATATATATATATATATATATATATACATATACATATATCGATACCTACTTGTATCGGTCGATTTCTTACGATTAATGGCAGTTTGGAACACGTGGAGCCAAAAATCAAAATCTTTGTTATGGGCTTGATCTTCTGATCCACTGGCTGTAATTGAGGTGTCGGAAGCAAAGATTTTTAAAGCGCAGAAACTCTATCATAACAATTATTCTGCTACATTCACCCAATAGTTTGTCTTGACACATTTAATGGAGGAAGAAAAACTTTGTAACTTTTATGTAAGATCATAAGTACAATCTTAAACAAAGTCACATAATTTTGGCCTGAAGATTTTTTAGTAACAAATTTGAATGGTTTTAGTACGTCAAGATCGTAATCGCAATCTTACCGCCATTTTTATTCTATAAAAATTTTGAAAACAATTAAAATTATGGTAAAAATGGTGACCACCTCAGTTTTTTGTCTGTCAATAAGAAAATTGTATTTTTGATCGATACTAGTAGTTTGAACCGATACCTACATGGTAGTCGATAGTAAAGCATCGATACCAAAAGTACTTCGTGTCGAAAGTAAAGTATCGAGTATTTACTTGCATTTACTCGTATCGTTTCATCCCTAGTTCCCAGTCCAGACCCAACATGTCAACTAATGCGTACAAATTTTTTTATTTATTTAATAATTGAAAGGTCTATAGAATAAATCTCACAGACCGCAATATATAATAAGCAATTTGATATTAGTAATGATATGAATTTAGAAGTAAAATAATATTACGCTTTGTTACATTAATATTTTTAGAAAAATCAATAAACTTATAGAGATCGTTATAATTTTTACTTCTAAATGAATCAGCATTTGCATAATTTGTTTGATGACGTTCTAAATAAATTGGAATAAAGTTCGTAGTTAATCTATATAAAATATTAAATTTAATATTACTAATACAGTCGTAAAGCAGCTCTGGGCTGGGGAACAGCTCTCGCGTGATCGTAATTATTTCGTAAGTGCGGTCAGGCTTATTGTTGTTGTTTGGCCTTCGAGAGTTTTGCGTCTCACTCTCATTGGTTAACTGTCTACCTCAGCTAACTGTATTAGTTTACAGTTTTTGTGAGGTATTTCGTTGTTAACCACGCGGCAGTTTCCTATGCGAAGGCATAGGTCGGTACAGTTAGACAAAGCGCCGCAAAAAAAATACTGTTAATACCATGGTGGGCGTAAGGTCTACGTTACTCCGCCCATGCTGTGCATCCTATACATTGCAAATTTATTTGCAACTGTATAGTTACAAACACAATATAATACAATACAATGTTACTAATAAGAAACTATAACCCATTGTACAAAATGTACAAACCAAAAATCTAGTTTAAAAATTATAAAGTTCAACAAAAATTCAATAAATTAAGAAACTAATTAATTTTACCCTCTAACAACTTCATGATAATAGAAATTTCACATCAGGATTCGATGTTGTATTTCCAAGACAAAATAACAAAAATTGCTTCCGAACAGATTCTATACCGTTCCTTTGATAATATGTATATGGATTCGAAATAGTTGATCCATACTCGAGTATAGGGCTGACGAAAGATGTGCATAATCTTTTTGTTATATATGACTTAGTAAACTCCATAGTGCAACGTTTTATGTACCCAAGCACACCGCGAGCCTTATTTTATATTATATTATAATATATATATTTTTTTAAGCGTATTTTATTTATTGAACTTTCAAAATGAACTAACAATAAGTATTCAAATCTTAATACTAAATATAAAAATAAAAACTTAAAATGTGCTTTTTACTTAAGTCCAGCCAATGCTAGGCAAAAAGTTTTATTAAGCGGGAGCAATATCGGTAAAATCACCTATTGAATGTTCTGATGGTGGCAATAGTAGCCCTTCTTCCTAACCGAGTGTGGCCGCCAAAATTAAGTATATTACGCGCAAGAAAAAGTCGAAAGTCCAACATTATCGATACTAATTCCAAACGGGGTCTACGTAATAAAAATAGAGATAAAAGTTGTTCAAAGCAGTATTGATTCATAATACAGGGTGGCTGATCAATTTTGCTACATTCAGAAACACAAATAACTTTTTGTAAACTTTATGTAGTTTATTTTTTAGAAATTCATTTGAAAAATAATACGTTTTTATTAAAGTAATTCATTTAGTTTTGGAAAGAATTGAATTCAGATGGCCTCCACCCTTGTTGACACATGTACAACATCTTATCTTTTTGAAGTCTAATGTTGGAGTAGAGCTAACAAAAGTCCCCTCTACTAATTTTTTGGCGTAGATATCTGCTATTTAATTGCCATATGTTCTGGCAACCAGATCAGAATGACTTGGTTCTGGTCTGCCAGTTCATTTAGTCTGTTGTGACATTCCGGTACTAATCAGGACGTGAAGACACAACTGCTCAGGGCTTTTAGGACTGATTGACTATCAGAGAATATTTTAATCAATACTCTCTTGTGTCCCCTATCGGAAAGCACATCCACCACTTCGCTTATTGCGTATAGTTCCGCTTAAAAGTCCGACTGTTTCCGCTCCAACTCCTTAGAGTGTTTTGGAGGCGTTTTTCACCCTCATTATATTCTATGTGCAATGAGAATTGCAGTATCATCCGCATACGCACATTAGCTGCATGACAAATTTGAATGAGATCGTTTGTATATAATAAAGATCCTAATTTTGATGCTTGCGGTACACCCTGGTTCAATCTTGTTTCTTCACTGATCTTTTTGAAAGGCTCCATTCTTTCTCCTACTCTATTTTTTATTTTTCTTAATGAACCTTATGCCAAACTTCTAACCATATCCACTTTTTGCAGATAACAGCAGCATTTGCCATTCGCACTCATTCTAACTGACCCAGTCCACTCAAAAGCGGTGCCATTAGGCAAAATATGAATGAATTGATTTTATTTTAAGCTCCTAATGGGGTTGTAAGAGCAGGGTCAACTTCCACACTCGTTGGCCCCAGTGTTGTTTATTTACACGTTCATTACCGTAAATTCTGCTTCATCTGTATGCATGGATGGTATAAAATCGAATTCTCTTGATGTTAGTTTGCTGTTCGCTGGATGAATTCAAGAACCTTGGTTTTCTAAAACGGTGTAAGAAATGTTTCACTCTATCCGATCTCCTTACTCTTTATACCACCTACATCCGATCGAAAATGGAATACAACTCTCATGTTGGTGACGGTTTCTCAAAGTCTATTTTGGAGTTAGTCGACCGTTTGCAGGTAACCAACTGTATTTACTCAGTGGAACATCGCCGCCGTGTGGGGTGTCTTTCTCTGTTTTATCCTTACTAAAATGGATTTTGTTCCCGAAATACATGGCCTGATCAAAAAATAACCGTTATGTTCAAATTTCGTGAGTTACGTATGATCGATTTGCGCATTTTTTCTATTATGTTACCAACACATGCCATTTATATATGTTGGCAATATCAGCCATCTCGGATTGTCATTTTGTTTTTGACAGATAAAACGGTTAGTTGTGTTTTGGTGTGGTCTTCGATTTTTTACTAAATTTAATTAATTTCGAGCAAAAACAACGTCGCATGGACATTGTTTAGGAGCTGTTGAACATCATCAGTGACAATCCAGATTTCCTCAAAAAGGTCATAACTGGTGACGAAACATGGGTGTATGGCTATGACATTGAAACCAAAGCCCAGTGATCCCAATGGAAGCGTCCAGAAGAGCCAAGACCGAAAAAAGCACGTTAAGTCCGGTCACATGTGAAGGTCTTGCTCACTGTTTTCTTCGAGTGCAATGGCGTGGTGTATCATGAATTCTTGCCACAAGGTCGTACGGTCAATAAGGAATACTACCTTGAAGTTATGCGCCGTTTGCACAAAGCTATCCGTTAGAAACGCACAGAATTTTTGAAAATACAATAATGGATTTTGCACCATGATAACACACCAGCTCACACATAGATGCTTGTGCGTGAGTTTTTGGCCAAAAACAAAACCGTTGTCATGCCTCAACCACCGTATTCACTGGACGTGGCCCCCGCTGACTTTTTCCTCTTCCCACAACTGAAGACGCCGATGAAAGGAAAGCGTATCGCTACGATTGAGGAGATGAAAGAAAAATCGAAACAGGAGCTGTTGACGATACCAATAAGCGCATTTCAGAAGTGTTTCAAGGATTGGAAAGAACGTTGGCATACCTGTATTATATCTGAAGGGGATTACTTTACAGGGGAGAAGATGGTTATTGATGAATAAATAAATTTCTTTTTGAAAAAAATTTAAATAACGGTTATTTTTTGATCAGCCGTCGTACATTTATTTCCCTGAGTGCTGTTACAAGATAAAAAAAGAAATTTTAATGAAAGTATTGCACAGTATTGAGTCTTCGGTTTGAAAAGTATGTAATAATATTGAGTAGTTAAAAGTAACCGCATGAAACATACTCAATTTTAGCGGTCACACTCGGTTGAGAAGAAGGGATATCGTTGCCACCATCAGATCGTTAAATAGGTGATTTTACCGATATAATATGCGCAAAATAAAATTTTTTGTCTAGCATTGGCTGGACTTAGTTAATTTTTTTTATTTACTCGTAGTATTAAGATTTGAATACTTATTATTAGTTCACATTGTGAAAAAAATAACCGCTTTTTACAACACTATGCCGAATACCTCTGAAAAGTCTATATACAGCGTTAGACTTTTCTTAATTGTCTATTCACAAAGCTAGACTGATGTCTTACTTATTACATTACTAATAGTCTTAATTTGAATTAAAAATCCAACCTTTTTAAAATCACCTTAAAATTTTATTACTTTTGTGCTGTTTTTTTTTAGTAACAAGATACCTACTAGAGGCATTTGTATTGTAAGCAAAAAAAAAAAAAGGAAAAAAAATTAAACAGCTAATCTAAAACAATATAACACGAATTTCATCAAGTTTTAAGTTTTATGTACATACAGATAAAATATATACCTACTTATGTACATACATATATAGTAAGTATGTGCTTGTGTCTGTGGCTGTGTGAACAACAATTGCAAAGAAAAAATCGTTTAACGCCACTTCGCCGTTCCGTCTTTCAACCAATTCAATCTAGGTATTCAATATTATTCGAATTATTTACTCACTGTTTATACATATGTACAGTTATTTGCTCAAACAAATTCACAAACATGTGTCTGTACATGCATAATGGTACATACAGACCTACATACATATGTACATAAGTATGTAAGTATATTTATATATATATATAAGCATGTGAGTATGTGTGTATGTATATATTTGTCGTTTTTACGGCATATAAGAGTATATTTTTTATAATTTTTTATTTATTTTTGTTTTTTTTTTGTCGTTTCTGTATATAAAAACGACTGCTGGTATATAAACAGACGACGAATCGACCACAACAATTATTTATTACATTTGTTTATTGCACTTAAATTTAAAATAATATACAAAAAAAAAAAAACAATACAACTCAAAAAAAAAAAAAAAAGACAAAAATTGTGCAAAAATAAAATTGCTTTTGTTGTATTAATAAAGAAAAACAATAGAGCAATAAACAAAAAACAAACAAAGAATTTCAATAAAACCGACGACTGCACCAAAATCCGAACAGCAGAAAATGAAATGGAAAATTTTCTTAAAATTCTTATCCAACCCCAATTGTCAGGCAAATAATAATCCTTCTAGTATACTGAATTGGATAGTGAAAGTCATAATGAATTTTCATTAAAATCGATTTAATACTGCGAAAACGATTTTGTGGTTTTAGAACCCGAATTTATTGGAAAAAATTGTAACAAAAAATTAATTTAAAATACCTATTAGGCAATTTTTAACATGCAAGCCCGTTTAAACTGACAGAACTGGCTCTTTGCGGTTTAGTTTCCCGCAGCGTTGCGCTTTTGATACGAAAGTGTCAATTTGACCCTTTTTTATGTCGATGCAGTGATATTAACTGTACGGTAATAACAACCGTATTGTATAGTAATTTAGACCTTCAAACGGTAGCACGGTAATTTTATTATTTGTACGGTAATTTGGTAATTTTCAAAAAAAAAAAAAATTATTTGGTTTCATTTTTAATACTTCTAAAATCATAGTTACTTTATTAAAAATACAAAAATTTCACTACAACTTCGTAAGAATTGCCAAAGTTATTGAACAGTGGCCACTCCAGGCATAAATTATTAAAAATTAAATTTTGTAAGAGTAAAAAATAATAACGATTTTACATCTATTTAAATAAATATTTAATTAACTCTAGTTTCCCTATAGAGCTCTTTCATTTATAAAGGGTGGTTAAATTTCAAGGGCCGATGTTGATTTTGAATAAAACACAAACTATTTAGGAAATTATTGTAATTTTATTTTATTATGATATATTGGTATTACTCAATTATGCATGGAACAAAATATTGGCCAAATGGGCGCCGCGACCACGGCGGCACACCTCCATCCGATGGTCCAAATTTTCGATGACCCTGAGACATAATGGAGGTTCTATGCCATTAATGTGCCGAATTATCTCATCCTTTAGCTGTTGAATTGTTGCTGGCTTATCGACGTACACCCTTTCTTTCAAATAACCCCAAAGAAAAAAGTCCAACGGTGTCAAATCACATGATCTTGACGGCCAATTGACATCGCCATTACGTGAGATAACACGGCCATTGAATTTGTTGCGCAAAAGAGCAATTGTTTCGTTAGCTGTGTGGCAAGTGGCACCGTCCTGCTGAAACCACATATCGTCTACATCCATATCTTCCAATTCGGGCCATAAAAAGTTCGTTATCATCTCACGATAGCGAACACCATTCACAGTAACTGCCTGACCGGCCTCATTTTGGAAAAAATACGGCCCGATGATGCCGCCAGCATATAAACCGCACCAAACAGTCACTCTTTGTGGGTGCATTGGTTTTTCGACAGTCACTCTTGGATTCTCATTCGCCCAAATGCGGCAATTCTGTTTATTGACGAATCCATTGAGTTGAAAATGTGCCTCATCACTGAAGATGATTTTCTTCGAAAATTGATCATCTACTGTTGCCATTTCTTGCCACCATTCTGCCCATTCACGACGTTTGGAATGGTCAAGAGGCTTTAGTTCTTGAGCCAATTGTACCTTATAAGCGTGTAAATGCAAGTCTTTATGCATAATGTTCATCAACGACGAGCGTGAGAGATGCAATTGTTGGACACGACGATGAGTTGAGGTGGACGGCTCTTCAGCCACACTATCGCGAACAGCAGAAATATTTTCTGGTGTTCTCACATCTTCTACAGACCCGGTTTGCTCGAATTTTTCCACGATTTTTGCGATTGTACGCACATTTGGACGACCAAAGTGACTAAAAAAATCACGAAGTGCACGATATGCATTTTGATTTGAATGCCCATTTTCATAATAAGTCTGGATAACTTTAACACGTTGTTGGATTGTGTATCTCTCCATGGTTCAAATTGAGTAAGTCGAAAATAGAGAAATATCAAATAAAATTCGGAAAAAAACTTGGCGTTTAGGTGTGGTTCACATTCAACATCGGCCCTTGAAATTTAACCACCCGATATGTAGGTACTTATTTTTAATAGTTATGTACATACATAGGTATATAATTGGAATGCACATAGACAGTGCATGTACATATGTAACCATGTAGTAGGGTTTATAAGCTCGAGCGAAAAACCCTGAATGTAAGTACATATGTAATTTTTAAAATATCAGTCATTGACTCTAGCTGATTTGCTTTTCTATCTTCCATTTTATATACATATGTACATGCATATATCGTTGGTCTCACGTAGAAAGCTCTAAACTCGTATTTTCGCTGAATTGAACGTTTTTAGGGATTCTACTATGTTTCACATAAGTACAAAGTGTCACAAAGATATAATTTCATACATATCGCTCTTAAAAGCAATTGAGCAAAAAAAGTTACTTTTAGATATACATACCTATTTATACAGTTTCCTTTACGATTTTTCCTCCTCCTGTAAAATTGCAATTATATTTTTTAGGGCCTATCTACATGAGACCAACGATATACATACATATGTATGCACATACATACTTATGCATCTATGCAAAATATACATACCTATTTATGTACATATATATGCATGTACTTATATATATACCTATGTATGTAACTGTTTTATTTTATTTATTTTTTTGATATCATTAGCAGATTTTTCGTTGTTGTTTCTAGTGTCAATGTCTAACTGTTTGTTGGTGTGCTTTTTGTTGCCGAAGACATTCATTTAACCGTAATTTTGTTAATACAAACACAATGGCAACAACCATTAACCACAGAAAAAGAGTTCTATTAGTTGCAAAAAAAAACTAGTTTCGCCATATTTTCTCTATCTGAAAAGTATTTAAAGCTTAGCAAAATCAGTTTGTAATGGTCATATCACTACAACAATTGCAAAAACAACAAACAGCAAAAACAAAGGAAAAAAAAACGACTAAATAGCGAATGAACTGTATTGAAGATAATGAAGTTTTGTAGTCTTTGTTGCAAAATGAAAATTGTAATGAAAAATAAAATTAAGTAAAATAACAAAAAAGTGTAGAAACACAAACAACCATGATGTGTGTAGACGTATAAAAGTATATACATACATATGTACATTTGTATGTACCTATGTGTATATACATGCATGCACATGTATGTATGTACTTGCCTGCTACATTTAATAAAAAGTAGAAATAAGGAGGAGGAAAAAAATTATAAAAATCAGCGACAACAAAAAAATACAATTAAAATATGACCATACATACTTAGGTACATACTACTTGCATTGTACATACATACATACGTATGTATGTATTTAAATGTACAGGTACATATGTAGGTACATAAATATTATTTTTAAAGCTTGCAGAACTAATTTTGACAATTTTATAAATTGTACACACATATCTACAAGCCAACATTTGTATGTACATATGTGTATATATATGTACCTACATATGTGGTATGTACAACTACATTCATATGTATGTGTACTCACATTCCTATATACATATGTATGTATGTACATACATACATACCTATACGATAGTTACCAATATGATTTGCATATAATCCTGCCATCTCCGATTACTTTTCCTTCTTGGTACCTATTCCAAGTAGGGAAAAAACCCGACATACCGATTTTTTACATACATACAAATATACATATGTATGTAAATATGTGTGTACGCATGATAATTTCTTTAAAGATTTTTCCAGCCCTGTTTTCGTTTTTTTTTTCTTATTTAAGAAAATAAACATACATATGTACATGCATATATATGTATGCTTAAAGAATGAGTGTTACAAAATTCTCCCAGTTCTTTTTTAACCGTTTCATTTTTTCAATCACAAAATTGTATACTTTCCACTTACATACATACATATGAATACGTAAAATGTAGTTACATACATATGTAAATACATATATAGATGTATACGTATGTACAAATATACGAACACGTATTTACGAATAGAAGTGTACTTAAATTTCCTCCCACTTGTTCTCTCAAATCTTCCTTATTTCGTATCAGGTTGCAGGGTTGGCAAATTGTTAGAACCAACGTTGTTAACTTTAAAATTTTAAAAAGCACTGAATTCGTGAATCTAGTTATTTTAGCTAAACAAAAACGCACTAATCGAGGCAGCTTTATCAGGTACCCAGGTTCTAGGGCTCTAAAATAAAAGCTGCATCCAAAAACGTCACACATAGAGGTATATTTTATTGGTAGAAAGTAATAAAATAGGTGTATCGGTGGTCTTATGTAGAAAGGCTCTAACTCGTATATGAGTTTTTAGTGATTCTAGTACATTTCACTTAAAATCACCTCGTCACAAAGCCTTCATGGAATGCTTTAATAAATAACGAGCTTACATTATGTTATGTAGGTTGTAAATAGAACTTTGACATTTTTCTGGTTTTAGTGAAAGTATCCCGTAAATTTGCTTTGCACTACATAACAAATTTTCAACTAAATATTTTTCTCAGAGCTAAAATGTGTACATATACACAGTTATTTACTAACGATATTAGTAAGTGCTACATAAATCAAAAAAAAAAAAAAATACCGGGTTTGTCGGCCAAAAATATCAAGACCTATCAACAAACTAAAAAGTATCAGAATTAGTATCATATGATTTGATTGGACTCAAAATCAATAGTTTTCCTTCATTCGGTATAAGTTATCACTGGCGAAGACCAGGTAAAGCATGACCAGACATTACGAGTACCAAGCTTGCAAACATGGGGGTGGGCAAAAAAAATGTGTTGGGATCTTGGTGCCACCGAAGCTGTGAAAAACAACTTAAAATAAGACCTAAATAAGTCAATATATAAGTACATTTTGTCAAATATAAAATATACCTACACAACTTTTCCGAACCAAGTGTGGAAAATAATGTCACTAAATTATGTTCATTTTCCACCTCGCAATGGTGGGCTCGTTTTAAAGTATTAAAAATTTGGTCCTGGCTTGTTCCTTCAAATGACCCGAAAGAAAATAATCGGAACCTGATAATTCTAAAAAATAATTTAAAAAGTTTTAGATACTATTTAGAATTAAGCTGCTTCAGTGGAACAGAGTATCTTAATCTATCGTTGGATACTTGTCTTATAAAATTTTAAGGTAAGAGTTATCACATGAAACACTTTTTATTACATTCTACTCAGCTATCACACTTAATAATAACTGTAAGATGTTGAATGCCCATTATTTCACGAAAGCGATAGTATAAAAATCTTGCATAAAGATTCCGAGTTCGGGTTGAACTACTTGAATCTCTTTGATATATGATTTGAATTCAAAATGATAATCTTTTGACTTCTCACTAAAAAATAGTTACTTTGGTATATGTATTATGGCGATACATAAAAAATTTTAAAAACTGCAATAAAGTGAACATATTTGGAAAACAGATTTTTAATAAAATCATAAAAGCTTAGTCTTATCCTTAGATATATGAGGGCTGATAAAAAAATAACCGTTATTTTCAATTTTTTAAAAAAGTATTTCTTTATTCATCAATAACTTGCTCTTGTCCACTTATGCCAGCGTTTGTTTTCAACCCTCGAAACACTTCTGAAAAGCGCTGTTTCGATTTTTCTTTTATCTCCTCAATCGTTACAAAATGCTTTTCTTTTACCGTTGTCTTCAATTTTAGTATGAGGAAACGTCAGTGGGGGCCGAGTCCGGTGAATACGGTGGTTTGATAAAGTTTTTCTTTTTATGCTAAGAACTCACGCACAAGCATCGGTGTGTGAGCTGGTGCGTTATCATGGTGAAGAAACCATGATTGTTTTTTCCACAATTCTGTGCGTTTCTGACGAATTGCTTCCCGCAAGCGGCGCAAAGCTTCAAGTTAGTATTCCTTATTAACCGTACGACCTTGTGGCAAGAATTCATGATGCACCACGCCATTGCAGTCGAAGAAAACAGTGACCAAAACCTTCACATTTAACTTAACGTACTTTTTTCGGTCTTGGTTCTTCTGGACGCTTCCATTGGGATGATTGGGCTTTGGTTTCAATGTCATAGCCATACACAGTTCCTGAGTTATGTCTATGCGACGTTCTTTTTGCTCAAAGTTTAGTAAATTTACTAAAAATTCGAAGAGCACACCAAAACATGTGTTACCTTATTATTTGTCAAAAACAAACTGACAATCCGAAATGGCTGATGCTGCCAACATATATAACTAACAGAAAAAAATGCGAAAATCGAACATACGTAACTCACGAAGTTTGAAAATAACGGTTATTTTTTGATCAGACCATGTACCTACTATTTAATAAAGCTTATATAGCTGCTAGAAATAGTGAAGCTTGCAGAAACTGATATATTCAAAATAGCTGACTAATATAGATAACTGAATATGCTGGGACTGTGGCCAATGAAATTCTAAAATTTTTGTTACATCTGTCATTATTATCTGGGGAGAAAATTACTTAGAGTTAGTATATTTTACGTAAAATTTCATCAGATGTTTGAAAACAAAGATGTAAAGAGTTTTTTCGGCATTTGGACTATGCAAGATGGATTTTTGTTCCCAAAAACTCGCAGATATTAAACTATTCGTTGTCGGAGATGCATTTATCTTCAACTAGGATCAGTCTATTTCTATGTAACTATACAGTTGCAAAGTAAACTTGCAAAGTATATAATGCACAGTATGGGCGGGTTGACGAAGACCAAATGCCCAATATGGTATTAACAGTACGTTTGCAGCGTCGCTGTGACTAATTATAACGACCTATGCCTTCACATAGGAAGTTGCAGTGTGGTTAACAATGAAATACGTCTAAAAAACGGTAAACCAATACAGTTAGTTGAGTGCAGGTGAGACGCAAAACTCTTGCAGACCGAACAACTAAAACAACAAGCCTGACCGCACTTAAGAAATAGTTACGATGACGCGAGAGCTGTTCTTCAGCCCAGAGCTGTTTTACGACTGTCAGTCTAGATGTATTTTTCGTTCCTGAAACATCCTAGACTTTCATTTCTATCAATTTCGAAAATGATCTTTGCTAGCATCATCAAAATCACAAATGCATAAAAGACGAGACAAAATTAATTTTCCAAGGATCGGGAACAATCTAAATTGATTTTCCGTTGCCGAAAAGCCTTCTAAATACTGATTTTCATTAAAATCGTTAAAACCATTTTTAAGAAACAATAATATATACCAAAAATGGTTAAAAACGAACACCTATTTTTCATTTTTAAGTCCCCCACGTAATAATTTTCATCAAAATCGAGGTATTCGAGAAACTAATAATATGTGAATACTACAGCATAGCAAATGGACAAAAACAAAAATAAATAGATTTTCCTAGGATCGGGTCAAATCTGAATATATTTCGGGAAACTAAAGAATTTCTCGTTTATAGACAAGGTACACTTACAAAAAAAAATCGAGATAGAAAACTACAATAATTTATTGAATATTTCAATGTACGAAAATTTTGTTGGTGCTTATACCGCTCGTTAATGATTTTTCCCAAACATTATTATTATTATTATTATTATTATTATTATTATTATTATTATTATTATTATTATTATTATTATTATTATTATTATTATTATTATTATTATTATTATTATTATTATTATTATTATTATTATTATTATTATTATTATTATTATTATTATTATTATTATTATTATTATTATTATTATTATTATTATTATTATTATTATTATTTTTTTTTTTTGTCTTGGTAATATGACCAATTCATCAGCAGAAGTTGAAGTTTAAAAAAATGAAAAGAAAGCTTCATATTTATGTACATACTTATATCTGTCAAAAGCAATTTATAAGTTGTCCTTCTCAATTGAGTTGTCTATTGTCTTTCTGTTCATGTCTCTACTCGAGACGTAGAACGTATTTTAAGTATTTTGTACATGAATTTAATTTGTTCGTAAAAACTAATATATATTACGTTTTTTTATAAAAATTTTGACATATGTAATTTATGAAAAATGTGTCGCCTGGGCTCAAGGCAGCTTTATCAGGGTAGTGGTTTAAGCACAGCTGTCTTTCGTTTCCTTTGCGTAAATTTGTCAATATTTTGTATACATGATATATAATTCTAAAAAACACATTATAGACTTCCTTGCTTTTTCAGACAAGAGAAAAAATTTTTTTTACAACTTTTGGTCATTTCTACCAATAAAATACATGTGATGTTTTTTGGAGTTTTATTTATAGTAATTCTGCCACTACCTATTAAAGCAGCCTTGCCTGGGCTGTTGCGTGTATTTAATATACACACATATGTATACTTTTGCGCCCCCAGTAAAATTCAGTAGTGTCATACTTTCTTGCAAACTCTTTTCACTCTCTCTCCTATATAAGGTAAATAAAAATGTAAAAAATCTGAATCGCAATAGCAGTTGAGGAGTGAAAAAGTGATAAAAAGGTTTTCATATTTCACATCGTATATCACCTGCATTAGACATGAAAGGCTGTTAAGATATTTTATATGGTGGAGTATTTTTCATTATTGTGATTCCGTTAACAAAAGCACATCATCACTTTTAATGCCCTTTTTTAGAGTTTGTAAAATAACAATTTTTATTGCAAAATTTACAATAATAAAATAAGAATTTGATTTTTTTTTGGAATTTTTTTTTTAACTTGAAACAATTTTTAGCTTTTTTTCGTAAAATATTATTGCAGTTTTTATTTCCACAACACAAAAAAAAAAAAAAAAAAACAGCAGCCTTATTAAAATTTCATTTTCTGTTAAGACAGAGGTTTAAAACAGTCGTCTTAACAGCTGTGTTAAAAACAAGAAAACAGTAAAATCTGTGGTGTACACCTGACACTAACAGTATTTTGCTGTTCCTGTTAGTGTTTTCATGTTAAAGGCCCTGATAAACCGTTCTACACGATCGTGCGATCTACCAAATATAATATGTGTGCTGAAAAAGTACTAAAAATGGAACTGTGTAACAGAGTTTTTGAGAAGTCGTGCGATTTGAAAAATTTTATGAACATTTTTGGCATATATTGTGAAAAATATGATATTATTGGCGACTTGAAAGATAAATTGAAACAATACAAAATTATTGTAGTAATAATAATTTTTAATTACTTTACTAAGTATATAAATTATTGCAATCATATTTGCATGTCTATAACGCCATTTTGAAGCGATTTTTTAAAGTCGACCAGACTTTCAAAACATTTTCCTGTGAATGTTTCGTACGATCGTGTAGGATAGTGTATCAGGGTCTTAAGCCCGCTATTGTGATTGGTATTCCACGTGGAATGCTGTTAAAATGCGTACATGAAAAACATGCTTGGAAAGTTAATGGGAAAATGTTGCAAAAGTTGTACTGTATTTTTTCATTGAGAAACACATGAAATGTATCTGGCAACATTTTTGAAAGTTGTGAAATAAAGCAAGTTGGCTTCATTTCGTGCGGAATTTTCAAAAAACAGCTGATATAAAAAAAAAAAAAAAATTTTAAACCAATGTAGTATACTTAAAAACAATAAAAACGTAAATGTTGTCCTATGGCGCGGGATAGGCGCCATATATTTTCCGTCTGCAAAAATTAATGTTGCTCAAAATTTTCCGCAGCTTTAGGTATGAACAGCACTTTAACAATAGATTTTGAATATGCTTCTGCCTGATATATGCGTGTATATATGTTCTGCATAATCTTGCTGGCAGCAAAAAATACTTTATAAACATTGAACAGTCTTCAAAATTGTAAAGCTTTTAGACTAGAAAAAAATGATTATATGGCATTACTTTGTATTGTAAATTTATACCAGCGATGCCAATATTTTGAAACAAAAAATCGCATTTCGAAGTGGAAAAAACGCTATGTATTCGAAAAACGCTGAAAAGATCTAAATATTAATAAAACAAGATTTCAATTGTAAAAAAACTAAGAAAAACGTATTTTTTTAAATATACAAGGTGTTCCAGAACTCAACGTCAAGCCGAAATAGGGTGACAGTTCAAAACAGTTTAACAATATGAAATATATGTATATACAGAATTAAATAGTTTAACTTTTAAATAAAAGTTTATCAATCTCTTGTTCATGTTTATTTTTTATATTATCCACTTTTCAAACACTGGACTCGATTCCCGCACTTTCCAATATTTTTGTACGTAACGCACCTGTTCGCAAATTATAACTGTTTGCACTATAATCACAATACAAATGGTATTGAATATGACAGCTCTGCTAGCTAGTGTTACTATCCTAATAAGTAAAACACCAAAAATATTATTATAATGTTGTCAAAGCTTGCGCTCTCTTTTGTTTGCAAAAGGAAAAACAATCTGTGTGTTTTCTCATAATTATGTAGCTAGCAAATAAAGTTTTGCCGATCTTGCGGCCTGAAAACAAACAACAGGTGGTAAAGTTGCCTTGCTATTAAATTTATCTTGGTGAAACTGTTGTAATAGCGGTTGCAAAGTATATATCGCTCCTTTATTGCAACATAGTCAACAATGCAGAATTGTTAACAGTACTACCTTTTATATTGTGCCAAAATTTCATTTAAATTACATTTAAACTGTTCCCCTTAGGAGATATTTTCTAAAAAATATTTCTAAGACTTGTATGGAAACTAAAAATTTGAAATGTGTTATTCTCGAAACAAGCTTTTTTGCGTTATGACTATGTTGCAATAAAGGAGCGATATGCTGAATTACCATGTGTTACACTGTTGTACATAAAAATCGCTAAAGGCGCTAAATATAAAACGATAAAAGCGCCAATTTAGAAGTTAAAAAAAGGCGCTTTCTGGGTCATTAAAAAGCGCTAAATCCAGAGCGAAAAGAGCTAAATTGACATCGCTGATTTATACATACATGCATATATGTATGTATGTAAGTATGAGCATATAATACAGTTGTTGTTATTGTGACTTTTGTTGAATGAAGTAAAATATTTTTTGTCCGGCCTTAAGCCAGTGTGTTCTCCTCTCTTGCCAACTAAACTTTCTGTGCGCCTGTTATGAATTAAACAAACAAGACAAGATTTATGTTGTTGGTTGGTGTGGTGTTTGTTGTTGTTTTTCTTTTAAATTTGTTTAATTTTTTTTGTTCTTGTATTTTCTGTTTATACCTACTACATCCATATATAAATAAATAAGTATCTATTTGTTGTACTCGTTCGATTCTGTTGTTTCCAACAATGAAGAAAGATATGCTTCCGAAAACAAAACAATATTTTTTTTTCTTAAATTTTGAACGACAACGGATGGATGGATGCTTTTTTGGGTGTATCCAACAACAACTTAGTAGTGTAAAGGCGCGTGTGAAACGAGCAAGAGTAGTGTCGTGTTTTCATTCGTTATTTGTTGTATAAGGCAGGCAGGCATAAACCATCTGTTAAATAGTATAATTAAAATTTTTTTTAATTTAATAATACAATTGTTAAAATGGTATTACAAAAATATTTTTCGAAACATATTATAGCGGCAGAGATACTTAAAGTTTAATAAATAACATCTACCCTAGATACGAGTATGTATGTACATGTTTATTTGTCTAAATAGGTACCTATTATATGAGTGTTGTGTGTAATAAACT
This sequence comes from Thecocarcelia acutangulata, assembly GCA_914767995.1. NCBI lineage: Eukaryota > Metazoa > Arthropoda > Insecta > Diptera > Tachinidae > Thecocarcelia > Thecocarcelia acutangulata. The sequence continues at coordinate 71,192,654 of OU612095.1, forward strand.
TTTAGTTAAGCTGTGCTCATAGGTACAAATGTACATACATACATAAAATAAGTTGTACCTATAGTAATGCAATTAAGTATTTACATATCTATATATGTAGGTACATACATACATGTATGTATATGTTTGTATCTGCTTACTTGCTCATAGTACCTACATAAGTATGTATATCCAGTACCCTCAAAAAGAATTGTGCTAAAAATTGCATTGAACATATATATACATCTACAAGTCTACATACTTACTATGTATGTAGTTATGTACACAAGTGGGTACCTATGTACCTACCTCCCTACATACTTACGTACATTATTTTTTCAGTTGCTTTTGCTGTGAAAAGTTTATTAAAATGATTGAAGGAGATGATGTTTAAGTTGTTGGTTCGTGTATTTTTTTCTTGATTCTTTTTTTTAGCTGTTGTTGTTTTTGCTGTTGATGTTTTTGTAGCTTTTAATGTTTCGTTTCATTTTGCTGTTGTTGTTTTTGGTACTGCGTTTGTTTGCACTAAAAAAATTATATTATAACGGCATTGGTAAAGAGAGCTTATTTTCAGTTGCCCTGAGAGCATGATACCGTGTGGTTTTCTGTGGATTTTATTTATTCGTCTTTAAAAACAATATTTTCTGCGTCATTACATACAAACATACAATTCTAGTAGATACAAATTTATAAAAGTTTGTAGGTATGTAGTTTGGTTTGCACAAGCATACATACATACCTATGTGCATACATACTTATTGTTCGTTTTTTGTTGTACTGCTAAATTAAAGTGAGACAAACAAAATAAAAATAATAAAAAACCAGTGTTTAAGTGTAGTGATTTTTTGTTTTCTTCTCTCTGTTTGAAATCAAGCTAAAATTAAATTAAGATATACATAATTGAATAATGATGACGATTATTTTTTCAAATACCTACATATGCTTATGTATGTAGTACGTACATACACATTTCAGAATACAGATTAAAAATATTCTACATAAGTATGTACATACGTACGTACCTATGTATACCTATAACTAATTAATTTTATTAAACTAAAAGAACGAAGTGAATGTGGTTCTAGGCAAAAAAAAAAATTGCATTGCGTACAATACAGACGTATGTACATATAACCTACCTAAATATATGGAAAATTTGGAGAAAATCAATAAACACCTATTTAATAGAACATGAATTTGCTTTACAACTGTAATAAAAAGCAAAAGCTTAACAAATTTTTAATGTCGACGTGGTTTTTGCTGAGAAGAGTTCTGGTATAGTTATTAACACACAAAATTATCAATGTAGGTAAGTATGTATGTTCATTTATATATACTTTCGTATATACACATGTTCATGCATACAAATGTATGTGGTACATACATACGTTTGAACAATAGGTTTGCATGATAAGTACATATGTAAGTGCTAGTGAATCAACGAACATCAGTTTTTAGGTATCCGCGAATACGGATACCTCCTTAAAATTCACAAACTTTTAATATGTACCTACATGCATATCTATACACTTAGGTATTTTGGAATTATTAACTGCAGATGTATTGTTTTGTCATTAATACGCCTATAAGAAGAATGACAGTCATTTGAACAGTAGTGCTGCTGGAAATACACATCAGAAGTTTCTATAATTTTTTTAAGGGCAATATGAATAAAATGATCGAAACTTTCGCGTAAGTGTGACAATTTTTTTAACACATTCTCAAATAGATTGCATACGAATAACATTTTTATGTTTGTGTTCAAAAATTGCATTTGAGTGTATTAGTTTCGGCTATCTATTTCTTGGAAAAGTTTATTATTATCAGATCTTCTTCGACCTCATAGGTATAGGTACATACATACTTACATATTTAGACAGCAGACGATCTCCATTTTTAACATAAACATTCTTAAATATTTTGTATTTCTGTGAAAATTGATGCAATCGTTTCGAAGTAGTTAGATACAAGTAGGTACATATAACAGACTCTACAGGAATTACTAAATTATATGCCAGTTCAGGGATAACGAAGCGGATTTGTTCGTTCGTACAAATACATTTAAAACAAAAACAAACGTTCAAATAATAGTTATTGTTTTAAATGTAATTGTGCGAACGAAAATGTAAATTGTGCTTGCTTATTTGTGAACTGGCACTAACTTTTAGTAAAAACTTAAGGTATTATTCCCTAGCTCAGCAGCAAAATTCTGCTTGTAAAGGCAGGGAACTAGGTACCTAATTTACTTTATTAGAGTTAATGGATTTTAAGTTCTTGACGCTAAAAACTGCTCACCCACAACAAGAAACTTCCCTTTTTCATTTATCTAGCTTGGTCCATGTTAAATTTGGTGTTTTCAAAACATTGCAACAACTTTGCAATATAATAATTTGTCGAAAAGGTGAAAATAAGTACACATTGCCAAGTGATATAACTCAAACAAATTCAATATTTAAAAAAAAGCATGCTTTTCAATTTTAGACGTATATAAATTTATTGTGATAAGACGTACAGTGCATCACAGCTTATTTCAACCACCCTGGTTAAAAACAATAAAGCTTACGTAAGTTCTAAACAAAAGATCGTATTGGAAAAATTTAAATTGGGTTTAATATAAATTTTGTTTATATGAAAAGTAAAGCTTTTATTAGGTCTGAAATTCACATTTTTAAAAACTTAAAAACTAAAAATTAAAAAAACAGGTACTTCAGGGGACACAGCTTATTTCAACCAGTGACTTCAACTATTAATTTTTTAATTTTTTTTGTAATTTCAAAATCTAGTATGACCTCCCTTTTGATCAATTACAGCTTTCAGTCTGCTTTGCATAGAATCCACTAACTTGCGTGTGGTTTCAGGAGTTATTTTTGCCCATTCGTCTTTTAGCGCTGCTATCAGGTCATTCCGATTTGAAATCTGGTGTTGGCGGACGTTTTGATCTAAAATTGCCCATAAATTTTCAATTACATTTAGATCAGGTGATTGGGCTGGCGGTTGCAATAAGTGGGGACAGTTCCAAATGAGCCAAGTCTGGACAATACCTGATTTATGTTTCGGGTCGTTGTCCTGATAGAAGCGAAACTCATCTCTTACACCCAGTTTTTCGGCACTTTGCAATAGATTGGCTTTCAAGATGTCAAGGTATACATTTTTGTCCATTGTATTTTCAATAAACTGCAAGTTCCCAACCCCATTTGATGACATGCAAGCCCATACCATGACACTACCGCCACCGTGTTTAACTGTCGGTTTTAAGTTTTTATTTTGTAGCTCTGTATTTGGCTTACGCCACACGTAAGTTTGACCATCAGAGCCAAAAATGTTAAATTTGGACTCATCCGCAAAAATCACATGTTCCCAAAAACTTGAGTCTTTGGTAATGTGTTCCTTGGCGAATTTTAGGCGTGCTGCTTGATTTTTTTTATTAATAAAAGGTTTTTTGCGGGCAACTCTACCATTAAAATCATGGTTGCGCAGTACTCGGCGAATTGTTTCTGCACTACAATTTTTATTTAATTCATTTTTAACTTCTACAACCAGTTTTGGGGCAGATAGCTTCGGGTTTTTCTTTATTTTTCTTACTATGTAGTGCTCATCTGCTTCATTGAAAATTTTGTTTAGAGCTTTTCTTTCCTTATCGAGAACTCTATTTTCATGTCTGAACCGATAAATTATGCTCTGTACTGTCGAATCACTCAGACAAACCATTTCGGCAATTTTTCGGCGCGAATGCCCGTTTTTGTAATGTTGAATAACGAGTTCTCTCTGCTCAATTGTAGTGCGTCGCCCCATTATTTTAAAAATTCGTGACCTGCTCAACTAACTGCCAAAATTTAACAAAAAGCTTACATAAAAAATTGGAAACATAACTAAAACAAAAATTTGCTTGGAAATTTACCGTTACCCGAAAAGTGATGCCAATTAAACCGATTTGAAAAGTAGCTGGTTGAAATAAGCTGTGACTATGTTTTTTGTTTTTATTTTGTAAGTTTTTAAAATTGTTAAATTGTTTAAGCTTAAGACTGGAAAAAAATACTTTTATTTTTGCTTGCCACATATTTAACAAACTCTCATTTAAATTTTTGCAATATCATATTTCGTTTGGAAATTATGTGGATTTTACTTAAAAAAAAAGGCTGGTTGAAATAAGCTGAGAGCCACTGTAGGTACAAAGTAGGTACTTTTTGACGACAGGAATTCCAGAGTAAGGTTTTAAAATAATAAACTTTAAATTCATTTAAAATCAATGACAAATTTTAAAAATACCAATCTGAGAACATATGTACATATGTAAGTTCATATGTAGGCATTTGTATAAATATGTACCTATAATCCGCGGATTAAGCATATTATTTCGTCCTTTGTATGTTTCATTCACTCATATAGGTACGTATGTATGTATGTATGTAGGTTAGTGTCAGTATTTTACAAAATTTTTGTTTAGTTAGTAGAATGGTTTAAAAAAAGCAATCGGGCTAAAAATAGCTTTCAAAACATTTTGGCAAGTTTTTGTTTTTAGATTTTGTAGGTATAAGAAGTATGTATGTATGCTTTTCAACTTACAAAAAAATGCATACATACTTATATGTACATATGTATAATACCTACCTATACATACCTACGTAGGTACCTACATATGTAAACATAAATGCCAAAGTTATATGTACATACACACATATATATGTACATAAATAGATAATTAAATACCAACAAAATTAAACAAATTATAATTTTTGCATTTGGTGAAAATTTGTTTTTTTAGTATTGAGTAGGTAGGTAGGTAGTTCGTTTCATAGTACCTACAAAAATACTTGAAAGATTTTTTATACCTACCTACATTTTAACTCGTTACTCGTTTAGGAAGAAAAAAAAGCAATCAACTCGTTTTTATTAATTTTTTCTTTCTGCCACTCACATACATACATACTTACATATTAAACGAAAGCAACAACAAAAACGTTACAAAAGGCTTTTTATCAAATAAAAACAACTAAGAAAAAATTGCAAAGAAGCAAACCAAAAAAATATTCCTATAAACTAAAAAGAGCCAGCGAAAAAAAATCGCATAATAGGCACACACTCACATTAAATACAGCGGTGTTGCTGGTATAGTTGTTGTTTTTGTTGCAGATGATGATGACGACGACCTACGACGACATCTCTACAACACGAGTATTTAATATTATTTTGTTTTAAATTTTTTTTCTTTCATTTTTCACATCAGTTGTATTGTTGTTAGTAGTAAAACCATAACGAATCGGAAACAAACAAACTTAGCAACTACATGAGTTATTAAAGTAAAAAGAAGAAAATAAAAACACAAAAATTATAACAACAACTACAAGAAAAGTTCGTTAAGTCGGTCGTATCGTATAGTCGGACGGTCGGTTGGTTGTTGAATTGTTCGCACGTTTGTAATAATTTAGTTGATTATAAACACTGATTGTGTCTGGAAAGAGTGTGTTTAGTAAAGATATTTTATTAAAAAAAAAAATTAAATATACAAATTAGCAATAAAAAAATAATTATACTTCAAAGGCATACTATATGTGTATGTACATATACACACACATACATGCATCAAAGTTAGTGTTTGAAATAATTAATTGAAAGAAAGTGACTGAATAAATGATTGTTACGTATTAGTGTTAATTAAAAAATAAAATAAAAGCAATAATTCGGTTCTGTCTTGTTTTATAAAGACGAGTGTGTTTCTCTCCCTTGTGCACCTTCGTTTTAGAGTGCATATTTCTATCGTTAAAATGTTAAACAACAACAAATATCCTAAATAAAAATGTGTACACTAAACCCGAGAGCCCACTATAATTATTGTGGGCAATAATCACAACAAATGATAAGAACTACATACCCACAATTTTATATAGCATATGTTCGTTCTGCGAGCAGATATACATATGTATATACATACATGTTTACACGACTGAACGTCTATATTTTTGTATGAAGCATTACTTACATGCATACATATGCATGTGATATGTATTGTGTGTATGTTTGAAAGTTAAAATATTTTCTGTTTGATTGAACGCAAGTTTAGATAGGTATGCATGTGTGTTCACTGATATGCTTGCGACCACGACATTCGACAGCAAACAAACGAAAATACCTAGTGCATTGGAGGCGCAAGCAGCAGACTTGGCAACAACAACATCAATTATTTAAGGCTATGCAGATAAATATATATGTATGTACATATATTTTTTGGTGTCCATGTTGAATAAACAACACTACTTACACCTTAAGAGTAGCAACAAAAAATCCATATGTAAGTGCTGACTGAGCTCTCCTTTTTTATAACGTAGTCGCAAATGTTGTTGTTGTCGGTTGGATGGCAATTGGTTTGAATTCGTCGCTTGAGTTTTTTTTTGTTTGTTGATGGATACGGTGTCTAAGGCCCTGGTTTAGCAGCAACTACAACCACACAACAACAGTGCTAAATGTTCCGACTTACAAACGTGACGTGTTTTAAATATTTTATTTCGGATTTCTAATTTTTTTCATAACTTTTTTTATAGTTACACCACCGATATCCACATACATATGCTTGTATATGAAAATATGTACATTCAAAGTATTTGATGCTTAACGTAATACGCAGTCCAAGAATTATATGAAAAGAGAAGCAAAGATATTGAATATGCATACCTACATACATATGTATGTACATAAAAGTAAAGAAAAGCAATAAAGTGAAAAAAGAAACAAAGAAATTAGTGCAAGATTTGTAACAAACAATAATTTAAAGCAGTTTGTAAAAAAAATTCTATAACAGATAAAGTGTAAATGAAAACAAAAAATGTAAATAACAAGTTTTCAATTCAAATTAGAAGAAAAAAAAAACAAAAATATACCATATAATACACAAAAATGTATAGGTATCTATACTTAACTACTTTGTATGTGTAATCAAAAACATCAAATAAGTTTATAATTTTTTCTTGCACACATTTAAATTGTTCTATTATACCTACATATATAAAACCAACAAAAATGATATAATAAAGAAATAAAAATAACGTTCACATACATAAATATACACAACAGTGAAATTGGCAGAAACAGAAGCAGCAACAACAGCAGCTGTCAATAAAGCCGGTTGAAGAAAAACAAAAAACAAAAAAAAACAGCTGTTTGCTTCCTCAAACACACATACTTATACACACATACCAAGCTAAAACAAAATGCATTTCTAAAAGAAAGAAATAGGAACGAAAACAAATTTAACAAAGAGAGCTAAAGAAATTACTCTCTCAATTCGCCTTAATGAAAATAAAAAAAACATCTAGTGAGTTCCACTACAAATATTTCTATAACAAAACTAAAAAAACAAAATAAGAAAATCAAAAGAGAGTACTGCAGATACTCTCTTTTGTTGAAAACTAAATAAATTCCATATGTCTCTCACATTACCAATGTCGTTAATAGAGACTTCGACAATAACCGAATCAGCAAAACATAGAAATTATTCTAAATTAACGACAAATTCTATGGTGGTTATTCAAGCCTCTACAGCACCTTTGCCAGTAACAAAAACATCTAATGTTGCTACTGCAGCAACAACAACGCAAAAAAGATCTCGCAAACGTTCCACTACTGATACAACAGCATCAAATGCAACACCGAATTCAAATACAAAACGGAATAGAAAACAAAGCACTTTGCAGCAACATCAGCTTCACACTCCACAACAGCATCATCTTCAACAATCATCGCTGTTGTATGTTAATCAAAGAGTAAGTTTTTTGTTTGTTGAACAGCCTTTAAAATATTTTAAAGCTACGATTAAAACATCTCATCATTTCCAAAGATACACTTGATGAAACCCCTTATCGACTTTATTAAAAAACGAGAGCTGTTCGTGCTCTCTTGAAAAGTTAAATACGTTTTTTTTTTTGTTTTTAAATTTATTTTGCGTTCATCCTAACAGTGTTGTATAAATTAGTAGCACGTGCTTGTTGCTAAATGTGGTGTTTTTTGAATAATAACTTCTGCCAAAAATAATTTGATACTCAACAATTATTCAATTCACAATTCAATTCGTTTTGTTACAATTTTCATACATTTAAAAGTGTGTTCTTGTTTACACTATTGAATATTAACGGCCGTATTCATAAAAAAGTTAAACAGCTATTATTATTTTTAGAATAAAACTGTATTCATAAACGAATTTTATGTTAAAAAGTTCTTTTTAGCACCTTTTTTAAAACTGAATACACCCATTTTTAAGAAAGTTTTAAGGTGACGTTTGTGCTGTGTGTTTTTTAAAAGAAAAAATATCCCAAGTTTCGAGTAATCTGTTTTACATTCGTGATAAACAATTACGCTTTACACACTTTTTCGGTCTTTTTACTTATTTAGAGTACAATTTTGCTTCCGCCGTTTTGCAATAAATGACTGTAGCGGTAAATGGTGGTAGAAATAAATAGGTCGCAGATGTCATATAATAAGCCATTGAAAAATTAGTCAATTTGTGTCGGCATCATAAAATTATTCTTGGTTAAACATTGTCAGCTTACGAGCCAAATTCTCGTGATTTGCGCGAGAGGTTTTAATTTTCTGCGGCTAAGGCTGATTGAATAGCTGACAAAATCCTATGGTGAGGCCGCTATTAGTGAAAGAACATGCCAAGAGTGGTTCCAACGCTTCAAGAATTGCGATTTTTGACATCTAAGACCAGCATGGCAGTGGAAGAATGATTTTTTTTTTTATTATAAAGTTGAGCCAGCTGAAATGTTTACGGTTTAGCTACGGCCAACTCCGTTTAAAAAGTCTTATTACGAGTACTTTCTGACTTTTATATTCGAAGACGTTATGTGTGATATGACATCGTTTGAATCTCCCAATTATCTAATAATGTTGACTAATTAAAAATTTAAACTCTAATTATTAAACAATTATTTTTTATATGAATTATACATTTTCTTTTAAAAGTATTAATATTCCCTTCATTTATTACTTCATTCGGTAATTGATTAAGTACTTGTAGAGCCATGTAAAGCAGACTTCCTTGCGTTGTTTGTAGCTCGATGTATTCCAAAATCATTTGCGTTTCTGAGTGATGTTATACGGCTGAATTTCGTTGACATAAGTTAGTTTTTGTGTTAAATATTCTGGAGGCTTTCCTGCTATCATTTTGTGAATAAACGTACAGTATTCAGTGGTAGTCTCTGTCGTATACTAAGCCATTGTAACATATTAAGCATAAATTGTGTTGGGGTATATCTGTTGCATTTTTAATTATTGACCTCAAAGCTTTATTCTGCAGTTTTGTTTGTTTGAAGTTTTTCGAAGATGCAGAATTGGAGGCAATACTTGGTCAAGCGCAACAAGAATTGGCAGATTCATTTGAAGTGACGCAACAAGCATTTCAAAACGCCTGAAAGCCTTGGCAGTGATTCAGAAACAAAAAAAAAAAAACAAACAAAAAATAGGGTGCCAGACGAGTTGAAACCGTGATACGTTTAATGGAGCTTGTTTGGGAGTTCTGCATCGTATTGTGCTATTGCTTATAACTTTTTCTTATGCAAATGTTCATACAAAATGTTGAAAAAACGATCATATGAAATGTTTATCATTTAATCAATCTCACGTAACTTGACTCGGCGATTATTCACAACGATATCGAGGATTTTCTTGATATTTTCTTCAGTAACCACCTCTTTTGGCTTTTCTGTTTGGTATTGTTGCAGTGCTTATTCAGCCGCGTTTAAATTCAGCAATCCCGTATTGTTTATCGAGCTTTTCTGTAGTTACTTTCGCCGTCTTCCCTTTTAAATAATAGTGTTTAATCACTACAAGAAATTAATTTTTTTCCACTTTTCAATAAACACAAAAGTTGCATCAAATAAACTAATCGCTGATTTTGGTTCGAATTTTAACAGCTGACGTTTGACAGATCGTAACTTTTTTTTTGTGTGTTTGTGCTAGCGCTAGGTAGCTTCAATATGAATCCGCCCTTGTTCGCACTCATTTGTCAAAATCTTTCACAGGACCATTTTACATAAAAAGCTAATGCAGCGTTGAATCTACTCCTTTAAAGCACGTTTGGTTGTGGGCTTGTTGATATAGGCCTGTGATTTCAAATAACCGAATAAAAAGAAATCTAGTGTTAATCACACGATATAGGAAGCCATCTCTGATCACCGAAACGAGCAAGTATAATGCCTGGAAATGTCTCAGGCGGTATCTGAATTATTTCAAGTGCTGTTTGACTAGCATAATAAGAAAAAAATGAGACTCATTTATGCCCCTAACCCAAAATCCAAACCAAACAGTAAAGCGTTGTAGATCAATAATTAACAAATCAATGAAAGTGAAAATGTGCTTCGCCACTTATGATAGTTTTTCTCGAAATATCAGCATCCATTTGTTAATCATTATGCCTGAAATATTGTCCAACAATGAAGAAACGTTATACTATCGCTCTATTTTTGCTAATCCTAAAATGTTGCATTATTTTCTTAGGGCTGCCTATTTTCTTAAGGAATTAAATTATTTAGTTAGGTTGCCACCTTTTTTAATAGTTTTAGTTTTATTTTAAGTAGCAGTTTTATTTAAAAAGCAATTTTATTTAATAAGAAAATAAAATTATGGAAGAGAAAGTTCATTATATTGTGCGAAACAAATAATTGGAATGTTTTTACTTATTTTATTTATTTAACTTATATATACGTGTTTTGCCATATCCCTTTGAACTTCCCTTCTTCGGCTGTATAAACTGTGAGTTAGCTATTTGTGAATAGTTTTTATTTGGAAATAACTTTTACGTATAAACTGGACATATTGCCTCGCTTATACCTACAACTTATTTGCAAATAAGAACGTAAAATATTGCGCCATATAGTTTTTCTATTGTGAGTTACTAACTCACGAAAGTTTGTCTTGAGTAACGATCTTATTTGCAACTAAAGTTTAAAGTCTTGTCACTTTTTGTAATAGTTTCAGTTTTAATTTAAGTGGCAGGCACCAAGGCGAATTCATAACAGATGAAATTGACAGCGCAGCTGATAACTTTTTTTAAGTTTAATCTGTTTCAGATGTCAATAAAATAATTAAAAGAAATAATAATCAAAAAAATAAATTTAAAACATTTTTTAAATTATGTATTGTAGCTTGAGAGCCAGGTATAAATTCAATAATAATAAAAATAAAATTGTGAAAGAAAGTTTAGTATTTTGCGAGAAAAAAAATTGGAAGAATTGGTTTTATTGCAGAATTCGTCTAAATTTCATAAGACCATAAGTTAATGGGTATGTTCTTGATTCTACTTTGAAGTGAAAATAGTTTGAAATCACTTGAATTTCTAGTTTTGGGGTTCTACATTCTACTCTTTACTTTTCATTTGTGTTTTGTTTTCGAACATTAATTTGTAGCGAATTGTCTGGTTCTTGAAAAACCTTTTACACAAAAAGTAGTAGTTTGAAAGCATTTCTTAATTTCATTGTGAAAATTAAAACTTTTACAGAAAAGCTGAGTATAATTACAATCCCATTGAAATAAAAGGGTTAGATGATGAAACATTTATTTGAGATACAATTTTTGCATATATTTATAGGGAAAATAGGAAAATATATAAATAAACTAATATATGTAATTTTGTTAAATAAAGTCGATTGGCGATATCATCTCTTATTACAGCGGTTACGGAATCACTAACTCATCTGAATCATCGTCATCACTTTCATGTCTTCATGCCGGTGGATTTACCGCCACCGCCTATATCAAATTTTTGCATAAAATTGCACTTAAAAAATTACGATCATCATTGTTCACGGAGAATTTAATAAACCTAACTAAATTTGGCTTTTATTAAATAACAAGCGATAGATAGGAAATTGCTCACGTCGTTTTTTGGGCAAAAGGCAAAAAATAAAATAAAATTGAAAATATGGTTCATCTCAGTACTGGTTTATAAAAAAAAAACAAATAAAATTTAAAACATGGTTCGTGTCTAGCTATTTAAAAATTTTTCCAAGTTTATTTTCGAAGTTCAGTTCGAACGAAAGAATGAAACCCACCCAAACTACTACTTTTTCAGAACAACAAAAATGAAAAGTTAATTTTTCAAATAATTTTTTTTTTAATTTCTTGCTGCTTTTTTCAGATGCCGAAAAGATTTTCTTAAAATTGTTTTCTATGAAAAGTTTTGTAGAAATTTGTGCTGCTTACTTTTTTATATTTCTTGAATAAAATGTAATCAAAAACGCAAACAAAAAAATTTTTCGGAAGAAAAAGTTTTTTGTTCAAAAAGATGCTGATTTCTGGGAAGAAAAATACTACAACACTGATGCAGTGTTACTATTTAGACGTGTTGTACTAAGGTAAGGTACATTAACATCTACAAGCTAGCAGGCAGCGCGCTACGACATATGATATTTTTTTGCTACTGGCAATATAGTGAGCCATTTACGTCAAATGTATTGTTTACATTTTTGAAGGCGAATTTAGTGGTTTGTTATGAATTAAACATTTAAAAATTACTTTGTTAACATAAAAATAACTTATAACTGTGAAATGGTGCTTTCATAGTTTATAATGGTTATATATATTTTTTTACGACTATTTTTGACTAGCCTAGCTTACCACATGCCTATTTTTGTTGTATTATTGTAATTTTACTCTAGTGCTGCCACCTTGTAGACGTCATCACACCTTGTGTTGTACCATTTCTCTTTGAACCTTCTTCGGCAGTAGGTATAAACTGTGAGTTAAGTATTTGCAGATATTTATAACCGAGTCAAATGTATGTCGTAACATTAATAAAATACCTATTTTGTTTCAATTATACAATACAGCTTGCCTATTATTTTAGTTTTCAATTTTTCATATAGAACGCAAAGTTAATTTGTTTCGGAAGACAAAAATACATACGTATACATACATACATATGTATAAAATGCGCTCTTTAATATTATTTATTAAATATCTGAAATAGTTTCCATTTTGTACAAATTTTTATTCTGCTTTAAATTTACGAATTCATGTTACGTCTTTTTACGTGTTAGCTACCTATAAACATATTTTTTCCCACGTTTAGAATCTTTTTCTTTTAATACTCTTTAAATCTTTTGATTCGTCTTATTTATAAGAAAATCTTCGGCATTTGAAAACGTTCTTCGTCATTAATTTTTTTAATTCAGCCTATATACCTATGTACATATACATATATACATACATATATATGTCACATAGGGTTGGGTTGTCTGCTCACAAACTAAAAGGGAGTTTTGGGGTTTAGCTTAAAATATGTACATACATATTTAATTTCCACAATTTGTTCTTTTTTTTGTGAGTACAAACTAATTTATTACACTTAAAAATATTTCTTCTCGAATATACTTTGTTTCTATTTGTACGCTCACATGTACTTGTTTTTGTAGCGAAGCACAAGACAAAATAAATCGCTTAACGTTTATTACAGTCTCTCGACCTTGACTCATTGGCATGAACTGTAAAACTAAACGTTTTGACACACGAACCAAACAGGGTGTAGACGAACCATGAAAAAACTACTCGTCTATATGGCAGGCAGCTCAATAGCCAACTGAACAAACAGTTTAAAACAACTAGCTTAAAACATGACTGTTCCAACACATTGTTCAAACCTCGATGTATTGTGCTTTGGGGCCTCTTCATACAAAGATGCAAAGGTTGGAAGCCAACATTTTTGTCGAACGCCACAACGCCGGAAAACAAAGTGTTGCCATGAGGTTTATTTTAGCAAAATTTTATGGTTTGCTGTTTTCTCATAATTGTACGTCTAAAAATCAAAGTCGCAAACACAATTCATTGCCTTTACTTAACATTTCAATAAAGGGTATTTTAAGGTTATAATATGTATAAATCAATCGTTAGGTAAAATGCTAAAAGGCCTAACTAACAAAAAATCCAAATCAAATTTTTATGAAATATCTTATATTATATGATGGTATCATATAATATATATTATATGATGGTATTAAACTTCAACCAGTCGAATGATACCATCATATAGTATAAGAAATATTTAAATAAGTTTGACTATTTATCATTAACACATACATTTATATTAAATATTATGAGTGCCATGAACCTACATGTCTTAAGAAAATTTTGCACTTGCGGTAAAAAATAACGCTCTTATTAGCTAAAAAAGAAAAATAATAATAAAGGCACGTACCTACTAGTTTGTTTATTGGATAAATGCCAAAAGAACGTAATAATTTATTTTTTTCTAAAGAAATATTTTTTTTAGAAATTGTTTAAAGAATTGCATTGGTGAACTTGCCTGTATGTTTAAAGCACAAAGTAAACAAAGATGTTAAAGGTGGTTTTCGTCAAAGGCCAATATCTGCTGGTAGAAAATTGTGTTAAAGAGACATCCATGTTGTATATTGTGTACTAATTTTTGAAACGACAGAAAAATAACCCGTTATAAGTGGAGCTTGCGCAAAAATTAAAAATGGTTTTTCGTTCGTACTAAAGCAAAATTTTCAGTCTATTTAAGCACCAAGCGAAATGGTATTTTGTGTTTAATGATATCAAACCAATTTTCCGAACGTGGATTAACGATTTATTTATTGTTTACCTTCGATTAAAAAACACAAGGTGCGGAGAGCACAAATGAGTGAAATGCAGAGAGCTTTTATGTTTAGAGTAAGATCACACAGGACGATTTTAATTGCCCAACTTTTTCACATATTTCCATTGAACTTGCTTTTTATTCACACAAAAATTTTTTTCCGCAATTTTTGTGTTTTCTTTAGATTTTAGCAAGGCGACTTTATACAGGTGAATGCAAGCGGAAAGGCGAATTCAGTACTATGTATTTTGTTATTGTAAAACATATCGTGAATGTCATAATCTAAATTCGCCTAAGATTGCTCAGCAGAGAAAAAAATTTATATAAACGTTAAATATAAGCTTTTATAATTGTTTGTAATTAAAATCACAGATTATATTAGTTTCTCACTTTTAAATTCACACAAATTTCTTGAAATTGCACTAAATCATGCAAAAAAACCTTCAGATTAAAATGGCGCGAAAAAGTTTGTAAACAAAAGAAACAAAATTTGACAGTCTCATTGGAAAAAACGCGAGAAGCAAAAAATAATCACCTGTGCTGTTAAGTTCACCTGGTAAAGAATTCGCCTTGGATTTTAGTTTATAAAATTTACATTGTAGAGGGTGTTTTTTTAAGCCCGATAGAACTTGAAATTGTAAAAAATAACACAAAAAATTAAATTGTAATCAAAATTTTTTTTTATTCGAAAGATCAATACGTGACATTAACATTTGAAAATGATTTCGGGCATATGGGCACCGCGGCTGTTCTTGACGAAGCGCATTCTGGACGTCCAATTTTGGGCCACTTTTTCGAGCACTGCTGGCCGTATGTCACGAACAACACGAACAATGCTGGCCTCCAAGGCGTCAATTGTTGCTGGTTTATCAGCATAAACCAGTGACTTCACGTAGCCCCACAGGAAATAATCGAGAGGTGTCAAATCGCACGACCTTGGAGGCCAATTGACAGGTCCATTTCTCGAAATCAACTTATCGCCAAATTTTGATTTCAGTAAGTCGATGGTTGCGTTCGCCGTATGGCACGTAGCGCCATCCTGTTGAAACCACATCTCCTCCGGATCAATGTCATCCATATTTTCAAACAAAAAATCATTGATCATGGTGCGGTAACGATCTCCATTGACCGTAACGCGAGCTCCGGCCTCATTTTTGAAGAAATAAGGTCCGATGATGCCACCAGCATGAAAACCGCACCAAACAGTGCATTTTTCTGGATGTAATGGAGTCTGTAGGGTCTCTTGTGGATTGGTCTCACTCCATATGCGGCAATTTTGCTTATTAACAAACCCGTTAAGCCAAAAATGCGCCTCATCGCTGAACACAATTTTGCGATAAAACAACGGGTCTGATTTTCAAAGTAAATTTGGATAATTTCGTAGCGTTGTTCAAGCGTGAGTCTATTCATGATGATTTGTCAGAGTATACTGAAACAAATAAAAAAAATGTTTCATCAAAATTTAATTTTTTGTGTTACTTTTTACAATTTAAAGTTCTATCTAGCTTAAAAAAACACCCTATATTTGCACATAAACAAACATACAAGAGAGAAAATATGGAATTGCTGAGTATTGTGCAATTCCTTTTCTCTTCTTATTCCCCTCCCCGAAAGCTTCTATAAAGTCAAGAAATTGCCAAACTGGCTACTTTTACTAAATTTTTTTTACCACATTTCATCTCTGTTCTACTTTATGTCGAAACTAGCTGTAATATTTATACTGCGAGTACAAATGAGAGAAATGTAGAGTTTTTATGCCTATTAGCTATCTCTTCTCCGTCGCGTTTCATCTCTGTCAAATATTGTGATTTAAGTGAAATTAGAAAAACCTTCATTAAAAATATTTATCGTTTTCATTTCACAAAGTTTTATGGTTCCCATGTAAAATTACATTATTATTAGATACGTCTTTTTGCATTTTAGCTAACGTAATGTGTTTAAATCTTGCAACTTGTGCACCTTTGGTATTCGACCACTCACTTGTGGATTGGAACTTTATACGAAATTCTGCTGATATGTATTTGGTTATGCGAATAAATTTTGATAACCATACGCTAGATAAGTATTTTACCTTGTTTGAAAATTGTGCTTATATTTGACACAAATCACAAACCTAAGTTGTTTTTTTGAAAGAAGCTACAAATCGACAGAAATTAAGTTTATAAAATCAGTTTTTTTTACATTTTAGAATACAATTCCAAACTGTTGCGTTAGTTTCATGCTATTTTCATGAATGGTGTCATTTTATCTAAGAATCTATTGGTGGTTGGCAACTGCAAATTCTTAAAACTTGACTTGAGATTATTAAAAAATTTCACTGACTATACAAATAACGTTTAATCTACATAACTAATGACTATGATGATGCAAACTCATTAATATGAGTTTTCTCAGAATTTTAACACCTGAGATTGAAATTTTGTGTTGTCCTTTCTATTCTGACGCTTAGTAACTCTAAATCAGCAAGCGCTCGAAGATGCTTTATAGAAAAGTACCAAGTATATTATTTTAATAATTTATTTTCAGAAACTTATGTGGCAGCATGACAAATTTCTTTTTATATTAATATCTTGTTTTTTATGTCTAAAATTTCGATTATTGTACGGATATATTATGTGTACAACTTTACTTCCGTTGTTTTGCAACAGTTGGCTGTAGCGGTAAGTTATAATCGAAATAAATAGATCGTAGGTGTCATACAATAAGCTTAGGTATTTATAAACAAATTACCATCGAATTATTAGTGGATTTGTGTCTGCATCATAAAGTTATTCTCGATTAAATATGTCAGCTTATAAGCCAAATCCTCGTCATTTGCGGGAGGTTTCAGTTTTATGCTTCAATAAAGAAATCTGTTTCAACCCTTCAAAAACGGTGATTTTCTTCGAAGACCAGCATGGTGGTGGAAGAGAAACGATTTTCGAAGAATCAGAGTAGGACACATTCATGGTGTATAATGAATCACAAATGTATAACAAGTTTTTTTTACAATAAAGCCTCGAATTTCGGAAAAAAGGCAGAACCAATCATTTTTTTTTTAATTTTATTTGTTATATGTGAAATTTGGTTTTGAAATTTCATGTTAGGGTCGAAGACCACTCCTAGGTATTTAATAACAACAGTTTCAATTGAGTTGTTATTGAAGTTAATCTTATGTTGTAGCAGGAAGTTTCCTTTCCTAAAAAAATATAGGTATAGCTTCAATTTTATTAAAATTTAATGTAATCCGTCTATCAAAATATTTTTGTAACTCAATGCCTTATGAAGATTAGATACCTATGACTTTATCAGCCAACATATCCGAGTTTAGTCATCAGCAAAAAATAGAT
Organism: Thecocarcelia acutangulata; assembly: GCA_914767995.1. Taxonomy (NCBI): domain Eukaryota; kingdom Metazoa; phylum Arthropoda; class Insecta; order Diptera; family Tachinidae; genus Thecocarcelia; species Thecocarcelia acutangulata. Next base: position 71,210,543 of record OU612095.1, read on the forward strand.
ATTGTGTAATAGTCCAGTTGACCATTATTACAACTCACAAATTGTTAAATTTAGCATTTTGTCTTACAAGTAATTTTTTGGATTGCTACAAGTTAACGTTAACCTGAAAATTTACTGATAACTTAACAACAGGTTAATCCTCATGGTACACATCAAAGTGAACTGTAGGCATTTGAAGATGGGATCATAATAAAGTGAAAAATTACCATTATAATAGCAAAAAGAAAAACTCATACACATGCGTATATGTGAATGTACCTATACTTGTTTTGCCTGGATTTATAATGTTTTTAGTTAATAGTGTCTTTAATCGTAGAAATCAGAAAATATCAACTATTATCTGTTCTGAGTGGTCAATAGTATGATCAAGCTATGATTAGATCTAGATTATTTTTTCAAGTTATGGAGAACCAATTTTATTAACAAAGCCAGCCGTCTTAATGTGCCCAAACTTTATTGGCCCACTGTATCTATCCATTCTGTGTGTTACTTTACGTCACTGTGTATGCTCATGCCTGTAGTCTAACCAGCTGTCCGAATGAAGAAATTTGAATACAAACACGTTTTTCATCCATCTCTTCATTGATAAGAATCGAACAATAACGCAACCAATGTGTCAAACATGTTTATAAAAAAATGTATATAAACAACCTTCAAACATTTTTATGGCCACACATGTAACTTGTTTGATGCAGCCACCGCGTGTATTTAATCGTTGTACCCTCAACAAAATAAATAAAAAAAAAAATTATAATCGTCTGTGGAAGTCATTCGGATTTTTCTATTTCTTTTTTGTTGTTATTTTAATTCGAAATGATTGTGTTTCGTTTGCTGCCGCTGATTTAAATTGTACCTTGTTGTTGTTACAATTCGCTGCTGTCAATGTGTTTGTATGTCTTATCACTACTTGGAGTCCATTCCCCTTTTAAACTAGTTGGACTGGTTTTTGTAGTTTTGAATATTTTTATCTTCGTGTTTGCAAATATTTTGTTTCGTGTTTTTATATGAACTTACAAATGCGCTAGTGCGAACAAACTTCCATCTAAACTTGCATACGTACGTACATACGTACTTGCATACATAGATATGTATGTTTGTACTTAGGTAGGTATATGATGCATACATATTTATTTTTGTGCATTGTTGTTGCTTTTATTTTATTTTTATTCTTTTGTGTGAAATGCATTCGTTCTCTTTTGCTCTATATAAGTATCCATATACATGCATATAGTATATACGTTGGCCGAGTTGATACAGATGGTACAATTTTGGCCGTTTTGGTACGATAAAAGCTTGAAAAGTACTGGATACTTCATAGAGTAGTTTTGCTATTAACTTTTTCCAGCAACATTTTCTCCAATTCTAAAAGCATAAGGAATTCGAAAAGGTGCAAGAGAAAAAATCAAATTTATTAGGTGTTTTGATTTCAAAATTTTATTTTGCACAGAAGTGTTGTTAAATTTTAATTAATAAGCCCCGATTTGTATTCAAATGAATACCTATGAATTGAAAAATTTGTAGTAACTGACATTGATTTTTCATTTCAATAGGGGTTTCCTACGGGCTAATAATGGTCAAACCTTAGTTTTAAATTTTAAATAAATTAGAAACAATTTTTTTAATTTAGTTTGATAAATTATTGTAGTGCTGTACCATTTTTTAATTATTTATTTGATTTAAAATTCATTTGTCGTGATATCCAGTTTTTTTTTTATATAAATAATATGAAAAAGGAACAAAGAATCTGCCTGATTAAATAAAATATACTCCTGAAGTTGTTCGAAAAAAAGCGAACGATACGTAGAGTAAGAAACTCATAAAAATTGTTTTTAATTTATTTCAAATTTAAAACAAAGGTTTCACCATCATTAAGGCCCTGATTAACTATCCTACACGATCGTACCATTCATTCACAGGAAACTGTTTCAAAAGTCTGGCCGACTTGAATAAATCGCTTCAAAATGGCGTTGTAGGCCACATTATCAAACAAGTATAATTGCAATAATTTATATACACAATAAAATAATTAAAAACTTTTATTAACATAATAATTTTACATTGCTTAAATTTTTTTCTCGAAGCACCAACAATATTCTCATATTTTTCACCGCACCGATCGCACAGAAACCATAATGTTTTCAAAAGTTTCATAAAATTTTTCAAATCGCCCGATTTGTCAAAAACTCTGTCGCACGGTTGAATTTTTAGTACTTTTTAAGCACATATGATTTATTTAGTAGATCGCACGATCGTGTATGATAGTGTAGCAAGGCCTTTAGCCCGTAGGAAACCAGCATTGAAACGAATAATTAGAATTCTCTGGTCAAAAAACAAAATCTTGATATTGATTTTTGTTAGCCACAATTTCTCTTATGCAAGTCTTATTAGCTGGGTTGATTAACTTTTAGAGAATCTCATTAGGAAAAATACCTCACCTCATTCTCTAAAAGTTAATCAGCTCAGCACATAATTAACTTGTCACATAGTTTGATATATGTACATTGGTGTTGCCGATATCGTACACTCTTCTTGTTGTGCTAACTTTTAAATACAGAGTAATGCAGAAAAAAAAAACTTAAGTTTCTGCCTCTTTTTGTTAGGAACGGATGCTAACCATTCTGTCATAACGTTGTTTACACAAAGTTATTTTACTACCACCAAGCATCTTTTACCTGGTAGAAATGTTGTTTATCTGCTTTCTAAAGGGAATTTTGATTTAACTTTCAACTAGTTGATATGAAAAGTGATCCGTGTAACAACGTTTATAATTACAAATTGCTTTCTCTAACTTGTTAATCATTTGTTTTGTAAACTATTGTATCTATTATTTCTTATTTTTACGGCTAAAGGTCGTTTTGCTTTATATAAAAAATTCAAAAGTATTTATTTTCGATATTTCGATAACAATTTGTTATCATTGTCACGATCTTTAGCTGCAAAAATCAGAAGGAATTACTTAAACAAGATTAAGTAATTAAATATTAATTATATAAATGTATCAAAATAAAAATCTTTTTGGAGAAATTTTTATATAATAAGGCCATGTTCAGAGTTCTGGCTGCTTTACTATAAATCATATTTCTTTGTAAATAGTGAACAATATCACTTTGTATACTTAAAAAAAAAAGAAAAAAAATATTTTTACTTTACTATACATATTTAGTGTTTCTTGAAGTACATATGCCACAAATTACAATATTTGTTGTTTTTTTCATTACTTTGCAGAGGTATATTACACAAATATAACATTTTTTGTCCACGAAACATAATTTTTCGCTTTTTCAGTATTTTTAATGAAACCCCTTAACTAAGTTTTTTTTCCTATCGCAAATAGATAACATTGACTATCAAACTTAAAAAAGTTCAAATCGGCTTATGTCCGTACGTATGTATATGTGCTATTACATTCAAACCTATTCTGAACTATCATGTTTTAAAGTTTAAATAAACTTCGTCGATATCTTGCCCCAACACAGCTATTGGGATTATTATTTTATGTGTGTAGAATTACTCTAACATTACTGATGGCCTTATTTTTATGTGTATATATTTTTTGGCTGGGAAGCCCAATTATAAATATTTTATTGAAATTGTATAATAATTTAATTGATTGATGATAATTGAATTGTACTATAAATTGAATTACTCAAGTAGGTATATCATTTGCAGTACTACTTCACTTTGGGTTTGATGGCTTTTGTATTTCAAGAAGTTATAAATAAATAAAAAAATAAAGTAGACATGGTGAAATAGTCTCTAAAAAGCCAACTCTAGTGCTCTCATACTATCTGTCTGTATGTTGCATTTTCACTCCCAAACCGCTGAATCGATTTAGAAGAAAATCGATGTGGAGATACTATAAAGTCCAGAAATCTGCATACCATAGTTTTTGTTCTGAAAGCTACCCCATAAAGGGCATTAAAAAGCGAAAATTACCCTGAAAAAATAACTTTTTTTATATTTACAATATTCTTATGCCGGTCCTCAATATTCTTCCTTCTTTAGTAAAAGCCATTGACAAGCCAAATTAAAAAAGGTGATCATTACAAAAAATTACCATCCATAAAATAAATTTTTTGAATAATAATTTGCATTTGTGAGTCAGAAGGGTTACAAAAAATGTTCTCATTAAACAGTCTATTGAAAACCCTTGTTTTTTGCGGACAAAGCCGAGGAACAGTAAGATTCGGCTGTAAAGCTACCAATTTTACGGTCAGCTAAAAGGTATCTATGTTATATAAAGCATACAATGGGTGACGCCATAATGCTGGAAAATATAAACTTTAAGTTCCGTATTTGTCATCTTTTTCTCATTTATGCAGGTATGCCAAACACTAGTCGTTTGTTCTAACTATAAATAGGAGATCTTTTATTTCCACACCAATACAAACTATGCAAATAATTTTTTACATATTGTTTTAGATTTACATTGAGGACAAAATGTTCCATATAGTGCTATTTGGACAAATTTATACAAAAATATCTATTTTGTTTTTGCCATCTCCGTCAGCTTTGTGACTTTCCGATGAATATTTTTAATTTCTTTCTCTGTTTTCTTCTTCTTCAACTCTCACTATCTTGAGTTTGCGACTCTCATACAATGTATAAAATTGCCAGATATTTACATACATATGTATGTATGTATGTATATCTGCAGTGATGCCGACTATTTCAAGGTAAAATGCCATAATAAAAAACTGGATAACATATTAATTTTGAATAAAAAGGCAGCCGTATATTTCAAAAGTGACTTAAATCCATTAAAAACTGATAATGAAAAATGAAATAAAGTAAAAAGCTTATATTAGTGTACCGACTTTAGTTAATAGAAAAAATCTTTTCTAAAGTTTTGTCAAGTTTATGTTAATAGCTATGTCTGTATGTATGGGTGTGTATATATGTATGTATGCATGTATGTGAGGATGGTTGTATGTATGGGTGTGTATATATGTATGTATGTGTGGATGTATGTATGTAGGTACAATACTCACGCCATTGTTTAGCATCAAATTCTTTCACTCGGGATCAGACAATTATTGGGATAAGCGGTTTGTACAGATTTTGTGGGATTGTTTAATAATTACAATTTGTAATAGCTGAAACTACCTATAAACTCAACATTAGCTGTAAAATTAAAATCTAATAAGTTCAAGCTAATAAAGAATGTTTGCCTTATTCAAAACTTTAGATTTTGAATCGTGTTATAGATCTCTACTTATAAAATTTTGTCGTCATATTCGGATTCTATAGTCAATGCCAAAAGAAAAGTGATCTTAGTATTAAAAGATGACGGATTTTCCATCAGAAAAATTGCTCAGGCTCTAAACTGTTCCAAGTGTAAGGTATATGATATTTTTAATTACAAAAAAAAAAAAACCAGAAAACCGTGAAAGAAAACGTTAAACTTTGGGACGGTTTGGTCAACATTCAGTGCGATACTCTAAAAAACACCCATCTAAATCTTCAAGTTCAATTAAAAGTGAATTGTGTGCAGCTGTGACTAGTCGTATAATACGAAACAGATTGCATAAATCTGGGCTTATGGGTCGTACGCCAAGAAATATACCTCTTTTAAGCAAACAAAATATATAAATAAGTGTTTAATTTAACAAACAACATCTGAACCGTCAAACGTAGACAAATGTATTGTGGTCAGATGAAACGAATATAAATTTGTTTGGGTCGGACGAAAAATATATGTTCGACGTCCTGCAAACAAAGAATATGTCGCAAAATACACAAAAAGAATGTCAAAAAAAAGGTGACGGTTCCTTGGATGATTTGGGGCTGTTTTTCTACGTCTGGTGTATGTTCAATTTCATTAGTACAAGGTAAAATGTCCGCCAGAGATCCTCAAAAATAAAAGGCTTCTATTTGCGGAGTTGGAAACGCCCTTGAAATGGGCATTTATGCAGGACAGTGATCCCAAATATTCTGCCAGAAGTGTTAAGTCTTTGTTGAAAGCAATGTGCTGGTATTAGAGTGGCCACCGCAGTCACCAGACCTGAACCCTGTTAAACACCTCTGGGCTGTCCTAAAAAAAAATTGGAGACTTTAAAAGCAAAAATAGGCACGGAATTTGAAACAAAATTTAGAAAGCAATTTATTGCATTTCGCCGAGCATTTGCGCAAAACTTGTGGGCTTCATCTGGCAGAAATGCCAAGAAGTGTTAAAAATTAAAGGAGCTTCAACCAAATATTGCAATAATTTTAGGATCTTATCATATTTTTAAGCAACAAATTTATTTCATTTTTTCTGGTCCCTTTTTCAAATATTAAAAGAATTATGTAGATCTGTCATTTGTTTTAATATTTTCAGATCGACGAATTGAATGTGTTTAGTTTAAGGTAGTTAATTTATTTATGTAGAAGTAAATAAAAAATTAACTAAATATGCGATTTTTTACCCGTTCTTATTATTTTTTCCAGCACTGTATGCGCACACATACATATTCTAAAAATTATAATAAAATAACTTACCTATGTACTTAAATGGACCTACTTACATATATATGTTTAGACATATTTACATACATACATACTTATGTACATAACTATGTGTGTAGATTTATATTTTTTTGTGTATCTTTTCATTTAATTTGTATAGAATTTTATTTTATAATTAACCCAGCAAACACAATACTTATGTCAAGTTTAGGTTTTTGCAGTTTTGATATTCTTCATTCCGAACTATTAAAAATTTTTGTAAATCAGTGAGCCAGAACTTTATTCGAAAATTATTCAGTTTCGAAAAGAAAAATCTTAATTTTAGAAAAATTGTCTAAATTGCTTTTATTTAAAATTGTTTAAACTGCTTTTATTTTAATATATTTTTTAATTCAAGCTCATATACAATGTTTTTTTATTTTTGCCAAAAGGATGTTTATTTTAACATAAAAAGATGAAACTAAAATTTTAGGCAAAATTCAACTCAATCAAATTTCTTTCCAAAATTAATATATAATGTATGCAACTATGTGTGTATGGATTAGTGTGCAAAAGATTTGAAACCAAGTAGTAAAAAATTATTTCAAATTATTTATTTGAAAATAAATAATACGGTTATATTTACGAACATTTTTTACGAAGGAAGTAAAATCAGTGTTGACAGAATGAAGATTTTACTTTAATTTCAAAGATTTTATGAGCTTATTTCTTTTATTTGTATCTTCTTAATATATAAAATTGAATGTGTGTTTGTACGTTTGTTTGTTTGTACCTTAAGATCTGCCAGACCGCTGTACCAATCTTCCTGAAATTTTCACCACGCCTTTTACGGCCCCTATTTTAAATTTTGTTATTTCTTTCACAAAATTTTTAACAGATTTTTAATATAAATGAGCATAACTTCTCCATTTTTTAACCAAATTTCAAAATTTTTTTGTGCGTATGCAAAACGACCAGAACGACTAAGATTATTGTAGAGGGATCAAATTACCGCCAATTGTCCACCCCAATAATTGATTGTCAAATAACTTAAGTTTAAAAAAAAAATCAAAAATCCTTTTGTCAATGGAAGAGGTCAATAATTTTTTTTTTACTTTTTTTTGAAAATTGGGGGCGTGTACCAAATTGTCCTCCCCATAATTGATTATCAAAAAACTTCGGTATTTGTAGTACAATTTTAAAAATTCTTTTTCATATTATAGATATCTCATCAAAATTGAACTCGCCCAAAAATTCATTTTTAAATAACTTTTCAATTTGTGGAGCAATTTTTAACTCTTTTTGGATACAGAAATCTTCTACTAATTTTTCTATTTTTGGCAAAAATAGGGAGGGGAAGAAAATTGCTGGCTCCAATAATTGATTATCAAGCAACTTCATTTTTGAACGACTAAGATTACTTTTGCGGGATGAAGGTTTCGTAAATTGACCACCCCAATATAATTTATTGTGAAGTAACTGCATCATTTATGATTCCTTTTGTATATAGAAAAGGCCAATATTTTTTTTATTTTATTTGGAAAATTAGTGGCGTGATTGCCCTTCCCAAAATTAATTATCAAATAGCTTCGTCTTTTGTGGCCCAATTTTCAAAATTCTTTTTTTACATAAAAAAAAATATCCACAAAACTGTGTTCTTTAAAACTGAAGGTGACGGAGGTTGCGCAATACGCTCGCCTCAAAAAAAGAAAAAAAAAATTTTTGGATGCAGAAAATCTGTACTATTTTTTTTTTTTTTTTTTTTTGTAATTGATTATAAGCAACTTCGTCAAATGTGGACCAATTTCAAAAATTATTCTTGGAAAAGGGCAAAAAAAAATTGTTTATTGAGAGGAGGGCGGGTTAGAGTGAGCATAGAATCGATAATGGATTTTATTAAGTTCCGTGTTTTCGGAAAACGTGGTGGCTGGATATATTTTATTGAATGGCAGAAACGTGAAATGCCTCATTGCCATATTCGGTATGGTAGGTAGACAAAATTACGCCAGATAAAATAGATGATACTAATATTGATCCACACTTACATAAAGTTGTGGTTAAAAACAGGCTTTATGGTATTAATTCAAATCCGCATTGCATGGTCGATGGGAAATTTACGAAAAGGTATCGTAGAGAATTGCTTCAAGTAATAATCTCTGGTGTTGATGACTACATCCGCTTTCAATCAATTACGTTACATGTGCAAAACAATGAAATTGATGTTTAAAATCGTTCCAATCGTTCTATATTGCCCAGTACTTACAAAAACGTACAAAACACATATTAATGTCGGGTATTATAATTTCGTCAAATAATTAAGAATTTCTGCAAATACGTAACCAAACGATGAAATTACACAATCAAATGGCCCATTATATAGGGTGTTTTTTTAAGCCCGATAGAACTTGAAATTGTAAAAAATAACACAAAAAATTAAATTGTAATCAAAATTTTTTTTTATTCGAAAGATCAATACGTGACATTAACATTTGAAAATGATTTCGGGCATATGGGCACCGCGGCTGTTCTTGACGAAGCGCATTCTGGATGTCCAATTTTGGGCCACTTTTTCGAGCACTGCTGGCCGTATGTCACGAACAACACGAACAATGCTGGCCTCCAAGGCGTCAATTGTTGCTGGTTTATCAGCATAAACCAGTGACTTCACGTAGCCCCACAGGAAATAATCGAGAGGTGTCAAATCGCACGACCTTGGAGGCCAATTGACAGGTCCATTTCTCGAAATCAACTTATCGCCAAATTTTGATTTCAGTAAGTCTATGGTTGCGTTCGCCGTATGGCACGTAGCGCCATCCTGTTGAAACCACATCTCCTCCGGATCAATGTCATCCATATTTTCAAACAAAAAATCATGGTGCGGTAACGATCTCCATTGACCGTAACGCGAGCTCCGGCCTCATTTTTGAAGAAATAAGGTCCGATGATGCCACCAGCATGAAAACCGCACCAAACAGTGCATTTTTCTGGATGTAATGGAGTCTGTAGGGTCTCTTGTGGATTGGTCTCACTCCATATGCGGCAATTTTGCTTATTAACAAACCCGTTAAGCCAAAAATGCGCCTCATCGCTGAACACAATTTTGCGTCTATAAGTTGCGCGAATCGACGACTGTTTTTCAAAGTAAATTTGGATAATTTCGTAGCGTTGTTCAAGCGTGAGTCTATTCATGATGATTTGTCAGAGTATACTGAAACAAATAAAAAAAATGTTTCATCAAAATTTAATTTTTTGTGTTACTTTTTACTTTTTGTGTTACTTTTTACAATTTATCTAGCTTAAAAAAACACCCTATATTACCGGCAATGAAGCTGTTTGGCGAATTTTAGAATTCCCAAATCCTTGAGCGTCATCCAATTGCTGTGAATTTATCTGTTCACCTCGAAAATATATATTTTTTGATTTGAATATTTATTGTTAGTTACCTTTTTGGAGATTCAATAAATAAATATATGTTTTAAAAAACACCGAAAATGCACAGACTGCACGTTTATTTTACGGAATTTAATGCACAACAGGGGCTGCAATGGCACTAGCTAAAACGTAAACTTCCTTTTTCGATATATACACAAATGATCCTTTTGCTCAAACTTTGCTATATGCTCAAATTCTAACATACAAATTTTTATGCAACTTATCGGGATGCGTGCCAAAAATTAAATTTATTAGAAAACGACTCAACGCAACTGTATCAATATCTAATCATCTAGAGCCAGAAGAATATTATTTGCTATCATATTGGTAACATGCTTTCCATCCGCACCAAATCAACTTTGAAATACATATGAAGCACATATCGAAAGAGAATTACTTGCAACGATGTAAAATTTGAAATTCACATGCAACTTATAATGAGGCATTGATTCTAATAGAAGATAAATGTTTGCAAATAAACAACAAGACTCTCTCGGAAGTTGTTATGATTAGTTCTAATCAAGCAGGCAATGATGGTCTGAACAAGATCTATAACGAGAAAGTAATTGCAACCCATACGACTTAGAACTATTTTTGGTTGAAAATCTACCACACTTACAGCAGGTGCAACTCCCGGCATACAATATTTTAATGAGGATGGATCAAATGGGACAGAATTTTTTTTTATGATTTCGTTAATATTGGCTAAAGCTCAATTGCAAAATAATATTGCACTAGCTGTTGCATCGACCGGTGGCAGAACAGTGTATTTGACACTTAAATTACCTCTGAAGCCACAATTTTAAAATACGCACGCATGCATTATTAAAAAAAACACTCCTCAAAGGGTAAAGTGCTACAAATTTGTAAGATCATAGTATGGGATAAATGCACAATGACCCACAAAAAAATCTTTAGAGGCCCTTGATCGCATGTTACAAGATTTTAGAAGCAACAAAAAATTATTTGGAGGAGCACTATTTGTGATAGCCGGTGATTTCCAACGAAAATTCCACTGATGATGAGCTTATTGCGTGCCTCAAATCACATCTTCTTTGGCGTATTGAATTTAACAACAAATATGCTATGTGTGATATGATGCACAAACCATTATTTTTTGATCGAACTTTTGTAATATGACACAATGCATTCAAGAGTTACTTGATTGTGTTTATAGCAAATAAAATATTTTTTAAACTATTTTTATTTCATTGTAATTATGGGGTAGCAACGCACATCGGGTTAAGCTAGTGTAGTTATAAAAATATACTAATTATTACAATTATTTAGAAAACGAAACTGGGAAATTGATTTTAATAAACATATATAACTTAAATGTGTATATGAGAATCAATTTCATGCTTTAATTTTTGAGGCATATCATTAAATATCTTTAAACCTTTATAAAATGTAACGTTCTGACCAAAATTTGTTGTTGCAAAAAATAGTCCATAATCATTTGAGTTTCTTAATATACATAGTACGTTGACTAAGTAACGACGAATGTAGCTAGGCAGGTTCCCTGCTCTAATTTTAAATATAAATAAAAAAGTATTCTTCACCAGCTGCAGATTGGCTGAAAGCCATTGGAGTTTGAATAGCATATTATGTGCGTCCGTCTATCAAATTTGAGGATACATCGCATGTCCCTGTTTTGTAGCTTTTGCAGCCCATCGTTCATCTGTTGATATTGAGATAAACATGAAAAAATAGGTTTTCTGCCGCGTTCTCTTTGATATTTCATAGTTAATTGCAGACGCAGTGAAACTTTTTCTATATGTTTCATCGCTTGCAGTAACAATTGTGTGATTGTTAATTAGATGCCTACTAGCCAGCCGATTTTGGTCGACAGCGATAAAATATTATTTAATTATTTTAACAACACAATTATTGTAATAAAAGTGACATACATTGCTGGTCCAATTCAATCATGGATATTATTACACATACGAGCATGTGTGTAATAATATCACACTTTTTTATGAATACTATCAACTAGAAAAATACAATACTGTGTAATTCGACGCTTAGACAACGTACCCGTATATACGTATGTATTTGGTGCTTAGATTAATTTACGCTAAAGCTTAGGTTAACATACGGCAATACAAAATTGCATGAGTGCATTAGTAAAGTCAACGCACATATGCAAGTCCAATTTTTCGTTGCTTTTTATAATTCGGTACTAATATTAAATACAATTTATTTTTCGCTTATGTAGATGATAATAACCAGAGAATATTTTGATTGCTTGTAAATAGATACCCATTGCCTTTGATGATAACTGTCAATTGTTTGCAGGGTAGTAGATTTTGTCGTTATACATATATGTATGTATGTTTATAGATATGTACACACACATACATATGTGCATGCATACATTCCTTCTTCCACTTTTGTTTAATACCTATTAGTTGTTTCTCGTGTTTGTTCGGATTTTTAATATGTATGTATATACATGTTCATGTAAATATATACGTATGCATATAGGTTCATACATATCCACACATTTTAAATGTATACATACCTATAAACATACATATTTTTTTATTAACTGAGTAATTATTATTTGCTCCTAATTAATTTACGTTATCAACTGGTTCTTCTCTTTAATGTAGTTTATAATACATTTCATGAATCTTTCTTTAAAACAACTATACGAGTATTGTATGTATGTAGATACATAGTATATACATACATATGTATATACAAACATATGCGTGTATACTTACATATGTATATACTTATATAGGTACGTAAATATGTTTTTGCAATTTTTCTGTAAGTGATGACCTATTTTTAGATTTTTGTTATACGAATAGGGGAGATATTTATTTATATACACACATACATACATATGTAGGCACTTGCAAATGCAACGGATTTATAATGATTTTATTTAGCTATTTATTATCAAAAGTATTATTTATAAATTGTCTTGCATTTGCTATTCAAATTAGATAGATACCTACATATGTATGTATATATGTATGTATGTATGTATGTGAGGATGTATGTATGTATGGGTGTGTATGTATGTATATATGTGTGCATATGTATGTATGTGTGTATGCACATACAAATGTACATACGTTGGTAAATATCGTCATGCCGAAGTTATCTACGTAGGTACATATATAACGATCTCCATATTTTTTTTCGGGGAAATTGAATCTTACGACATTGAATTATTATTTATCAGAAGTGAAGGTAGGTAGGTATACAAAAACAATAAGAGATACATAGATAGTCCTGTAGACTAGATAGATCGATTGGTTTATAAAATATACTATGAGAATCAGGAACAAAAATATGCATACTCCTACACACAAATTCTTCATATGTACACACATGCAAACACGCAAATTTTTTTCATACACACATCCATACATCATGCATATACACATGCATACATACATACACATCCAAACATACATAGATACACACATATACATATGTATATGTACATACATAAACACAATATACATACATAAACACAACATGCATACATAAACACAACATACATACATAAATACAACATACATACATACATACATACATACATCACATGACGGTATCAAAAACGTAAATTTGCTTGGAACTTCATTATTTCGAACGTCATTTGCGTATAGCTTTGAATGACTGAATAACTAATTAAAAGTCAATAACAATGCCAAAAATAAATTGAATTTTATTTTAATTTCTGAAAATTTCTTAAAAAATTGTATCAAACATACTTATGTATATGATCAATTTGTTGATTTTATGCATTTTTCTTTTTGGTTAAACCTAATAACACCAGAGGTGCTGTTGTCTTACAATACGTGTATGTAAGGAACCAGTGATGATGGTTGGATGGGTGAGTTGGTAAAGATCTTGATGGGCTTCGACCTACCACTACTGCTTATTAAGCCTTGTCTTCCATTGACTTCTGGGAAATTGCATACAGAAAGAGAAGTCTATATAGTTACAAACTTATGGCAAAAAGCTGCGACCGGAAACCAAAAGTTGCAAGCCACACAGAGACGCTGGTGAATAATTCACCCCGTGGGGTTGGTCCGTAATCAGAGAAGGCCGACAAGACAGGTGCTGATGTAAATCAATCTTCACAATCTACCAATTTTTAAATAATGTTAAAAGTTTCCAAAGGGAAATTTTTTAAGAAGTACTAGTATTTTTTTAATTAATTTATTTTTGGTTTATTTCAATTCATATATTAATCGTTTTTATGCTGACGTTTTATAGATACCTACCTAATTGCAAGAAAAGAAATTGGTTGTCATGGTGTTTTACTTAAAACGATGGTTAAATTGGCTAAATACAAGTGTAACTATTGTTAAATTTAATAACCAATTTTGGGCATAAAGTATTTGTTCTCGTTTAAAAAAAAATGCTTTAAATTCAAAGCTACTTAAAGTAACTACATATAATTCATTACCCTTTAGCTAGTTCTCTGCTAATCAATCATTTAACATATTAATGTCCCACTGTGTTAAATAATAAATTTTACAAATGGAAAAAAAGAGACGATAAAATGATATACCTCATTGACCTGACATCTGTTAATGTTAATTTAACACCTTATGTTGTTTTAATCAAACCCGAACCGTCATAGCAAAATGTTGCTCACTTAAATGTTTGAAAGCACACACACATACTCACGCCACCATGTAACATGGTAAGAGAATTTCAAATTTAAGAGATAAAAACAAAACCAACGACTTTATTAAAATACTCATGCATACATACTTAGGTAAATAGCTGTTTTAATGTATATATTTATATGTACCGAAAAGGCAAAACTTAATTTTTTTATAAGAGAATAAAAATACATAAGTATGGATGTGTGCATATACGTTTTCTTAAAAAATTATAGCAAAAAAATGTAATAATTGTTTTCGTTTTATAATTGTTTGTAGGCGAAATGGCAACCCATTTATTAGGTTTTCTACATTTTCTATTTCTCTATCGTAATTACGTACATATTTTATACACACTCGCATGAGAGATATGTACATCATAATCATACACACACAGCCCTATGTATTCGTATCGAAAATGTTAAAATTTTAACGAGGCATGCACACCACCACCACTTTATCATGACCATTTATTGGTGTATAAAATATTTCTCTTCCTTCCTTTTAACATTATCAACGTCTCGCGGAACAAGACAAGTTTTTTCGCCAATTACACAAAAATATTTTTTTAGCAAAAACAAAATTGGTTAACAAAAGAAATTGAAGTGATTCCGAAAATTAACTAGTTTGGAAATTATTTAATCAAAGCGGTGTTGAAAAAATTTTGGTTGTGAAATTAGTAAAACAATAAATTATTGTGCAAAAAAATTAACAAGTAAAATTAAATTTTAATGATTTAATCTTCAGAAATTAATTTCTTTTTTTTACTTATTTTCGGCAATGGCTGCCGACTTTGACAACGACAACACGACGAACCAGACGACGAGACAACAACGATGACGAAGTGAAAAACGAAAAGTCCAATTGCTGTTGTCAAATTGTTAGTGTTGTTATTTTGTGTTTTTGCTTTCATACAGATTTTAAAAGAAGAAAGACGTGACAAGAAAAAGAGCGTTTTAACTTCTCAACACACATACTCCTTTTGCACGAACATTTTTATACAATTTTTTTCCTTCAAAAACTACATACAAGGGAATTATGGAAATAATTTTTTTTTGTTGCAATTTATAAAAATAATAAAAAAAATTGGTTGTGTGAAAAATAACAAAATAAAATTAAAAAAATATATATGTATTTGTCGGCCAAATAAAAACATTTTAGTTGAAAATTTAGTGTGTGAATAAAGTAAATTGAAAGAGGTGAAATGTTTAATACGAATTTTAATGAAAGAAATTCTTGAAATATATTTTCCACGAAGATGATACTAAAGAAAGTTGTAATGTGGTGATTGGAAAAAAACCTTTATAGTGCAATTATTAATGCGATTAAAATCTCGCAAACTTTGAAAGTAAAGAATTATTAGTTTTTAAAGAGGCTAAAATCGTGAAAAAAAATATTTTTTTAGAGCCTCCTCGGGTAGCCATTTTTATTTTTTCTCATGTCTGCTTTAATATTGACCGTTTTCTTTTCGTTTTCTTCTATGTGCAAACCTCTTCTTTTATTTATTTTAAAACGTTCAGATTCTATAGACATTTCGTTTTCATTCGCGTTTCTTTACGCCGTCATACATATTTATGTGTGTACATATTTTGAATCAAGACAAAATTACTGCTTTTGTTTTACGATTCTCCTGTGCACACTTCTATTTGAGTATAAATTTTATAGTGTGAGTGCGTGTGTTCTGTTCTTTTTTTTCCTTCGATTATTAACACAAAGTAGTATTAATTTTATTCTTAAAATCGGTCGCACTTTATTTTACTCTCTGTTTTTATTTATTTTTTTATTGTCGTCGAGGTTTCTACGTTAAACAACACTGTTTTTGTCATTCGTTTGCTCAGTAGTGTTAACTCTTTCTCCCTCATTCAAAAAGGAAAAGTAAAGACAGCTGTTTTTTTTATGGACCAAAGAAAATTTAAGAAAGCAACGAATTTAAGGCAGCAAATTTGTGGAACATATAATTAAAATAAAATAAATAATTGGTTTACAAAATAAATGCAAACATGATGTTGTGTAAAAAATGTAAGTTTAAAGAATACCTTAAGTTTTGTGATATATATATTCTGTTGTTGGCTGGTATTATTTATATACACAACATGCGTACATGTGTATGTGTGTATATGCCTATACCAATGCTTAAATTATGTATTGATTAATTTTTAGAATTCTATTCCTAATATTGAACATTTCGTTGAGTCGACTTAAATTTTTGTAGTATCATTAAGTATGCCCTTTTGGTGTCGTTAAGATACGGCTGCTTGTTTACGCCTGCCGGCCACTTATAGAGGCTACACTATTAATATATTTGTCGTTTAAATTAATTTTTACAAACCTCAAGATATATTTATATATTATTTTCTATATTTTTCTATTCATCAGATGTCCGCCGGCGCTCAATTGCAGATGGCCCCACAAACATCGACATCAATAAGCCATCATTCAACACCGCAGCAGCAACATTTTACAACTAATCAACAGCAGCCACAACATTTGTCGCAAGTTCAGCAACAACAACCTACACATTTACAACAACAACAGCAAATACAACTGCAACAACAGCAGCAACCTCCTCCACCGCCAACACATATAGCAACACATTACTCCCAGCCTCCCGCTCTTGCCACGAATCATCACCAGCAGCAACAGCATCATCCATCACAGACAACACAACAGCAACAACAGCCTCCACCCCAACTACAACAGATTCAGCCGCCCAGCGTTGTGCCCCTGATTCAACACGGCCATCATAGTGGTGGCGGTCATAGCAGCAATCCCGACTCGAATATGAGCACTGGCTCGTCACACAGCGAAAAAGATGTTAACGATATGCTAAGCACACAGCAACAGTCCAGTGGTATAGTCCAACAAATTGGTCTCCTAACAAGCACTTCAACAGTAGCAGCAATTGTCACTTCGTCATCTGGTAACGGTATGATGAATACCGGCGGTATGGGTATATCAGCAGATCCAAATATGCAGCAGCAACAAGCTGCCAACCATCATCATCATTCTCATGGTCCACATCAAGTGACCCAACAAAACAATTCGGGATCAACAAGCGGCGGAAGTGGCCGCTTGGAAAAACTTTCTAGAACTACTACAGAGCGTAAACGTAAAAGAAAAATCGCAGCATTACATGCTGACGATAGTGGCGGTGCCGGTGGTGGCGGCGTTCCAGGTAGTGGTGGTAATGGAGGTAATAATTCAAGCAACGCTTCTAAAGCATCTAAGCACAACAATTCTTCTTCAGGCCCACAATTTTTAAAAGCAAATTTATCTCTAAATTTAGGTGCTCAAACAGAACGTCTCCAAGCTCCCGGTTCAGTCGGTGTTGGAAGCGGGAATAAAAATGCACGTTTATTGGCACCAGGTAGTGCTGTTTCCGCCGGTGATAATAAGAAAATTAATGATTATTTCAACAAACATACTGTTCAGACGGCAGCCACTAATAGTCCAATGAGGCACACGCCTGGCGGTGGTTCAAAGAGTCCCTCATCAGCGGGCCAACAGCAGCAGCAGACAGCGCAACCACAGCAAGTGTCAACATCTGTTGGCGGTAATAGCACGTATCCCATGTATCCACCTAGTCCACAACAACCACAAATGGCCGCAACGGGCATACCATCGACACCAACTTCACAACCCCCGCCCCCTGAATTTCATTACAGTAATGTTGCGTCCGTAAATAGTTTAGCGGCAAAGCAGCAAAGACAACAGCAGCAACAACCACAAACTTCCAACGCAATGGTTCCTCCACAATCACCTCTAGTGGGTGTTTCAAATGTTGGCCTGCTGAGCAGCACCCATATGGTACACAATGCCACGTCGGCGGGCGCTCTTATCGGCGGTACGACCGCAGGTGGAGGCAATGGGCCACCACCTCCTCCTTTGCCACAACAACAGACGCAAGCACATCAACTTCCCGCCTCTTCCGTCGTCGCCACCACAGTGCAACAGACTTTGACAACCTCGCAACAACAATTGGCTGCTGTAGCAGCAGTACAACTTAATTCACTGCAACATGCCGGTATGCTAGCCAATCCTGTCGGCGTTCCTAACACTCCAACACATCAGCAGCAACAGCAACCATCACACTCAATGGTTACCAAAGCAACTCAAACAGACCTCTCACTATCCGACATGCAAGAGCGTGATTCAGAATATGAAACCAGTAAATCAAAATTGGATGAGATGACAAGACTGTCTGATGAACAAAAATGTCAAATTATTGCTCATCAAAAACTAATAGATCAACACAAATCCCATATAGCCAAGTGTATCGATGTCGTCAAGAAGCTGCTAAAGGAGAAGTCCAGTATCGAAAAGAAGGAAGCCCGCCAGAAGTGCATGCAAAATCGCCTGCGGCTGGGTCAATTCGTTACACAACGTGTAGGTGCTACATTCCAGGAAAACTGGACTGACGGTTATGCCTTTCAAGAGCTGAGCAGAAGACAAGAAGAAATCTCAGCAGAACGCGAAGAAATTGACCGCCAAAAGAAACAGCTGATGAAAAAACGCCCTGCCGAATCAGGCCGCAAACGTAACAACAATAACCAGCAAAATTCCAATTCAAATGATTCCTCCAATCTTAATGCTGGTTGTGATCGACTGTCAGGAAATGACAGTGGCATTGGTGTAACTGCCGGTACCGGAGGTAGTGGCAGTGGTCGCGGTCTTTCGCGCTCAAACTCATCACAAGCTCAAAATCAACTGTTACACAATGGCGGGAGTGGTGCTAGTGGCACCGGCATGGCCAGCGATCGCCTATCAGATCGAGGCGGCGGTTCTTCCGGTCGCGGTGATAATTCCAATAGTGGTTCTGATTCAGCAACGTTCCTTAAACCTGATCCTGTATCTGGTGTTTATACCGCTCAAGAATATTATGAATATGACGAGATTTTAAAATTGCGACAGAATGCTCTTAAAAAGGAAGATGCTGATCTTCAATTGGAAATGGAGAAATTAGAACGTGAACGTAATTTGCATATACGCGAATTAAAACGTATACTCAACGAAGATCAAGTATGTTTATATTTTCGCATTTTCAAATATTTGGCGATTTTTAATTTTTCTTCCTTTTAATTTTTCTAGTCCCGCTTTAATAATCATCCCGTATTAAATGATCGTTACCTTTTGCTAATGCTTTTGGGTAAAGGCGGGTTTTCCGAAGTACACAAAGCATTCGATTTAAAGGAGCAACGTTATGTTGCTTGCAAAGTCCATCAACTGAATAAAGATTGGAAAGAAGATAAAAAGGCGAATTATATAAAGTGCGTACATATTTTAAATAGATTTAAAATTTTGCCAAGTTAATCAAACTGGTTTGTTTCTTTTCTGTTATTTTAGACATGCTTTAAGAGAATATAATATACACAAAGCTTTGGACCATCCCAGAGTTGTGAAATTGTATGATGTCTTCGAAATAGACGCCAATTCATTTTGTACTGTTTTAGAATATTGTGATGGTCATGATTTAGATTTCTATCTAAAGCAACACAAAACGATACCAGAACGTGAGGCACGTTCAATTATTATGCAGGTAAGTTTATGTATTTAGTTGATTTTTGTATCTTTTGTGAATTATCGATCGCCGTTTTTCATAATTATTTTGTAAAGACCTCAATATCAGTATTACCCTGTAGGATATTATATGAATATAAACAAATATGTTTGTATGCTAATCTTTCTTTAAAGTTCACAATCAACTTTATGTTTTAGAGATAATCCTCGAAATCAAAAAGAATCATAGGCAACTGGTTCGCATAAAACAATACGAACATTTGCTAATATACATACGAAATTAATGGGTGTTTTTAGCGGACAGCAGATGTATTCTTGTTTTGATGTTTTCATGTCACAAGCATTCGAATTGCCAAGAAAATCTATACGAAAAGCACTCAATAATTTGTCAGAAATCGTTTGCATTGCAACCAAAGCAAACTTCAAATACAATACAGCAAGCATGCCATTAATAAGGAATATGAAGTACATGTTGTTATTGAAAGTGGTAAATGCAAAACCCATTTGCATTACTTTGTCAAAGTGAAATTGATTCTAGGCATTAGATCATTAATATTATGGCTAGAACCTAGACGGTTATATAAAATTAATCCGAGGACTTTTCATCCTTTCTACAATCTCAATAGCACCCTCAACCTAAATAGTAATTTCGAATACCAATGTTTAGAGGTTTAGAAATCATAGCTTTAGTTTTCGCAGAGTTTATACGAATATCAATGTTATTCATCTACCAACATACATATGTATGTATATATCTTAGTCAATAATGTATGACGAATTTGAAAGTTACCTGTCAACAAAAGTTTAATATACTTCAATGTCGTGAAGTATAAAAAATCATTAAAGTAAAACATGAATGTAAAGGGTCTGTAACTGAGTTTTATAGTCGAATAAATTTTCTTGTTTATTAATTTAAAATATGCATAAAATATGAGGGCGGATTGATATTGAAGCTACCTAGCGCAAGATGGCAACACAAACATAATTCTATTTACTTATGATATGTCAAACGACAGTTGTCAAAATTTCACCTAAATTCATCGATTAGTTTATTTGTTGTAGTCGTTTGGAGTTAGCAACTTGTGTTTCTTGAAAAATGGAAATCGTGCTGTGATTAAACACTATTATTCGAGTGGGAAAAGAGACAGAAGAAAAGCTCGATAAACATTACGGTGAGTCTGCTCCCTCAGATTACAAGGTAAAATATTGGATTGCTGAATTTAAGCGCAGATCTCGAACAATACCATCACCCGGAAGGCCAAAAGAGTTGGTTACTCAAGAAAATATCAAGAAAATCCTCGATATTGTTATGAGTGATCGCCTAGTCAAGTTACGTGTTGAAATGATAATTATATGAACGTGTGTTCAACATTTTTGCATGAACATTTGCATATGAAAAAGCTATCGGCAAGATGGGTGCTGTGTTTGCTCAATGTCCAAAAAAGCCAAGTTCGACAGACCACTTCACAGCGGTATTCAAACATGATAAGGCGTATCCTAATCCTGTAGATTTTTGGCGTTGATTACTAACTGTTAATGAAAGGTGGGTCCACCACTGCACACCAGAAATCAATCGAAACAGTGGGTGGAAGTTTTCACGGTATTTTGGGCTGTACACCGAATCGATTATCTTGAAAAAGAATCCACAATCATAGGAAATTATTATCGTGCATTATTGGATCAATTGAAAATTGATGTCATCAAGAAAAAACGACCACATTTAAATAAGAAAAAAATGCTATTTCTTTCCACGATGCTTAAATTACGTGAAATACACTTTGAATTGGTTTGACTTTTTTCTGTTTCTAAACTTCAAAAAATGGCTCGCAGGAAACAATTCTCAAACGAAGAAGTGATTACCAATACTAACGCGTATTTTGAGGGGTTTCCAAAATCATATTCAGATGGTTTAAAAAAGTTGGAATAACGTCTTACTAAAAGCAGACTATGTTGTGAAATAAATGTTTTTTCTTACTACTTAGGTAGCTTCAATATCAATCCACCCTCGTATGTACATGTGATATAAGATTTTATATAAACTTTTTTTCGTATTTTATTTTATTTTTGTTTCTTTGTATTGTGTTTTTTAGGTTGTGTCTGCTTTAAAATATTTAAATGAGATTAAACCACCAGTTATACACTACGACTTAAAACCGGGCAATATATTATTGACCGAAGGCAACGTGTGCGGTGAAATAAAAATAACAGATTTTGGGTTATCCAAAGTTATGGATGATGAAAATTATAATCCAGATCATGGTATGGACTTAACATCCCAAGGAGCGGGAACCTATTGGTGAGTATGTGAGAGATTTCAATGTAAGCTTTTTACAAAATATAAAACTACCAAGGGCGGGCACTATAAACCTAAATAACTAGCCTTAAAGAATAAGAATAGTAAATATGTATTAAAAAAAAAAAAAAAAAAAAAATACGTCATGTACTATATTCAAGCAAAACGAATTCTTGTCTAATTCTAAAGGTATTTGCCACCAGAATGTTTTGTGGTGGGTAAAAACCCTCCAAAAATCTCTTCAAAAGTTGATGTTTGGAGTGTTGGTGTTATCTTCTATCAGTGCTTGTATGGAAAGAAACCTTTTGGCCATAATCAATCACAAGCAACGATCCTCGAGGAGAATACAATCTTAAAAGCAACTGAGGTTCAGTTCTCCAACAAACCAACAGTATCAAATGAAGCTAAGGTAGTAATTAAAGAAGTTCAACCTTTTCTTGTAAACTATTCTATTTTACCTATTTTGTTTTCAATTAATTGTAGAGTTTTATACGAGGCTGTCTGGCTTACCGCAAGGAAGATCGTATGGATGTATTTGCGCTGGCGCGGCACGAATACATACAACCACCTATACCCAAACATGGCCGTGGTCAATCGTTAAATCAACAGCAGCAACAACAACAGCAGCAACAACAACAGCAACAGCAGCAGCAACAACAGTCTACTGGCAATCAAGCCAATTCTGCTGGACAGACTTCATTTTCAGCGGGCATGTTTGGCAATTTGAACCAATCGAGTTCATCCTAGCTGCACACAAAACGTAATTCCAATTCATAATTGTTAAAGTTAATACAAAGTAATAGTAATACAAACCATAATAACAACAACAATAATAATAATAACAGCCACAACCATCATCATAACAACCAGAATCAAAATCAAGTATTTCCCAGCCCTCAACTTCAACAACAACAACAGCAGATGCAACAACATCAACATTACCACCATCAACACCATCACCACCAACAACAGCAACAACAACATCATACTAATCATACAAGACGAACCAATAAATTAAACAACATTAGTAGTAGCAACAATCCTACAATCGGTAAAAGCTTAAAAAGTCATGCTAAAACCGCAAATCATATTGCCAATCACAGCCACAACAACAATAACAACAACGCATCCTTGCAACAATGTCGTTCCAAACAGCAGCAACAAAAAATGCTCACCTTATCTTAATCGTTTACGACAACAATCTAGAACAATAGTCAGTCAGCCTAATAGAAAAAAAAGAATACTTCACTCACTGCCGTTCAAAACAATTTTCCCAGGAAAATAGACAGTTTGTTGGGCTGCCACAAAAGTTAGTGTGAGCTTTATTAATTTTAATATGGTTTTTGTGTTAAAAGAATCCAGTTTAAAAGAAAAGCAAGACGTTTTGTTTCAATAAGAGAAAAGTGAGTTTCTTAAAAAGATAAATATCATAAAGAGTTTCTAGCAAAAACTTTATTTTTTCAACTTTTGGGGAAGAGTTTAGTGGCAGAACAAAATTGACTTTTTGTGTTAATTTGACAAAATTATTTTTATATATATATATATATTTTTTTTTTTTTGGTGTTTTAATCATACAGATTCCCATCGACGAGTTTCCTTGTTTGCAATGCCAAAAGTTTTTTTTATCTATATACCGGGAAATAAAATTATAGAAAAATTTCTTGATATTTTTATATATTTGTTTTGTTATTCCTCAATTGTGACAAAATTAACAAATATATAATGTAGAAAGTAAAATCACATCAGTTTAAATGATGTGATTTGATGTTTTGCATTTTTCTCTTATTCATCGAATATCATGTCGAATTAAAACTAAACCGCAGATTATACATATACTTTTACAGACCGTCATAAAATAAAAATGTTTACTTTTTTTAACTTAATTTTCATTAATTATCTGGAATAATGCCATCTGTCAAAAAATCTTGTTCAATTTTAGATCAACTTAGATTCGAAAGTTAAGCGTAATGCAAGCGCCATCTAACTATAAAATACAAATCAAGCGTGGACAGTTGACGCAAATATTCCAACTAAATTTCTCAAAGTTTTGTTACAAAAAGTTCTTAGAAAATTATATTTCGTATTTGAAGTTAATAATTATTTCTTATTTTTGTAACGAAAGATAGTTTTGCTTTTATAAAAGAAAATTTTATATAAAAAACCCATTCAAGAACCAGTCATATAAATTTCCTAGACGAGCTGCTCGCTCGTCCGTGTTCTGTGAACAGCACATTCGACTAGTCGTTTCTTCTGTTGTGCATGAAAACCATCATATTAATTTCAAAATTTCGCATTGTTTTGAGTAATAAAACAGATCATAAGCTTGAAAATTAAATAAATAAACTGAATTCAAATTTAAGAACACAAATCCAATTGCATGATTAAAAGCTATCTAAAATTTTGCTCTGTCATGCTCATGCGCGGCTTAGGACGGGAAAAATTAAATGGATAGAAAGTTTTTATTTTAAATCTAGATCCTGATGGAACCAGCTAGTTTTTCTAATATATTTTTACTTCATTAAAAAATCGGTGCTTTCTATTCATTGTTGGAAGTGAGTGCATTGAGACAAAAAACTTTTCTGTTGATTTATTCTGCTTACAATTTTTGAATATGAATATTTATTTGCTGAGTTGTTGTGGTGCTCCTTCTGATTTTTGTTCCATTCAAGAAAGATATAAGTTTACTAAATCTTAAATATTTTTTTTTTTTTTTACTTCAAATACCGACTTTAAATTTGAAAACTCTTCACTTTAGTTTTCTCAATTTACACAAAAACCAAACAAATCAGCTGCTGGAAACTTTTACTTGCTATAAACATCTTAAATGTGTTACTTCAAAACTTGAAAACCAATTTGGAAAAAACAAACAAACAAACAAATAAGAAAAAAGTATAAAACAGTTAATGAATGAATTTTTATTGTAAGTTTTTAGCATGTGTTATATTCAAATAACTACAAATTTAAATACAGATATTTAATATTGTAAAACTTGAACAAAATAAATAATGATATGAAAACTAAAAAGAAAAAAATAATTTAAATTTTAACAAAAAAAAAAAAAAAAAGGAAAAACTACACCACAATAAACAATTTACACAAAACAAACAAAAAATTTGTTAAATCAAACAAACATGTATTTTTCTCTTTTTAAAAAAAGAAGAAAGTCAAATGAGAGTATATTGAAAGATAAAAATGAAAATTAAATTAAATAATATTAAATGTATGGAATATGTAAGCCTACTTTTATAATTAATTATAAATAATATAAATACACATATTATATAAATATATAAAAATAATATTAATTATTATAATATAAATTTTAGATATTATACTTAAAAGCTTAGTAAAAAAAAAACAAGAAAGAAAAATACAAAAAATATACATATTTAAAATAATGTTCAGATAAATTTTATTAAATTACAGCATTAAAAAATCTTGAAAATCCAACATTGAAACAATTAAAAAAGAAAAAATAGCAAAAAGAAAGAATTTTTCAACATACAATATTCAGCAGTCTATAAAAAAAGTAAATTTTGTGTATTCAGCAGATATTTTTACCTAAAAAAAGAAAAACAACAAAAATACGAATATTTTAGAAAGACAAGAAAAGACGATATTTTCATGTGGAATTTGCAAAAGGTAAAAGTCGTAAAGTTCATTAACACTTGGTTTATGAAATCAAATATATATTATGTCCACTATTCAAACCGATAAAACAATTTTTATATATTTACATATGTATATACATATTATTAAAGTGTAAAACTAAAATTGTAGCATAATTTTGTACTGTTTTGTTTAGAGGTTTTCGTGCTTTTGTTGCATATCGATTATGGACTAAAAAAAAATATATACATATCGTCATATAAATTCAGACAATTTCACAGCAGCCGCAAAAAATTCTCTTAATATAAAATGCATTTACGGACATGTTCCGACTGGCACTCGCATTTCGCATGAGATTTGCGGTTGTGACTTAAACTCGCATTAGCGGTGTTCTGTGAATCGCAAACACCGGATGCTTAGCGAGTTCAAATCACAATAGTATACCAATGTGAACTAAACATTATTAAACAAAGAATAAAATGACGTATATATTAAATTAAATATATTTTCTTTGTATTATCATTAAAACTAGACGATTTTTCTTACAATTTTTACTAAGTGCCAGTTTACACACATGAAGTTTGACGCGTCAAGTCTTGAGTTTGTTGGAGAATTGAAAAGGGTGCTGCCTTGACGTCAAGTTTAAAATAAAGTGTCAAAAAATAGGAAAAATTTAAGGCAAAAATAGCGTAAACTTGACGACACAAAGCTTTTGTGTGTGTGAACTTAAATGCAAGTTCAAAAGGAAAATGAAGCAGAATTGGTCAAGAAACCCTGATGTGTGTAAACTGGGACCAATATTTAAAATATGTTCTTCAAACCGCAGCCAAACTTATTTTGTATTTCGGGAAATAAACTTACGCATTAATCTCTTAATTGCATATTTAGTCCAAAATGGAAAATATGAATGTTGAACACCTAAAAATAAGTTTTTGCATTTTCGAGTCGCCAGGCGATGTGGACAACTTGCGAGTCTGAGAGCATGTCTTCTTAATTTAGTAATTAATTTACCAACATTTTTCCTAAGATCGTTGTTGATAAGATTGGTTTTGTTTAATTGAAGAAGAAGTGCGAAATTTTGTTTTAAATTGATCAGAAAGAGCCTAATTATTCGATGATATTTTAGAGACATTTTTTTCTTTTACTATATTCTTTTAAAGTTGCTACCAAAATGATGTTACTTATGGTCATATTCATAAAAATTTAACAGCCTGTTCGACGATATCGAATGAAAATGTATGCGAAAGAAAGCTAGTCACTCACATTCGAATAAATTTGGGTTCGTCTATGTCACTATTGTTCGTTCGCATGAACTTATGAATTTTAATTGAATTTTGACACATCGTTCGCATAGAATAAATTTAGAAAAAACCCAAATCAAGTTTTTTTCGCCCTGAATGCGAATGAACTTATCTTTTCGACATTGGCGAACTGGCTATAAATGAACTTAAAATGTGTTTTAATTCAAAAATTCCATACAAAATTGTATTAAAATTCATTTCAAATACATTTTATACTTTTGTTTTTTTTTTTTTATTTATTTTTTTTGACTATGCACATTAAAGTTAACATGCCACTGCCAGTCCGGAGAACTCAATACATTCACAATATTTTACTAATACACTCACATTTTTCGCAATGGCAGCAGCGTTGTCAACTATTTATAATCAAAATGCGCTGAGAACTTGCTCAAAAAATGCTAGAAAGCGCTAAACTATGCATCAGACTACCCAAGCCCTATGCGCTTGATACTCAATTGTTTTTGTGAAAGCGCTTAGCTATAGGCCTGTGCTCTTTAGTACATACATACTGTACTCAGCACCAGCAATGAAAAATACGCAAACAACTTTGTCTTATATACATATGTATATATATATATTTTTGTCGTTCTTCACTGTGTAAATCTTGTTTATGTAAATAGGTTTTGCTTCTTACAACAAAAATATTAAATAAAAGTAGTTTTTCCTTTAATGTATTGGTGTTTGCTCTTCCATAAAGAACTGTTGGGCAGCCCTGCAACACATATTCACAAAAAAGCAAAATAAAGTCTTGCATTCATTCATATATACGTTATATCAACAATATTTAAGCTATTAATTTAACTTTTATGCTATGGCTATTAAAGGAATTTTGTTATCAATTAACCCTAAAACCAACAAACAGCCAAAATTTTAACCTTTAGTTGTAATATCATTAACAAAAACAATCTTAAAATTGAAACTCCCTTTTACATTTTTGAAGTTCATGCACATAGGTCGGAAATATTTAACGCTTATTTGCCAAAATTCAAAGTAGTGCCAGTTAAGCAATATTTTAGAATATGAGGTTTTGTATATTAATAGTGCGGTTTACAACCCAATTTTACTTTCCGTTGAAATTTTTTCGGTTTGGTATTATCGATTACAACACAACGGGACCAATATTGGACGCAAGTGCGCTGCCTGGCTGCTCAATGGCTGACAGCCTGTTAAACCTAACCACCAGTCAAAACTGTTAAAGTTGAATTTAGTTTGTATTACAATTTTTTTGTGGTATTACTGTTTACAACTTTGTTTTAGTGTGGTTAACAAAAACGTAGAAAAATTACAACTGATCGCAGGCAGCTATCTTAAAAACAACTGAGTTGAGTTGTAACTTTTAATACCAATAATGAATTACGTTGTGTTAAAGTTAAATGGTTTGGAGTACGAACTGAGTAGAGTTGTAAACCATAATACAGACAAAACTGTTTGTTAGCTTTCAAGTCATGATCATCTTCAAGCTATAAAACTGTTTGAATTCTAAATTCTTTTACGTATTTTTACTATTAGCATTTGGAGTTAAATCAGATTATTCCACTCTAAGCCCTTCTTTTGTATGAATTAATAAGATCATGATAAAATGTGACATTTTTCTTCTTATTTTTAATTTGAAAATACTTCATTTAAGAAAGAAAAACTGTAATACGTTACTGTACATTAATATTATTTAATGCAATTGACACAGTTTTAATTCAATTTTCTCTTAAATATAGTAAAGACAATTTTAAATTTCCTCAATTTCGGTTTCAAAATCAATAGACTCCCTGATAAGAGTATGAATGCTTCATGATTTTGTTTCATAGAAAAGGCCCTGTGTAAAGGCAATTAAGCATTTGTTAATTACTTCTTTTACAGAACTTTTGATTTTGATTTCTCTGCAGATTTTTATAGGCAATGTTTAAATAATGTTTTAAATTTTCATAACGTTTTTTTAGCTTTTCTCTTTTTACACCAACGATTCTGAATTTTACCTATACCTGTATTTATTCCAATTGCTGATTATTCAGTAATGTTTCTTTCGCACATTAAGTTAAATTATACCATTGTGAACTCGGTTAAATGAAGTAAATAAAAAAAATATATACATATAAACCAGATAATAAATGTTAATGTTAATGTCAATATTAACATTAAAATTAATATACGAGTATAGTTCTTAAGAAATGCATAAAGCACAAGCTGTGGCGGGTTTTAGGTATTGAAAAGTGCTAAATCTAGCACGAAAGACGCTAAATTGTTAACCGTGAATGGTAACGAATTTTGCATGTGAGTGAAAATTTGGCATTTGCATGCCACTGAATGTCTAAATGTTAAAAATGTTACCCTGACAAGAGCCTAATGCAAATTAACAGGATTATATCAAAATGTAATTACAAATTTTAGTCTTTCATATGTATTGATAAATTTTATTCCTTGAAATAAGCACAAAAAGGATATTAATAAAAGAAAATGTTAACCGTTTCCCCAAAAATGTGTTCGTTCATGTGATTTTATAAAGAGAAGATAAATGGAGGCAAAATATGAAAAGAAACCAAATTGTTTGAATTACACGTCTCGACTACACTTTAAAAATGAAATTGAAATGGCATGTGTAAACAGAAAAGAGAATGGCAAGAGATTCTACTATTTCGAAGTATTTTTCGTTGATAATAGGTATATAAAATTTGCATGCCACTACCACCTGCGTGTGTATTAATTTTTTTTAATTTGTCTCGTAATAAATAGTTTGTTTCTTTTTATGCTTTTGCTAGTATTGATGTAGTCATCTTGCCTGTCGAATAAAAATAAAAAAAAATAAAATAAAATTAAAGCCCTTTTTGAAAACATATGACGATATGTATTTATGTTGGTACGTTCTGAAAACCGCATGACTTGAAATTACTCTTATAATAAGATTTAGCTTATCTGACAACCACTCGTATTTAAGTTTCCTACAATTCCAATTTATCGTTATGTTTTAGTCGAAAAGTGATACGTTGGACAACGTACTATTTTTACTGCGTCGACGTACCAATTTTCCGAAAACTGATGTTCTGACACTCGTATATCACATGAAATTTGCAAGTGGACTTGAATTCGCAAGAGAGGTGTTCTATAAATCGCAATCGCCGGACTGCGTTTTAAAATTGAACGGAAGGCATACGAGATTGAACTGATGAATTTGCTCTACTAAACCCTAAACAACGTAAATATTATATATTTGCACCAAAACTAGTCGGTTTTTCTTATAATTTTTTTAAATAAATGTT
Source organism: Thecocarcelia acutangulata (assembly GCA_914767995.1). Lineage (NCBI taxonomy): Eukaryota > Metazoa > Arthropoda > Insecta > Diptera > Tachinidae > Thecocarcelia > Thecocarcelia acutangulata. The sequence goes on from OU612095.1 coordinate 71,241,009, forward strand.
TTTAAAACAGTAGCTAAACGCACTCTGTATTTCTGGAAATAATCTTTTACTTTAATATGCTGCAGGCAATTTCAGTTTATTTGTTTTGGTAAAACGTGGGCAAGTAAATGTGTAGCGCAGAGCAGCTCTCGCTCTTTTTGCTCAAAGAGCAAAGCCAACTTATCCATGCACACGCTTTGCGCACTTATTATTGTGTTGCGCATTAAAAGATCAAATTGCATTTTCTCGTAAAAATTTGGTAATTCATAATAATATAATCTTACAAACAGTTATAAACTTTATTTTAATTGTAAAATACTGCATTAAAAGTAAGCGAACCACTGTTATTGCCAAACAGAGCATGCGTAGTGAGCCGCTCATTCTGCTCAATAAGCAGAACAAAAGCGCCAAAAATAAAATTTAGATGCGCATTAAAAAGCGGCGCTTGTAAGTAAGGCGCAATTGCAAAGAGCCAAAACAATTTGCGTTTTTTTCACTCCGCTCTTTGCGGTCAGAATACTCTTTTTTTTGTTTTTAAGTAATAGGTCGAAAGCTCAGAAAACAAGAAAAAAAGTGCAGAATTGGGAAAAAGAAGCAAAACGGTTTAAGCCTTCTGTGGCTTAAAAACACGAAAATTCGCAAAGATAGTTAATAATAAATTACAGGTAAAAAAAAAAAAAATTAAAAAAACCAGCTAGTACATCAAGCTAAAATAGTTATCCATATACCCAGATAATTATCCGTATATCGCGTTCCGATTTTATTTTTTGGGATTCCCATCATCGCCAAAATCCTCCGGAAATAATATGGCAATTTCAATTTCTGCTCTGAATCGAATGACCGCTAATAGTTCAGATACACGTTCCAAGGCAAAAAGATGCATCCAATATGAAAAACCGGTTAGCGAAGTGATTACAAAGTTTTTTTTTGAGACTCCCAAAATCGGCTTCGTAAATACCCAAAATCCCCTCACTTCCTGGAAGCAATACGGCACTAAAATTTTCGCACTAAAGCATCAACATTATACAGTTTTTACATATGGGTAAATCCCTAGTGTTGAACGTGACATTCGTATGTGTTGAAAACCAAAAAGCAAGAAAAAAACTAAAAGTACTATCAGGTTCGACTTAATCTTAAATTGTAGCTATTAGCGAACACTGTAATTTATATTAAAGTTAATAGCAAATGAAATCTGGAATAAAACAAAAATTTAAAATAAGTAGTGGGTCGGTCGTACGTGACAAAAATGGAAGCAGTTTTCGCGTCCGCACTTAGAAAGGAGTATTTCAGTGAAACCTTACGCAATTTCGTCTTGCATTTAATTTCGGAGTTCTAACTAACAATAAGGTTATGGCTGGACTAAAAAGGCTCGTGTTTGTATACTTTGCTTAACTATATTTTCGGTCGATACGTGTCATGTCGAACTTGACATTTTTTCCATAATTCGAACATTAAAATATGACTATATTTTCACCAAATTTATTCCTTAAAGTATAATATTTTCTGTTGTGAATGTGCAGTTCACCCTGCTTTTATTTTATCCCCATCATGTGAAAATGAGTGCAGCTTTTTGGATACCCGGAATTTTTATAATAAAATAAAAAAAAACTGCAAAATATTATTGTCAGAAATGAGAAATTGCATTTGTGCAGCACGGCCGTGATTGAATTAAAAAAATGTATTTTTAATAAGTTTTAATTTTTTGGCCCCGGGGTGGACCTTTTCTGGATTTGCCTATATGTAATAATCAATCTTATGCCATGGATTTCGAGTGTTGCCAACATGCAAATGAAACTAATATAAACGTGTTAAAAAGCGCTTGATAGGCAAGTTTTGAAAACTGTTTAAAATCGCAAAATCTAACGATAAACACAAACACATTTCTGCTTGCTTTGCAAATAAATTTATAAATTGTGTCTTAATATTTTTTTATCTTCGTTTGTTAAATATATTTATTTAATATTTACAGCTTGAAATCTTGTTTTTAGTTTTATTTTTATAAAAAACTAAAATTTTTATTCTTTGATATTTCGCCAATAATTTGTTATCAAAAAACAAGATCTCAAACTGCAAAAATGAAATATATTTTATAAATTGTATTTAACCCACCAAAGCCGCGTCTCTTGAAACCAAAACCGTAAAATTATGCTGCAATATTGTTTTATTTTCAAAATGAGTTTCCCCCTTGTTTTGGGAGGCGAATTTAAAAACGAATGCTCTTTAATTTATCACAAAATTAGTAGACTGTTTTCGAATTCGCCAACCCTGATAAAAGAACCACTGTTTTGCCAAAAATAAAAATAATAATGATAAATTCTAGAGTGTATAAAATTTAAATTGAAAAAATTATATAATTTAATCTGTGATAACAAAAAAGAAATTCCCTCTTAGTTGACGAAGGTACAAAATTTCTGCCTACGACAGTTTTGCAATAGATTATAAAGTGCTGGAGGCTAATTCCCACAGTCGATTTCATACGAGATTTATTCAAAGTTGCATTTTTTACCTTTTGGGATTCTGTCAGTAGCTATCGCGTAAACTGTGTCGAATTTTGGTTTTTTTTTAATTCGATACAATTTACTTGATAACAAGTAACAGAATGAACTTCGAGTAAATCTCGTGTAAGATCGACTTATCTTTTAACATGTTAACAAAGCTGTCGTAGGCGTTTTCCCGTATTAACTACCAAAGTGTTATTTGTACTAAAACTTGTTCTACTTTTTTTTTACATTTTGTTCTTGTGACTGGAGCTGGAACTCGAGAATTAATTTTAATTTCATTTGTAAAGATTTAGCTTTCTTGTCTTTCTTAATATTCCAAACAGATTGGTGTTAAATTGAAAATTAGGAATTTGTTGAAACAGTTACAAGCAGAAGTTAAATGGAAAATAAAACAAAACTGTAGTTTTAAACTTAATATGACATATGATTGGTATGAATATATAAGAAAAAAGAAAAACATGTTTCCTTCAAAAATAAAGCGCCCCCCCCCCCCCCCCCCCCCCCACATTCAAACCATATTAAAACTAAAAATTGCTCTTCAATATTTCTATGAAAACTAAAAACAAAAAAAAAACTTTAGCAATTAAAAATTAAATTCATTTAAGTTAAGCTTAAAAATGCTAATAAAAAAAAAAAAAAAATAAGAAAAAAAAAACTACTGTAAATAGTAAATCTCTTTATATTAAATATAAACTTAACAAGTAAAAACAAGTTCAGAACAATAACCAAGTAAACAAAATGATTATATTTAAGTTTTTATTTAAATTTTTTTTAATAAGACTTTTAAATAAATATTTAAGTTAAGCTTAACAAGAAATTTTTCTTAAAAAAACAAAAAGAAAAAAATTATCTAATTTTCCCAACACAATTTTCCTTTTATTTTTTAAGTAGTGTTTATATACTTTAACTAATTTTTAAATTATTTACATTTATTATTTTTATTTTATTATTTTTTTTCTCTATCAGTTTTGAGTATAGTTTTTAATAAATTTATTGTTTTGTTTAAAATAAAACACTCCAAAAGCAAAATATCTGAAAAATCTGTAAGAAAATTATTTAAATTTTTTCTTTATTATTTAATTTAAGCGCATGATTGATTTTTAAACCATTTTATTATCATAAAATTGTTTATGTTTTCCTTTTAATTTTTATTTAAAATACTTTATAGTTATTATTTAAAGCGAAAAAAGAAGAAAAAAAAAAGAATTTTAAAAGAAAAAAAAATCTATAATTTAAAATAAATATTTGTTGAGTATTTTACTATTAAAAAAGAAAAATAATTAATAAAAAATATAAATAAAACTTATAAATATTATAATAAACTTCGAAAACAATATGAAAATAAAACATTACATATAATATATTAAAAAAAAAAAAACGTTTCCCCCATAGTTATTATTAATGAAGAAGAAAAAAACAAAGTATATATATATATAAAAATAAATAAAGCATATATGGCAAAATAAAAAAAAAAATCTTACCAATTTTTAGTATATAAACGTAAATTTAAATATTTAAAGTGAAACAAATTAAAACATTACCACTTTTAAATGGAATACTTTACTGTTGCAAAAGTCCAGACAGACAGCTAGACCAGACAGAGCCACGAACACACCAGACAGACCTGAAGACTCAAAGTAATATCACACTCCTCTCTTTCTTTTCTCTCCCTCTACTCTCTTTAAATTAACAATATATATATACATATATAAATACATTAAAAAATTTCAATTTTGAAATTGTTAAAAGAGCATAAAAATTAATAAAATAAAAAAGTGTATGCATAAAAATTAAAAAAAAAACAACAAAAAATCTATAGGATTATCATATTAAATTTAAAAATAAATAAGAAAAATTTAATGAAAAAAAAAAAACAATACCCTATTAAAAAAAAAAATAAAAAAATTGCATTAAAATAAATTTTACTTAAAGAAAATTAAAGAAAAAATATGCAAGAAAAAATTAAAAAAAATAAAATAAAACTCAAGAAATTAAATAAAAAATTTACAAATTATTTAAAAGTGTAGAAAATATTTGTGGATTTTCAGAATAATTTCAAAGGTGATTATAATAAATTTGTTTAATAGTGAATTTTAAAAGTGAATATGTGATTGTGCTCCGGCTGTTATTGAAATATTTAGTGCCAATTCCCGGATACCAAAGCTGCCCGATAGTTTGCACAATTACATTTAAAACAATAAAATTTTGAATGCTTGTGCTTTATATGTAATTGAGCGAACGAACGAACAGCTTCGTTATCCCGGAATGCTTTCGATATCGAATAATATATTGTATCATACAGAGAAATATTCTTTCCCCACATTCCAAGAGGCGTTATCCTTGTCAAATGCAGACGACACAAAATATTTTGCGTTTATTTACTCATTCCCAACAACAATCAAATGTATTCGACCGTCTCTATCTATCGCTTAGGTCTAAGAAATATCGAAGGCCTATCAAAGAATACATAATTGCTGTCGAAAACGAATGTATAGCCGAGTGTATTCTGATGTCGTCTTGATGTGACGACGATAACGCCTTTTGGGAATATGGAATATTACAATCAGGACTGTTGTGGAATTCAAAACCGCATGGCTATTTGTCACAATTCAAAATCGATTCTGTTTCGAATTGGGGTAATGAAACCGTATCGATTTGACATTGATTTCAAAAATTAATTCTATTGACGTTGTTTTCTTAATGATTTCTTTTCTATTAGTAGACCGACCGCTAGTATTTGCTGATATCATGCAACTATTACAGGGGCATATTCTGACACTCGCAATGCGCATAATATTTGCGATTGTGACTTGCAATCGGAAGAGGGGTATTCTGCAAATCGCAATCGTCTAACTATTGGCGAGTTCAAATCACAATACTATGCACTGAAGTGAACTGATTAATTTATACTAACTGCCATGTGCTGAAACTTATATTTCGCAAAAAAAATAATCTGATTAAATTTTGATGTCACAAAATGGGTGTGCTGAAATAAGCAATCAGAAAAAAGAAATTGCGATCTGATTTTGCAGGCAAATAATGGAGCGACTTATGTATGGCTCGATTATCGATAGCAAACGAACTTAGTTGCGTTGCCAGTTGCCAAAAAAATGTATTACAGAAGGCAACTGGCGACTCAAGTTTCTATTTTAAAATAATTTGTAGTTGCTGCTGTGTATGGTTTTTGAAACTGAAAAATAGAAAAGAATTTTAATTGAATATACTAAAATTAGCAGCTAGTTTGCCAATCTTGAAAGAAAGTGAATGAGAAAGAAAGCTAGTCACTCATATTCGAATCAGTTTGGGGTTTTCTATCTCACTATTATTCGTTCACATATTCTTATGTATTTTGATTGTGTTTCGACACATCGTTCGCATAGAATCAAATTAGATAAACCCAAATCAATTTTTTTTTCGCTTCGATTGCGAACGCAGGCAATTGTCGAGATTGGTAAACTGTCTGTAACAAACTGAAGAATTATTTATTATAAAAACATCTGAAAATGGTTAAAATTCCTACCAAGCAACTGTTTGATAGCCTTGTAGAAGAAATGGAAGCTAAACCTCACGTTGTTGGAGAATTTCGAGCATTTGTAAATCAGGTTTGCACCAATACTCGTATTTCAGAAAATTTAAATAGTATTTGTCCACCAGTACGTGCCCTCGAAGAATGGCAGCGATTATGTATCCTTTACAATGCAAAGTCGAACGCAAAAATGGACCGAAAATTAATTTTAACAAAATATTTTTAATTGAAAAATACACTTTTTTTATCTAGGGCTGGACTCTGCAACCATGATTTTTTTTTGCTGGGGAATTCTAAAGTAAAACACGGACAGGCATAGTGTTCATTTTCCATTAAAAAGCGATTCCGTAAAGCGACATGGCCACACGTTAAACAGTGCATCCTAAATTAGCTCATGCACATACAAAACGTATGAGACCAACCCAAATAGCGCGGCGTCAACGCTTTGAAATTTTGATAGTGTGGCGGCACAGGATTGTGGTGCCGGAGTTGTATTAAAGAAAAAATAATGCTCAATTATATTTAACACAGCTGTTGAGCACAGCTAAAACTTAGGCGTTCAAAAGAATGCCAAAAGAGTGAAACTTAGGAAAGAAAACAAAGGCAGATGTTGCCGAGTTATGTTTACAATCAAAAGTCTAATTTATTAAGCAAAATTCTAGTCTTATATACTACTTATGAAAAGCGTTCTTAGCCTTTCTAACTTACTCTAGCTTATCTATTTTACATTTCGTTTTCATGCGATGCCGTGAAGTTGGTATTCAACAACCAATCACAAATCAATGCATTTCAATGCACTCAATTTCATATCATATTGACTCATAATCAATTGCATTGAAATGCCCTAAATTTTGTTCAGTCACACATGCTGACTGCACATACTGTTACAATATTTTCATACAGTGTGTGGCCAACATATTTGTTTTTGTTTTGAGTGATTGTTGTTGTGGTACACTACAATAGAGTGTAAGAGAGAAAGCTACTGTCTATCAGTAAAGTTCGCTTCAAAACAAATTTTACTCATTTTTTTCGGCCATTAAGTGCTTTTAAATGTCAAACGTGCTGTTAAAATTTCGCCCAAATTCATCGATTAGTTTATTTGTTGTAGTCGTTTAGTGTGTGAATTTCGTGCAGTGATTAAACACTATCAGCCCTATCGTCATTCCCATGAAAAAAATGTCCCATTTCCCAAAATTGCAATCGCTAATACTTTTCCCCTACAAATGAATTCACATTTTTTATGTGTAATTCAGTTTGGAATAATAACACAATCGTAAACATTTATTTCCCTCCTATTATTTTTGTTTTTCCCCTTGATTTGTTCACATTATTTTTGCTGGCGGACTGTATTCATCATGTAAGTAATTATTTCTTTTATTTAAAATGTACAAGCTTATTATATTCAGCTATTATAAAAGTAGCTTTGTTAATAAGGGGCAAAATGATATTGTGCTCAATAGAATGCAAAAACCCCTAAAGACGTGTTGGCTGAATTTTGGAATTTTCTTCCGGAAGATATAAATAGTACAGGCTCCTGGATGTGTGGCATCAACAAATCTTATCCTCTGACTACACCTTCTGCAAAGAACCGGAGGCAGGCATACAATGTTATTATTGTTGGTGTTATTCCAAATGATGTTTTTGTGGTTGGAATATTATTGTCCAACATTCTAGAATATATGTACATAAATGTGGCTTTATTTACCCTAGAATGTTGAATAAATCTAAAACAAAAAAAGTTATGTACAAACACAATTTGTTTGAGGATATAGAATAAGTAACTCAAATGGAGTAGATTCATTTCGTAAATGTCTACAAGCAATTCGGTGTTGTCGAGATTCTTCCTCCTGTAATTCAATTACTGCTACGATTCTAAATATTTTCTTTTAATTTCAATTAAACTAATTTTCACACTTTTTCTTCGCTACACTAACAGTTTAATATTATTATTTCTTCGCTACACTAACAGTTTAATATTATTATTAATCACTCTTCTTACATATTTTACACTCACTACGTACTGATAGCACTAAAAGAGTTCCCGTGAATGTCACGATAGCAATTTCCCCTTCCAGCGAATTGAAAATTTTATGGGGAAAAATATTCCCTATCTTATTCACGATAAGGGTGTATTATTCGAAAGGGAAAAGGGTGAAAGATGCAAAAGAAAAGCTCGATGCATGGTAAAATATTGGATTGCCTAATTTAAACGCGTCCGAACAACACGGAAGGCCAAAGAGATGGTTACTGAAAAAAATATCAAGAAAATCCTCGATATCGTTGTGAATGAATGATCATAACATACGAGTATAATATGAACGTGTGTTGAACATTTTTTTTTCATGTACATTTGCATACGAAAAAGCTATCGAACAAAACCGAATTCGGTAGACCTCTTCATAGCGGTGTTTGGACAGGATAAAGCGTAATCCTGTTGATTTTTGGCGTCGATTAATCACCCTTATTGTGTTTGGCGTTTTTATGGCGAAAGACGGGCGTTTTTGAAATATGGTATCGTGATTGGCGTACAGTTTGAAGAAGCAAGGAAGTCTATGAATTTGTGCAAAGGAAACGAAAGACAGCTGTGCTTCCACTACCGTATTAAAGCTGCCTTGGTACTAGACAATTCTCAGCAACTCCTTACTTTTCTCTCATGTATGTATGTGTAAGTGCATACGCAATGTAAATTGTAAGAAATAAAAGTTAGAGAAAGCTCAAGAATTGCCGAAAAAGTTTTTGTGTGAGAACATAAAAGCAAGTTCAAAAGAAAATTGTGAAAAAGTTGGACAATAAACAACAATAAACAATAGCGAAGAATAATACAATAAAATGTGCGAGAGGGAAAAATTAAATGTAAAAGAAAAATACGAAAACGCAATACAGGGTACCAATGTTTCGATTATGAACCATTTTTCTTTCGCATCGCAATAGAGAGTAACCCCCCAGTGCTGCACGATTTGGCAGAAATATCGGAATGTGAGTAGGTGGATAGAGTTGGTTCTGAACTGCGCCAGTGATATGTAGATCTTTTGAGATATATGTACGTCACAACCGGACCAAATTGGATCCAAGTGAGCTGGCTTTTCCTGTTGCGCAGTGCTGAGACTTCTTTTCTGCTGTTGACAGCTTCTAGTTTGCTTGTTTTAAAATTCCCAATTTCATTCTTTATAGTGATTTATTTATTCATTTTGAATATTTAAGTTACTAAAACTATTGAAGATATTCTCAAAGACATAAATGTAAAAAACAAGCACATTATTAGTAACGTAGTTAAATTTTAGGAGCAGTTTTTTTCATTGAATTTAGCATCGTAGACGGCTTGGGCTACAATGGCATCCTCCGCAGCTATGCCTTAAAAAGAAGAAGCACAAATTTAAAATATTCGTACATAAATGCAATTACATAATTAAAATGAAATAAACACACATATGTATATGATTTCAAATATAAAACTCACCCATTGACTGGTAAATGGTTATACGCTCGTTTTCCGATCTCTTACCGTTTCGAATAACTTCACCGACTTCGCCCACAATGCGAGCCTTCAGATCTTTTAGTTCTGTTTTGGCACTGACCATGGAATCAACATAAACGACACCCTGATCATAAATGTCTTGACCAACTTCACCGAAATGAACCTGACCAGCACCCACAGCTGTTATTTAAAGAAAATTATATTAAGTTAAATGAATAAAGTTTATTATTTAGCATTTGCTATTAACTGTTAATGTGCACATCGGCGCCCTTAAGCATTTCATAATTTATCAAAGCTGTTGGTGAGTATGTGCCCACACAGATGACATCAGCATCTTGCACCGCCGCTGCAGCAGTATCACATAAATGCACTCTAACGGGCGATTCAGCTTTTAATTTTTCCGCCAATTGTTCGGCCTTTGCTTTAGTACGATTGTATAGATAAATGTCGATAACATTGAAGGTCTTACACATCCCTAAGGCATGAGATTGACCTTGCGCTCCACACCCAATTATGGCCAATTTAATGGCCTTTCGAGCGCCCTCAGGAAACCGCTTAAAATATAGATATTTTGTAGCCACTATGGAGGCTGCGGCAGTACGCCAGCCCGTTATTTGTGTGCCATCCACAATGCATTGTAGTTGGCCACTTTTAACGTTAAAAAGTAATATATTGGCCAAAATATTCGGTAGAGGAGGCTGTAAATGTTGATTGGAGGCAAAAGAAGTCACCAGTTTGCAAGCTAATGTGTTTTTCTCGCGATTCGTGCCACTTAATTTGTAATTTCCCACAAAGCCTGGCATACACATTAAAAGCTTAGAACGTTCACCACAAGTAGTAACGGAACGGGCGGGTTGTATGGCATATGGTAACTGGGGATTCAGAGGATCCTGTTCTATTTGTCCGGTAGCGTTCAAAGCCTCCTCCACGGCTTGATTGGCCAGTGGCCACGTTAAAATCGTTTTGACTTCTTCAGCTGAGATGTATTGTGGCTGTAAGTCTGTCATCTTCAATATTATTCTGCAGCAGTTAAATTCCTTTTCATAACTAAATACATTTTACGAAACTTCTGCCTTAAATACAATTGTTTTTATCAAGTTTTAGCAAATTATTGATTGTAAGCCACAAATTGTGGTTGTTTAGTTGTTTGTTTTGTTTACTTTGGACAATTCTTATCAGAAGTTAACAGAACAAAATTATCGCTTTTCTATGATCACTATTTCATACGATTATGTTTATACAGTACTATCAAAAGAATGAAGGTTTGTTTATTAGCTAAGTTTTAGCGAAGCTACACACACACTCACACATAATTTCTTCAGGTTAATGGTTTTGTTCCCGAAAGATATTTGTATACTTGTGCCTGACACAAGTACCTGGGGCACCGAGCGTTACTCGTAGCTTTCAAATTGGATACATACGGAAATATATTTGCTTAAGTAAATACCGTTGAAATTTTTATAAAAAATAAAACGGTCTTTAGCTGCAAAAATAAGAAATATTTACTTAAACAAGATCAAATAATTAAATATCAAATACTTAAGTAAAACTTAATTCACAAGATTTTTCAATTTTTACGCTGTTTAAAAAAGTCACGTTAAAATTGTGCTTGACTACCTTATTTATTTTTTCTTAAATATTTTGTGGAGTGAGGACAAAATAGCTATTCGCTTAATTATTATTCCGTTTCTCACCAAAAAAGTCAACCTCCGCGTTTTCATTAAAAATTCGTAGTTTGATATCTATATCAAAATATCACCATATATGTGAAAAATGCGGAAAAAAATAAATTTTAGAAATGGGGCCAACGCATATAGATTTTTGTTTCCATAAACTTACTGACACTGACTCTTTGACACCGTTGTCGAAAACATTTCATATGCCATAACGTCGAATGTTAGTAAAACCTGCAAAAAAATGGTGATGAAATCTTGATCGCTAAAGTAATCAAACTCAGTTTAGTCGTTTTCGAGACCTACTCGCTTTTTCGATCTTAGAAACCTCTAGATGCCGACTTTTATCAATATCATTAGATCGGTTTTTTTTACCTTAAAGCACAATAGTTATTAATTTTCGTTCAAATAGTTAGAGCCATTTTAGAGAACCAATAGAAGTATTACATATGGGTAAAAACCGGCATGAAATGGGTGTTCCCGGGACCGGGAACATTCTAGATCGCTTTTTTGACTTTAAAAACCACTAGATACTGTTTTTCATTAAAAACGTTAGAGCCGTTTTCGAGTACCAATAAAAGTTTTACAAGTGGGTAAAAAATGGGTTTTCTCGAGATCGGTGACAATCTAAATCGCTTTTTTTACCTTAAAACCCCCTAGATACTGATTTTCATTAAAATAGTTAGAGCCGTTTTCGAGAACCAATAAAGTTTTACAAATGGGCAAAAACCGGAACAAAATGGGCCTTCCCGGGACCGGGGACAATCTAGATCTATTTTTCACCTTTAAAACCCCCTAGATACTAATTTTCTTTAAAATCATTAAAGTATTACAAGTGGTTAAAATCCTAAAATTGGCCGTTTTCGAGAACCCAATTGCAAATATATCGCTCCTTTATTGCAACATAGTCATATCTCAAAATATGACCCTTTTATATTGTGCAAAAAATTTATTCAAATTACTTTTAAACTGTTTCCTTTAGGAGATATTTTCTGAAAAATTTCTCTAAGACTTGTATGGAAACTACAAACGTAAAATGTGTTTTTCTCGAAACGAGCTTGTTTTTAGTGCCGATTTCACGATAACGATAGCTGTTCCATGATAAAACGCTTCGCTACAACAATAAAAAAACAACAGGTATTTGTTTGTGTAAAAAGTCGAATTCACACTTAAGCTGTCAAAAGTAGTTGATAAAGAACAAGTACAAAAATTTAAATGCCGCCGAAAAAGGTAAACAAAACTTGACAGAGGAAGTGAAGCCATATTAACCAAATTCGCCGGAATTCGTCGATGCATCCACCTAATAATTAATTTGCCTTGAGTCAAGATAAACTGTAGTGGGATTCTGTAACTTATATAACGATAATCGAATCATTAAAATAATTATAACGATATATTATCGTATTTACTATTCTGTAATATTTTCTTAACGATATTCGTAGTCGATCAAAATCAGCTGTTAATTTTACTGCCGATTGTCGATTTCTTAAAGACAAAAATTTTCTTGCTGTTTATTCAATCGTTAAAGTGTATTTTTTTTTTAAATTGTGCATCCATGAAATAAAGTGCTTACAATCAGATTTTTAAGAAATAAAAATATTTATTATACATTAAATACATAAATAAATATATAAAATATTTATTTAATACATTTTCAAAAGCAAAAATTTCAGTATAATTTTTTAACCGTAAAGTGTATTTTGTGTTGAAATAGCTATTAAACGTTTGCCATTCGGACTTGCAAGGGATGCAACAAGTTTGAACGCTTCAAGGGATAATCATTGTGTTTATCGGGAGTTGGACAATTCCTTTGAGTTGATAATTAATGAATTTAAAAAGTTATATTGATTATCACCGGTCTTAGTTGTGGTCACTCTGAACATATAGAAATTAGTACAAATAAACAAATAAATGAAACATATGGACACATATTTTATTTTACTTACCTTATTACAAATTAAATAATATTTATTGTCACTTAAAAACTAAAATCACAACAAATAAAAATCAATATTTATACATATTGTTATTGAAAACTTTATTGTTTTTTCTTTTCTTCTTTGTGGTTTTCGATTTTTTCTGGCAGAGATGCCACGTGTTGTTTATATGAATGAACAGAAAAATACAGCTGTTTACCATCGTTAGAATTAAGTTACAGAATCACTCAATCGTTAGTGCAAGCGATGAAATTAGATGACAAAAGTTGCGATTATCGAATCGTTAAAAGTTAGAAAAACGCACTACTGATAAGAAATTCGTCTGAATTCGCCGATGCAAGCACCTAATAGTGAATTCGCCTTTAAAAATCATTCCAAGTCTATTGATGATTAGGGTCGCTCCTATGAAATGCTGGGAAACATAGAAAACAAGCTGCTTATAATTGCAACTTGCCTGTAAAATCTAATTTACCTTTTTCAAAGTATGACAATAAAACACAAATAAAGACTACTTTTAGGAGGTAAAAATTGTAGTGGAAAAACTGTAGTCATCAACCAATTTTACGTTAAAAATATTCTGTTTGGCACTTTTTTAAGTCAACAGTTTTTAAAATTGATTACACCCTTTTTTGGGACACTTTTAAGGTGACTTTTGTGTTTTTGGTTGTTTACGCTTTACATACAGTATGCAAAATTTTTATTTCCATATAAAAATTTGTTTATTAATCATGGATTCGCTGCTTTGAATAAAAATAGTTGATGAACAAAAGAGTAATAGTAGTGTTATTTGATTTCTTTTTATTCGTAATGAAAAAGTACATCTCATTCGCCTTCGAAAATATCTTCAATTTGGTTTTATTAATACGGGTTTTTAACTTTATTTATAAAAATTTTCACTAAAAGATAAAAGGAAAACATGTTTATTGCATGGAAATGTTGTTTTTTAATTATTTTACAACTCAAAACTAAAATTCGGTTACCGATTAATTTTTTTAATAAGGCTGTAGGTCTACACTGATATGATTAATAAGGAAAAATTTAACGAAAGGAGAACTTTAACAGCATTTAAAAACACTTTCAGTTTAAATTTTCTGTTAAATATAAACAATTCCGTTACACACTGATTTCTACTACTTTCGTGAGCAACTATGCATTCAAAGTACTTTTCACTCAATACAGGCATAAACATCAGTTAAGTTGTTTTATGGCGGTGATAAACAGTTCGGTAATTTGTTGTGATATTTTAATTCTAGTTCTATTTATGTTAATTAATAAAATGCTGTAAAATAAAAGTAATTGCTAAAGAATTATTAGCAAAGTGTGTAATAAATGTTTTAATAGAAGAATATTGTTGCACAACAATATTGAATCTGCAAAGAAGTATTAAAAGTGAGTGTGTGTGTGTGTGTGAGAGTGTTAACGTCTGTCTTCCTATAAGAAAAATATTAATAAAATGTCAATGTTGCTTTTGTTATGTCGTTACATTTGTTGTTGTTTAATTGCTTCGTAAATATGCACGTTGCTGTTGTCATTTCTAAATTGTTATTGTTTTTGCATAAACAAATTATATTGGATATGTGAGTGCAGCGAACAACAACAATAACAACAATCTCAAGCAAGGTTTTTTTTTTGCTTTATTAAAGTGGCATTTTTATGGCGGTTCATTTTGTTTCATAAAGTTTTATACATATTTATGTACGAGTATGTACTTATGTACAAGTATATGGATGTAGTGCAAACATTATTGTTATTGTAGTGTTAATTGGTTTTTATGATTAACCCTTTCCGGCCCCACCTACACAAAGGTGTAGGTAAATTTACCGTGTATTGAAAAGACGGTAATTTAAAATTGAGTGGCCTTTTCGTACAATATCAAGTCTCATAATTTTATTTGACGCCTCTTTTTTGCTCTGAAATATGATTTTGCCCGGTTTTTTTTAGTTTTTGTGTGTATGAGCTCGTGCATGGCGATCATGTTTCGGAGTGCGGGAGGCAACAAATGTAAGTATCATTATTTTTGCTAAGTAAACGTGAATACATGAAGGATTCATAATTTATTGGTAAAGAAGGCATCAAATATTTTAATTACATGAAAATATTTAAAAATGCAGATACAACTATGCTATTTTTCCTTAGCACAATATGTGCCTACACATATGTGTAGTATGGGATTCTACTAAGCCAGTTTATCGTCATTACAGCAAAAAAGTATAATTTGGACAATAACTCTGATTTTGAAGAATTTCTTCATTTACTTTGCGATTTGTCAAATCTTGAAGAAGAGAGTTCATACGGTGAGTTTGAGAATGAAATACATGTTCAGTCTCCACACTCGAATAACTCGAATACAGAATTAAGCGAAACAAATAATGATGAGACCAATAGTGTCATTGAACAAACGAAGGCAAATAATGCTGAGACCAAAATTATTTATGGAAGGCTCAGCCCATAGTTGATGTTGTCTGAGCTCGATGCCTTGCCATTTAAAGGAATTTCGGTACCTTTTCCATTGATGAGCAGATGATACCATTTCTTGGAAGATTGCCTTTTGAGCTTCGCCAATATGTTCGCAATAAGCCTCGGCAAGTTGGACTTAACAATTTTGTAATGACTTCTTAATCTGGTACTATCTATAATGGATTATAATGGAAAAATCGAGTAATATATTAATATTACTCGATTTTTCAGGCATTGTTGCCTTTTTACTATTGAAAGAAAATTGTTATTTTTGGACTAAGCACAATCCCAAGATACACATTTGTGTATGTCCTGTGGGACATACAAATCGTACGGACACAAAAAATATATTTCTATCATATAAGCTCTAATTATTACACGCTGTAAGTTTCATTAAAATCCATAAACTTTGAAATTCCTTGGGCCGGAAAGGGTTAAATAAAAAAATGCGGTTAAGAGAAAAGGCAGCAGAAATTAAAGTAAGATGAAATATATGTAAATAAATCAATAATATAAATACACCCATATATGTAGGATTTTTGGAACGAAAATATTGAATTTGTTTGGAATACAGGTAAGTTATAGTCCATACATTTTGTTGCCAAAACTCGAACGTACCTGAGTTCCATGCGTTTTCCATACATAGAACACTACCTCTATTCACAATCTTGTGCATTTGTGATGGCAAATTTATGCAATTGCAAATATATGCTACCAATTCTGAACCACCACTGTTGGTTAAGTTTGCACTACTTTTTGCAAAGCACGAAATTCACAGCTGATTGATAATTATATTTATTTATTATACCCTTTACAAAAATGTAAAGGGTATATATAAGTTTGTGATTCCGTTTGTAATTTCTACAGTTTTAACTTGCGACCCCTTAAAGTATATATATTCTGATTCAGAATTAATGGAAAAGTCGATTAAGCGATGTCCGTCTATCCGTCTGTCGGTCGTTGAAATACCGTTTCTGAGAAAACCATTAGACATAGAAACTTTTTTCTTTTACCATTCTATTACTCCATATTGCCATGTGTTTGCTATTGAAATTCAGTAATATCGGTCCATGTATAGCTGAGGTATATTCAAAATTCCGCAAAAAGCTATGAATTTTTGCAATTTTGTATGGAAATTTTTGACAAAAAAAGTTGTTTGTTTTGCTTCAAACTTCACACACTCATTAACCATGGTGACTAAAAGGCAGATATCGGTCCATATATACCCGAGATATAGCCCAAATCGGGTTTTTCATAAGAATGTCGCGTAAGCGAACTGAAACAACTTTTTTTGCTCAAAAGCAGTTTTGGTAATGAAATAAGGTTATATAAATACGGAAAATGAAAATTTCCGATATCGGTTTATATACACCCCAGATATACCCTGAACCGTGTTTTTCATGAAAATGTGCCGTAAGTAAACTTAAACAACTTTTTTTTGCTTAAAAGCAGATCTGGTAATGAAATCAGGTTATATAAATATGGAGAATGAAAATTTTCGATTTCGGTCCATAGATACCCGAGATATAGCCTAGAACGAGGTTTTCATGAAAACTTAAAAAACTTTTTTTCCCTCAAAAGCAGTTCCGGTAATAAAGTAAGGTTATGTAAATATGGAAAATGAAAATTTCCGATATCGGTCCATATATACCCCAGATATACCCAAAACCGGGTTTTTCATGAAAATGCCTCGTAAGCGAACTTAAGCAACTTTTGTTTGCTTAGAAGCAGTTCTGGTAATGAAATAAGGTTAGGTAAATATGGAAAATGAAAATGCCCGATATCGGTCCATATATACCCGAGATATAGCCTAAACCGGGGTTTTCATGAAATGCCGCGTAAGCGAACTTAAACAACGTTTTTTCATTAAAAGCTAAAACTGAAGACACCGATGAAAAAAGCGTTTTGCTACGATCAAGGAGATAAAAGAAAAATCGAAACAAGGGGTGTTGGCGATACCAAAAAGCGCGTTTCAGAAGTTTTTCGAGGATTGAAAAAAACGGTGACATAAGTGTATTATACCTGAGGGGGATTACTGTAAAGGAGACAGTTTATACAGCCGAAGAAGGTTCAAAGGGAAATATATGGTAACACTTCACGGTCATATAATTATAAAAATATAAGTTAACTTAATGATTTGGAGAAGACCCGAATGCTGAAATAAAAACAATTATTTCAATTATTTTGTCGCACAATCTAATGAACTTTCTTTCAAAATTTTATTTTTATTATTATTGACATTTACAATAGTGCCCGATGTTTAAAGAAGGTGGCAACATGTCATACTTTATTTACAAATAAAAGCGTTATTCAAGACAAACTTTAGTGAGTTAGTAACTCACAATAAAATAAAACAACGGCAATATTTTAAGTTCTTATTTGCAAATAAGTCTTACGTATGTGTGTGAAGATAAATTTTAAATTTAACTACTACAGACATAAACCACATTTGCAATTATTTCGTTAACAGAGCTCTGTTAACTGTTTAACAGTGAATGTTAATTTGGAATATATATTTCTTCGAGAGAAATCTCCATAACTGGGCCACAAAAATATAAAGAATCAATTGGAATATGCTCTCCAGAATACATATTTTTTAGTTTTGCCTTAAAAGTACATAACTAATTATCTCTTCTAATAAAAAAGGCTATTTAAAACATCTGATATTCTTGGAAAGAAAAGTAGTCATAACAAAAATATACGAAATATTACACACATCCCACTATATAGAAAAGATGGCCCAAAGAGTCTTCTAAGCCGTGGTATAAGTGGTATTTCTGAAATAATATTGAAAAAAAAGTTTTGAACAAATTTATTTTGTGTGAAAAAGTTTTTTCAGTTAAAGCTGACTTTTTGGGGAAAATACGAAATACTACACATATCCCACTATATAGAAAAGATGGCTCAAAGGGTCCTCTAAGCCATGGTATAAGTGGTATTTATGAAATAATTTTCAAAAAAAAGTTTTGAACAAATTTATTTTTTGTGAAAATTTTTTTTTGGTTAAAGCTGACTTTTTGGGCAAAATACGAAATACTACACATATCCCACTATTTAGAAAAGTTGGCCCAAAGGATCCTCTAAGCCGTGCTATAAGTGGTATTTCTGAAATAATTTTGAAAAAAGAGTTTTGAACAAATTTATTTTTGGTGAGAATTTTTTTTTTTGCTTTTGTTTTTAAGATCTACAAAAAGTTCTTTTAATTTAAAATAAAAAAAAAATATCCTTTTTATAACAAAATCACAAAACTAAAGGAAAAATATATGCTAACGACTAATTCGTTAATGTTGACAATAATAAGTTTATTCTGTAAACTTGCATATGCTATATGTAAGTGTATCATAGATATGATAGGTTAGGTTAGATTTGACAGGCTACCAGCTATTGTAAAGCCAGCCCACTTGGGTCCAGTCAGGTCCCGTTGTGTTGCCTGGATATGATATGTATCTCAGTAAAGAAAGAGCTGGACAATGACAGAGGAAGTGCTCAACGCTCTCTTCTTCCGCCTTGTCTCTGCAACTTCTACAGAAATCATTAAATGGAAGATTTAACCTCCTCGCCTGCGTCCCTATGTGGCAGTGTCCCGTCAGGACCGCCACAGCAGAACGCAACCTCCGTCGAGGCAAGCCCCTAAGGATGGTAGTCCTCCTGTTATCATATCTGGGCCATGTCAGCCTTGATATTCGGCAGGTATCCTCACTAGACCATCTGTCTTAAGCGGTCTGAAAAAGTTGACGCTGTACTTGTTTCTTACAGCTCGCAAGCGGGATTCCAACCATACCATCAATATCCCTTTTGTTGAAGCTGGACACCGGCCTTTGCCAGTTCATCCACTACTAGATTACCGGACATTTCACTGTGCCCTCGTACCCAGATAAGCTCCTGGTTCGAATGTCTCGCTATCTCGTTTAGAGATATCCGGCATTCACGAAACAACCTGGATGTCGTGTAAACTCCAGCTAGTGCATACAATGCAGCCTTGCTATCAGTACAAATCCGGATATCATTCCCGTATATCCTGTAGTACCTTAACCAGTTAACTGCCCTCATAATGGCCGCAATTTCGGCATGCGCTACGCTACTCTCATTTTGCAGCTTGAAACTCATCCTCCTCTCGTACAAGCGGATAATAAAGATACCCCCGCCAACTCCAGAGTCCGACTTGGATCCATCTGTAAAAATTTCAAGCACGTCCTCTTGACGATCTGTGCTAGTCCTCTCAGAGACCGAGCCTGATAAGATTTCATCAAATCTCTTGTCGGGCAGTAGGGCCGGCGAGCAGTAATCAATATTCTCCGGAAGGTTCACTATTCTTCTTATTATTGAGGCATGACCATATGTCGCCTCCTTCCACGTCCCGCTTGACCACAGCCTGATAGCCGAGTTCATGGCTATTTCCTTCACCATAAGATCAGCCGGCAGCCAGATCAGTATAGTGAAAAGTGCTTTCGATGGCGTAGTGCCGGAAGCACCAATCACCATCAAAGCAGCAGTACGCATTATCTTTTCTGCGATTTTGCAGTAGGTGGTTTTCTCCAACGACTTCCACCACACAAGCGCCCCAGAATGGGCTTAACAACCGTACTGAAAAGCCAACAGGAGTTCCTAGGATTTATTCCCTAGGTCTTCCCAATGGCCCTTTTGCACAAGAATAAGGCGATAGCCGCATTTTCTGCCCTTGACTGGACATTCTGCTGTCAGGATAGTTTGGAATCCAGGTAGATGCCCAGATATTTCGCACCGTCTGACAACACTTGATGGAGTCTTGTATCTTCGAGTGAAGAGCACAAGCTCCGTTTTTTGCGGATTCACACTTAGACACCATCCGTCTATAAGGCTTAGTGCAGAGCCTAGTTGCTGTGATAGTATATTTGGGTACTTACCCGACACAGCAACCGCAATATCATCGGCATATGCCACTGTCCTAAACAGCATGGAATCTAATTCCATCAATAACAAATTCAGAGCTAAATTCCATAGAAGAGGAGACAGAACCCATCCCTGTTGAGTGCCCCTTCTAGCCACTCTGCAAATTGTGGCTCGCCCCATATTGGAAGTAATGACCCTATTGGTCAGTAAATTCTTAATGAAGCTAACAATTGACTGATGAACGTTCAGCCTTTCCAGAGCCATTATTATGGCCTTTGGCAACACATTATTAAATGCCCCCTCTATATCAAGGAAGGCAACCAATGCATACTCTCCCTGCTCTAGTGCTCTCTCTACATACCCACGAGCGAATGCAATGCAGTCTCAACAGATTTGTCCTTGGTATAGGCATGTTGAGATGCATAGATATGATAAAAACAAATATTTTAGTATTGGGAGCTTTGTAGTTTTAAAGAAAATTGCGCACAATATTAACATTGCATGCAACCATATTCCGAAATTGACAATAGATTTGCGAAAATGCAAACGAAAATTAAACTATAATTAAATCGATAAAAGGCTGTTTTTAACAATAATACTCAATGATACGGTGCATGTACTAATGTTGTTGTAACCATATTTTAAACTGCCTTTTCTTTGCGTATACAGACTTGTGAATATGGAATTTTTAGTGCCCTTAAGTAAATGAAGCGGAGTGTAGCATGATTAGAGCTCCTCAGCTTAACTCTGCCAACGTTTTTTGCTTCCCTCCCTGCCAAATATTCTATACATATTTTTCAGCTTTGTTTAGCTGATCAGTGATTTTAAATTTAGACTTTTTATTTGACCGACCGTTATGCGTTAATAACCTTGTTTTAATAAAGTCATTAATTATGAAAACTTGATTTCGATTTTGGTTTAAAGTTGCGCAATAAGAACCGTAACATAGACATTCTTAGGAAAATTATTTTATTGACAAAAGTCATTTTCATTCGTATGCTGATTTTAATTTATTTTCGTTGGTTTTTATGCCAAATTTTTCTTTTTACGAGTATAACAACTTTAGCCTTGATTCTTTTAAAAGTTGATTTTTGACTTGTGTTTATTATTTTCTTAATATCGATTCTTGTTTCCGATAAAAACATTTTTGTTTTTTGGTATTTAAACTAGTTTAATTAACGGTGTTTTATAACAAAAATATTTATGTTTTTTTCAGAAACGTAAACTTGTGTAGAGTACTAGTAATTAGTCTGTGTGGAGCAAAGGCCAACTGCGTGCCGATATTTTAAGAAGCGGCCAAGTCAAACAATAAATAAATTCAATATTAAATTTGTTATACTTTTATTGTTTGAGAATTACTTTTTCTTCTCATGTGTCATTATTTACTTTAATTTGTTACTTAATTTGTACTTTTAGTTCAAGTAATTTTCTCCTACTCCCGTGAGGACCAGCATAATACAACTTTAAATCTTAAAGACCTGGCATTGTAGTGTTAAAGTTACGAGTATTTTTGTTTAAGCAAAAATTTTATTATCATTCATTTGCCTGTGCTTATATGCGAAAATGGCTTAAGTCATCATAAGGAAGAATTGGGTTATTACTTATACTCAGGCGAGCTTTGCAGAATTTAAAACGTTTGAGAATTACATTTAACGATGGCGTGAGCTTTTACTTTTTTAGTTTTAGAAACAACTAGCTTAACCCGGTGTGCTTTGCTACCCTAGAATTATAAATTATAATTATTTATGATTTTGTTAACTATTATACGAGAACGGTTCGGAAACTTCTTAGCCTAGCACAAAAAGCGCGGTATAAACAAAAAAAAGTTAAGTGTTTTGGAGACTTCCATCTCTGCTATGATCACATGTTAAATTTTGTTTCGATCTGGTAACTCCTTCATATAGAAACAGGTGTTCACAAAAGACGCATCCGCGATTTTTTTACTCGTACAATGGAAAAATTAGAAATTCGCGGTGTCATTAAATATTTACATAAAAAAGGTTTATCGGGACAAGAAATTCATAATAATATGCTGAATGTGTTAGGTGAAAGTGCTCCTTCATATGCAACAGTAAAAAATTGGGTTGCTGCATTTAAACGTGGTCGTACAAGCATTGAAGATGAGCCACGTAGTGGACGTCCAAAAACAGCAACAACAACAGAAATTGTGGCCAAAGTATTATGGTATTAAATAAAAGTGCGTGAAATCACTAATATCATGGGCATCTCAAATGATCGAGTCCATTTAATTTTGCGTGAAGAACTACAGATGAAAAAGCTTTCTGCCGCATTTGTTAACAGTCGACCAAAAACGCATAAGAATGAACATTTCTCAAGCTTGTTTGGATCGTTTTAAGCGAAATAAAATGTATTTTAAGCGTCGTTTCATAACTGTTAATAATGAAAGTCGATGATTGATTTTGATAAAATGTTTTAACGATTGAAACACGTTGGCTTATCGAATATATTTCCATAATAAATTTGCCACGTGTCTACTTCACGACTGCCAAATATGAACTATCACAACTAATAAAGTATTTGTATTACCATGTAAAAACGCTGTTACCACTACAGCCATCTATTGCAAAACGGCGAGAGCAAAGATGTAGACCTAACAAAATATTGTTCATTCGTTTTGTTCCTCATCGTTCAAATAGAATTGAACGAATTCAAGAGAAATTTGTAAAATGTGCGCCTCGTACTTCACAGACGTTTCGTTCAATGTCAATTACATACAGGGTGGTTAAATTTTAAGGGCGGATGTTAAATGTGAACCACACCGAAACTTAGCAGCCTTCTTTTATAACGAGAACTGCTTTAAGCCAAAAAAAAAAATTTTTCATAGAAAAATCAGTTTATCCTATATATATAATATGGACCGATATCGGCAATTTTCATTTTCTGTATTTTAATTCCCTGATTTTATTATCAGAACTGAATTTAAGAAAAAAAACTTTTCATGGAAAAATCGGGTACATATAGACCGATATCGGAAATTTTAATGTTCTCTATTTGGTAGCCTCCTTATATTATCAGAACTTCTTTTAAGCAAAAAAATGTTTAAGTTCGCTTACGCGACATTTTCATGAAAAAATCGGTTTAGGCTATATATCAGGTATATATGGACCGATATCGGAAATTTTCATTTTCTGTATTTTAGTAACCTCCTTTTATAATCAGAACTGCTTTTAAACAAAAAAAAAAAAAAAAAAAAATTCATGGAAAAATCGGTTTTGTGTATATCTTGGGTATGAGCCGATATCGGAATTTCTCATTTTCTGTATTTTAGTAACCTCCTTTTATTAGCAGAATAGCTTTTAAGCAAAAAAAAAAAAGTTGTTTAAGTTCGCTTACACGAAATATTCTTGAAAAATCGGGTTTGGCTATATCTCAGGTATATATGGACCGCTATCAGAAATTTGTATTTTAGTAACCTCCTTTTATCACCGGTAACGGTTTTAAGCTAAAAATTCTTAAGTTCGCTTACGCGACATATTCTTGACAAATCGGTTTACGTTATATCTCGGGTATATATTGACCGATATCGAAAATGTTTATTTTTTGTATTTAATTAACCTCCTTTACCAGAATTGATTTTAAGCAAAAAAAAATTTTAAGTTCGCTTACGCGATATTTTCATTCAAAAATTGGTTTAGGCTATATCTCGTATATGGGCCAATATCGGAAAAAAGTTTTTTTGATTTGTAATTCCGATGCTTAATAATTGTGTGAAGTTTGAAGCAAAACAAACAATTTTTTTTCAAAAATATTCATACAAAATTGCAAAAAATTATAGCTCGTTCGGAATTTTAGATATATTTCAGATTCCTGTAAACCGATTTTACTGAATTTCAATATAAAACCCATGAATCCATGGGGTAATAGAATAGTGAAAGAAAAAATGTTCTAAATCTAATGGTTTTCTCATGAACGATATTTCAACGACGACAGGCGGACAGACGGACATCGCTTAATCGACTTTTCTATTAATTCTGATTCAGAGGACTTTGCAGCGAAGTGCCAAAATCAAATATTTGGCGAAATAATGTTTTGACAACAATGGATAAAAATAGATTTTCGGAAAATGCAACGAGTAGATAGGGAGCAATTCGCAACGTTATGTGGTGTTATAAGAAATGCTATAGGGTTTACTAAAGACCATTCGCGCAAACAATTTCCTATGCAATTGAAACTAGCAACTGTACTTTTTCGTTTGGGTTCGTCAGGAGAAAGCGCGTCATTGCTACTATTTTTGAAATGGGAGATGGCGGAACAATATCAAAAATGCTTGAATGTATAGAAATAGCTCACAATTTCAACAAAAGAAACGATATTTTTCTTCACATCAATGGATAGCAGGGGACTCGGCATACCCTTTATCAGGTACATTGATTACACCGTATAGTAGCAATGCGTGACAGCTTAATAAAAATGCTCAGATAGTTTTTAATTTACAGCATAGCAAATATCGGTTTATAGTGGAGCACTATTTTGGATTTTAAAACAAAGGTCGCAAATGAAAATTGTAGAAATTACAAACGGAATCACAAACTTATATATCCCCTTTAAATTTTTGTGAAGGGTATAAAAATATTACACAGCTTTAACACACACGGAAAGTTTACTTTCCAAAGCTTTGAGTTTGGTGGTGGCAAGCGAAAATAAACAGTGTAAGAGAGCCGCTCTCTTCTCTCTTGCCACCATCAAGTTCAAGACTTTGCAAAGCAAACTTTATGTGTGTGATAGCCGTATTATTGTTGCAATATTGGTTAAAATTGTACTATTGTCAGTCCACTGTCCACTTACGTTGTATCCATGATA
Source organism: Thecocarcelia acutangulata (assembly GCA_914767995.1). Taxonomy (NCBI): domain Eukaryota; kingdom Metazoa; phylum Arthropoda; class Insecta; order Diptera; family Tachinidae; genus Thecocarcelia; species Thecocarcelia acutangulata. The sequence goes on from OU612095.1 coordinate 71,266,247, forward strand.
CGTCATTGTATTGCATTACGTTGCATAAATATGCATTCACCTACTTGCGGTTCTTTTTATTATTAATAAAATTATATTTTATACTTATTATTTTTCTTAAAGTATATTTTATTTCATTGCTGATCGCGTTTTTGTTTCAATATAATAATATAACAGCTTGCGATATATAAATAAAAATATGTATGTATAAATAATAAACTAATGCAGTGCTGGCGACGCTCTCAACTTCCTATACATTCGGTTGATGGTTTGTTTATATTCATTGTTGCCAGATCGTATATTTTTGCTGGTTTTTTGAGATGCCAAAAATGTTGTTTTTCTATGAAAAAGATGGATATTTCTGTCTCTAACATTTTTATATTTTCTTTGAAAAATAGCAAATGTGTGTTTGGTTCTATTTGTATTTGATCGAAAAGAAGTTTTTTTTTTCAAAAATTAAAAAAAAATATGACAACACTGTTTATATTTTAACAAAGATCATAAAATTGTTCTTTTTTAGACTTTATCTACGCCTGCAAAAATTCAGCTTGATTGGATAACAGAAAAAGGGTTAGAAACTTATCCAAAGTCTTTTACACAGGCAGACACACACTACGAGCTTTAAATTTTATAAAAAAAAATCTGACATGCAAATGAAAGTCGCTGATACACGTATAAGTATATTTGATTCATGGGACAGAAAAAAATTCGTTTTTGGAGCGCGCTGTTCTTCTTGAAATATTGTTTAAGAATGATGTTGTTCTATCGTCTAACGCTCTATTTTTGCTATCCTCAAACTGTTAACGATCGGTTTGCTTTTTTAAGGGTGTCAACACTTTACTGCCAATTCGAGCGTTAATTTCAGAATACCCTTTACAATCATATAACTATGAATATACGCGTATTGGCCACTACTGTCCTAATGCAAAGAAACTGAATACGATCTTAAGCAATGAACACAGGTGTACCACCTACCACCTAGAGCTCATGCTCAATAAAATTAGTTCAAATCGCATTTGTTGAAAACACAACTCTTGTTGAAATTGTGCTTGCTGACTAAACTACGTCGGAGCCAGATGAGGCAGTCATAAGCCAGAAGTCATATTTAAATTATAAAGCCAGAAGATTATCTTTCGAATAAAGTAAATTTCTTGCCAATTTAAAAACTTCATCTTTGTTTTATTCCTTTTCAAAATTCTATACCTCTATAAATAGCACCCTCCATATCCATTTATGGTGTGAGTTTCATCAATGCCAATTAGTCAGCTAAGGATAAGAAGAAACTGTCTCCCGCTTGTAAAGCTTGTGTGCCTTTTTAGACGTAGTTATATCTCTATTTTGAATTTTATAAAAATGAGTATATAGTTTTGAAGATAAACAAATTGCTCCTTCACCCTTCGGTAATAGTTTTACAACAACACAAAACTGTTGAATTCCTTTGTACACAAATGTATCTAAGTTTCAAATATCATCAATATATGTTGCCGTATTGCTGATAGAAAGTAACAAACGCACAGATTTACTTTCGCATTTGGAGGATAAACATGTTGATGAGTTTTCATTTTTCTTTTGTTGGATTCCTAAAACTAATGTTTTAATAGATTTCGTGCCAATTTCACGATAACGAAGCTGTTCGTTTGTGCGCAGAATTACATTAAAAACAACATTCAAAATTTTGTTTGAAATTGGCACTTCTTCTTAAACAACAATATACAAATTTTCTGAGTATGGAAGGCTTATTGTCACTCGCTCCTGAACTAAGCACCTTAATGGGTTTTTCTGTAGCATATATCCGTCAAGGGGTTCAATTTTATATGTTGTAGAAAAAATGTTGAAAATTACTTTGCTTTCCATAACCATAACGATATTAGTTGTGAGTCACAACTTGCCATCAGGTTTCTTGCACAACTTCATTTCACTTTTCTTTGTTTCAGTGTTTGTTGCGTTGTTGTCGCCTTTTACGTTCAAATCAAAATGCATTCGCTCACTTCGGCTGATGTAGAAAAGCCCTAACTAACATAATTCGAATTTTACAGGAAAGGGAATATAAGAACTGCTTTTTTCAAGTTTCCTAGTTATCTATAAGTCGACATTTCATAGGACCTACTCTAATCATCAGTAGCCTTGGACACATTTGAAAGATATTTTTAAACATTTAATTAAACATCTCAATTGATACCAACGAAAAAATTTAAAACCGCTTGTTTTCTATATCTCCTAGCTTAGCTGTCGACATAAATTTCTTAGAGCTACGCTAATCACCAGTAGACTTTGGAAATTTTTCAAAAATATTTTGTATAAACGAAAAAAGCTTGTGTTTTTACAGGTATTATTAAAACATTTTTCTTTTTAAATTCTCTATAATTTATTTAGATTGTTGGGATATAAAGTTGAATGTTTGAGAATATCTTTTAAAAATTTCCAAAGTCTGCCTATGATTAGGGTAGCTCCTATGAAATGTTGACATAGAGATAGCTGGAATATATAGAAAACAAGCTATTTATAATTTTTTATTGAAATAGTTTTAATTTACATCTCAATATTTTAAATGAATGGGTATGTGATTCAATATGCGATGAATATAGATAGAAAATAATGAAATGCTCGGTGGCTGAGTGGTTAAAGCAGCAGATCATGATTCGTCATGACGCGAGTTCAAATCCCAGTGGATGCTGATGAGTAGTGTAGCGACTACGAAACAGCTAGTTGTCCCCCAGCTAAAGATTTGATTATTATTTTTCTTGTCTTCTTCAATCAATAATTACTGATTAAGAAAAAACTTAAGAAAGTAAAAACTTGAACTAGAACCCGATGTACATATCGCTCCTTTAATGCAACATAGTCATATCTCAAAAAATTAGCTTTTCGAGTTAACAATGTTAATAATACTACCTTTTATATTGTGTCGAAATTTTTTTTAAATTACCTTTAAATTTTTTCGTTTAAGAGATATTTTCTAAAAAATTTTCTATGTCTTGTATTGAAACTATAGATTTGAAATGTGTTTTTCTCGAAGCAAGCCTTTTTGCGATATGACCATGTTGCAATAAAGGGGCGATATGTACAAAACAAAAAATTTTTAATGAAAAAGCTTGCTTTTTTGTTTTGACAGGTATTATTAGAGCATTTTTCTTTTTGAACTCTCAATTATTTATTTAGATTGTTGGGATATAAAGTTGAATGTTTGAGAATATCTTTCTTAAATTTCCAAAGTCTACTGATGATTAGGGTAGCTCCTATGAAATGTCGACATACAGACAGCTAGAACACATAAAACACCAGCAGTTCATTAATAAACTGAAGTATTTGCTTTTAACTACGTTACTTATGAACTTATTCCAGTAAATGTATTATTATGAAATTACTCAAAAAAAGTGCGGAAAAAATCCCAGTTTGTTCTTTCTGTATGAAATCAACGATATATTGTGAGAAATTAACGAAACTTGTAAACATATATTAAGCAAAAAAATTAAAATCCTAATATTAAAAAACCCGGATTACCGTAAACACAAATCTCCATAGCTGGCAACACTGTCGTCAAGTAATTACTTAATAATAAAATAAATGTGTACATAAATACGTATTCTTATTGTATTTGTTATTGTATTGCACATTAGCATTTTAAAAAGTTTACTCATCGGAAAATAGCAAATAAAATCCCAAGACAAATTTTTATTAAATTAAAAGTTGCCGACTGACTTCAGTAAACATTTATATGAGCGTTAAAAATATACAAATAAGTAACTCATAATTTAGTTTATCGCTGCACGTTCTCTATAATGCAGGCGTCACCAAAACAATTCATAACAGTCTTCATGACTGTGCACCTGTTTGTACAAGTTTTGAGTTTATCCTGTAGCGTGAATTATTTCAATAAGGCTTGGGAGGACGAATGGCGCGTACTTCTCACACATAAAGGAAAAAATCAATATCAATTGTTTAGAGATCAGACTATTACAGCCCATAAAAATATCGCAATGGTTTGTAATAACAATAACCAGCCGATTGCGGTTAGCTGTAATGCAGATCAAAGTTTTAGTAAGACTCTTCCTTTGCCAAATAAATGTCAAGAACGTGAGAGTTTAAGGCCAGTTCGTATTCCTGAGAAGGCATCGTATTGTCCGTATACAATCTACAAAATTGGTTTTAACATTCAAATCGGTGCAGCCACACAATTCCATGAAACCTATCGAGTATGTTTCGATACGAAACACATGAGACCGTTATTCACCATAAACGAAGCTTATCCAGTAGGTGGGTAATTTACTTTATTTAATCTTTTACTGTAATTAAAAAAATGTAATGTAATAATATTTTTCAGGCGGTGGCCGTCCTAGCTTTTTACAATTCAATCCCGACGATATATTCAGTGGTCGACATTTTTCAGCATTTTCTCGCAGGGCTTCATTTGAGAGATTCAAAACATTGCTGGGCAATAATCAAAAGTACATGAGTGATTCCAATCTAGATCATATCATTGATCGCGGTCATTTAACGCCAAGTGCAGATTTCACTTTGACCAACTTCAAACGCTCCACTTTCAGTATGATTAATGTTATACCACAATTTAAGACTATTGATAACGGTAACTGGCGTCTCATAGAAGAGTGGACACGCCATCGTTCTCGTACACCTGGCAATGTTTGTACTGGAGTTTTGGACTGCAATTTGGATGCCCAAAACACCGCCGAATTGAATTGTGTTGTTCAATTACAAGATGCCAGAGGCAAATGGGTGCCAATGTTCTTGGCTGACAACCGCAAAATCCCCATACCTTTGTGGTCATATAAAATTGTGAAAAATCGCCAAACCTCTTTAGTATTTTTGACTTTGAATAACATTTATCATCGAGGTGATGTTCCGGTACCTGATAATATCTGCAGACAAATCGATTGTCCCATTAAATTGAACCAATCGGTTAAGGACGGACGCACCTTTTGCTGTGATTATCATGACTTCATTGCTAGGAATGTGCCCCATTTAAGAGAAGTGTGCTAGTTTAAAGATATAAATTAATCGTTAAGATATAAAGGATGCCTCAGCAAAAGAGCATTTTTAATATTTAAATAAAAATAAGTATATTTTTGAAGAGTAGCAACTTTTTATTACGTTGTCAAGAAGACATGTTCCAATTAAGTAAGGAATAAAATATCTGTGGCCCTCTCAGCTCTGTTGACAAGCTGTTCCTATAGGGTGATGCAAAATTAACCGTAAGATATAATTTCTGTATCTTGGACCAGTACTCAGGAGATGACCCCTATTTATGCAGCTCATTGTACTGGGCTAGGAAAATAGGTTATGAGGAAGAGGAAAAAGGAAAGTGGTGTTTGTGGATGTTTGACTTATATTGGACCTACCAATGAAGACCAAAACAAACATCGCACCCTAAATACAAAAGGGTCACAACTCAAAATTGCAAAATTTTTCAGGACAGACAAAAAACTGTTTGTGTAAAAATAATTATAATATCTAAGAAAATATTGTTCCATTATGAACAAATTCAATATTGAAGAAGATTCTGCTAAGGATGTGAATTTAAATTCGTAAGTTAAATACGTCCCACACCTCTGTTAACTAAGTTCCACACCAATGTTAAACAATGCTAAAAACAAGCTTTTTTAAATTTTCTTTTGTTTTTAACAATATATAAAATTATATATTTTTTTTAGAATTTGAAAGAAAACACTTCAAAATAAAGAAAATTATAAAAACTATACAAAAATATTATATATTTCTTAGACTTTTACCATACTTAATATGACAACTTCCTGGACAGGACAAAAGGTCCTTCCAACAGACCTACACGTATTTGACCTATATTTTCAGAAAGAATAAAGGAAAACGATATTAGAACAATGAATTTAATATTCAGTTGTTTCTCAGGCTCCGATCTACAGTGGATGCAAAATTGGGTCTGCATGAAATAGAGATAAAAGGGAGATGCTTCGAGTGTTCTGGGGTCCTTATGGAACAGATTTTGAAAAAATTTTAAACACCTCTTCAAAGATACTTCGAAGAATATTTCATATGCGAAAAAATGTGACCTTCAAACCATTGGTGAAGTCGCAGTGCATCATGAAATGTAGTAGAAAAATTTTTAAATTTCTAAAAAATGTTAAGCGTAAAATGGGCAAAACTAAGCTACCTGCCCGATATCGTCCTACACTCAACGAAAACCCTTAACAAACAGTATTTAAATCTGTTGAGACTTTACTCAGTTATTTCTCTGGAAGCTTGTTATCCGTGATGGAATTTATGTGGACCTCATATACGAGTATGAGCATTGAATATATATTTTTTCTTTATTTTGAAGTGTTTTCTTCCAAATTCTAAAAAAAAAAAATTTTAATTTTATATATTGTTAAAAACAAAAGAAAATTTTAAAAATTTTGTTTTTTAACATTGTTTAACATTGGAGTGGAACTTAGCTAACAGAGATGTGGGACGTATCTAACTTACGAATTTATCTTCACACGCACAGAATTGCGGAAAAAACAATAATGGATTTTGCACCATGATAATGCACTAACTCACATATCGATGCTTATGCGTGAGTTTTTGGCCAAAAACAAAACCGTTATCATGCCTTAACCACCGTATTCACTGGATTTTGCCCCCGCTGACTTTTTCCTCTTCCCAAAACTGAAGACACCGCTGAAAGAAAAGCGTTTTGCTACAATTGAGGAGATAAAATAAGTATCGAAACAGGAGCTGTTGGCGATACCAAAAAGCGCATTTTATGCTACGTACACACGGTTGTCAGATCTTACAATATTGCCAGTAAAATTGTCTGAAAATGTGTTACAATCGTGTGAACTGCCAATTTTTAACTTACAACATTGTCAGAAAAATCATTGTCAACCAATTGTAAGACGACAATGTTGTCAGGCATCTGACAATCGTGAGAACACTCTTCGCCGGCATTGCCAGGTAGTTGGCTGATATTGTAAGCTCAGTTTTAATTGTCAGATGTATAAAATTAATGCAGCTGACAATGGCATCATTGTCAGAAAAAAGTTTGATGGGCAACACTGCCAAACAGATCGTTGTTGATATACATAAGTGGCAATGTTTTACAACATGTCTAACAATCTGACAACCGTGTGAACTGACAATTTTTGTTGTCAGATGAATTATTTGGCAGACCATAGTCTGACAATGAAATTGTGAGATTTTCTTACGATCGTCTCAACACACAATTTACTTCTGCGGGACAATTTTTCATTGTCACTACATTGTCAGCATGTTGCCAGATGTTACAATATTGTACAAATATGTACAACCGTATGTACATAGCTTTAGAAGTGTTTCGAGGATTGGAAAAAACGTTGATTACTTAAGATAGTTATTGATGAATAAATAAATACTTTTTGAAAAAATTTAAAATAACGGTTTGGTTTTGATCAGTACTCGTATTCTTCGTTCCATATTCGTAAAGGACAAACTTTTTACTCAATAATTACACTTCACATGACAGATATTTAACAGCCGATGGTCTTGGCAGGTCGGACAGTTCCGCCAGAACCTTGATATGTTGAATTTAACAAATAAAACTATATAAAGCTACATAATAATTAATAACAAAAATGTATGTTAAATTTTTTCGATTGTTTCTATTTAAAAAGGTCAATTAATATGTAAAGAAAAACCAATCGTAGTCGGTCATTATGTTTAGCGTAGATGAGTGTTTTCAATATTTAAACTACAGAAATAGAATACATACACTTGCACCTTCGCTTTTACATCAAGTAGAAATAAAAGGAATCAGTTGAAAATGTTTTTAAAAAACCATTTTAAACAATGAATTGCAAAATGCAGACTTTACTAAAGGGAATAATGGTCTACCCCAACAACGCCTTCCAATGACCTCTTGAACTGAACTACTTTTATCGAATCTCAACAATAAATAGAAAAAAGCTATTTAAAAGCTTAAAATAAAACTAAAAATCTAATGCTTACTTGATTTATATTTGAAATGAATTAGAAAAACACTGCCTTTTGTTAAAGTAGCGCCCACTTTAAAGATCATGTGAATTTAATAGATACGAATTTTTTTGCGGCTTGCTCCGTTGCCAAAGTTGAAAAACAATTCATAAAAATTTTGTTTTCAAAATTTGTTCCTTAAAGATAATAATAATCTTGATACAATTATGGATGAAAACTATTTCGAAAAATTTGTGAAGTTTTAAATGTAAAATTTTACAATTAATATAAATGTTTTCAAATGTAAAATTTTTTAATTATTATAAAAATCTTAAATCTGTAATTTACAAGTATTTGTGTTGGTGAAGGTTTTGGTTATAGAAAAACCTGCTGCTAATAAGGTCATCTTTATATTCTTCTATAGAATCACAGTATAATTTAATCTACTATTGACAGAATGCTGCTCGTTTTTTTCGCTTTCATTACAAAATGATAATGACATTTCGTTTTATTTATTACGAGGGTTGTTTCATAACGCTAGTAAATTTTTAAAATTTTCCGCGCAGTAACTTTAAATGTAGCACTGCAGCCGCCAAACCCCATCTTCTAACAGACTACTGCCAAACTTTAAGCAACTTGCGTCATTTAGTTTGTCTTAGACAGTCATTCAAAGACAGGTAATTTTATATGTTGTTTAAGCATTATATTTGCGTAAATCATCACTGCAACTATACTATGAGAACTCTGCACCAATGTTAATGGTTGTACCCATGATACAAAAAACAAGGTAGCCGCTTTGCTACAACAATAAAAAAAAAACAACAGATATTTTGTTTGTGTAAAAAGGTGAATTCACACTTCAGCTGTCAGAAGTAGTTGATAAAGAACATGCAGAAAAATTTAAATGGCACCGAAAAAGGTAAACAAAACTTGACAGAGGAAGTGCCGCCATATTAACCGAATTCACCTGAATTCGCCGATGCATCCACCTAATAATAAATTCGCCTTGGCTGTAACAGCATGAGCAATGCCTTACGTTCAGGTTACCTAAAAGAGGCCATAACGTCAGAAATCTTCGACAAAACTTATGGATGTGTCACTGATTTATATTAGCACTTGCATTGACGGCCTTATCTTATGAAGGACCAATTCGACGGGGTGAATTATTCACGACTCAACAGCGCCCCCGTGTGACTTTCATGGTTTACATACGAAGACCACGGGCCATCTAATCCCTCCTGTATGCAACTTCCCAGGTTTCAATGGAAGACAAAGCTTAATGAGTTGGTAGGCTAAAGAACATTAAGAGCATCGGCCCTTAACAAACTCATCCGACTAATCATCATCCCTGGTTCCTTACATTACAAACATCTGTTGCAAGACAACAGCTTAGCGGGGTGTTATTAGCCTCCGCAAACCGACATGCGCTATAGTTATCAGAGAAACGAATTCTCTTTCCTACAATTTTAGGTTTAAACCACAGCCAGAACTTTGCTGCCAAGATGTAGGCGCCTCAACCGTGATCAGCACCCAGGGTGGTCTGCAGGCAGAGTGCAATTAGCCCTAGAAGGAGCACATCAGAATTCCAACATAAGAAATCTCATGCGGCTTTCCAGAGTTTTCTTTGCGATAACAAGTGAGGAACTCATGTCCCAGAAAGCAGAGTGTATTAGTTAGGCGTACATCACGGCAAAATTTGCTTTCACAGAGAGTGAAAAAGATTTACATCAGCACCTGCCTTATCTGATGATGGACCAATTCCACTGCGTGAAGTTTTCACGATTCACCTTCGCCCCCGTGTAGCTAAACTGGTACACACAGGTCGCAATTCTTGCCTTATGTTTGTAGCCACATAGGCAACCCCTTGTTTAGGAGTTTAGGTCGTCTAATCCCTCCTGTGTGCTATTTCCCAGCAATCAATGAAAGATAAGGTTTAATGAGCGGGAAGGCCGAAAACCGAATGGTGAGTTTACAAAGAAAATCATCTTCAGTAATGAGGCAGACTTTCATCTGAGATGATTCGATAACAAAAAGAATTGCCGCATTTGGGAAAATGTGAATCTATTGTTGCAGAGCTGTTGCATCTACAAAGAATGACTGTTCAGTGCGGTTTATGAACTGCTGGCGTTATCGGCTTGTACTTCTTTGAAAATGAGGTCGGCCAAGCAGTTACCGTGAATAGTGTTTGCTATCGCGAGCACTTCTTGTGGCCAGAAATTGAGGATCTGAACTTGAACGATAAGTGGTTGCAATAGGATTCTTCCTCTTGCCTCATAGTCAGCGAAACAAAGGCTTTTTTGTGCGAGAAATTCATTAGCAGCATTATCTCAAGTCGTGGCGATATTAATTGGCCGCCACGATCATGTGAATTGAAATCTTTGAACTTCTTTCTTCCGGGTAATTTTCAAGAAAAAGTATACGTCAATAACCCAAGAACAATTTAAAAGCTAAAGAATGAGATCATTGGGCATATACATATATGACATTGAACAACTCTTATGATAACGGTCATAATTGAGTCATTGAAAATATGAATATGATATTTTGTTTCACACATTATTGTAAAGCTGATGAACCGCCAATGTGATTTATTAATGAGAGGTGTTGGACTTTGTGTATTATGTTTTTAGTTTTATATTGTTTGTGTGAATGTGTTGTACATTTATAAGCAGGTCAACAGCTGCACACAGGGTTAGATGTGATAAAAATTCTTAACAATACCGTTAATGACGACAATAATAAATATAGTCTGTAAATTTACTTTTGTTGCATATCGCTCCTTTATGGCAACATAGTCATATCGTAAAAAAGCTCGTTTCGAGAAAAACGCATTTAATATTTTTAGTTTCCATACAAGTCTTAGCAAATTGTTTGAGAAAATATCTTCTAAAGGAAGATAGTACTGTTAACAATTCTGCATTGTTAACTCGAAAAGCTCATTTTTGGAGATATGACTATGTTGCAATAAAGGAGCGATATGAACTAGTGTATTATGTATATGATAATAACAAATATTTTGATATTGGGTGTAATTAACGCTATTATTGTTGGTTTTTAATTTTTAAAATTGCTAATCAACAATTTAAATTGTTAATCACAATTCCTTGATTCAAATAATTACTGACAGCTTGTGCATTCACAGAACCGTTTTTAGTAAAACAAAAATTAGGTTCCTTTTGTTGGAAGCCAAGATTCGAATTAATTTATTTTTCCTAATTTTGGTTAATTGTAACTTCTTCAAACTATTGTGGGAAAAAGCTTACGCTGCTGATTCATATGAATTTTATTAAGTATTTTGGATACGGATCATATTGCAAAATGTAGAAGCATTGCAATATGATTTCACAATAAAGTTTACTAACTTATTTAAGTATTTTGAATACGGATTATATTGCAAAATGCGCAAGCATTGCAATATGATTACACAGTGAAGTTATATTTGTAGGTCATAGCCCAATCACCCCAATGGAAGCGTCCAGAAGAGCCAAGACCAGAAAAAGCACGTCAAGTTCGGTCAAATGTGAATGTTTGGCACACTTTTTTCTTCGACTGCAATGGCGTGGTGTATCATGAACTCTTGCCACAAGATTGTACGGTCAATAAGGTATAACTACTACCTTGAAGTTATGCGCCGTTTGCGCAAAGCAGTTCGTCAGAAACGCACAGAATTGTGGAAAAACAATCATGGATTTTGCACCATGATGATGCTCCAGCTTAGACATCGCTGCTTGTGCATGAGTTTTTTGCCAAAAACAAAACCATTATCATGTCTCAACCACCGTATTCACCGAACTGGGCCCTTTTTTCTCTTCCTAAAAGTAAAGACACTGATAAAACCAAATCGTTTTGCTACGATTGAGGTGATAAAAGAAAAATCGAAACAGGAGCTGTTGGCGATACCAAAAAGCGTGTTTCAGAAGTGTTTCGGGAATTGGAAAAAAGGTGGCATAAGTGTATTACATCTGAGGGGGATTACTTTGAAGGGGACAGTATAGTTATTGATAAATTATAAATACCTTTTGAAAAAATTTAAAATAATGGTTATTTTTGTGATCAGATCTAGTATAGTGTACCACGATGATACAAAGTACACATGAGCTGGGGGTTTCTCGGGAAAGTAGCATCTCGTATATGATGCTATAAGAGAAACACAGGGTCGTGTTAAGCCAGTATAGTCCCAAACTGTGAATTGTAGAAGTTTAAGAAAATGATTTTCATTTCTTAGTTATCAGTTTTCTTGAATACAAATTTACTATCGTTCAAAGTAACCGCGTGACTTGTCTTACACTCTACTGATATTGTACGTTTCATGCGAACATTGCAAGACCGATTCCCAGGAGTTTTCTTTGTTAAGTACAAACAAACATAGATAATTTCAACAACCCACATACGAGTAGTTTGCAAAGTGAAAGTTTCTTTTTTTTTTTTTTGCAAAAATAAATCTCATAACTTTAAACAATGTTACAAGGTTAAAGTAGTGTTGAGACCAATGAACTTCATAACTTCATACATAAGTAAATTCTGAGTGCATAAAACACATAAATCGTAGTGTCTCGCTGTCTCTCTCTCTCTCTCTCTCTCTTTCTTAGATAACATAAAGTGCATTAAATTATTTTCTAGGATTTTTGATTATTTTATGGGCAACTTAAATTTTAATGAAAAACTTATGTATAAATCCAAACAGAAAAAAAGTGTTTACTCAACGCCCAAAAGGTGTGTATGTGTTATCGATGACTAATGCTACCTTAACTTTATAAATTTTTACGTTCTTTTAATTTTTGCCGTATGTTTAATGGAACAACTTGAATGAGTTTATGTTTGATAATAGATGTAAGCAGAGTGGTGGAGAACTGGTGAGGCAAAAGGGTATTACTATAATACAACAAAACAAAAGGATGGCTGTGCGAGCACAAGGGTATTAGGGAATATTAATTAAATTACAGTGAACATACCGGTTCTACAGTGTTGACGGGACGCTATTTTGCTGCTCACGCGGGGTGTTTGATTAGGAATAGATGAGATCGTGCACATGCAAAGAAAAGGCGGGTTGAAATATGGTTACAGCAACATTAGTATACATGAAATAACATTGAGTATTATTGTTAAAAATATCCTATTATCGATTTAATTTTAGTTTACTTCCCCATAAATATGTTCGTTTGTATTTCTGTAAATCTATTTTTACCGTCTATCAATTTTAGAATTTGGATGGTTTTGTGCATAATTTTTTAAAAATGACAATAGCATTTATGACACCCAATACTAATCACATGTATGATACACTTACTCGCTTGTAATAAATATAAATAATATTGTCAACAAGAACGATTTTTTATATTAGTCGCTAACTAACTAAAAAAGCTTATTTCGAGAAAAACACATTGCAAATTTTTAGTTTTCATACAAGTCTTAGAATTTTTTTTTAAAGTAACTTTAATAAATTTTGGCACAATATAAAAGCTAGGCAATGTATTAGGCACAGTTGAAGAATTTCTGGATCTGGGTGTTTTATTTGATAGCAAACTTATATTCAACCAACACATTAGCTTTTGCTCAAGTAAAGCAAGCGGAGCGCTTGGCTTTGTAAAGCGCTGGTCTAAAGAATTAGTTGATTACACTGTTGTGAAGCAATTGTATATATCTTTAGTCAGGCCGATACTGGAATATGGCTTGATTATATGGGACCCTTTTTATAATGTACATAGAGATCGAATTGAGTCTATCCAAAAAATTCATTCTTTTCATCCTATGCAATATCTACCCGAACACTGTAGCCAATTTACCATCCTATGAGTTCAGACTGCCTTCTTTGTCAAGTCACAGATAAATGTTAAATGCCATTTATGTCTTCAAATTGATTAATGGCAATATCTGCTCTGAGTATCTGGTGTCCAAACTAAATTTTGATATTTGCCAGAGTAGTCTTCGCCAATATCAACCTTTGTCAGTGCTTTATTACTGTCAGCACTGTACTACGTTATTGACTTTCCGATGAACTTAAATTTTGCTAAGTATATATATATATATACATATATATATATATATATATATATATATATATATATATATATATATATATATATATATATATATATATATATATATATATATATATATATATATATATATATATATATATATATATATATATATATATATATATATATATATATATATATATATATATATATATATATATATATATATATATATATATACAGCTATGGACATATAAATGGCACAAACTCCAATTGAGCATAAATTCACGCGCTTTACAACAAAAAAGTTTCAAAAATACAAGTTTTTTTGTTTTCTTATTATTCGTTGTAAGATTAATTATCTCAACAACACTCAAATGTTCCGTTATATTTCGTTAATAATTCACCGTTATATTTTTTTATAAAAAGTGATAATTTTAAGTGGACATATAAATGGCACAATTTACTTAAAGAAGGCAGTTCTCGCGAAAATTTATTTCAAACCACTTCTTATTTTTCCTAGTTAAAAAATAATCGGTAAGTGTGAAAATTTTTTAAATATGGGTTCAGGCAAACATACAACATCTGAGGAAAGGCGAATAATATGGAAACTGCATGAAGACGGAAAAAAGTGCCAGAAATTGCTGAAGTAATGAAAGTTTCTAGAGAAAAAGTGTATAACGCAATCAAATCATGTGTTGAGAACCCCGATGTATTGATTAAGGGTAAAACTCGAAAGCCAAGGCCTCGAAAAACAAATGTGCGTACGGATGGAGCTATTGTCAGAATGGCGAAAATTGATCCATTTAAGTCCTCACGACAGATAGCATCTGTAATTAACGAATATTTGGGCGCGGAAATATCTAGCAGACTTGTTAAAAGAAGATTAAATGAAGCAAATCTCTTTGGGCGAATTTCCAGAAAAAAGCCACTCCTCTCAAAAAAGAATATTTCCAAACGACTAGTCTTCGCCAGAACGTACAAAGAAAAACCTATTAGTTTTTGGAAAAACGTATTATGGAGTGATGAAACTAAAATAAATAGAATATGACCAGATGGCAGAACCTTTGTACATCGTCCTAAAGGACAAGAATGCAATCATCGGTTCACTCAGAGGACGGTAAAATACGGCGGAGGTAGCATTATGGTATGGGGTGCATTTTCTTGGCATGGCGTAGGTCCTTTTGTAAAAATTAATGGGAAAATGGACAAGTTTCAGTACCTAGACATTTTAAAAAACCATATGGAACCATACGCTTTCGATTCGATGCCAATTAAGTGGAAATCCATGCAAGACAATGACCCCAAACACTCCTCCAAACTAATAAAAGATTGATTTAGTGCAAAGCAGATCGACGGTTTGGATTGGCCAGCCCAGAGTCCTGACTTAAATCCAATAGAAAACCTTTGGAACGAACTCAAGGTTGAAATCGCGAAAAAAAATTATAAAAATATGGACGATTTGTGGTCAGCCGCGCAAGAAGCTTGGTATGCCACACCCAAAGCAAAATGCCAAAAACTTGTGGAAAGTATGGGTCGTAGGTGTGAAGCGTCATCGGAAATAAGGGTTACAGTACCAAATATTAACAGTAAAATACTTTTACATACCAAAAACCCAAATAATTCAATACTAAAATCATTTTTTTCTTATATTTAGATATTGTGCCATTTATGTGTCCAGTTTTTTTCACTGGTGTTTTTTTCTTTTAATAATAAAATTTTTTTTAACTAATGAATTTTTATTTTAGTTCTTATCAATAATAAATATACTTAATAACTCTTAAAAAAAACTAAAAACTTGTTGCTTGTTAATTGTTTTTACCCAATAGTAGCATACGAATGAACTCTCTGTAAGATGTGCCATTTATACGTCCATAGCTGTATATATATATATATATATATATATATATATATATATATATATATATATATATATATATATATATATATATATATATATATATATATATATATATATATATATATATATATATATATATATATATATATATATATATATATTATATATATATAGGGTGTTTTTTTAAGCCCGATAGAACTTGAAATTGTAAAAAATAACACGAAAAATGAAATTGTAATCAAAATTTTTTTTTTATTCGAAAGATCAATACGTGACATTAACATTTGAAAATGATTTCGGGCATATGGGCACCGCGGCTGTTCTTGACGAAGCGCATTCTGGACGTCCAATTTTGGGCCACTTTTTCGAGCACTGCTGGCCGTATGTCACGAACAACACGAACACTGCTGGCCTCCAAGGCGTCAATTGTTGCTGGTTTATCAGCATAAACCAGTGACTTCACGTAGCCCCACAGGAAATAATCGAGAGGTGTCAAATTGCACGACCTTGGAGGCCAATTGACAGGTCCATTTCTCGAAATCAACTTATCGCCAAATTTTGATTTCAGTAAGTCGATGGTTGCGTTCGCCGTATGGCACGTAGCGCCATCCTGTTGAAACCACATCTCCTCCGGATCAATGTCATCCATATTTTCAAACAAAAAATCATTGATCATGGTGCGGTAACGATCTCCATTGACCGTAACGCGAGCTCCGGCCTCATTTTTGAAGAAATAAGGTCCGATGATGCTACCAGCATGAAAACCGCACCAAACAGTGCATTTTTCTGGATGTAATGGAGTCTGTAGGGTCTCTTGTGGATTGGTCTCACTCCATATGCGGCAATTTTGCTTATTAACAAACCCGTTAAGCCAAAAATGCGCCTCATCGCTGAATCGTCTATAAGTTGCGCGAATCGACGACTGATTTTCAAAGTAAATTTGGATAATTTCGTAGCGTTGTTCAAGCGTGAGTCTATTCATGATGATTTGTCAGAGTATACTGAAACAAATAAAAAAAATGTTTCATCAAAATTTAATTTTTTGTGTTACTTTTTACAATTTAAAGTTCTATCTAGCTTAAAAAAACACCCTATATATATATAAGGAGCTATTCCCATAGGCATAAATAAATAAATAAAAAAAAAAGTACTGTTAACAATGCAGAATTGCTAAAAGCAAATTTTTTGAGATATGAGATATGATAGTTTTATTATTTTGTCATGAAAAGGATGTGTTTTTTATTTTTAATTAAAAAATATTTTTTTGTTGATCTAAAAACAAAAAAAAAAAAAAAAATTTAATAACTGAAAATTTAAATTGTTATTCTACACTAAGAGCGTTTCAATATAATCGTATTTAATCAGTTAGTTTGCACGCTTCTTAATAAAGACCAGTCAAGTAATGTATTTTTGTCGTTATTTTAAGTGACCAGGGGAGATTTCTACACAGAGTAAAGACATGAAGGCTAAAACAGGATGCCTTACTTTACAGGGGAAAGATAAATTGAAAACAAACCTTATTTTTGTAAGAAAATTGAATTGTTTGTGGCATTCTTTACAAAATTGTGACTTAAAACTAAAGCCAAACTTTAATAATAATACATCCATATGCACATGCACAAGTGTACTATTCTAAAGCATCTATCGAAAAGAGGCAAAACAGTTACATAAAATAATGTAATACACGCAATACAATACAATATAATTCGTTATCCTGCATTCCAAAGGCACACTCCCATCTATGATAATAAGTCTACCCTACGTAATAAAGTAGTTCTTACTTTTGCAGCACGATATTGAAGCTACGAACACAAACACTTTTTGTTGAAATTGCGATCTGTCAAACGTCAGCTGTTAAAATGACACCCAAATTCATGGATTAGGTTATTTGTTGTAGTCGTTTGAAGCAAGCAACTTTTGTGTTTCTTGAAAAATGGAAAAAAGTGAATTTCGTTCTGTGATTTGCAAGAGAAAATGGCGAAAGATACAAAAGAAATGCTCGATAAACTTCACGGGAGGTATACATGGCAATTGGATTGCTGAATTTAAACGCGCTGAACCAGCACTGCAACAATACCATCAATAGAAAGGCCAAAAGAGGTAACTGAAGAAAATACCAAGAAAATTCTCGATATCGTTATGAATGAATCGGCATTCATAGCGATATCGATATCATATCGATATATACGAGTAAACATATTATATTATTACGTTTTTGCCTTTAAAACAGCGAAGGGCGCTGGTTTGTTTAAATTATGAACTTGTTCGGCTATTCTCATTTACTGATGGGGATTTTTTTTAACTGAGTTGCTACAAAGCCAAAATTTTACATACCAAGATCTTACTTAAAATTTCTCAAAACATACCATACACTGCTTTTTAATTTAAAAGAATGATTGATATTATCATCAACAAGTAAATTTTAAATAGATAAATGCTAATTCTTAGCATTAACAATAACAAAAATAAAAATTTTTACATTTAAACCGAAATGTTAAAAAAAGCGACTATAACTATTTATTTACTAATGCCCACAAACAGACGAACTTGTATTCTTTGTTTCTTTCTTTCTTTGAAAATCTTTTTTATTCTCTTTTATAATTAATGAAATGCTATTATCCAGCTGAACATTAACACGCCGAATGGAAGATATACGGCTTTTTATTCAAAACGAAACAAATGAATTTGTCTAAGTGTAGAGCAACATTTTTACTCTCTTAAGCTCAATCCTCTCTATCTGCACGTCGCTCTTTTAAAAAGGCTCTTGCGGATTCTTCAATTGTAAATTCAATAGTGACACTCACACTTGTTCGTTATACAGAACTCAAATAATTCACAACTTTATCTACGAGTACACTTAATATCACTGTGTATCACAACACTAGACCTGCTACTTTTTTAAAAATAAACTGACTCTGCCGTCAACCTGCCTGCTATTTATACTTCATTATCATCTACAGTAGTGATGCCCAAAGAGAAATCCATAGTTACGCTCTGAGTGTAAATAAATTTGCACTGGAAAAAAAAATACGTAAATCAAAAAAATGTTTTTACTTACAATTTAATTAAAATTGAAGAAAAACAAAGAATAAACATATGAATTTATGTTTTTAGTATTTTTAATAAGTTTTATATCACAAAAAGTAAGAAATACGCAAAATACAGGGAAAAATCAAGGAATAAATTTATAAACCCGTGCGCATGTTCATTCGTCGTTGTCTCATTGGCGACTAAACTAATGAGCGTAAGATTGTGTTTGCTTTTGTTTACCACTTTAATACCAAGGCGAATTCATTACCAGGTGAACTTAACAGCACAGGTGATTATTTTTTGCTTCTCGCGTTTTTTCCAATGAGACTGTCAAATTTTGTTTCTTTTGTTTACAAACTTTTTCGCGCCATTTTAATCTGAAGGTTTTTTTTGCATGATTTAGTGCAATTTCAAGAAATTTGTGTGAATTTAAAAGTGAAAAACTAATATAATCTGTGATTTTAATTACAAACAATTATAAAAGCTTATATTTAACGTTTATATAAAATTTTTTCTCTGCTGAGCAATCTTAGGCGAATTTAGATTATGACATTCACGATATGTTTTACAATAACAAAATACATAGTACTGAATTCGCCTTTCCGCTTGCACTCACCTGTATAAAGTCGCCTTGCTTTAATACAATGGATGAGCATCGCTACTTTCGACGCACCTGAAGTTTTAGTGAGTAAAATAATAAACATACCGCCCAAATAAATTAAACCTGAAAGTTTACAGAAATATCACTAATTTGACTTTAGCTAAATGAAAAACCATGTGTAATGTTGAATTTTGATTGTTAACCAAGTCAAACTTCTTTTATATATTTATATGCACATATATACGTGCATATGTGTACATGAATGTGCATGCACAAAATAAACCAAAATTTTATTTGCTTGAAACTTTTGCTAAACAGTTTAACACTCCATATTTGTTCTTCTGTCAAACTGTCCGGCGGTCTGTTTTTTACTTTTTGTTTAAGGTGTATCAAAATGACCACGATTTGCATTCATAAAGTGTCAAAAATGTTTTCAAATTTTATGACTATTTATTTTTTTGTAATGCAGAAAAATAAAGAATTTGACACAAAGTGCAGAAGAAAAAGAAAAATATTGAACACAACATAAAAAGTTATAACATGACAAGCAACAGAGCAAGGTTAAAATCTTGATCAATGCCCCAGTCACAGACATAAAGAAAAGCAGAAAAAAACATACTCACTCACTTACACATACATAAATAATAAAATTAAACAGTTACGTGCCACTAACTGTATTTTTTCTTTCATCTCAAGAAATAGTAAATCAATAGGAATTGTATAAACAAGTTTTGTTTGAAATTATTGAATTTATTATGAATTCTTGTGCACTTTGTTAAATTTAGATTAAGCGCGCAATGTTTGCTACGTGCGATTTATTACAGTCGCTTAGAACGATGCTACCTACTTAAAGATTTCGAGCAAAGTACGAAGGCGGATTGATATAGAAGCTACCTAGCGCTAGATTACAGCACAAACACATTTTTTTTTAAATTGTGATCTGTCAAACGTCAGCTGTTAAAATTTCACCCAAATTCATCGATTAGCTTATTTGTTGTTCTCGTTTGAAGTGTTTCTTGAAAAATGGAAAAAGTGAACTCGTATCATATGAAGTGTGTTCAACATTTTGCATAAACATTCGCATATTAAATCGACAAGATGGGTGCCGCGTTTGCTCAGTATCAAGCAAAAGCGAGTTCGACAGACCACTTCACAACGCTATTTCGACATGATAAAGCGTCAATTACTAACTGTTGGTGAAATATGGGTCTACCACTACACACTTGAAGCAAAAAATCAATGGAAACAATGAATGAAAGCTACTTGAAGTGCTCTGAAGAAGGCAAATACAGTGAAATCGGCTGGGTGTCATGACAACTGTATTTTGGGATGGACACGAAGTATTGCTCATCGATTATCTTGAAAAAGGATCCACAACCACAGGAAAGTATTACCGTGCATTATTGGATCAATTGATTGATGCAATCAAGAAAAAACAACGACCACATTTAGAGGAGAAAAAAGTTCTCTTTCTTCAAGACAACGCACCGGTTCACACAGCATTAGATACGATCTAAGATTACGTAAAATACAATTCGGATTAGTTGATCTTATAGTCCAGACTTAGCTTCTAGTGCCTTTTTCCTGTTTTTAAGCCTTAAAAAATGACTTACGGAAAAAAGATTCATCTCAAACGAAAAAGTGATTAGCGAAATTAACACGTGTTTTGAAGGTTTCCCAAAATCGTATTATTCAGATGGTATAAAAAGTGGAGTATCGTCTTACTAAGTGCATTGTAAAGGAGACCATGTTGTTGGTTTTTGAAAAAAATTTCATACTTAGGTAACTTCAATATCAATCCGCCCTCGTATATATTTTTACAAAATCAATTTTATCTAAAATGCTTTGTGGCTACATTTATGGAGTTCAAAAAGTACATATGTAAATACAAGGTGTCCTCCGGGAAGGTTTACCACTCGCAGTAATTCCATTGCAATCCTGGCTGTATGCGATGTGACACCGTCTTGTTGATACCACCTGTTAATCAAGACCAAAGCATGCAGTTGTGGCGTTAAAAAGTCTTCAATTATATCACGATAGCGCTCCCCATTCACAGTTACCGTTACGTCGTTTTCATTTTCAGAGAAGTAAGGTCCAATGATTCCTCCTGACCGAATTACACATCAGACTGTTTTTTTTTAATGAATGCAAATGCAACTAATTAATTCACATATCCATTCAAATAAAAATATGCCTCATCACTCATTGTGATTTTTTAATGAAAATCGGGGTACGGCGACGTAATTTTTTACACATAACTTACAGTTTATTTGGTTCATTTTTTTGACTAGTAAAAAATGGAACAGTACACCAAACCACGACTAACCTTTTCATCTGTCATAAACAAACTGATAATCCGAAATGGCTGATATTGCCAACATATATAAAAGTCATGTGTACTAACATGACAGAAAAAAATTCGAAAATCGAATATACGTAGCTCACGAAATATGAAAAAAATGGTTATTTTTTGATCAGATCTCGTATATATTTTTTATCTTGGACCAGTACTTAGGGAATAAACCCTACATATGCAGTGCATTGTGCCAGAACTAGGTAAACAAGTTATGAGGAGGGGAAAGAACGAGTAGTGTTTGTGAACATTTGACTTGAACTTTCCAACGTTATAACAGACAGGAAGCACGTCTGCAGGCAACTTGTTCCACAGACGAAGCGTTCGGCTGAAAAACGAAATCTCTCTGTAATGCGTAGTACGATTCCCTGGGCAATCGACCACAAATGGATGAGCTCTAGACGATGAACGCGTGCTACGTAGAAATGTGGAAGTTTCGGGAACTAGATCCCTAATTTCGTTGGAGTAAAATCCATTGTAGCAACGATATAACAGAGTAACGCACCCTACTCTGCGTCAATGTTCCAGTTAGTCACCGATAAGCTTTTCCGCTCTCTCCTGTACTCGGCCGAGAAACCCCAAAATAGACTTTGAGGCGCCAGCTCAAAGATGAGAGTTGTGTTCCATTCGCGATCGCATAAAGTTCGTATGTATAGCAAGGAACTCGGATGGAGTGAAGTACATCTTACACCGTTTCAAAAAACACTTGAATGCTATTTTAGAGAAATGGAAAATGCGTCCACTCCAGCGAACATCACTCTGTATTTTCATTTCGAGGACACCAAGATCATTATCAGTAGAGATGAAGCAGCATCTGCGGTCGTTTGTTTACGTGTTAGTAAACAACACTGGGTCTTAGGAGCGTTGTTTTTACGACCCCTTTAGGGAAATACTGGGTCTTAGGTGCGTTGAAGACGACCCTGTTTTTACGACCCCATTTGGGAAATAGTGGATAGGGTTGGAAGTTTGATATAGAAGGTTGCTGAGCAAAATAAGAAATAGGGTAGCAGAAAGATGCAAAAGTATACATTTGTAGAAAGATATGAAAAATCGAAGCCATTTCGATTTTTCATATCGTTGTGTACGATCGTTGTTGATCGTACACTAACAACAACAAATCTAAATATGCATAAAAAATCCAGACTTGATTGTTACATACAGAATCCCCCATATTCTAAGAGGCGTTATCGTCATCACATCTCTACGACATCAAAAAACACTTGGTTAGAAATCCGCCTTCTACAGCAATTATGTATTCTTTGATAGGCCTTCGGTATTTCCTAGACCTAAGCTAGATAGAAGCTGTCGACAACATTCAATTGTTTTTGGCAACGAGTAAACAAATGAAAAAATATTTGTGTCGGCTTCACGTGACGACGATGACGCCTTATGGAATAAGGGGGAATATTTTATTTTTAAATTTGACCTAATGCTCTCAATTTTTTTTAAATTTTACCTAATGATCTCGACATTCTCCGAGCAAATAGTCTCACTAACATAAAATGCCGACTCACATTGTAACACACATCGTTAATTTTTAGTGCATTTTACACGATTCGCCCAAATCACAAATCAAACTTTGAGTCATAACCCGTTATTAAAGTGGCAATTAAGTTGCTCTTATTTTTCTTAAATGGTCTAAAATTAAACTCACACATGTTGAACGTGCTTATCTGTATTTCTGTCCAATTCTTATGATTGTTCTTAGATTCGTATTTTATTTTATCTTTAACCGAAGGTGCGGGTGCTGGAAGCGAGCTGCATTCATTTGGTTTGAAACAGAGTTAAACTTTAAGCCAATTCCAAAAAACTATTAAACGAATTTTTTATGCTCTAAAGTTTTTTAATATTTGTTTTCTTTTTTTTTAACTTTTAATTTTTGTAAATGGCCGGCCAACTTGCGACAATGCAATGGGAGTTGTATGTTTTGAATAAAATGATTGAAGTGGAGATTTATGGATTTTTAAAACCACAAAAAATATTTTTTTTTTGCACAATCAAAACACTAAATTAAGAACAGTAGAATGGATTTTTAAAAAGTTATTCCAAAGTGATTAGATATACGAGTATACAGATAACATTTCATCTGATGTAAAATAATGTTATTAAATTTAAATGTTGTGCAAATAATCTAAAGTGGTGAGGAATGAATTTATTATTTTTTAATTGCACATTTAACAAAACCAAACTAGTGAATATATATTTCGTTTACTTAACAAATAAATACTTTTACTTTACTGCGTATTATTATTGTATTAGTTTACAGTTTTTGTGAGGTATTTCGTTGTTAACCACGCGGCAACTTCCTATGCGAGGGCATAGGTCGGTACAGTTAGTCACAGCGCCGCAAAAGAAATACTGTTAAAACCATCGTGGGCATAAGGTCTACGTTACTCCGCCCATGCTGTGCATCCTATACTTTGCAAATTTATTTGCAACTGTATAGTTACAAAAAAAAAAAAAAAAAAAATACTTTACTGTGTGTTTTCTAGCTGCCTATATTTTCATTTCAATTATTTATTTTAAATTCTAATTGAACTAACATTGAAAAGTAAATATTTCTTTTACTTTAGGCTAGTCAGTGCTAAACAGTGCTTTTATAGGAATTATACCGGTGAAATCACCTGTCAAACGCCCTGCTAAGGGTATCGCCCATTCTTAAACGAGTGTGGCTGGTCAAAATTACATAAGTATGTTGCGTGCAAGAGGATTTGGGTAAGTTCCAGCTTACCTTGACGAGTATTATTAAAACTCAGAGACCGCACTATACGAGTTGTTATAGATGGGGTCTCATCAAACGAGTTCAAGATTAATTCAGGCTCCGTTCTCTCTCCTACCATATTTCTTATTTTCCTCAACGACCTTCTCTATAAAACTTCGTTATCTACTTTTTTGCGGATGACAGCAGCATTTGCCACTCGCCGCAGTCTTTAAGTTATAGGCCTAGCCTATTTGAGATCGCTGCCAAGAGGCTAAATATGAATGATTAACTGAACAGTGATCTTCTATTAATCTCCGAATGGGGTAATAAAAACAGGGACCGTGTTTAACGCTCGTAAGACCCAGTGTTGTTTATTAACACACAAACAAAAGACCGCAAATGCTGCTTTATCTGTACTTATGGATGGTATAAATATTGAGCAATCGGAAATAACTTATTTTGAATTTACTATCATAAATAAATGTATTTTGTGAAAATATATTTTTGAGTCACAAGTATTTGAAATACAAAATACTAAATACTTTCAGATCGTGTATTTGAAATACAGATACAAAATACGTATTTGTATTTCATATAAAGGGTGGTTAAATTTCAAGGGCCGATGTTGATTTTGAATAAAATATTTAAAATATTTAGGAAATTATTGTAATTTTATTTTATTATGATATATTGGTATTACTCAATTATGTATGGAACAAAATATCGGCCAAATGCGCGCCGCGATCACGGCGGCACATCTCCATCCGATGGTCCAAATTTTCGATGACCCTGAGGCATTATGGAGGTTCTATGCCGTTAATGTGCCGAATTATCTCATCCTTTAGCTGTTGAATTGTTGCTGGCTTATCGACGTACACCTTTTCTTTCAAATAACCCCAAAGAAAAAAGTCCAACGGTGTCAAATCACATGATCTTGGCGGCCAATTGACATCGCCATTACGTGAGATAACACGGCCATTGAATTTGTTGCGCAAAAGAACAATTGTTTCGTTAGCTGTGTGGCAAGTGGCACCGTCCTGCTGAAACCACCATCCATATCTTCCAATTCGGGCCATAAAAAGTTCGTTATCATCTCACGATAGCGAACACCATTCACAGTAACTGCCTGACCGGCCTCTTTTTGGAAAAAATACGGCCCGATGATGCCGCCAGCACATAAACCGCACCAAACAGTCACTCTTTGTGGGTGCATTGGTTTTTCGACAGTCACTCTTGGATTCTCATTCGCCCAAATGCGGCAATTCTGTTTATTGACGAATCCACTGAGGTGAAAATGTGCCTCATCACTGAAGATGATTTTCTTCGAAAATTGATCATCATTTTCATAATAAGTCTGGATAACTTTAACACGTTGTTGGATTGTGTATCTCCCAATGGTTCAAATTGAGTAAATCTGAAATAGAGAAATGTCAAATAAAATTTGGAAAAAAACTTGGCGTTTAGGTGTGGTTCACATTCAACATCGGCCCTTGAAATTTAACCACCCGATACAAATATTTCAAATGCTGCCCAGCCCTGCCTGGAGCTATAGCTGAGTGTGCCCGAATTCATGACCCTCATCAATATTCCATCGTGTCAGCAATTGCTATAGTTTATGCCATTTCCGGGCTGTAGCAGTTTTTGCTGGTACTGCTGTACTTTCTTGTGTTTAACACATATTTGCTAACTTGCAATATTGGGCCTGAGCCCAATATTCTTTTGATTTGTTATTCAGGCAGCAGTTGATGGTTGCTGGTTTTCAGTATTATTGGCTGGGGGAAGAAGTGAGTTCTGACTCACAACAACGTTCCATATGAACTTTTAAAGCTATATAATGTTTATAAGGATAACACAAACAAATATCATCAGCAACAAAAAGAGATTCATTCTATGATTAAGATAAATAATAAATAAAAGTGGACCTAACACACTGTCTTGTGTGTTTGGTTCACTTTTTTGTTTTTTTTATTTATTTATTTTTTTTTAATGAAAACTTCATATGCTTACACAATAAATAAACAAATAAGACAATACAATTTTAGGTTTTTCTTAATATACACAGTCCCATAGTCGAACACTGGGTTATA
The DNA here is from genome assembly GCA_914767995.1 of Thecocarcelia acutangulata. Classification (NCBI taxonomy): domain Eukaryota; kingdom Metazoa; phylum Arthropoda; class Insecta; order Diptera; family Tachinidae; genus Thecocarcelia; species Thecocarcelia acutangulata. The sequence goes on from OU612095.1 coordinate 71,292,760, forward strand.
TTACTTATGTACGATAACACATTTTCTTTTAAGAATTAAATATATACATTTCTACAAAATATATATTAGTTATAATTAGTATGTAAAGAAAAATTGAAAAAAATTTTACTAATATATCGCAAAAGTTAAAAGTCTTTTTTGTTGTTTTTAGGCTTTTTGAAATTTAAGCCACCTGCACCACTGTATGCTTAAAAATTGTAACAAAGGTGTGGTAAAACCTTTATATTCTTTCCGTTGGCGCTTTTTTTTAAATTTTTTTTTGTTTAATTTATAGTCTTCAATTGTTTTTAGCGTTTTGGTATTTTTCACCATATAAAGTCAAATTTGTTTGCAGAGTTTTCAAATCAAAAAAGAACCGGCCAATCAAAGTTCTAATTGTATACACAATTTAGAAAAATTTGTTAAGTTAACATGTGTATGTATATAGATTTACACATACATACTTACATATTTAAATGTATGCATTTGTGTGGTATACGAGTAATACGTGCTAAAACTAACAATTGCTTAAAAATATGAAAAAATGCATTTAGTTTATAAAATAAAAATCTTAAAAATATTCAATCAACTTTTTCTTAAAACAAATCTTAATTACAATCAGCAAATAATAATAAAACAAAACAAATTTATTTATCTGTGTCAAAATATCTTAAATGTAGTATTTGAAAAATGAAAGATGTGTTTTTTTCCATTCAACAATGATGCATAAATTTAATTAAACCGAAAAAAAACAAATCTTGAAAATGGAAAGCCATCTGTGCTGTAGAAGAAAGTTGATGAAAAAAGTCATGTGGAAATATTGAATATTACAATACGGCAAACAATCCAAACAAGATCATGCCACAAGCTGCAAGCATTCTTCTAAAACACAGACGCTCGTTAGGTTGCCTCAAGTTTGTCAGAGTTGCAGATGTTGCTGATATAGTTCACATTTTCGAGTCATTAATGTGTCTGCATTTGTTTAATTGAATTTATTTTATGTCAACAACTAGAAAAAACCACAAACTTTATTTTTGTTTGTTTGTCTTCTTGGAACAAAAGTTTTCACAGTCACCCACCCACCGACACCCACATGCTTGGAAATCCACACAATTAAGATGTCATGATGTAAATATTGAAATGCGAAATAAAATGAAAGTGATACAGTGACATTGAAATGGTACAATACATTTTTTCACTTCTTTCTTAATAAACTAAAATATAATGCAATCGTGATCTACCACAATTTATCTTGAATAGTAATAAAACTAAATTAGACAACAAAACGAACCTTTTTTAATGAAGAAAATATATTTTATGTAAGCGAGTAATATCGGTTTTAAAGCCAACAAAACATAGAAAATACGAATTTATATCATTTATACATATAGGGGTGGTCCAACCATTATGCTCGATGTTAAATGTAAATCACACCTTAACGTGAAGTTTCTTTGCTGAACTTAACTTGACATTTGTTTATTTTGTTATGACGAACTGTTTGGAATCTTCCGGTTGCAGGTTTTGCCTTGGCGTACACCAAACCAGGGCACTCTACCCTGCGTCCTGGAGCATAGAGGGGAAGAAGTATTGCGTTTGGTGTACTAAATAAAACTCTTGAAAGCCAGATGACTTATGTTGTGTTGGACTTTCGAAATCCTCACCAAGGGTTAGTTGGCACAACGGGGATGGGCAGAGCCTTCGGGAGGTTTTGCTTGCAGATCACCTAGGGGGTGGTCATGGTTGAGGTCATGCCTATCGTGGCTGTAACGTTCTGGTTGTAGTTTAAACCTAAAATCACAAGTAGTAGGGGTATTAGTTTCCCTGATAACTATGGTGCAATGCTGGTTTTTGGGGGCTATTAACACTCCGAGGTGCTGTTGTCTCGCAACAGTTTACCTGTATTATAAGTAACCATTGACTCCCTGGGAATTTGCATACAGGAGGAGTTATATGGCCCGAAGTTTTTAGCAAGGGGGTGATTAAATTTTTGGTTTAGCGACTGGCGATTTTTTTTTTGGCGATTTAAAACTCATTTGGCGAAATAGTTGACTATTTTTGCATTCTTTGTAATATAAGTAACCATTGACTGCCTGCGAATTTGCATACAGGAGGAATTAGGGGATTATCAAAATAGCCAATTTTTGGTTTAGCGACTGCCGATATAAAAGTCATTTGGCGAAATAGTTGACTATTTTTGCATTCTTTGTGTTTTAAATCTGGCATTCCTATATTATCAAATATATTCTGCGTTGTTAACTCGGGGCGTTTCGCACCGTTTTTGGTGCTTTTAAAATTTTTTTGTGCAAAAAATTCCTTTGCCGATGTGCGGTGCGCTCGGTTTTTTGAAACGGTGTAAGATGTACTTCACTCCATCCGACCTCCTTACTATTTATACCACCTACATTCGACCGAAAATGGAATACAACTCTCATGTTTGGGTCGGTGCCTCAAAGTCTATTTTGGGGTTGCTCGACGGTGTGCAGGTGATGGCGAAGAAGCTCATCGGTGGCAGTAGGGTATCCAACTCCATTGACTCACTGGTGCATCGTCGCAGTATAGGGTGCGTTACTCTGTTTTATCGTTACTACAATGGGTTTTGCTCTGACGAGATTAGGGATCTTGGTCCTGAAACTCGCACATTTCTACGTAACACGCGTTCGTCGTCCAGAGCTCATCCATTTGTGGTCGATTGCTCAGGGAATCGTACAACGCATTACAGAGAGGGTTAGTTTTTCAGCCGTACGCTTCGCCTATGGAATAAGTTGCCCACAGACGTGTTTCCTGTCTGTTATGACGTCGGAAAGTTCAAGTCAAATGTTCACAAACACTACTCCCTCTTTCCCCCTCCTCATAACCTATTTTCCTAGTTCTGGTACAATGCGCTGCATATGTAGCGGTCATCTCCTGAATACCGGTCCAAGATAAAAAAAAAAAAAATTTGCCAATTTTCTTTTCCGCTACATGCATTTTTTATTATAAGAATTCTTACAATCATCAATGGAGACAGACTGCCAATTAATTCTTCAATTTTATTTCGCTAATAATTGTATTTGAGTTTATAAAAATAAAAAATCTGAACCAACCCCTTTAGTCCAGGTGAAAAATTTAATAAATACTGTTTGATTTATTGAAAAGAAATAATAACCCGCTTTTTTATTTCTTTTCCCGCAACTCGTTTTAATTAACCAATCCCGAGTTAATTATAGCCCCAATTCTGGTTTATAGGAACCAGAATTGGTTAGCACAAATTTGCTTATTTTTTAACCCAGTAAATTTGCATATTTTGTTCAGAGGTCATTACCGAAACAAATACTATATTGATCTATTATGAGATTATGTTGAAAAATAAAACGCAAACAGCCCTCGTATAGAAAATTGATTTTAGCAAGACATTTACATTTTATTTCACTAGTCTATAATATTTTGCTTGAAGCAAAATTCCAAGTCCCTGATTTGAACTGTGATCATTTAATTACCTGCATTTTGTTGAAAAAATCTTCCGCATTGTTTCCTCAACGATCAGCATAAATATCATTAATTTCATTCGAGTTAAAAATTTTTTGTTTGTTTTTAAAACTCAATCAATACATATTTCAGGTAAGTTGAAAATGCCATAGAAAACTAATTAATGAACAAAACCGGCACCTTTTTTTAAAGACATTTCTACAAACGATTAAGACATTTTTCTTCAACAAAATTGGATTTAATAATAATGAATGTTTAAATAAAGTAAAATAAAATAAAAACAAATTCACACACAAATTACTTTTACTATTTAAAGTCATAAATTGAGTAGAATTTGTTTTGCATTGATTTTGATTTATACTTCTTAAAGTGATTGGAGTTTTATTTTTTTGAAGCAAAAGCGAAAACGCCTTTAAATGTTTTAACAATTCTGTTGAATGGAAAAAATATTATGGTGCGTAATCAATCGATAAATATTTTGTAGGCTGGGCTTTTGACTGATTCTTTTGAGGTGTTAAAAGAGTTATGAACAACTTGAAATACGTTTCAAATAAAAATACCAAAAACTCACACTGAAGTGTCAAATTGTCAACAAATTGAAACATAAAACGTGTAATTAATTTTATTATGGAGATAAAATATATTCGATAACAGTTTTTTTTTTCATAAAGTTGTGATTTTTTGCATAAAAAAGTGGATTATTTATCTTAATTTGTGTTTAATAAAATTAAAAGCATATTAAAATTATCCTGCAGATAGAATATCAGAAATTATCGCGAAGTAGAGTACTCCATAGACAGGTTGTTCTTTTAGAGTTTGGAGAACTCTGGCAGTTGTTTACCAAATCATCATGAACCAAAAAAACGCTTAATAATTCCGGCAAATAATATTTTTTTTTATCAATACCGGCAATGACATAATCGTTTTACCCAGTGTACTATTCGAATCTTAATGGACCAACATAGCACTCAACAATTCCGCAAATAATAATTTTTTTTATGAATACCGGCAATAACATAATCGTCTTACCCAGTGAACTATTCGAAGTGTGGTGATTGCCTCAATGGACGAGTTGATAGAGTGTCTGATCAACACTCTAGATACCTTAGATTCAATTCCTTAGATTCCTGCTAAATACTCTAGGTGCAGACAAGCAAAAGCTTTGCATTCAGTTTCCAATGCATTCGACTAAAAATAATTTGAAACACTTCAATTAAAGCGTGAAACTTTTCCATCTTTTTATGGAATTATTTGAAATCAAAATTCAATTTCAACAAGCTAACAACCATCAATGCATTAAAGGAAGAGATTCAATGCTGCATTAACAAAATTCAGCCACATTTATGCAAAACTTACTGGTTATATCGAGCTTTCTCAGAGACCGCTCTATAGGAGTTGTTATGGATGGGTTTTCATCATACGAGTTTTAAATAAATTGTGCGGTACCGCAAGGGTCCGTTCTTTCTCCTACCCTATTTCTTATTTTCCTAAACAACCTCCTATATCTAACTTCTAATCCTATGCACATTATCGTGGATGACAGCAGCATTTGCCATTCCTACTCTTTCGGTTATAGGCCTAGCCTATCCGAGATCATTGCCAAGAGGCAAAAGATGCATGACTTACTGAACAGTGATCTCCTATTAATCTCCGAATGGGACCGTAAGAACAGGGTCAGCTTTAATGCCCCTAAGACTCAGTGTTGTTTATTAACGCAAAAACAAACGATTGCAGAAGCTGTTTCATCTATAATCATGGATGGTATAAATATTGAAGAATCGGATGCTCTGAAGATACACAGGCGGTTCGGAAACTTCTTAGCCTATCAATCAAAGAGAATAAATAGTTTTTGAAAACTATTTTAATTTTTCAATATAATCTCCTGAAACTTCAATACACTTAGCCCAACGCTTTTTTAGCAATTCTATCCCTTGATTAAAATAGTTTTCCTCAAGGTCTTCAAAATAGTGGTTTACAACTGTAATTCCATCTTCATTTGAGGTAAAACGCTTGCCAGCAAGCAATTTTTTTAGATTTGAGAGCAGGTAAAAGTCACTGAGAGCTAAATCGGGGAAATAAGGTGGGTCATCAAGCAACTCGTACTTTAATTCGTTGATTTTAGCCATTGTTAAAACACTCTTGTGCGCTGGTGCGTTGTCTTGATGAAAAATTATTTTTTTTTGTGTTGTAAGCCAGGACGTTTTTCTCGAATTTTTACATTTAATTGATCTAAAAGGTTGCAATAGTACTCTGAATTTATTGTTTTACCATTTTGAAGATAGTCAATCAATAAAATACCTTTGAAGTCCCAAAAAAACGTTGCGATAACCTTACCAGCCGATTGAATTGTTTTTGCCTCCTTTGGGGCACTTCCTCCAGCTTCAGTCCATTGTTTGGACTGTTCTTTTGTCTCTGAAGTATAGTGGTGGATCCATGTCTCATCAACAGTTATGAAACGACGCTTAAAATTCATTTTATTTCGCTTAAAACGATCCAAACAAGCTTGAGAAATGTTCATTCCATGCAAAATTAAATGGACTCAATCATTTGAGATGCCCTTGGTATTAGCTATTCCACGCACTTTTATTCGTCGATCATTTCATACCATATTTGGCTACAATTTTTGTTGCTGTTGCTGTTTTTGTTCGTCCACTACGTGGTTTATCTTCAATGCTTGTACGACCACGTTTAAATTCAACACAATTTTTTATTGTTGCATATGAAGAAGCACTTTCACCTAATACATTCACCATATCATTATGAATTTCTTGTCCCTATAAACCTTTTTTTATGTAGATATTTAATGACACCACGCATTTCTAATTTCTCCATTGTAAAAAAAATCGCGGATGCGTCTTTTGTGAACACCTGTTTCTATATGAAGGAGTTACCAGATCGAAACAAAATTTAACATGTGTTCATAGCAGAGATGTTTTCATAGCAGAGAAGTCTCCAAAACACTTAACTTTTTTCTGTTTATACCGAGCTTTTTGTGCTAGGCTTAAAAGTTTCCGAACCGCCCTCGTACAGTGTGATGTTCGCTGAAGTGACCACATTTTTCATATCTCTGAAGAAGCATTCAAGTGCCTTGGGTTTTTGAAATGGTGTAAGATGTACTTCATTCCATCCGATCTACTTGCTATTAATACCACCTATATCCGACAACTCTCATGTTTGGGCTGGCGCATCAAAGTCTATTTTTCGACCGTGTACAGAAGTGAGCGAAGAAACTTATCGATCGCACCTTATCACTGAAGCATCGACGCAGTGTAGGGTGCTTTATCCTGTCCTATCGTTACTACAATAGATATTGCTCTGACGAGATTAGGGATCTACTTCCCGAAATCCGCACATTTCTACGTAATACGCGCTCATTGCCCGGGGCTTATCCATTTGTTGTTGATTGCCCGGTGAACCGTACAATGCATTACAGATAGAATTCGTTTTTCAGCCGTCGCTTCGCCTGTGGAATAAGTTGCCTGCAGACGTGTTTCCCATCTGTTATAACATTGGAAAGTTCAAGTCAAATGTTCACAAACACTACTCTCACTTTCCCCCTCCTCCCAACCTATTTTCCTAGCTCCGGTACAATGCACTGTATATGTAAGAGCTATCCACTGAGTACTGCTGAAAGACAAAAAAAAAAATTGTAAGGTACTTCACTCCATCCGATCTCTTTACTATTTATACCACCTATATTCGAACGAAAATGGAATACAACTCTCATGTTTAAGCCGGTGCCTCAAAGCCTATTTTGGGGTTACTCGACCGTGTGCAGAAGAGGGCCAAGATGCTTATCGGTGGCAGTAGGGTATCCAACTTTTTTGACTCACTGAAGATTCGACGCAGTGTAGGGTGCGTTACTCTGCATTCATCGTCCAGAGCTCGTTCATTTGCGGTCGATAGACCGGGGAGTTGTGCAACGCATTACAGAGAGAATTCGTTTTTAGCCGTACGCTTCGTCTGTGGAATAAGTTGCCTGCAGATGTCTTTCCTGTCAGTTAAAATGTTTAAAAGTTCACGTCAGATGTTCACAAATACTACCAGAATATTTTAAATATAAATATATAATTTTTTCTGATTGAACCTCTTAACACACAAAAAATTTGTTTTAACAATTATGTACAAATAAAACATCTTTTCAAATAAATCCTTTTCTGTCTCGATCAAAAAATTTTGTCAGCACTTTAATAAATATTTATTTTATAAAGTTTTGCTACGAGTTTCTGTTGTTATTTCGAAGTTTTAACATTTATTTACCATTTTCAAACTGGATCTGATGTATAATACCACTTCAAAGGAAAACACTTGTTTTGAGGAAAACTTGCCGAAGTGTTTCCACTGATATATGAAGTGTTTTTAATTTCGAATTTTCGAAGTTAATTTGACGTTAGGCTATTTATAAAATTTAAAAGGCTAGTTTTTTAAAACTCTTCTATTTCACTATAATGTACCATACAGACGAGGAAACATGACGATATTTCTTTAATGTTCCCTCGTCTGAAGCGATGTTTCTTATTTTCGATTTCCAAAATATCAAAATTGTTGATATTTTGCATGTTTCCGAAATAAATAATGTTCCCTGGTCAGTATTGATGTTTTCCGTTTTTGCTTCTTTAGTTCATTAAAGCAGTCATGATGTTCATGGTTTTTAAGTAGCCTAGCAAAGAAATAAAGTTTTTGGTTTTTACTCGTAATAGCTTTTATCCATTTAAGCTTTCAGAAAGGAGTTTGTTCAATCGGCTCTATCAAATTGGGGCAGTTTCGTATAAGTAGGATAGGCAATAATGGATTTATGGATTAAAGGATCATGTTTAAAAAAATCTGATTCTATTCTTATACTAAATTTTTCAGCTCTTTGAAAGAATTTTCCTTAAAGATATATTCGTATATTATTTTAAAAATAAAAACAAAATTTCTTACAGCATTTTGCTTTCGCCGATTATATTTACTAGTGTAGTATTGTAGTATGGAATAATTATGCTTATTAAAAATAAAGAAACATAGGTCAAGACTTCATTGTAATATGAATGGTACTCATAAGGCAATACATCTGGTCCTAAAATTAAAAATAAAAAGACTATTGCGAGTCAAATCATAGGTAAAAACATATGCTGTTGCTTTCCTCAATTTATTTTGATTTTATTCATTATTTTGTGCTGCAGAGCACTTATGCCGTTAAGCGATGGTGCCAATGGTTTTGAACTAGATCTGCGGTATTATCCTTGCCAACAAGAGCGCCAGAAAAACAGCTAAATAGTCTGCTTTAGCCGGAGCATAGTGTACGAGTGTACAATCGTATTTGCTGCTGACTAATATGAAACTTCTATAAGATAGTGGTTAGCAAACTCCATTCCATAAAAACTTTTATCGACAATATACTTACGTAAATCTTAAAATGTTTTTATTGTTATTTATTTTCTGTTCTTTCGTGTATTATAAACATGTACATGAAGAAACAAATCTTTGCTGAATGATAAATTATCATGAAGAAAGAATATAAAATTTTGTGAAAATGAGTGAATTTACTTAATTGTGAATAAATTCGAAAATAATCAGTCGATTTTTATGGTCGATATCTCGTTTTGTTGCTATTATTTTTTGTGGCTTTGTAATAGAATAATGAGTCTGAAATTTTTTTGCCGTTTTCTATTTTTCATGATTTTTTTAAAACAAAAATTTTTGCCATTTTTACGTAAAAAATATATTTTTTTCTTAAATTTTTTATTATAACTCCGAAGCTGTTCATCCGATTAAAGCAAAAGGTATAGACGGATTAAAGTCTATGTAAATCTTAATTTTTCTGATTATATTTGAATAATATCCGATTAGCCGTTTTTGAGTTATCACTAATAATGTGAAAAAGCGGCTAAAAAAAATGCAATTTTACAAAACAATTTTTTAAAAAAAAATCTATCCATAGAATTTAAAAATTTTACCATTTTTGTACAAAGGTAGTCATGATACATCAAAATTGTATAGTGGTTTTAAAAGCATATGAAATTTTTTTTATTTTGTTGCGTTGTGTAATATATGTACATCCATTTTGAATTTTTATTTTAAATCGAGCTGCTGAATTTTCATCAGCTTTTGCATTACCTTATCACAGCTGAGCATAAAAAATAAAGCTAAAAAACCCAACGCGTTTAAAAACAGCTAAAACTTTTAAAGCTAAATAAAAAAACAAGTAAGAGTGTGGAATATTCGGCTGGGCCGAATATAAAATACCCTTCACGATAGTCTCATATATGTATAGTATATTTAAAAATGTGAACAAAATATGCTCGGTTATATATGAACCGATATCGGAATTTTCTATTTTCTTATTTTAGTAACCTTCTTTTATAACGAGAATTGCTTTTCAGCAAAAAAAAAAAAAAAAAAAAAAAAAAATAATTTTAATGGAAAAATCCGTTCAGATTATATCTCGGGTATATATGGACCGACATCGGAAATTTTTATTTTCCATATGTATATAACCTTACTTCATTACCAGAACTGCTTTTGAGCACAAAAAAGTTGTTTAAGCATTTTCATTAAAAACCCGGTCTAGGCTATATCTCGGGTATATATGGACCGATATCGGAAATTTTCATTTTGCATATTTATATAACCTGATTTTATTACAAGACCAAAAACAAAAAAAGTTGTTTCAGTTCGCTTACGCGACATTTTCATGAAAAACCTGGTTCAGGCTATATCTCGGGTATATATGGACCGATATCGGAAATTTAAATTTTTTGTATTTTATCATTTCTAAAACTGCTTTTGAGCAAAAAGTTATTTAAGTTCGCCTACGCGAGATTTTCAAGACAAACCTTGGCTATATCTCGGGTATCTATGGACCGATATCGCAAATTTTTATTTTCCATATTTATATAACCTTATTTCATTACTGCAACAGCTTTTGAGCAAAAAAAGTTGTTTAAGTTTGCTTACGCAACATTTTCATGAAAAACCCGATTTGGGCTATATCTCGGGTATATATTGACCGATATCTGAAAAAAATTTTTTGTCTTTTAGTCACCATGCTTAATGAATGTGTGAAGTTTGAAGCAAAACAAACATTTTTTTTCAAACATTTCCATACAAAATTGCAAAAAAATGGCTTTTTTCGGAATTTTGTATATATCTCAGCTATATGTAAACCGATATTACTGAATTTCAATAGCAAACCCATGAATCGATGGGATAAAAGAATGGTGAAAGAAAAAAGTTTCTAAGTCTAATGGTTTTCTCAAAAACATCGCTTAATAGACTGTTCCATTAATTCTGAATCAGAATATACATACTTTATAAGGTCGCAAAAAAACTGTAGAAATTACAAAGGGAATCACAAAGTTATATATACCCTATACATTTTTGTGAAGGGTGTAATAAGCTAAATTGAGTTAAAAATAACCTAACGTGGTCACGCAGTACATTTCTTGGTGAATGAGTACGTTAACACATCAAATTCTCGTAGTTAGCGCGATGTAAATTAACATGGAATTTAAAAGCCAATATCAGACTACAGCTGTCAGTAATCCACATTTCTTTCAGAATTACTAATACGTGGGTCAAACCGAACGCAATACGAGTAGATGAGTTATTACTAATGGAGCAAACAAAAAAAAATATTGCGCGTAAAGTGCTAATGAAATAACTTATTTCTTTTTTAAGCTTTTCGTAAATATTATCATTTGTTTGTAAATATTTTTTATAGCAGACCACAAAAGCGGCATTTTAATATCCTCATTAGTCTCCATATGTTAGTTTTTATTGCCTACAAAAAATTTCATTCTAATTTGTATAACTTAATTGTCTGACGTAAAAAATAACTAGACTTTAAATATTTCATTATCACAGTTTTTGTTTGATTTATTATCTCTTTGAACCCCATATTATTATTATTATAGTCGTACTGTAAAAGGCTTATTTTACTAACAACGTTTTGTCATAGCAACGACTAAAAAAAAAGAAAAGTAAAATCATAAGAACCGATCGAAACTCAAGTCACATACTGGCTCTTAGCGGCTCTATTAACACATGCGTTAATTGTTAACAAACTGAGAGACACCAAAATGCATTTAAATCATAAGTTAAACAACTGTTAACTATTTTAATAGTCAACATTAAAATACTTTTATTTATAATAAACTAAACAAGTATTTAATGGCTTGATAAGAGTTGGTAATAAATCAATTTATTCACCCGAATGACAAAGAAAGCCAATCAATACGAAGAACGTGATAAATATTTAATTTATATAAAGTTTTTTTTTTTGTTTTAATTAAATATTATGAATAATTTTTTTAGTTTATGTTTAATTTTGGAAGTAAGAATAAAAAAAAAGTCGATTGATGCGAACTGAGTTCAGTCACATGTGGAGCTATTAATCTATTAATATGGCAACAAATACCAAGTACGGAAATATGCATCTAGGGTGGATAAGTCTAGAAAAAATAATTTCTTTTGTGTTAAAGAAAAATGCAAATACTGTTCAGAAGGTGAATTTTAATTTTTTTCAAAATTATGTATTTTTTTTAAGAATTTTTTTATTTATTGAATCTTCAAAATGAACTAACAATAAGTATTCAAATCTTAAAACTAAATTTAAAATTAAAAAATGTGATTCTAAAATTAAAAAATGTGATTCTTAAGTCCGGCCAATGCTAGACAAATAGTTTTATTATGCGGGAGCTATTTCGGTAAAATCACCTACTGAGCAATCTGATGGTGGCAACGGTATCTCTTCTTTTAAGCCGAGTGTGGCCGCCAAAATTAAGTATATTGCGCTCAAGAGGGTTTGGATGAAGTTCCAGTTTACTGACATACCTCATCGCGTACTTAGAAAATTCCTCTTTTACCAGCGGAACACTCAGATCTTTATGAATTCGTGAATTTTTTACGTACCATGGAGCTGCAGTAATCGTTCGAAGAATTTTGTTTTGTCGCCTTTGAATTTTTTCAATGTTCGACGCTGAGGCGGTGCCCCATAACTGAATTTCGTAGCACCATATAGGCTTTAGTATTGCGTTGTATAACAAAAGTTTGCAATATAGTTTCAATGTAGAATTTCTGCCCATAAGCCAATTTAGCTGCGCTGCTTTTAGTTTTAACTGAGTGACTTTTGCTTCAATGTGAAACTTCCACGTTAGCCTACGGTCGAGGTGAATACCAAGGTACTTGACTTCACTGTGCTGCGGAATAGGTGAGTTGTTTATTTGGATAGGCGCACATGTTTGCTTACACAGAGTGAATGTGACATGAGTACATTTTTGTTAATTAACTTTTATTTTCCAAAGTTTCAACTATTTCTCTAATAATGAAATATACTGCTGCAAATTTCGTGAAGCTTCTTGATGGTTTTCATGAACACCCAAAAACGCTGTGTCATCTGCAAAGGTAGAAGTGTGGATTCCGGATGTTGTTGGCATGTCGGAGGCGTAAATCAAATATAAAGTAGGCCCCAGTATGCTGCCTTGGGGAACTCCTGCCCCGATTGGCTGAGTTGGGCTTATAAAGTCGCCTTCTCTGATAACAAACTTCCGCCCATATAAGTAGCTTTCCAGAAGCTTGTGTGTATTTGCAGGCAAGTTTAACTTTATTTTGTGCATCAAGCCGTCGTGCCACACTTTATCAAAAGCTTGAGAAATATCAATGAATAGAGCTGAGCAATACTTCTTCTCCTCAAAGGTCTGTCTTATGACATTGACTAGTTTGTGCGTTTGTTCTATGGTGCTATGCTTAGCCCGAAAACCAAATTGATGATCAGGGATACATTCCACTTTGTTCAATATTGGACTTAACTTCGCCATTCACAATTTTTCGAATAGTTTTGAAATTGTTGGTAAAAGACTTATTGGTCTATATGATTCTACCTTTGTCAGATCCTTCCCTGGCTTGGGAGTCATGGTAATCATTGAGACCTTCCACTCTTCAGGATAATACTCAAGGCGTAAAATAGCGTTAAAAATAAAAAAAGCAGAACTCTTCTTGCTACACGAGGTAGCTGCTCAAGCATTTTACCAGTAATTTGATCAATGCCTGGAGCTTTCCAGGGGTTTGTATTACCGATAACATTTTCGACATCTTGAAAGGCACAGGCGGTCTAGTAGCGTATGACGGTAATTCCGCTGTATTTTTCGTTGAATCATTTGTAATAAAAACGTTTCTCAAATGTTCGACATAGAACATTCGCTTTTCAGAATCGCTTCTTGCCCAGTCGCCAGTTGAAGTTCGTAAAGGTGGCTTACCTATTACGGGTCTTTTTAAACCTTTTGTCGCTTTCCACAAGGAATAATCAGATTGAGGAGTACCATCAAGGCTTTCCAGATATGTTTTAAGGGAAGCCATTCTGTGGACTTCGAGCAGATTTCTTAGCTGAGTTATGCATTCCCGTAGCCTAGTTTTAAGCTGGGGAGACCTGGGAAGTTGCCACTCTCTTCTGACTCTTCTTTTTTCTGACAGTAGTTGCTCAATTTCAGATGAATAAGTTCTATTGTTCTCATTTCTGGATCTTATATGACTAGTGGTAGCATGCTGTACGGCCAGTTTGAGGTTTTCAGAAAAGTCGTTAATTGACACATCAGTATCAAAATTATATATATATTATTATTATTATTTTTGTTTGGACCAGTACTCAGGGGATGACCCTTACATATGCAGCGCATTGTACTGGAACTAGGAAAATAGGTTATGATGAGGAGGAAAGAGGGAGTAGTGTTCGTGGAGGTTTAACTTAAACAATAACAACACGAAAGACTAAAACAAACTCTATTGCAGCATTTAAAATGTTGGAATTAAATTACTTAAAACCGATCAGTGCCCATTGTATATACCTTCGACACTGCTCAGATTAGGAAAATTTAGTCCAACGCCTTTCACACTACAAGGTAATGAAATGCGTTGAAAATAATATTAATATTGAATATATAAAGAAAACACGGACAACGGTGAAGAAAAGACAAAAAAAAAAAAAAAAAAAGAAACACGTGTACACATACTGCTACCTATTCCGGTGCACTTTGATTTCACACCCCCCTCAGTACTAGTCCATACTTGGACCAGTACTCACAGGATGACCCCTACATATGCAGTGCATTGTACCAAAACTAGGAAAATAGGTTATGAGGAGGGGGAAAGAGGGAGTAGTGTTTGTGAACATTTGACTTGAACTTTCCGACGTTATAACAGATAGCAAAAACGTGAGCAGGCATCTTATTCCACAGGCGAAGCGTACGGCTGAAAAATGAATGCTCTCTGTAATGCGTAGTGCGATTCCCCGGGCAATCGGCCACAAATGGATGAGCTCTGGACGATGAGCGTGTGCTACGTAAAAATGTGCGAGTTCCGGGAACAAGATCCCTAATCTCGTCAGAGCGAAATCCATTGTAGTAATGATAGAACAGAGTAACGCACCCCACACTACGTCGATGCTCCAGTGAGTCAATAGAGTTGGATAACCTACTGTCACCGATGAGCTTCTTCGTCCTCTACTGCACACGGTTTCTATTTTGTTCCCTACCAACACTCATAGAAGACCTGCCATAGCTGTATTTAACATCAATGCAATGCCAAATATCCTAATTTTTGACCCCATGACACCTTTCACCGCTGTAATGACAACCATTATATCATAAAAATGTTATACTGACATCATGCAAATGTTTTATCGGAATTCGTTTGATGTAAGCATGCGATCAATGCAATGACACTCTAATATAGAAGAAATGACTAAATGAATTCAATGTAATGACAAAATATTATCAATAGAATGACACACTGACATCAGACCAGCTATAATATGGATTCAATTTGATGTAAAAATCTCATTGATGTGATGGCTCATTGCCATCAAACATGTTATTTTTTATTATAACATTTTCAAAAAATCAATGAGAATTAAAAACTTTCTAATACTTTTTATGACTTTTTGTCATTAATATAATGTCGCATTATCATATTTTAATTATGTGTATGCTGCCTACGAGAAACTATTCTATTTCTTTGTCTCGTAGTCAGCGTTTTTAGCTTTGAAATTTCAAAACGCGCCGAAAATGGAAAAAAACGCGTTATTTGAACAAAATAGCACCGACTTTTAAAGTTTTAACTTTCATTTTAAAAACCTCTTTTAGATTTTAAGAAGTACAAAATTTTTATATGAAAAAAAACACGATAATGAAACAGCCTTTTAAGCGACTATTATACAATCAAACTTGGGTCTAACAGAACCACCTGGTGGCATGCCATCAAATTCGTTCGATAGCTAGAATTCGTGTTAGTCAAACTTGACCTCTAGTGCCACAATCTTCATTTGGACCTGTACAATTTTTTCTGTTGGTTGGAAAATCTGATATCAGCCATGTGGCAGCCGCTAATGTTGATACACCTTTGTTACATCTTCCATAACTTCATATCATATTGAATCACATATGCATTTTGTTAATTGCCCACATTGTTTGTACAGCGTTTGCTGTCTCTAAACTAGCGGTATTTATTTTTATTTATTAACATACATATTTTTGTATTTTAATATTCTCCGTACCCAGAGATGTATATATACATTTATTGAATTTTTGATGAACTATTTTATAATTTTTTTAATATGAGATGTATATAGATAGAAAATAATTAAATGCTCGGTGGCTTAGTGGTTAAAGCAGTAGATCATGATACGTCATGTCCCGAGTTCAAATCCCAGTGGGTGCTGATGAGTAGTGTAGCGACTACGAAACAGCTAGTTGTCCCCCAGCTAAAGATTTGATTATTATTTTTCTTGTCTTCTTCAATCAAAATTATTGATCACAGCAGATTTGTATTGTAAAAAATCTTTCTAAAGGAAAAAAAACTTAAGAAAGAAAAAACCTGAACTATAACCCGTTGTACAAATGTACAAACCAAAAATTTAATTTAAAAAAATTATACTCATGTCACATTCACACTGCGTAAGCAAACATGTTCGGCTATGCAAATTAACAATACACCTATTCCGCAGCAAAATGAAGTCAAGCACCTTGGTATTCACCTGGACCGTAGGCTAACGTGGAAGTCTCACATTGAAGCAAAAGTCACTCAGTTGAAACTAAAAGCAGCGCAACTAAATTGGCTTATGGGCAGAAACTCGACACTGAAGTTGGATTGCAAACTGCTGCTATACAGTGCAATTCTAAGACCTATATGGTGCTACGGAATTCAATTATGGGGCACCGCCTCAGCATCAAACATTGAAAGAATTCAAAGCCGACAAAACAATATTCTTCGAACGATTACTGCAGCTCCATGGTATGTAAAAAATTCACGAATTCCGCTAGTAAAAGAGGAATTTTCTAAGTACGCGATGAGGTATGTCAGTAAACTGGAACGCTAAACTCTCTTGCGTGCAATATACTTGGCGGCGGAGTGTGGCTTAGAAGAAGGTTTACCGTTGCCACCATCAGATTGCTCCATAAGTGATTTTACCGAAATAGCTCCCGCATAATAAAACTTTTCGTCTAGCATTGGCCGGATTTAAGTAATAAGCACATTTTTTAATTTTAAGTTTAGTATTAAGATTTGAATACTTATTGTTAGTTCATTTTGAAGATTCAATAAATAAAAAAAAAATGCTTAAAAAAGTTAGTTCCAGTTCGACAGATCTACTCAGAATACGTAATACAAAAAAAAAAATTAATATAAGTATAAGTGCTGTTTACAGAACACAGACGGGCAACTCGTCTAAAAAATTTGTATGAAAACCTGTTAAAAAATTTAGTGATTTGCATAAACATTTTCTAGACTAGCTGTTTGTTTATCCCTGTTCTGTAAATAACAAAGTTAATAAACTCACTAAGATTTTCGTAGGTTAAATCTTTTATTTTATTTCATAAAATTTCTTTCATTGTTTTGTTAAATATTGCAAATCCATATTGCAACACTCATTTACGAAATGTGTCACTTGGTCTTTGGCAAGCAAGACAATCTTTTTACCAGCTAACAAACAGACAAACAAACAATATGTTGTGAATTTTGTATATTTGTTGCCAGGAATTGCTAATTCAATATTACAAATATAAATATATATGCAAGTATTTTTAGTAGAAGTCATTAAATGTTGTTTGCAGAAATCTTTTGGCATCATTTAAAGTGTAACTCTTTTTTTATTGTGACAGAGCAGTGGAGCTCAAAACTGCGTTAACAAGAAAAAAAGCCATATAAACCAAAATATGTTAAACTTGTATTTAATTGTAAGGCCGATTACAGACTTTACCAGAAATTGCACGATAAAATGAACTAGTAAAGGATGTTTTTATAGAAGTATAAAGCTTTGAAATGAAATAAATAATAGTTGAGTTTCTTAAATTGGAATGAAATTTACTTTATTCGAAAAATAATCTTCTAGCTTTGTTTAAAATATAAATATTTTCAAGTATGAATTTTGAACTAAAGCTTAGTTAGCTTATGCATTTCAACATAAAATATTGAATTATATACTATGAAGTTAAAATATTATTAAAGTACTGTATGTTATAACATAATTTTCTCATATCATGAAGTAGCGAATAATTAGTCTAGTTTATTGTGAATTATTATTATTAAAAAAGAGAGTCCTTAAAGCAAAAACGAAGTGTATGTACACACTTAAGAACGAAGCGTCAATAAAGCCACACATTAAAGTCGAAAGATTACGTTTTTTTCTTCCACGAGGATTTAACTTTTTAAACGTCCCCCTAAAATATTAAGAAAAGCGGTAGGCAATCTAATTTAGGGGTAAACCTACAGTCCACTCAACTCTAATTATCAAACCCCTAGATATTTTGATAAACCGCTTGCCGCAATTCTTCAGGCTTTATAATATAAATATTAGTTCTGGCATATAACCACCAGGCATAGTTTTATCTGGAGGCCAACATTTTGATGACTTTTCCAACATTTCTCGCCATATAACGGCATTAATGCGGCGAATATTGACCACCAAGTGGATAGTCATTTAGGGCTAATTGGCGCAGTCTAGCGATTTCACATATCCCCTAATTAATATGGTTAGATATAACATAGTGTAGTTGTTCACAACTATAATATGTTCCGTATTCTAAGCTTTTTCCTTTGTATGTTAATTAATTAAACAAAAACCACACAACATGTCTTTTATTAAAAATAAATAAATAAAACTAAGCAGAAAATAATTTATTCACTGACAAGAAAATAATTTATTCACTGACATGCAATCAGGGTTTCGACCCAAGCACAATTGTACTACTGCACTAATTGAAGTCACCGAAGAAATTCGCGGCTACATTGGTAGTGGAAATATTGCATTGCCAGTGATTTTGGATCATTCCAAAGCATTTGATATGGCCAATCACAGTATGCTGCGTGTTAAATTATTAGAGGTGTTTAATTTTACCTCCTCTGCAACTGATCTTGTCTCGTCATATCTAAATAATCGGTGTCAGTATGTCTGCTCAAATACCAAATTATCCATGTCGCTGCCAGTAGCCAAAGGCGTTCTTCAAGGCTCCATTTCAGGGCCTCTATTGTTTACAGTTTATATAAATGACTTGCCAAGCCAATTAGTACAATGTAACATTCATATGTATGCCGATGATGTCCAAATTTTATATTTGTAGTGAAGCAGAGAAGATTGCCGAAAGCGTTTTAAAATTGAATACGGATTTATCGAAAATTAAGGCTTGGGCAGCAGCAAATGGCTTATGTTTACATCAAAGTGCCTTGTAATTGCCAGAAACACCACACACTTAACTGTTGAGCCCAATATAATATTAAATTCTGAAAAAATTGTTATTATTAGGAAGACGAAAAACCTAGGCTTTATAATAAATTCTTCGCTAACATGGTCTGATCGGTGGCATGTCATAACGTCCAGTGACATAAAATCCATGGACCTTATGACACACTTAAAAGTGTCAGAAAGTCCATGGACGTTAAGACAATTTCAAAAGTGACATATATTATAAAATCCGTGGACATTATGGCACTTTGCAGAGTGTCATAACTTCCATAACTTAAGTAATAATCATATCAAATAATGGAAAATTTTAATTGTAATACTTTCATCATAACTATATACGAATATATGAACGTTAGGTATACAAAGAGAAAAAAGACGTTCTTTAATTTTTGTCAGCGAACGATAATGCATATCACGTTGAATTGTGGACATACCGTTGTCAAACAGTGAACGTACCGCCGTCAAATTGCAAATAGATGGCACAAAAATACCGGTATTAAATTGAGAATGTCTTATTGTCAATGAGATCGTTTTGTTCAACTAAGAACTAAAGAAAAATCGGCGCCGATTTTTCCTTCATACTTCCTTTATGAGTAATCAAGCAATACAAAGTAATAAAGATTATCAAATTAAAAAAAAAAAGATATTGGAGAAGAATGCGAATCAGAAACAAAAGATATCAAAGAAAATGCTATCAACATCAATAGTCAGGTGACAGAAATCTTAAAATGCGTTGTATGCATGGCAGAGCCAAGAAATGTCTTATTAACGCCTTGCAAATATTTTACAATTTGTTCTCCTTGTTTTCAAAACTTGGACACTAAATCTAAGAAAAGTAATTCAACATTGCTTTGCCTTTACTATAGACAAATTTTTGAAAGTAATATACTCCTAAATATATTTCAATAAAAAATGACATAATGTCCATTTACAAAGTGCCACTATGCCCATGGACACTATGACATTTTCAAAAGTGTCATACTGTCCATGACATTATGACACTGGACATTATGACATGCCACCGTCTGATCATGTAAAAACTGCTACAGGGAAAGTATTTGCGATGCTTCGTTCATTATGGGCAACTCAGCATGCAACACCGATAAATATACAGATGACTTTGGCTAAGACCTATCTAATACCGACATTAATGTACGGTAGCAAAATTTTTGCGAGCAGCGATCAAAAAAGCAGCAGAAAATTAACTTCTGCTTATAATCCTGTTCTTAGATATGTTTTCAATTTGGGGCGTTTTTCTCATATCACATCTTACGAGACTAGATTTTATGTTGTGCGTTTTTGTGATCTGTTAAAAATTCGTTGTATTCTACTGTTACATAAAATTATTTACACTGGTGTACCGTCATACTTGTTTAAACGTCTTGCTTTTACGCAATCAAGGAGGAACAAAAACCTGCTCCAGATACGATTTAAAAAGTTTATATTTGAATGACAATTTTTTATTCACACCATACGATTATGGAACTCAATACCATCGTTCTTACTAACCATTAGCAATGTAATGTAGTTTAGGAAATGTCTATTCAATTTCTGTACTAAAAGTTAAAAACTTGTTGTTAAATTGCAAAATTATTTAAATTTTTTTATCAATTGAGTTTTTTTATTCGCTATATTAGCTTCTAACATTGATACCAATAAAAAATTATAAATAGCTTGTTTTCTATGTTTTCCAGCTGTCTATATATCGACATTTCATAGGAGATACCCTAATCATCAGTAGACTATGGAAATTTTTGAAAGATTTTCTCAAACATTCAACTTTATATCCCAACAATCTAAATAAATTTTGAGAACTTAAAAAGAAAAATGTTCTAATAATATCTGTCAAATATATGGTCTTCAAAGAACAACTTTGTTCAATATTTTGCACAAAGATTTGCATTTGTTTCCATTTAAGATTCAGTTGACACAAGAGCTTCTTCCACAAGACCAATTACGTTGTCGTACATATACCAATATGATGTTACAGCCCTTGACAATCCCGATTTTCTTGAAAAAATTACGAGTGACGAGGCACATTTTTATTTAAATGGATATGTCGTTTCTAGGTAATGGAAAACTCTCAAATTACTCATCAGTCACCTTTGCATCCGTTAAATTTGGCGGTCTGGTGTGCAATTTGGTCAGAAAAAATCATTGGACTTTACATCATTGAAAATGAAAACGACGTAATGGTAACTGTGAATGGGGAGCGATATCGCGATAGGATTTAAAACTTTTTAACACCACAACTGCATGCTTTGGGCTTGATTAAAAGGTGGTATCAACAAGACGGTGCCGCATCACATACAGCAAGGATTACAATGGACAATTTTTCACAACAAGATATTTCAATAAATGGTGATGTTGATAGGCCTCCACGCTCGCCTGATCTGACTGTTTCGGACTTGGACACAGAAAAGGGACAACCGTAGAGAATAGGAATGTCGATCTTTTTTGCTGACAGCTCTTATCAGCATGCTGGAAAATAATAAAGCTCCACCCGCTGGAATATGCCTAAGAAAAATGGTTTACAGAGTGCATTTGCATTAGTATCAAGGAACCTGTGGCCACATATCAACTGTGAGATACCTAGATGTCACTTTAGACTTACAGTAGCAGTCATCACTAGACATTGCGCATTTGGGCACCATGCTAGGTAACTGGGTTTACCCTATAACGACTTTTGCAGAAGATTTGCCAGGATGTACACAAGGAGGAGACGATCCTTTACCTCCTCGCAACATGCCCGGCATTGGAGCACCAGCACCTAAATTATCTAGCCGAGCGGAGCTTCAATAGTATTTTTTATCTGGTCTCAGTCAACCCCACTGCGCTAGTCTTATTCATAAGGAGTAGCGGATGGCTAGTACCAGAGCATGTAATGCCACACAGTACAGGTTCCCACCCTTTCCCCTTCTAACTACATCCCTATATCACTATATCCCCATAGTTTCTCTCTTCTAATCTAACTTCCACCTCTCTATTTTGCAAAGTAGATAAATTTAGAACGCAAGATAGCTGCAGAGCCTAAGACATACTGGAGAATCCGATGGCTTGCCTACCTAACCTAAGAACCTTTCTCATTCATTTAATAAAAAATTATAAACAAGCAAAGTAGTATTAAGGTTGGCGGACACCCTGAAGTTAACGAAAATTGCAGACTAAAATGTGCAAATATAGTTGCTACGTATAGACATATATATCAGCAAAACAATAAGAACGCAATAATAAGAAACAATAGGAATGCAACAACTACAATAGAATCAATTACCAATGATTCTATTGTTTATTTATTTATATGTTTGATTTATTTCGAAATTTGCGTTCTTTAGATCATGTATGTTTGTTTGTTTGTGTATTATGTTTTTAGCTTTATGTTTGTGTGGATGTGCGTGTACATTTATAACAAGCAGATTGACGTCTCACACATTGGGTTAGATATGATAAAAATTCGTAACAATATTTATGGTGGAATAAAACACTGTTCTTAACAACAATATACTTTGTGACCAGAGTCCATTAGTATTTTTGTCTCATAGCATCATTATTTAGTTGTATATCACTATGTTTTGCTGTCGACTGTAGATAATTTCATTTGAACTACGTGCGACATTGTATTGTTAAGCAAAAGTTTAGTTGTTACAATAGAAAAATGCCAGTGTAAATGTGCCAATCATGTGAAGCAAAACGCTTGAAAAATTATTTTTCTGCTGCTATTTTGCTTACTTGCACTGATTGAAGTTATAAAAAAAAAACCAAATGCTGCCTGTAATACAAGTAGTAACGGTGTCTCGGCGTACTGAAGGTGGCGGCTGGCTCATTTTCAGCAAGCCATGCAAATACTGTCTTTGTTCTGTTTTGCTCTTTAAGCTGTCACTCGGGTTGTCTGTCCACCAAAACCCAAGAGTACATTTAAAAGTCTGCTTCAACTACAAACGGGCGTGATCTATTACTTATGTATTTTCTTCTAAATCGCATAACAGACTGATGCGATTTACAACAACAATGAATTTGTTTTATAAATTTTTTCTTTTTTATATTGACATAAAATAATGAGGCTGATGTTTGCGTTCCTTTGCCTTTCTGTTATTGCTGGCTGGAGTTTAGTTGATTGATTTAGTTTTTAAATGGAAATAAATAAAAATGTTGCTGCGACTCTTTGTTTAAATCAATAAAATGACAAGTAAACAAACCATGTTTTGCACTAAACGTGTGATACAAACGATTTTATTAACAATTTCTTTTCTGTATCTGTTATTGATTTTAATGTTGTGGCCGATGCTATTGTTCCGTGCCGTTTTTATTATTATCGTGTCTGATGTTTTAAATACAATTCCAATAACTCAATAGGTTTGTCGTTCAGTTGTATTCTTGTAACCAATTCCAGTTGATGAAAAAAGCAAAAAATCACAAAAACGTGACACCACCCTCATCAACACCATGATTAGCGTTTGATTTGTTCCCCTTTTTGAAATTGGCATTTTATTGCTTTTTTATTTTTATTACATTTAATGTTTAAACAGATGCCTCTAACCCGACTTGTTGATGTCGACTATTAATGCGAAAATAATGCAAGCTGTGGTGTTGAAATATGCATAAATTTAATTCCATATTCTGTTTTTTTGTGTATAAAATATTTTTCAATAATTTAAATAAAGCAAAGCGTGTACGAAATATCACCAAAATTTTAAACTATTTTAATGGATGAAATATTGTAGGGTCTGCAGTATACGAGGTCTGATCAAAAACTAACCGTTATTTTTCAAAAAGTACACTCAAAAAAGTTTTACATTTACTGTTTGTATTTCATTTAAAAAAATTCCGTGAAGTTAAAATTAAATGAATATATAGTTATTTTAGTAAGAAAAATATTTTTTTAACTTTTAGGGTATGTTGTTTTAAAAACAACCCCAAAAAAACTATTGAATTTCCGTTCAATTAAAATATTGAGTTGTTTTCGTTTCTTCTGTGCCATGGAAAAGAAAATTATATAACTTAAAAAAAACCTAATAGTTTTTGAATATTTTTTCAAAAAATAAAAAAATTTAATATTTTTTATTAAAACAGAAATATTTGCATATAAGTTAGGTTAGGTTAGCTTTGACAGGCTACCAGCTATTGTAAAGCCAGCCCACTTGGGTCCAGTTAGGTCCCGTTGTGTTGCCTGAATATGATATGTATCTCACTAGATCTACATATCACTGGCTTAGAACCAACCCGAGGATCGGATAAAGGAGTCCAATCCACTTACATCACATTCCGATACCTCCGTCAAATTATGCAGCATCGGTCTGCCTAGGTACAATGCCCTTATATAAGAAAGAGCTGGACAGAGGAAGTGCTCAACGCTCTCTTCTTCCTCCTCGTCTCTGCAACTTCTACAGAAGTCATTAAATGGACGATTTAACCTCCTTGCCTGCGTCCCTATGTGGCAATGTCCCGTCAGAACCGCCACAGCAGAACGCAACCTCCATCGGGGCAAGCCCCTAAGGATAATAGTCCTCCTGTTATCATATCTGGGCCATGTCAGCCTTGATATTCGACAGCTATCCTCACTAGACCATCTGTCTTGAGCGGTCTGAAAAAGTTGACGCTGTACTGTGTTTCGTACAGCTCGCAAGCGGGATTCCAACGATCCCATCAATATCTTTTTGTTGTAGCTGGACACCGGCCTTTGCCAGTTCATCCGCTACTAGATTTCCGGACACTTCACTGTGCCCTCGTACCCAGATAAGCTCCAGGTTCGAAGGTCTCGCTATCTCGTTTAGAGATATCCGGCATTCACGAACCAACCTGGATGTCGTATAGACTCCAGCTAGTGCATACAACGCAGCCTTGCTATCAGTACAAATTCGGATATCATTCCCGTATATCCTGTAGTACCTTAACCAGTTAGTACCCTCATGTACATATGTATAAAAAAAAGACGAAAACAAATGACAAACAACACATCATTCTACTGGTAAGTACATTTGTAAACGTAATTTTCGAAAACCATGATATATAACATAACATAACGTAAATTTAATAGTTCTTTTCAGCCACCTTGTAAAATATAAGATGCGAAAAGATGGTTACAAACTTGCTTAGATGTCTCCAACAATGAGTTCTTACAAGGCATGTATATACTGATAAATGTTAATTGTCCCACTATATAACAAATTAACTAATTGTAGTTCCAAAAATACACATCAGCAAATTGAAATACTTATCGATGGAAGCGGAGAAAAAATGCGTAAGTATATAACATATTATTCATAAAAATATAACTGATTATTCTTTTCAACTTTCAGAATCAAACGAAATATGTTTGATGCATGGAAAACCGGAATGAATATTATATGTATCTAAATATTATTTTTTACATTTTTATTTAAACCATATGTATTTCCCGTTATATTTTTTCAATAAAGATATAAAAGCTGAATAAAAAACAAACTGTGTTTTTTTTTATAGAAAAAAAAGAAGGAAATAAATGTAAAAATCCGTAATTTTAATTAAAATTGTGGTTTATTTTTTGATAGTTGAAAAATTCAAACAAATGTTAAAATCGGTAATTTTTACGGAAATTGTAGTTTGTTTTTTTGATTGTTAAAAATTCCAAACAAAAGTTATAATCAATAAATATTACGGTGCTCAGTCAGTTATTTCTTAAATTTCAAAAATAAATTGAATTTTGCTTTAATTTTGAGGAAAAATGAGTTGACTGGTTTTTAACTGAATTTTCATTTGTTTCATATTTCATTTTACGCTGATTTTAACTACATAATCTACCCAATTATGAATATTCTCACGGAATTTATTTCTCTCGGAATTTATTCCTCACGGAATTTATTTCTCACATAAAGTACTTCTTTCAATTCAAATTAAAGAAAAAAGCACAATTTTTGTCCGTAAGAATTGAAGAGTTGATCTCCCTTTAGTGTTATCAACGACTGGAGAGAAGAAAAAATAAAAAAAAAACTCATACTTAACTTTTGTTCATAATTGGAGGAAAGGGAAAAGTGATAAAATTCCTATGGAATTTTTAATTATAATTGGGCTGAATATTTTGAGTGTATTTATTTATTCATCAATAACTATCTTGTCCCCTTCAAATTAATCCTCCTCAGATATAATACACTTATGCCAGCGTTTATTCCAATCCTCGAAACACTTCTGAAATGCGCTTTTTGGTATCGCCAACAGCTCCTGTTTCGATTTTTCTTTTATCTCCTCAAGCATAGAAAACGCTTTCCTTTCATCGATGTCTTCAGTTTTGGGAAGAGAAGAAAGTCAGTGGGGCCAAATCCAGTGAATACGGTGGTGGCAGCATAATAGTGGTTTTGTTTTTGGCCAAAAACTCTCGTACAAGCATTAATGTGTGAGTTAGTGCGTTATCATGGTGCAAAATTCATGATTGTTTTTTCCACAATGCTGTGCGTTTCTAACGAATTGCTTCGCGCAAACGGTGCATAACTTCAAGGTAGAACTCCTGATTGACTGTGCGACTTTGTGGCAAGAATACATGATGCACCGCGCCATTGCAGTCGAAGAAAACAGTGTGCAAAACTTTCACATTCGACCAAACTTGCTTTTTTCGGTCTTGGCTCTTCTGGGCGCTTAAATTGCGATGATTAGGCTTTGTTTTCAATGCCATAGCCAAACACCCATGTTTCGTCACCAGTTATGACCTTTTTGAGGAAATCTGGATTGTCGTTGACGATGTTCAATAGCTCCTGAGCTATGTCCATGCGACATTGTTTTTGCTCAAAATTGAGGAATTATGGAACAATCTTCGCTTCTGCATGCCTCATGCCTAAAACATAAGCAAAAATTGAATGACATGAGCCGAATGATATGCCAACATCATCAGCAACCTCTAGGACGATCGACGATTATCCAAAATCATTTTTTTTTTCCTGCTTCAATGTTTTGTTTGTTGACTTGCTCTGGCGACCATCGCATCGTCATTGACATCTTCTAGGCATTCCTTAAACCGGTTATACCACAATTAAACTTGTGTTCTGCTCATAGTAGACTCACGTAACACCACAGTAAGCATTTCAAATGTCCTTGCGCATTCAATTTTATTTTTTTTACACAAAACTTAATACAGTTTCTTTGATCCATTTTTTCGAATAGTAACAAATCGAAGAGCGCACCAAAACAGGAAGAACTTTTTTATCTGTCAAAAACAAACTGACAATCCGAAATGGCTGCAACATATGTATCAACATAACAGAAAAGAATGTGAAAATCGAACATACGTAACTCACGAAATTTTAAAATAACGCTTATTTTTTGACCCGACCTCGTATATGTGTTTTCTTCGCAACTGCCCTCAAATCTTTTCTGCATGCATTATGTCCCACAAGAGGCATACGCATAGAAGTTGGAAGCACATGTCTCTGGCAAGCGCGGATCTATGCAAAGCTTTTGTTATAGAGTGATGATTTGGTAGGTAGGGAAGTCATTTTGCATTGAATAAGCGACAAATTTTTTATCGGCAAAATACTTGTTAGCGAAAAAAATATATATTTTTACCTTTTTGAAGTGAAGTACGAATATAAATATATTGTTTTTTGACATATCAACAAAATCCGGAATTCACACTTCAACTTTTGCAGGCGTTGACGTTCGGAGTCAAACATTGAAAAAAAAATCACAGGCGACAAAATCAAATTCTTCGAATGGTTACTGCTGCTCCATACGTAAAAAGTTCATGAATTCATAAGGATCTCTGTGTTCCTATTGTAAAAGACGAATTTTCATAGTACGCAACAAGGTATATCAGTAAATTGGAGCTTCACCCAAATCCTCTTGCACGCAATATACTTAATTTTGAAGGCCACTCTCGGTTGAGAAGAAGGAATACCCTTGCCAGCATCTGAATGTTAAATAGGTGATTTTACCGACATTGTTTGCTAAAAATAAAACTTTTTTGTCCAGCATTAGCTAGACTAATTTAATTTAAAATATTTGGTATTAAGATTTGAATACTTATTGTTAGTCTATTTTTTGAAGATCCTATAAATAAATATATGCAAAGAAAATTCTCAGTTAAGGAATCAAAAATGCACTTAAAAGACTTATTAATTAATCAGTAAAATTGTATAAAATTTTTGGTAAATCTATTAAGATTTTTTTTTTACACCACAGCTGTTGTTATATTAAACTACTATTCAAAAAATTCAATGACTTACCCAGAGGTATAATTTGTTATTACGTAGAATAAAATTTTAATTCAACATTAAAA
Source organism: Thecocarcelia acutangulata (assembly GCA_914767995.1). Lineage (NCBI taxonomy): Eukaryota > Metazoa > Arthropoda > Insecta > Diptera > Tachinidae > Thecocarcelia > Thecocarcelia acutangulata. The sequence continues at coordinate 71,321,157 of OU612095.1, forward strand.
CAGGCACAATTTCTGAAAAAAAACAAAGTCTATAACGTCTGGGATCTTGCGTTGGTCTGACGGCCAATAAGTGGGGTGTCCACTTGAAATCACACCTAAGCCCATTTTGGAAACGGTGTCAAAAAGCACACGGCCCTTCGGGGTAATTAAACGTGATCCCCAAAGAGTGTGTTTAGCGTTATAGTCGCCAGCCGCTAAAAGTCGAGGACCCAGTGATTTGAAAAAAATTTGAATATTGGCTTTCTGTTATTAAAAATCGTGGCGGTAAGTAAATCGAGGAAATAACGATTTTTTCATGAAAATATTCAATGCGTAATTAGAAGCTTGGAGATATTCTTCACGTGACTCGTTCATTAAAAAGTGCTTAATTCTGGATTTTATTAGAATTGACGATCCAAACGAAGAAGTGATTACCGAAACTAACGATTATTTTAAGGGTTTCCCAAAATCGCATTATTCAGATAGTGTAAAAATGTCGGCATATTGTCTTACTAAGTGTGTTGAGCTAATAGGTAACTATGTTGCAAAATAAATGGTTTTTAAGAAAAAAATGTGTTTTCCCTATTCACATAGCTTCAATAGCAATTCGCCCTCGTAATAGGACAGCCTACTTGCTTAAGCCCATTTCACAATTGTTTTCCAGAAGTTTGAATGTTTTACTCATTATTTATGCTCTTTACTTTCTTATGACCGTCTTTAATCAGTTATTATCACAATTATTTAAATTTATTCAAATTAATTTTTTGTTTACGGAAATGTTTGTTGCTAGATTAAATGAATATTTTACATTAACTTTGTCTACGATAGTAAAATAGAATATTATAGTGTAAAATAAAAGTCTTAAAGATTTATTGTGTGCTTTATAACACCTAATAGTTGTCATTTGTTAAAACATTCTAATATAATTATGATTTATTTAGCATGGGAACTAGTTATTAAGTAAGTGTTGATATTATTAAAAAATTTTTCTTATGCCTTCCAATAAAAATGTTAATTATTTATTAAGAAAAATAAAAATTTATATTTAAATATTGTAAATATTGAAAACTAAGTTGTTAATTGGCTATTAAATAATGAATGTGGACAAGTCAGCGACATTTACTTTGATATTTACAGAATCATGGAGGCTGGACGTAATCAAAGGATTTCTAGTTTGTGTCTTAAGTTTTTCGTTTGTGAAGCAATAGAACCTTGATATCGTGACACGATTTGAGTTTTAACTTTTCAAACTACGGCTATAAAATAATCTACAATCACCTGCTATACGGCACTAAAATAAAACACATTATCGATAATTATGACCTGTGGGTGTTGTACATAATTATGCAAATGCACCTGATTTCAAACTTCCAAGACAATTCAATCACAACGAATTTTTAATTTAAGCTATTTTTTCGATTTTTTTTGTCTAACAAGCCATAACTAACAATTTAAATAACGGCTTAGAAAAAGCTAAACATACGTATGTTTCTTTGTACACACTCTAAAATATTTGTGCTTTTTTATATATAATTTTCAAACACAATTTTCGTTTTATTATTTTATATTAAATGTTTTATCTATTGCCTTGTGTTGCTACGATATGTAATGTTTTTTATGCTTTAATTTTTTTCATAAATTGTGCCTGTTTTAATGTTGAATTTATATTTTACTCTACATAATGAAAAATTATACCTCTAGGTAAGTCATTGAAGTTTCTTAACAGTAGTTTAATATAACAACAGCAGCAGTGTAAAAAAAAATCTTAATAGATTTTCCAAAAATTGTATTCACTTTTACTGATTAGTCAATAAGTCTTTTAAGTACATTTTTGATTCCTTAACTGAGAATTTTCTTTGCATATATTTATTTATAGGATCTTCAAAAAATAGACTAACAATAAGTATTCAAATCTTAATAACAAATATTATAAATTAAATTAGTCTAGGTAATGCTGGAAAAAAAGTTTTATTTTTAGCAAATAATGTCGGTAAAATCACCTATTTAACATTCAGATGCTGGCAAGGGTATCCCTTCTTCTCAACTGAGAGTGGTCTTCAAAATTAAGTAGGTTTCGTGAAGTTCCAGCTTACTGACATACCTTGTCGCGTACTTTGAAAATTCGTCTTTTACAAGAGGCACACAGAGTTCCTTATGAATTGGTGAGTTTTTTACGTACCATGGAGCTGCAGTAATCATCCAAAGAATTTGATGTTGTCGTCTTTGAATTTTTTCAATGTTAGATGTTGAGGCACCATATAGGATTTAAAATTGCGTTATAGAGTATACCCCGTATATTTACTCATCGCTTAAATGCCTTTTTCGTTTATTCATCCCTTATATTCTATCCCCGTTTATTTTTCACTTATTTTCATGCAAAAATGTACGGTTAATTAACTTTCTTTTAAGTGCCCATTTTGGGTAATTACCTGAAATATTGTATTCCAAATTCAAAAACTCCCTAAAAATTCCCTCATTTATTTACCCAATACTGCCTACCAATTCACTCAACTCTGTTGACAAATTTGTCACTTGTTAAACATAAAGTGTTAATTTTTGTGAATCCAGCTAATTTGTTTTTAGTGTTCTGATACGCTTTTATTATATACATACTTGCATGTACTCCTGTTATTGTTTTCTATATATGTACCTACTTATTTATGTATATGTACGTATAATTTTTGTGATATGAATGTGTTAGTTTTTATTTTATTTTGAAAACTTCTTTTGCGTTTACATTTTATTTTGACGTATGTATGTAATGACTTTTATTTAATTTAAGTCCGTTTGGATAAATGCCTTTGTAGAAGTATTTAAGCATAATCGCATAATTACTGCTATGAGGTAATTAAGCATCTCGCTCAATTACCTAAAAACTACAGAAACTTGAGTGAGTTAATTAAGCGTGGTTTACTGTATAATAATAATTTGCAATCCAGCTCAAAACAATCGTCGAATTTCTGCCCATAAGCCAATTTAGTTCCACTGCTTTTAATTTCAACTGAGTGACTTTCGAATCAATGTGAGGCGTCCAATTTAGCCTACAGTCGTAGCTACCAAGCTACTTGATTTCATTGTGCTGCGGAATAGGTGAGTTGTTAATTTGGATAGCTGAACATGTTTGTTTACGCAGTGTGAATGTAATGTGAGTACACTTTTGTTCATTAACCTTAATTTTCCAAAGTTTTAACCATTTATCTAATATTCTAATTGATGATTTTCATGTACGCTGCAGAATGTTGCGTTATCTGCAAAAGTTGAAATGTGGACTCCGGATATCGTTGGCATGTCCGAGACGTAAATCAAATATAATGTTGGTCCTAGAATGCTACCTCGGGGAACTCCTGCTCCGATGGGCTGTGAGGAGCATATAAATCCGCCTTCGCTGATAATAAATTTCAGGCTGCATAAACAGCTTTCCAAAAGTGTGTGAGTGTTTGCAGACAAGCTCAACTTTATTTTGTGCTGATGCACGGATTGACATCCGTCATGCCACACTTTATCAGAAGCTTGGGAAACGTCAATGAATAGTGCTGAACAATACTTCTTGTCGTCAAAAGTCTTGCTTATGACATTAACTAGTCTATGCGTTTGTTCTATGGTGTTATGTTTAGCCCGATAGCCAAATTGATGATCAGGGATACATTCCAAATCCTTCAATATTGGAGTTAACTTTGCCATCAACAATTTTTCAAACAGTTTTGAAATGGTTGGTAGTAGACTTATTGGTCTGTATGATTCTACTTTAGAGCGATCCTTCCCTGGCTTGGGTATCACAGTAAACATAGACAACTTCTATTGTGCAGGATAATACTGAAAACGTAAAATAGCATTAAAAATAAAAATCAGAACTCTTTTACCTACACGAGGTAACTGCTCAAGTATTTTACCAGTAATTTGGTCTATGCCTGGAGCTTTCCTGGAGTTTGTGTTACCAATAACGTTTTCGACATCTTGAAAATTAAGTCTCAAACACACAGGTGGTCTAACAGCATACGGCGGAAAATCTGCTGTATTATTCGCTGTATCATTTGTGGTAAAAACATCCAAATGGAAAAGTTCTGCTTATTGGCTAATCTACTGAAATGGATTACATACACCATCCCTTTTTCAGAATCCCAGTCGCAGAGGTGGCTTACCTATTACGGGTGTTTTCAGAGCTTTTGCCGCTTTCCACAGGGAATAGTCAGATTGAGCCATCCAGGCTTTTCAAATATGTTTTAAAGAAAGTCATTCGCTGTACGAGAAGCCATTCTCTGTATTTCAAGAAATAAAAATAATTTGTTATGACTGTATAAGTAAGACAAACAAGCCCATAGTGCATGGTGGTAATTTTATAGGGCAGCTTAATTGATTCAATAGAAAGTATAATTTTAAAAATACCATGTTTTTTGATGGTTTATTTAAAAGAAAACTTGTCGGACGAAGACTAAGTTAATGAGTTGAGAGAGGAAATGAAAAGGCCGATAAGCGCAATAGATAAATAAACGCTGAAGTAAAGGATGGTTAAATTTTAAGGGTCGCTGTTGATTATGAATAAAACAAAAATTATTTAAGAACTATTGAAATTTTTTTACGAAAATATTTTTATGGTTCGATTATGTATGGAAAAAAATATTGTCGAAATGACCGCCGCAACTTTGGCGGCACACCTCCATCCGATGGTTCAAATTTTCGACGATGTGGGTGTATAATTGAGGTCCTTTGCCATTGATGTGCGAATAATCTCATCTTTTAGCTGTTGGATTGCTGCTGGCTTATCGACGTATACCTTTCCTTTCAAATAACCCCAAAGAAAGAAGTGAAACGGTGTCAAATCACATGATCTTGGTGGCCAATTGACGTCGCCACCACGTGAGATAGCACAGCCATTGAATTTGTCGCGCAAAAGAGTCACTGTTTCGTTAGCTATGTGGCAAGTGGCACCGTCCTGTTAACCCCACATATCGTTCACATCCAAATCTTCCAATTCGAGCCATAAAAAGTTCATTATCTGGGTACGGAGAATATTAAAATACAAAAATATGTATGTTAATAACATAAAAATAAAAAGAAATACCGCTGTTTGCTGTCTCAAACGCTGTAGAAACGATGTAAGCAATTATCAAAATGCATAACTGATTCAATATGAGATGAATATAGATAGATAATAATTAAATGCTCGGTGGCTGAGTGGTTAAAGCAGCAGATTATGATACGTCATGACCCGAGTTCAAATCCCAGTGGATGCTGATGAGTACTGTAGCGACTACGAAACAGCTAGTTGTCCCCCAGCTAAAGATTTGATTAGTATTTTTCTTGTCTTCTTCAATCAATAATTATTGATCACATCAAATTTGTATTGTATAAAAATCCTTCTTAAGAAAAAACTTAAGAAAGGAAAAAACTTGAATTAGAGCCCGTTGTACAAATGTACAAACCAAAAAAATTTTAATTTAAAAATTATAAAGTTCAACAAATATTCAATAAATTAAAGTTCATTATCATCTCACGATAGCCAACAGCACTCACAGTAACAGCGTGACCGGGCTTATGTTGGAAAAAAGACGCCCGATGATGTCGCCAGCTCATAAGCCGCACCAGACAGTCACTCTTTGTGGGTGCATTAGTTTTCCAAAAATCACTCTTGGGTTATCATGCACCCAAATGGAACAGTTCTGCTTATTGGCTAATCCACTGAGTTGAAAATATGCGTTCTCATTGAAGATGATTTTCATCGAAAATTTATCATCCACTGTTGCCATTTCTTGCCACCATTCTGACCATTAAGGAAGCTTGGAATGGTCAAAAGGCTTTAGTTTTTGAGTGAATTGCATCTTTTAGGAGTGCAAATGCAAGTCATTATGCATAATGTTCATCTACGACGAGCATGAGAGGTGCAATTGTTGGGCACGATGACGTGTTGAGGTGAATGGCTCGTCAGCCACACTATCACAATCAGTAGCAGTATTTTCTGCTGAACAAGCATTACGTGTTAAATCTTCTATGGACCCGGTTTGCTAAAGACTTTGCATGATTTTTCCGATTGTACGCACTTTTGGACGCTTAAATTGGCAAAAAAAAAAAAAAAAAATCACGAAGTGCACGATATGCATTTTTAATTGCACGCTCATTTTCATAATAAGCCTAAATAACTTTAACACTTTACATGATCGGGAAGCTTTCCATGGATCAAATTGAGTTAATCTGATATTGAAAAGTTTTAAATGCAATGCAGAAAAAAGCTTGACGTTTAGGTGTGGTTCACATACAACATTGGCCTTAAAATTTAACCACCCGATTAGCGTAAGTTTTACATACCGCACCAGCAGTACAGGCTTCTGTACAAAAAAAAGAATATACAAGTCAATCTTTTTCGATTCATTATAATTTCAAAATTAGTTGATATATTACTCAACGTATTATTGCCCATCGTTGTAAAAATAGAAGTTCAAAAAAAGGATTTTCTGGTTTGTAAATTTTCGCTGAGAAACATAGAAAATAAGCTGTTTATAGTTTGTTGATAGGTATCAATAGTAGAAGCTAGTATAGTGAATAAAATTCAATTGTATGAATAAAAATTATATCTTTTATAGGGATTTTTTTTTATTGAAAATCAATTTATTATTTTTTTAAACTGTTCAGAAATTTTAGTTTATTTAATTCATAATTACAAAACTTTACTAATAGAGAAGATATTATCTACGAAATAAGAGACAACCTTATTCGCTTTCCAAACAAAATAAGTTACATGTGAATACCTGGCCACTCGCATATAGTCGGAAATGAAAAAGTGTAATTCAATACACCCAAAATAAAATGTTGATATATTCAGCTATACATGACTATATTTATAATAAGCAAATTACCAAATGGATTTCGTACACGTACTATTATAAAAAATTCAATCCTAGTTGTAAAACACCAACGTATCTAACAAAAGTTTCAAGAAAAAATTTACAAAAATATACTACGTATGAGGCTCGGCCACAGCAAGTTGACTTATCAACACTTGATGAAAAACAAAAAACAGCCACCAAGCTGCCTCTTTTGTCCAGAACCAAAGATGACGATTTTACATAGTCAACGAATGTTAGCACATCTCTGCAAAACATATCAGAAGAAAATATTAATATTTTCAAAAAACTTTTGAAAGCTCTAAATAGCCATGATAAAATCTGATCGTAATACTCTTTCTTATTATACATATTCATATTTAATTTTAACAAAGAGCAGATGGCCCTAGACACTAGTGCTCGTTCTTTTGTAGCTTTTTTATAATTAATTATAATATAAAAATATATTTTATAGGGTTTTTTTTTTTATTGAAAATCAATATTGTTTAAATTGTTAAGAAATTTTAGTTTATTTACTTCGTAATTACACAAAATGCAATTACATTAACACATTTTAACAATTAATTTTATTGTTTGCTAAAATTGTAACATTTTACTGCATTTATAAAATTATAATCGAATTAAAACTAAATAATTACGTATGTGTAAATCACACACTTACTCGTACATGCATTTACGAGTATTACTGCATAAAAGCAATTTATTTCAGGAATAGAATGTCTATTTAATTTATAGTCTAATTAAAAACACTTATGTTATAATAACAATATTTTATTTAGTTGTAATCTAGATGGAAAAATAACACAAATGTAGTGAAAAGAAAACTTAATACAGATGCACACAAAATTGTTCAAATAGCACACAGAAAAAATTATTACTCTTTTTTTGCGTATTAAAATACGTTATTTTTGAGTGTATAATTCTAAAGGAATTTTGCGGATTCATCGATTTTTTTAATTTATTCGTTTGTATGTAAAACAATTTTATAGAAAATATATAAAATATATTTAAAAATATGTTCGCTGATGCAACGGCAATACTAAGTACCACTTTAAGAAAGCTAAATGAGTAGGGCGAACAATTTCTGCCACTAAAAAACCATTTTAAGCTCTTAAATAAGCCTGGCAACCCTTTGAAATCATCACGATAAATATTTTAGTTCGGTGTTTATTTTTAATTTTTATTGATGTTTTGTTGAACTTTTTATAATTTTTAAATTAGATTTTTGATTTTTATACATTAGGGTTTTTGTTCAAGTTTTGCCTTTCTTAAGTTTTCTTTTCTTTTTTCCCTCTTAAGAAAACTTAAGAAAGGAAAAACTTGAACAAAACCTCCATGCACAAATATACAAAAAACCAATCGAATATAAAAATTATAAAAAGTTCAAAAAAATTTTAATTAATTAATATTTATAAGTCTATTTTATTAAATACTATTCTTATAATATTAAAAATGGTAAAAACTTAAAATTATATTTGTATTACTAGAAAAATTTCAAAAAGAAGTTAATATGACAGAACACTTTCTATTGTACAGGGTGGCGCAAAAATAACCTTCCGATGTTTTTTGGCTGTAATTTAAAAAGAAAAATGAAAAACTTTGATTCTTCTTGTGGATTATTTTTATTTGGTCTTTTGATTTTTTTACATCACGTTGAGAATATGATGTCACATTCTTGACGGATATTGTCTTTAAGAGCTGCAAGAGTCTGAGGCTGGTTGACATAAACCCGCGACTTCAAAAAGCTCCATAAAAAGAAGTCTGCAGCGGTCAAATCAGGCGATCTTGCTGGCCAGTGCAAATCGCCAAAACTGGAGATTAGGTGACCGGGAAATGCATCCTCCAGCATATCGGTTTGGCACGTGCAGTGTGTGCTGTAGCACCGTCCTGTTGGAACCACATGTTTTCCAATCCCAATTCATCAAGTTGCGGCAAAAAGAACTCGTTGATCATTGCTCTGTAGCGCTCACCATTCACAGTAACCGTTTGGCCTGCAAAGTCTTCGAAGAAAAAAGGTCCGATGACTCCTCCAGCGAAAACAGCACACCATACAGTGACTTTGTGCGGGTGTAATGGCTCTTCGTGGGTTACACGCAGATTTTCAGTGCCCCAGAAGCGTAAATGTTGCTTATTTATGTTCCCGCTAAGATGGAAATGAGCCTCATCACTCATGATTATTTTTGATGAAAACTCATTTTCTTCTTGAGGTCAAATAAATAATCACCAATTTTCCGCGCTCTGGAGCAGTGTAGCGTAACATTGTTTATTAACGTGTATTTCGCATGTGTTTACTACACAAATGTCTATACAGAACTGACATTGGGGGCCAACCGCAAAATTTATAGCATTTTCTGATTTTTTGCGCCACCTTGTATAAGAGTGCCAGCACTGGGGTCTAATCACTGCATACGATATCGATTTAATTATCGGATCGAATAGCACTTCGATTCATCTAGATTATGGCATACGATGCATATTGGATCGTAATATAAATAAAATATAATAGATTCAAGACCATATGTTTCCTAAAAGTACGAATACAAAAAAGAAATTGTTTAACTTTTTTATATTATTTCAAAACATTTCATTCGATATCGTATGCCATGATACCAAAATGAAAGATTTCGATAATATTGGTCGATATCGAAATACCCCTGGCATACAAATTTCACGTAACAACGGCGTCAAATTCTATTTTAAACAGGTTGAGACGTTCGAGTGGAGCTACATTACATTTTTATTGTATACAGAGCAGAGATCTGCAACCGGTGTCTTTTTTAATGATTTAAATCAAACATGTTTTTGTAAATGCGCTTAGCTATAGGGCTGTGTTCTTTAATACACAAATACTGCGCTCAGCACTAGCAATGAAAAATACACAAACAGCTTCGTCTTTCATATTTTTTTTTTGTTCTTCACCGCACACACACACAAAAGCAACAACACTTTCGCATGCTTTGTTGGTAAACATTGACGACAGCGATTATCAGTGTGAATTTTGTTTTTGTAAATTGTTTTGCTTTTTACAACAATAAATATTAAATAAAAGTTTTTTCTTAAATGTATTGGTGTTTACTCTTCCATATAGAACTTTTGGGCATCACTGATTTAAGTACACACGTCTTAAATCGAGTTGCGGTGACTGGCCACCGCATATTGTTTGCACAAGTATATTTTCTATTCGTTAGAGCTTGCGCATTTTAACTAGAGTATATAACATACCCAATCAAGTTTGTTTGGGGTGGCTGCTTAATTTGGTTTCTAAATTATTTTTTCCACATTCGCCAATCGAACTCGTAATTCTTTTCAACAACGAAAATAATATTTGCATGTAAGAATGTGCCGTCACACTTTTACCTTACCCATGAAAGTGTGTGTGTTCAATTTTATGTATTTACTCACTCACACTCGGTAAACGTATTCGTACTAAGCGCGGCGTTGCCAGAAGGTTGTAAAAACATCATGTTTTGTGGATCGTGTTTTGAAGAAAATATATTAACATATTTTAATTGAACATATTTAGTACAAAACCGGCAAAAATAATAACTGATTGGATATGTTATATACTTTAGTTAACAGAAGCAAGCTCTTACAAGTAGAAAACATACTTGTGCAAACAATATATGGTGGCCAATCACACCGCAACTCGATTTAAGACTGATGTACTTAAATCATAAAATAGGCACCTGTTGCAGATCTCTGATTGTATTCTTTTATATATTTTTTTATATTTTAGACTCAGTTCTCAGGGGATGACTCCTACATATGCAGCGCATTGTACTGGAACTAAGAAAATAGGTTATGATGAGGAGGAAAGAGGGAATAGTATTTGTGCGGGGTTTACTTTAACAATAACAACACGAAAGACTAAAAAAACTCTATTACAGCAATTAACTTAAATACTAACGACCGTTCCACAAGCGAATGTGGACGTTCGCATAATTAATTGTACCTTAACAGCCAGTTCGCCGATATCGAAAGACTAAGTTCGTTTGCATGCCAGATAAAAGAAAATTGCTTTGGGTTCGTCTAACTTAATTCTGTTCGCACGATGTGTCAAAATTTAACTAAAATACATAAGTACATGCGAAGGAACTTAGTTGTCAGTCAAAAAAGGCAACGGATAATGAACGACGGATACTATGAGCCTTGGATTTTAAATAAAACTTCAATACGTTTAGTTGTATCGCAGGTTGTTTTTTATTATTATTATTTTTTTTTTTTGAATTCTAATGCTTATTGAAAATTGAATGGAGCCTTTTTGTCTTCTGAAATTCGAACGTTTCAAAGGAAATTTTGATGAAAGGAAACTAGTTCTATAGTATGGCTTCTTTTTATTTATCATTCTTTTAGCTTGCTTGCAAACATAAATTAGCCTTACATCATTCTAAAATCTGATCACACTAACTATGACTAAATTGTAGTTTCCTACTCATTTACTATTGTTCTCCCTCTCTATCTCTCTCCGTTTATCTTCTTTCAAATTCATTTAAGCCAGCTTTTACTGACTTGTCATAACATGTTTGTTTATATAAAGAAATTCTAGTATAAGTTCAGCTTAACTTGTGAACAAAGTTGATACGTTTACGACTTTTTTGTTGATTTGCAACGGAAATTGTGCAATTTCCCTTTTATCACTATGAGTGTACAAATACGACGGCTGCTACACATGTTGTCAGGCAACCAGCTAAATTCCACATTTCTTCAAATATTTGAACAAAGTGCAAATAACTGTTGAGAAAAATCAAAACTTTATTAATCTATAGAAGCAAATAGCGTCATAAAAAAGACATTGATGTTAATGACATATTTTTCAACTATGATTCAAATGTTTGCAAACAACAATTTATATCTATAAATTAATAGAATTTAGTTATTTTTTTATGTTATTGGTTTAGCACACTGACTACTTTTTGTGCTATATACATACATATTTACAAACAGATGTGTATATATGTACAGTGGTGGATATGTAATTAAAACATAAATGTGATCTTTCATTCTGTCGAAGTTTTATATGATCTATTGTTATTTCAATGCAAAGATAAGTTTGATATCTTTTGCATCTTTTGGTTCTTTCTTTACATTCATGTTTTATTCAATTTTCTTTAAAAAAATAGGCCATTATTTAGTGAAAGTCATCTTTTTTTAAGTGGACACATAGTTAAAACATTATCAGTTCTGCTATTTAAATACAGTTATTCTAACATCTAATTTCGTTTTGTTGCGAAAACTTGTAAATAATATCCGTAAAATTGTATACCAATATTAGCCACTAGGTATGGGAAAAAGACCAAGTTGCTTCGAAGAAGAAAGGAAGGTAGTCATTAGATTAATGAGGCTCCGAGGAGACGTTGAATGCATTTTCCCTACTACATGTTTGCTCTAGAGGAAAACTTTTAAATGCAATGAACCATTTTCTTAAATTTGGGAAATGATATAATGTACCCAGAGCCTCCAAATCACGTAAAACCACAGTCAGAGACGATAGAATAGCCGTAAATGCCTCTAAAGCTGACTGAATTAAAAACTCTAAACAGCTAAAAGTTGAATTAGAGTCATCATATGGTATCCGTATATTATCTAGAATTATTCCACGGAGACTTTATGAAAGTGCGTCGCATCCACGTAAGGCACAGGAAAAACTTTCGCCTCAAAAAAAAAAAAAAAGTTTAAGTCCGGATAGGATTTTGTCAGAAAAAACATTAAGAAACCAATGAGTTTTTGAGAAAATATTTTATGGGGGGACGAGTCCAGGTTTTTCAGTTTGGATCAGATAGAAAACGCTATGAACGGAATCTAGTTAACCAACAACAAAATCTCAGATATACCATCAAAACAATACATTAATTTACTATGTCGAAAACGTTATAAATAAAGTAAACTCTAAAAAAGCTCCAGGTTTTGACAAAATTACTGGCAAAATGCTTTTACACAGTTACCTCGTGTTGCTAGAAGAATTCTTCTTTTCATTTTTAACGCTATTTTGCGCCTAGAATACTATCCTGTAGAGTGGAAGGTGTCTATGGTTACTATGATACCCAAGCCAGGGAAGGATCCCACTAAAGTAGAAACATATAGACCAATAAGTCTACTGCCAACAATTTCAAAACTTTTCGAAAAATTGTTAATGGCGAAGTTGGCTCCAATATTGAATGATGTAAGATGCATCCCGGATCATCAATTTGGTTTTCGGGCTAAACACAGCACCATAGAACAAATGCATAGACTAGTTAATGTTACAAGAAAGACTTTTGAGGACAAAAAGTATTGCTCAGCTCTATTCATTGATGTTTCCCAAGCTTTTGATAAAGTGTGGCACGAGGGATTAATGCACAAAATAAAGTTGAACTTGCCTGCAAACACTCACAAGCCTCTGGAAAGCTATTCATGCGGCCGGAAGTGTGTTATCAGAGAAGGCGACTTTATAAGCCCAACTCAATCGAGGCAGGAGTTCCCCAAGGTAGCATTCTGGGACCCACTTTATATTTAATTTGCACTTCTGACATGCCAACCAGATGTGGTATTTACACTTCAACTTTTGCAGATGACACAGCATTCTGCAGCGTTCATGAAAACCATTAAGTAGCTTCACGAAATGTGCAGGAATATATTTCAATATTGGAGAAATGGCTAAAACTTTGGAAAACCAAAGTTCATGAACAAAAATGTACTGATGTCACATTCACACTGTGTTAGCGAACATGTGCGCCTATCCAAATAAACAACTCACCTATTCCGCAGCAAAATGAAGTAAAGTACCTTGGTATTCACCTGGACCGTAGGCTAACGTGGAAGTCTCACATTGAAGCAAAAGTCACTCAGCTAAAATTAAAAGCAGCGCAACTAAATTGGCTTATGGGCAGAAACTCGACATTGAAATTAGATTGCAAACTTTTGTTATACAACGCAATACTAAAGCCTATATGGCGCTACGGAATTCAATTATGGGGCACCGCCTCAGCGTCAAACATTGAAAAAATTCAAAGGCGACAAAACAAAATTCTTCGAACAATTACTGCGGCACCATGGTACGTAAAAAAACTCCCGAATTCACAAGGATCTGTGTGTTCCACTGGTAAAAGATGAGTTTTCAAAGCATGTGACAAGGTATATCAGCAAATTGGAACTTCACCCAAACCCTATTGCATGAAACATACTTAATTTTAGTGGTCTCACTCGGTTGAGAAGAAGAGATACCGTTGCCATCATCAGAGCGTTAAGTAGATGATTTTACCGATATAATATGCGCATAATAAAACTTGGCTGGACTTAGTTAATTTATTGTATTTAGTAATAAGATTTGAATACTTATTGTTAGTTCACATTGTGAAGATTCAATAAATAAATAAAAGCAAAAAAAAAAAAAAAAATTTACTATCAAAAATGTTTTAATTATGTGGCCACCACTGTATATGTACACGGTGACCATCCATCGTATATTTGTTATCCTTTTTCTGTATTCATTTAGAGTTGAATAGACATATTTGTACTTTATTTATCTTTTGCTTAATTGAGTTATTCTTATTACTTTGTTAGTTAGTAATATTTATAACAATCAGAAAATACAAACAGCTTGTTTTTTATGTTTCTTAGCTGTGTACACGTCGACATTTTGTAGGAGCTACCCTAATCATCAGTAGGCTTGGTTGGAATCTTTGAAAAAGTATTAGGTGTCAAACTTTGCTTCGACCGCTTTGCAATAGATGGCTGTAGTGGTAAGTGGTACTTGCAATAAATGGATCGCAGATGTCATACATAAAGGTTAGGTGTTTCTAAACATAACGCCATTGAAAGATTAGTCAATTTGTGTCTGCATCATGAAGTTATTCTCGTTTAAATATGTCAACTTACGAGCCAAATTTTCGCTATTTGCGCTTTTTTTTAATTTCTGATTTAATATGAAGAAATCTGCGGCTAAGGCTCGTCGAATGCTCTCAATTACTTTTGGTGAGGCCGCTATTAGTGAAAGAACATTCCGAGAGTGGTTTCAATGATACAACAACAGTGATTTTGACATCTACGACCAGCATGGCGGTGGAAAAGAGACAGTTTTCGAAGATGAAGAATTGGAGCCCTTACTTGGTCAAGATTCGTGTGAAACACAAGAATTGGCAGGATCATTAGAAGTGACGCAACAAGCCATTTCAAAGCGCCTGAAAGTCACGAGAATGATTTAGAAACGAGGAAATTGGGTGCCATACGAGTTGAAGCCAAAAGATGTTGAACGTCGTTTGTTTGCTTGTCAACAGCTGCTTGCAAGGCAAAGACGGAAGGAATTTCTGCATCGTATTCATTACGATAATCCCAAGTGCAGAAAATCATAAAAATATCGCGGCATTGTTTACAAGGTTATTCTGAATATTTCGTGCGATCAGCTCTCGGCGTAGTGTATTATGAGTTGTTAAAACTGACTGAAAAAATCACAGATGATCGTTATCGAACGCAATTAAAGCGTTTGAGCTCAGCGTTGAACAACAAGTGGCAGCAATTCAACGAGAGACAATAAAGTGATTTTACAGCATGATAATGCTCGACCACATGTTTCGAAAGTGGTCATACTTGGGAACGTTGAAATGGAAAGTCTTACCCTACTCGTCGTATTCTCCAGAAGTTGCTATCTCGGACTATTACTGGTTGCGATCAATGGCAGTTTGTTCACCGCAGGATTTGTATGCTTCCCGAAGAAAGGGGAGAAAGCAATGGACAATACTTTGAATTATAAATGTATAATACATTTTTTACTATAAAACCTCGAATTTCGAAAAAAAAGGCGGAAGTTGTACTCGTACATATTTTCGCAAATTTAATTATATGTATATCTCACTAATATTTTCAATAAATTTTTCCAGCTCAAGGTCCTTTTTGGTTTTTTTTAAATTTTATTCTATTATTTTTCGTTATTTCGTCTTCCTTTTGGTTTGTGTATTAAATATTAAATAAAATATTTGAATAATTAATACAAAAACATATATTTCTGAAGAAGTCTTCTGAAGAAAGACGAAATATCGAAAGATAAAAGAACAAATTTAAGAAAAAACCAAAAAGGACCTTGGGGTGGATAAATTTATTGCAAATATTAAATAAGGGTCAAAGCAACCTGGATCAAGATAATATATGCCACTATTTGAATAAATCAATGAGAATTTAAAACACAAAATATTCTAATAATACCTTTCAAACACAAAAAACCTGTATTTTATGTTACATACGTTTATTATGTACAGACATGTACTGATAGATGCGAAATCTGAAAACAGAAAACATTTTGAAAAACCACAAGATGGGTCCTCTGAAGATCGTGATATACCATTTTTCTCAGTGGTTTACGAGAAAATGAAACA
Organism: Thecocarcelia acutangulata; assembly: GCA_914767995.1. NCBI lineage: Eukaryota > Metazoa > Arthropoda > Insecta > Diptera > Tachinidae > Thecocarcelia > Thecocarcelia acutangulata. The sequence goes on from OU612095.1 coordinate 71,337,316, forward strand.
TAGCAGTGGCGAACGTCATGATAATTCATCGTGAAAATCGCTAACTATGTTAAATCATGAACTCCAACGAAAACTCCATCTGCACCTTCCACAGACTCTCAAAGTCAGCCCTGTAGTGCAATTCACTAACCTGTTTTAACGCTAATAAAATTCGTTCAGAAAAATTAACACTAGCGTTGGTGTTTTCCCGATTCTATAACAGTTTTTAACACTATTTGTCTTCGTTTTAAATCAGCTGTTTTTATAGCCTGATTGATTAGCGTTAACTAAACAGCAATTATTTTTGTGGTGTTTATCTTAACAACAATGTCGTTAAAATTTCTACTAGAATAACTTCACAGTATTTGGCATACGACTTGTCGGAAGACTCCAACAGTCGGTCGGCGTGTTCTCCGTGAGAGGAACTTATCTATCAAAAAATATTTTAAATAAGAAACATATAAATAGTTTTACATGGAGTTATTTGCAAATTTGTTTGTTTTTTTTCTGTTCCTATTTGTGGTTTTCTTTATTTTTAACAAAGCTGCCACATTATTTAAAATTTTTTTAACATACAACCAGAGGTGCTGAGAATAAATTAGTGAATCACATAAGCGTTCGTGCAAACCACAAAAGCTCGCGTTAAGTTATGTTCTTTTAAAATCGTTAAAAGTTAGTGAATTGCACTACTAACCTGTATTAGGCTTTTTTCTGGTTATGTCAAACAGGTGGTAGAAAACGAAACCAAAAAGTGTGGTCGAATTGAAATAGCCCATTAAAATAATAACTGAATCAATTCCGGCTTCAATCCAAAAAATTCTGATCAGGTGTCACATATGCGTAGATGATCATGGATGTCCTTTACGGTCTATAATCTTGTTATCTATTATCTATCAATTACAAAAAACAAACATAAACGATATACTCGTACATTGCTAAAAATGTACTTTGAGTACTAATTTTAAAGGAATATTTTAATGAATTGAATTTTGCCTAAAATTTTTACTTTTATCTTATTGTTTATATTTTAGAATAATCAATCATTCTCTTGTAATAATTAACAAACTTTATTTAAATTTTTTTTTCTTCTAAATTTTCCAGCTAAAGATTTTGATTGATTTTTGCTTTTTATAAAAAAGATTTAACGGTGTTTTATTTTCGATAACAATTTGTTATCGTCCTCAGGAAAATTAAAATGTTATCTTTTCCTGAGAATGATAACAAATTGTTATCGAAATATCGAAAATAAAACACCGTTAAACCTTTTTTATTAAAAACAAAAATCAATCAAGATCTTTAGCTGAAAAATTTAGAAGAAAAAAATATAAACAAGATCAAATAATACGAATATTTAATTATTTTTAAATTTGATAAAAACAGCATCAAGAGAATAATATTCTAAGATTTTTTTTCCTAATTGAATATTCGTCTTATTATACCCTTCACAAAAATGTTAAGGGTATATATAAGTTTGTGATTCCGTTTGTAATTTCTACAGCATGGTGACTTAAGGGGGGGAAAAAAATTTCAGATATCAGTCTATGTATACCCGAGATATAGCCCAAAACGGGTTTTTGATGAAAATGTCGCGTAAGCGAACTGAAACAACTTTTTTTTTGCTCAAAAGTAGTTTTGGTAATGAATAAATATGGAAAATGAAAATTTCCTATATCGGTCCATATATACCCGAGATATAGCCTGAACCGATTTTTATATCAACACTTTTTTTTTGCTGAAAAGCAATTCTCGTTATAAAAGAAGGTTACTTAAATACAGAAAATAGAAAATTCCGATATCGGTTCATATATAACCGAGCATATTTAGTTGAAATTTGTAATATATACTATACATATACGAGACTATCGTGAAGGGTATTTTAGATTCGGCCCACCCGAATATACCGCACTCTTACTTGTTTTATCTTGTTTTTGTTAGTTACTACTAATTATTCCAAAACCAAAGATCTTTAGCTGAAAGAATTAGAATAAATTTTTTTTCGTAAAAGATTGTTCGGCAAAAATATCTGGCAACACTGCCTTTAACTCTGAACCAATTTTCATTATAAATATATATGCGTGGCACTAAAGCCCAAAAATATCTATTAATATGTAAAAAATGCACAAATATTATTAATAAATAGAAGAAGAAGAGGGATGTGAAGTTTTGAGTTTGCTATTTGTATAAATATATGTAAATAATAAATCTCAAAAGTCGTAATATTGAGAGAAAGAGTTTCAAATCTTATTTTATTACCAAAATCTGTAAAATTAAAGCAATATCTACTTTCCGCCAATGCCAACACCCAGTACTCCTTTTACATTCAGTCATAAATAGTTTTAGTTGCTTAACTGATGATGCCTGTCGTCCCAATTGTGTGCTGCCGCATCGCGTCGAGTTGTTTGAACAACACAATTTTTCAGTCAAGTTAACACTTTGTAAATTTATAATTATCAAAGTTGTTGGTGTAGTTATGTTTAGCTGTTTATGGCAAAATAAACAAACGAAAAAGCAAACAAAAAAAAACGCACTTTTTCTGTCGTTTTTTTCAGTTGCTGCCGGTAGTTTTCATTTAAATGGCCATTGACGATGATGTTTGTAATTTTCAAAGCAAATGTGTGTTTTTGTGCAACAGTTTTGTTTGCTTTTAATATTATAAATGTGCTTTAGATGATAATTACAATGACTTGGTCATATTGATCATCAGCAGCAAAAAAAAAAAAAGTTTTTGTTTTACAGCGGAAATTTTGCTGCACTTGATTTACAACAGCTAGATTATATAAGAAAAAATTATGCAGCATAATACTTAGAAATTGCGTTTTTTTCTATTTTCTGATTCATTTTCTGATTGCGAGCAAAATTAAATGAGTTTTGCAAATTGCTGGGATTAATATTTTAATTATTACAAATGATTTTTCTATTTTATGCAAATGATTTAAATATTCAAATGAGTTTCTTTGTCTGGCTTTTGTTGTTGAAGCGAACTAATTAATTTTGTTTATGACAATTAATATTATTGTTCCAATATTTGATTGGTTAAGACTGATTAGAAGCCATGCTGACAAAACCTCTTACGACATTTGTGTACAACATTAAGAAATTCGTTTGTCTTTAATAAAAAATAAATTATTTGTCATAAGAATTACTTTCTAACATTTGATTACAGAAAATCGAAAAATCATGAATTAAATAGCTCTAAATTTTTTCCAAGAAAAAACTTTCTTGCTGATCAGGTTTTTGTCTTTAACTCAATTTTTTTTGCTACTTTTGCTACCTGCATGGCATTTAGTGTCTTTTTGTTTACTCTCTTGTGTTTAGTTTTCCTTTTTCATTTAATGATGCGTCTAAAAGCTATTTAAAAATCATTGTATAAAAGCTTCCACGCAGAGGTTCATTAAATTTTTGTTGATGCGCAACAATTTGTTCACAGAAAAGGAAATTACGCATGTTGCACCTGCGCAATTGAAGCTAAGCACTCAATTGCTTATGTAAGATATAAATAATTTTCTCATACTTGAAAAGAAAAGACTTGAAAAGCAAACACAACTGAAAGTGATTTTATTTTGGTCATCAGCAACTTATTTTAGGATGTAAAAAACAGGGATTTTTCATGTTGACTAAAAAAAAACATATGTATATTCAAAATTAAAAAATATATAGTTTGGGTTTAACAATGTTTTTTCTCTTTATTTGTTTATTTGCTTAATTCAAAAGCTAGTATAAAATCGTATACACGTAGGAAAAAATATATGGTTGACCTGACAATATGCTAAGAGTACCATGCATTACTAGCAAAACTTACAGCTTTTGGTGTCGGTGATGACTTTTCTCGATTTATATCGAGCTTTCTCAGAGACCGCACTATACGAGTTGTTATAGATGGGATCTCATCAAACGAGTTCAAGATTAATTCTGGGGTACGGCAAGGCTCCGTTCTTTCTCCTATCCTATTTCTTATTTTCCTCAACGACCTTTTCTATCAAACTTCAAACCCTATCCACTCTTTCGCGGATGACAGCAGCATTTGCAACTCGTACTCTTTTAGTTATAAGCCTAGCCTATCAGAGATCGCTGGCAAGAAGCTAAATATGAATAATTCACTAAACATGAATAATTCACTAATCTTCTATTAATCTCCGAGTGGAGTCGTAAAACCAGAGTCGCCTTCAACGCTCGTAAGACCCAATGCTGTTTATTAACACACAAACATACGACCGCAAGTGTTGCTGCATCTGTACTCATGGATGGTATAAATATTGAGGAATCGGATGCCCTTGTTGTTCTTGGAATGAAGATATAGTGTGATGTGTGTGACTGAACATATTTTTCGCGTCTCTAAAGAAGCATTCAAGTACCTCGGATTATTTAAACGGCGTAAGATGAACTTCCCTCCATCCGATTTCCTTACTATTTATACCACCTACATCCGACGGAAAATGAAATACAACTCTCATTTTTTGGGCCGGTGACTCAAAGTCTATTTTGGGGTTACTCGACCGTGTATAGGAAAGGGCGAAGAAGCTCATCGGTGACAGTAGGGTATCCAACTCTATTGACTCACTGGAGCATCGATGCAGTATAGGGTGCGTTACTGTGTTATATTGTTACTACAAGGTATATTGCTCCGGCGAGATTAGGGATATTGTTCCTGAAACTCGCACATTTTTACGTAGCGCGTTTTCCAACTCTCTATTGACTCACTGGAGCATCGTCGCAGTGTGGGGTGTGCTACTCTATTTTATCGGCACTACAACGAATTTGGCTTTGACAAGATTAAGGACCTCGTTCCCGAAACCTATATGTACATGATACACGTACATCGTCTAGAGTTCACACATTTGCAGTCGATTGCCCATTGAATCGCACAACGCATTACGAAGAGAATTCATTCTTCAGCCGTACGGTTCGTTTGTGGAACAAGTTGCCTGCTTACGTGTTTCCTGTCACCTATAACGTTGGAAACACTACTACCTCTCCTCTTCCACATAATATATCGCTCCTTTATTGCAACATAGTCATAACTAAAAACAGCTCGTTTCGAGAAAAAACTAATTTCAAATTTTTAGTTTTCATGTAAGTCTTGAAATTTTTTTAAAAGTATTTTGAATAAATTTTTGGCGCAATATAAAACTCGAAAAGTTATTTTTTTGAGATCTGACTTATTGCAATAACGAAGCGATTTTTTTCTAGTTCTGGTACAATGCACTGCTTATGTAGGGGTCATCCGCTGAGTGATGGTCCAAGACAAAAAAATAAAATATATTAAGATAACTCTGAAAACTTTTTGTTTTATTTAGAACTAACATGATGCGTTTTTGTTCGGCCAGTCTTATATATAGATATTTATAACTCAAGCATTAAACACATTGAGACCATTAAACAACCGACTTCAATATGTCAAATAAAACAATACTTACATTTAAATGCGAATATTTATTTAACAGCAAAGCGACACGACTGCAGGTTGTTTTGTCTGAGCTGATTTTTTTTTTTTTTTGCAATCGAAATAAACTAATTTCTATTTTTGTTGACTACAAAATACAAACAGTATGACCAATGTTTGTAAAAAAACATGTTAAACAATTTGGCTCTTAAAAATATCTTATTTTCTAATGTAACATAAGAAAACAACAAAATTTATATGCTGTTTTAAATAAATTAATAAATTTATTTGTACTATTATTAAATATATTCATACGAGTACATACTTACTCGTAGACTCAAAATAAGAAATCTCAATGTGATTAGATACATATATATCAGTTGATTTTATATCACGTACGAGTAGTTTTAATTACGTAACTTTGATAGAAAATTTTAAGATATTTTTGGCCCACATTTTAAAAGATACGTTAAATTGTCGTAAAGTTCTTATTATAGATCAGCAGCTATAGCCGATCATACTTTCAACTTTGCAGGCCCACTTAATCTGAATAAATCGTAGCAAACGAAAACTCTTTTAAGCTAATTTACTCTTTATCTTCTTAGGATATTATTTCTTAGAGAGAAGAACTTTTGCATGAAATTTTTATATAAACAGAAATAAGCGAAATTCTGTAAAGCTTAAAATTCTAAGGTGGTCACACTGAAGTATAATTTTTTGAAAATAAATTTATGTTGCTGCCGTGCTCGAAATATTTCAGTAGTGCACTACACGACTACAATTGCCGGTTGCAGCATTTGTTGCTGTGAAGTCGTGTAGTCTGCTGTGGTCTATGTGTTTAATGCTTCAAAGGTAACTGACTGACATAGTGATCTATCGACGCACGGCCCAAACCGCTGGACGGATCAGTCTGAAATTTGGCATTCAGGTAGATGCTATGACATAGGCATCCGCTAAAAAAGGAGTTTGATTAATTCTACCCCCAAGGGGATAAAATAGGGGATGAAAGTTTGTCTGAAACTTTGTCAACTTTAAACAGATCGGTCATGTATAAAGTTACTATGACGTAGGCTTTCCCTAAGAAAAAGTTTTGATAAAATCCATAAGTAAGGAGAAAAAATAGGGTGGATGCATACTATAACGTAGCCATCCCCTAAGGAAGGATTTTGATAAATTCCTCCCCTACGGAGACAAAACAGGGGATGAAAGTTTATATAAATTATTAATACTATTTCTTAACGCTAGCGAAGCCGCGGTTAAAAGCTAGTTTAAAATAAAAGCATAAAAAATGATATTTAATAATAAAAACTGATTAATCGTGCTAAAAGAATGCGGTTTACTCGATATTTTTAAAAAGCCCGGCTTCAATAGAACAAAAAAAAAACCCCGTTCGAATAAAAAAACCGTCCATCACACTAATCTTTACGATTGGGAAAAACTTCAAATATAAACCCGTAGTGAATTATATTCATTTATCTTGTTAAGATTCTTAGATGTTCCAAGCTTTCTCGGAAAAGTTTTAGTTGAAATCAGCAGCCGAGATGGAATACACGTCAACAAATTCAAATGAATTGATTTATAAATAAAATCACTTATATGACGATGACTTGCTTTTGTTTCTTAATGAGAGATTTTCAACCCCATAATAAATGTGGTTAATTATTAAACTATTTGCTAATAATTATTTGTCAAAATACAATAAGTTTTTTATAAAAAAGAAATATATCATGTTTTACAAAGCCGAATTTAATGTTTTTGTTTCTCTTTTTTAGGAGGTGTGTGAGTTTCATAAATAACTATTCACTGCGATATAAGCCATGTGCTTATCTGTGCATATCTACATGTCGCTCCTTTATTGCAACATAGTCATAACTAAAAAAAATCTTCGAATTTTTTTTTAGAAAATATCTCCTAAAGGAAACAGTTTAAACGTAATTTGAATACATTTTTGGCACAATATAAAAGATACTACTGTTAACAATTCTGCATTGTTAACTCAAAAAGCTAATATTTTGAGATATGACTATGTTGCACTAGAGCAGCGATATGAACTCAAACAAATAAAAGTGAAGGTGTAGGTAGCTGTTTATTGTTTCTTAACATTCCTCTGTTTCAATGTGTCACAATTTTGACCTTCCCTTCTTATCCTCGGTTGCAATTATCATTTGTTTTAATTTTATTATACCCTTCACAAAAATGTAAAGGGTATATATAAGTTTGTGATTCCGTTTGTAATTTCTACAGTTTTTTTTGCGACCCTATAAAGTATATATATTCTGATTCAGAGTTAACGGAAAAGTCGATTAAGCGATGTCCGTCTGTCCGTCTGTCCGTCTATCGGTCGTTGAAATACCGTTTCTGAGAAAACCATTAGACATAGAAACTTTTTTTTTTCACCATTCTATTACTTCATATTGCCATATGTTTGCTATTGAAATTCAGTAATATCGGTTCATGTATAGCTGAGATATATTCAAAATTCCGAAAAAAGCTAAAAGGCAAAAAAAAAAAGATATCGGTGCATATATATCCGAGATATAGCCCAAATCGGGTTTTTCATAAAAATATCGCGTAAGCGAACTGAAACAACTTTTTTTTGCTCAAAAGCAGTTTTGGTAATGAAATAAGGTTATATAAATACCGAAAATGAAAATTTCTGTGAAGGGTATTTTAGATTCGGCCCAGCCGAATATACCACACTCTTACTTGTTTTTTATTTATTTTTTGATAGATTAGTTTAATATAGAAATAAATTTGCTTAGCATGTTTTGTTTTGCTTAGACAAAATTAAACATGATTTGCTAATAAAACTTAATGTTTATTAATATATGTAAGTCAAGTACAGAATATAGAGCACTCAAAAATAAATAATAAACAAATAAAATTGTCTAATGCAATGTCATGTTAGAAACTTACTTGGGATTTTCATTAACACTTATTCGTATTTAATAACACACAATCACTATTATTCGCTTGCATTGAAAAACTAATAATCCTTTATTTTGTTCTTTAATAACTTTCCATAGCTAAACCAATGGGTTTGTTTTAGCTTTTATTTATTTATTGAATTTTCACAATGAAAAAAGTGTTGCCAGTTCTGCTGCCTTTGAGCTGGTAAAGAATAGGGATCACTTTGTTATAAACCTATTCTTGGTGGTAACGAAGGGGTTGTTGCTGTGGAATCTCTAAGAGCAGTGGCTGTGTTCTGTAACTCTCGCCACGAGAAACTTTTCGACTGGAACGTGTGAAATGAAACAAAGTTGAAACAAACAACTGCTTTTCTCACTAAATTGTATCTATAACTTTTCTTGGTGAGTAATAGCTGTCACGTAAGGAAATTTCTCGCCATTTTACAGAAAAACTGTGTCTGTAAAACTTTTGCGAAAAAATTTCTCGCTTTTCTCGCAAATAAAAAGGCTGTGAGATAGTATTTCAAATAACAATAATCATCATTAAATGAATAATAATGCTGAAAAATAAGTATTTTGCAGTTAAATTAGGTTTCACATATATATTTACACAGTTTAGAATGGTCGTTTTTTTATTTTAACTTTTTAATTAATGTTTATACCCTTCACACAACAAGTTTTAAGGGAATACTTATATTAGTTTGAAATTTCTACAATATTAATTTCCGACCCAACAAAGTATATTGTAACACTTTTATAATGTTTTTTTCAGAATTCACAAATTGCAATTGTTTTTTAATTTTACAAAATTTTGTGCATAAGTATGTATGTAAGTATGTGTTTGTAAATAAAATGTAAACGTTAGAGCCATACCATACATTTTCTAGAACAGCCGGCGGTTATAATATGACGCCGTCGAGCAAAATTTCTTAGCTTAAGTAATTTTTGGTCGGCGGCGGTACTAATTGTGGCTGGCGCTTTCATTTTTAAAATTGCATGTCGACTTCGTTTTATATTTTTAGACATTTCTAACGTAACGACGTAATCGGTTTGGGTAGTTTTCGACATGAGTTACACACGCAGTTTTTTCTCATTTTTCTAGAAACGATGGAATAATTTGTTTCACAAGTTTTCGACGCGAGAATTTCTCGCCAAAGTTACAGAACACAGCCACAGGTTATTGTAATTTTCTCGATGTTTGAGAAAATCACAACATGTGTGGGGAAATAAAATAAACAAAAGGTTGGAGTTTAAAATTTCCTTTTAAATAATATTTATTTACTGTTTTACCTCTTAGTAGTTACACTTAGAAAATTTGTAATTAGAATTGGTTGAAATCGCACTATACTATACGGCTGATGATTTTCAAGTGCCGTTTTTCCCGCGACCTTCAGCAGACCAAACTTCGGCCTTGGGAAAATCGGCCTTGACATTTGGAAGTTTTCCAGCCGCCAGTGTGACCAGCCATACGTTACTTTTTTCAATATTTAATAAAGTTGGTAATAAAGGGGGATTTTATAAGAACTATCGGAAATTTAAAAAAAAAACACATAAAATTCAGAAAAATGCATGAAATATTTATTTGGATCGATAGTTGGGTCGATATAATTTAATGTTTGAAAATTATTTCATGCAAATGTTGGCCGCGGCTGCGCCTCAAATGGTCCATCCGCTTAGTGCAATTTTGGCATACTCTTTCCAACATTTCGGCCGGTATCTCACGAATAATGTTGGCAATGTTGGCTTCCAGTGCGTCAATCGAAGCGGGCTTGTCGCTATAGACATTAGCCTTAACATAGCCCCACAAAAAATAGTCTAGAGGCGTTAAATCGCACGATCTGGGCGGCCAATTGACTGGTCCCAAGCGTGAAATAAACTGTTCACCGAACTCGCCTCTCAATTGGTCCATTGTTTCGCGTGCTGTGTGGCATGTGGCACCGTCTTGTTGAAACCAAATGTCATGCAAGTCAAGCATTGTCAGTCAGTCGTTGTTTAGCTTCGATAGTGAACGGACGTGTTTGTTTTTTTTATCGCAAAGTAAAAAAAAAATATAACGGGATTAAGTAAAAACCGTAATAGGTGAACAGAGTGTTTTTGTTTAAAAGAAAAACTTTGTGACATTTTTTAAATACCGTTTTAAATTGTAATTAAAAAATAGAAACAATTAATTGCATGAGTGTACCTATCAGATGTAATTCTGAAAAAGAGCTTAGCTCCGGTAAAAAAAACCTTTGGATTTCTGAAGAAGAATCGGTGAAAAAATCATTGGAAAATTTCCTGTCTCTAACCGAAATTTTCTAAAGATGATAATAGGACTTCGGCAACCGATAGTAATAGGTTTGCTATACTGCAAACAGATGAGCCAACAATATCTAAAAAAATCTTTAAGCCGCCACCAATATATTTGCGAGAGCCTACCTCTAGTGAGCTGGTAAAACAACTTATTGCGGCAATCGGCAAAGACACTTTTAACGTAACATCGGTTAAGCACGGCGGCATCTATGAAACGAAAATCCAGGTAAACAGTGAAAATGAATACCGAAAGTTGTCTGACGTTTTAGAGAAGGAGAAGCGATCATTTTACACATATCAGCTTAAAAGTGCCAAAGGTATTCAGGTCGAGGTCAAAACCGGACTAGAAGACAATGGCTTCAAAATTAAAAATGTGGTTAATATTAGAAACCCTGAAAAAATTCCTCAACCCATGCTTAGAGTTGAATTGGAACCTAGAGATATTGCCTTAAAAAAGAATGAAGTGCATCCCATTTATAACCTCAAGTATCTTTTGCATCGTAAGGTTACCGTTGAGGAGCCTCATAAGCGTTTAGGGCCCGTTCAATGTCTAAACTGCCAAGAATTTGGCCATACTAAGGCCTATTGTAAGCTGCCCGCAGTTTGCGTTGTGTGTGGTGAACTTCACGGTACATCACAGTGCAAAAAACCTAAGACTGACGCGAGCGTTAAGAAATGCAGTAACTGTGCAGGTAATCATACACACCTTCCACAGGGCATAGACAAATTTTCAAATTTTAGCGGTCACACTCGGTTGAGAAGAAAGGACACCGTTGCCACCATCAGAGCGATTTTACCAATATTGTTCATGCAAAGTTCAACATTTTTATCTAGCATGGGCTGGACTTAAATAACTTTTTATATTTAGTATTAAGATTTGAATACTTATTGTTAGTTCATATATATTGCAGATTCAATAAATAAACGACGCGAAAAAAAATTTTATATATACACAAGAAAGCTATCTGACAAAACTTAAAGCTTTCAACTTTAAACAATTACTTTTTAAAGCAAACTATGAAATATTCGTAATAAAGATTTTAAACGCAACAATTACAGATAACTAAAGCAAACAATACAAATATATGCCAAAAATGAGTTGACAGTTGTGGAATAAATATTTTTAACACGCCTTAAAATCAGGGTTTTAAACACATATTTTAGGTAACCGCGACATTAAAAGAAGGAAAAAAAAAAACAAGTTAACTAAGACACATAAATTACATTTTTTTAATGTTCGCAATGACTTTGTTTGCGTCGTCAGCCGCACCAACTGCCTGCCAAATGCCAAAACAATAACAATTTTCGCAGACAAAGTAATAAAATCATTAAATTAATTATATATTTCTTTTATGCATCTTTTTGACTTTTTAACCTTTTTTATTTACAACTTTTCTTTAACTTGGATTTTCTTGCTGGTACAGAGAAATAATTAACCGACAATAGGCAACAAACAAACGGCAGCTGCAATTTACATGTATGTTTTTGCAGTGAAAAAAAAAACGAGACAACTCCCACAATTTCACTACTGCGGTTGCCCGTAAGCAGTAATTTTTTTTTTTACTTTAATACGATGGTCGTTTTGAAAGTTCTGGTAGAACTGCACGGGCTTTGTTAATGATTCGAAAGCGCTGCTTCTGCTTATGATAAGTTCAGTTATAATTGAAGTACAAATCAATTTTGTCTTTATTTCATCAATTGTTCGGCTTATATACTAAAATATCCTAATGTCCGCCAGCAGTTTTCATAAAATCCATGATCGATACAATATTTGTGAATATCCAAATGATATTCATATCAAAACATAAACTAATGACAATGTGAGCCGTTGATATTGAACTTGACTTTTATGGTGACCAAAAAAAAATTTTTTTATCTTGCACCAGTACTCAGGGGATGACCCCTACATCTGCAGTGCATTGTACCAGAACTAGGAAAAGAGGTTATGAGGAGGAGGAAAGAGGGGGTAGTGCTTGTGAACATTTGACTTGAACTTTCCAACGTTATAGCAGACAGGAAACACGTCTGCAGGCAACTTATTCCACAGACGAAGCGTACGGCTGAAAAACGAATTCTCTCTGTAATGCGTAGTACTATTCCTCGGACAATCGACCGCAAATGGATGAGCTCTGGACGATGAACGCGTGCTACGCAAAAATGTGCGAGATTCGGGAACAAATTCCCTAATCTCGTCAAAGCAAAATCCATTGTAGTAACGAAAGAACAGAGTAATGCACCCCACACTGCGTTGATGCTCCAGTGAGTCAATATATAGTAGGATACCCTACTGTCACCGATAAGCTTCTTGGCCTTCTCTTGCACACGATCGAGTAACCCCAAAATAGACTTTGAGGCACCGACCAAAACATGAGAGTTGTATTCCATTTTCCTACGACAAATAATCGTGAATAAAAGGTTCTTAAATTACTACAGTATTATGCATTAGCGGACATATATGTATATGCATATTACAGTTTGGTTGCATGGGCCATATGAATAATATTACTACAGTGATGGTCATACTACAGTGATAATCATAAGTGGACATGCGCTACAATCTCATATTACAGCTTTATAATAAAAATAACAATGTCGAAATATCAAGTAGCCATAATATATTCCAAATTTGCCTAGCTTTGATTAATGCTAGGAACACAACTGTGGCGAACGACGAACTTCGCCCATCGTAACGAACTCGCCGGCAAACAGACGTTTTATAAAGTCGTCGTGTGAAGCACAATATCAACGAATATTGTTTACATTCCGTTGTAACGACACTTACGCTTTATGCTGGGATAGCTCAGTGTGGTCCAGGGTCGTTTCAATAAAGAATAAAGAAACAAAGACACATTAGTCTTCAATGTTGGCTCTTTATTTAAATAAGATAATAAAAGAAAATCTTCTCTTTTTATGGTTTGGTCACGTGGGGTTTTGGCACCACCTACGGCCGACGTTGGAGTGGGGTCGCAGGCCGCTATGGAAGAATTGAAAACTCCTGCACGGTAGAACTCGCTTCCCCAATGATCCACTGCCTCTGGTGTCGCGCTGGAGTGGAATTAAAAACTCCTCTGGTGGATGGTGAAGGTACTAATAACACCTTCACTCTTCGTCGCAGCCATATGTGCGGCTGTGCTTAGCAAACAATGTCTCATGGTTGATATTGATGCATTGTACGGTGGTGCCATCTACGCTGACCGTTAATTTAAAATACAATTTTCAAATAATTTAACCTACATTACAGTAACTTATTGTACTACAATAATTATTAATTCAAAAGCAAATAGAACAACGCTTCTTGCGTTAATAGTTAATAATAAATGAAATAATCAAATGAATAACTAAGTAATTACAAATATATAAAAAAAGGGAACACGACTTCACGTGTGTTGCTCCAAAACGAGGCCTCCGACTTTGAGCGTTACACAAATGAATATAAATACTAAGGCGACCATATTAAAAGTAAATCTATATAAATTCCATCCGAAAGAGTGATTTTTGAACAAATTATCTGAAGTACTTTATATTTTGAGAACATCTTCATAAATTTTTTGCTACATGAATTAAAAAAAATTACAAAAAGTGTTATGTCGTGAAAAATACTTTTTTTATGTAAGAAACTTGGTCACCTGATACTGCTTTGTTCGTCGTTCGCTGACGATACAATTAGAAATAAATCTATTTCAACTTTCGCTGAGTATGACGAATTTCGACCAACACTACGATTGTGTGCATTTTCATATACTCGTACACCAATGTGTTTTATTTTTGGCGATGAATATTCGCGACCAAAAATTCGTCGTTCGTCGAAGTTGTGTTCTTAGCATAATAACAACCGTATTATTATTATCACCAACCAACCATATCTCAGTTATTAAAAACTGCGTTATATTTGTTAGGTCATACTATAAACATGCACCGGTACATTACAAATAAACTGCTTTATTATTGCCGGTGCAAACCATATTGTCTGCATTTATTTTATTAAAAAATTATGTCAATCACAAAAAAAATGTTTCCTATTTTCCCTCTAAGCCTTGCAGTTTTAGTAATTCAGTAATTAATATCGCGTTCAGACATATAACTTTAATTGAATCAACTTTTGCTTTGTTGGCGATATTGTTTTGCCTGTTCAGACATACCAAATTTACCTTAATCCCTTAATCAACTACCATTTGACGGCTGCCAAGTTATAAAAATGGGAAAATAACATCTTCAAAAAAAAGCAAAAAACAATGTAATTATTATATAATAATAACATATATAAAATAGAGTTTCTATTCGCTATTTTAGCTTCTAACATTTATAACAATAAAAAATTATAAATAGCTTGTGTTCTATGTTTCCCAGCTATCTATATGTCGACATTTCATAGGAACTACCCTAATCATCAGTAGACTTTGGAAATTTTTGAAAGATATTCTCAAACATTCAACTTTATATCCCAACAATCCAAATAAATTGCTGAGAATTTAAAAAGAAAAATGCTCTAATAATATCCGTCAAAACACAAAAAACAAGCTCTTCTATTTATAAACGTCTCTAACATATCTTTACACCTTCCAAACAAATGAACAACCGTTGGTGGCTACGATATGCTTTTTGAAAGTATCGAAAAGCAGAGAATAAAAATTCAAACAATTGAGTTTCTATTCGCTATTTTAGATTCTAACATTTATACCAATAAAAAATTATAAATAGCTTGTTTTCTATGTTTCCCAGCTATCCAAAGTCTACTGATGATTAGGGCAGTTCCTACGAAATGTTTTTTTAGTTTGATTGAGATTTCATTGCTTACAAACTTACACTAAAGTAACGCTTGCAATATGTTGAAATCTCTTTATTAAAATAATGGTTCCATTCGTTGATTGTTATTAAATTTCCATTGTGAATTGTGTTCCCTAATGAAGCAAATTTTTTGTTGAATGGGTTCGTAAATAAGCAAAGTTGTCCCATTACATGTGAAGATCACACTACGTAGAAAAACTTGTTCGGCTATTAAAATCAACAACCATATTGTTTCGCAACACAATGAAGTCAAATACCTCGGTATTCATCTCGACCGTAGGCTCGCGTGGAAGTCTCACATTGACGCTAAAGTCACTCAGATGAAATTAAAATCGGTGGAAATAAATTGGCTCATCGGCAGAAATTCTACCTTGAAGTTGGAAACTTTTGTTGTATAACTCAACCCTAAAGCCAATATGGAGCTATGGAATTCAACTGTGGGGTACCGCCTCTGCATCTAACATTCACCGTACAATTACTGCAGCTCCATGGTATGTTAAAAACTCTCTATGGTACAAAGATGAATTTGCAAAATACGCGATAAGGTACATTAACAGACTTGAGTCTCACCCGAATCCTCTCCCACGTAGCACCCTTAAGTTTGGCGGCCATACTTGACTTAGAAGGATGGACATCCTTGCAACCATCAGAGCGTTGGAAAGGTGATTTACCAACAAAATACACGCAAGAAGCAACTTTTCGTCCTGCATTGGCTGGACCTAAGGAAAAAAAAGTTTTTCATTATTAATTAATTTTTTTCTATATTAATTAATTAATTTTTAGTTTTAAAATTTGAATACTTATTGTTAGTTATTTTAGAAGATACAATAAATAATTAAATTGTGAAAAAAAAGAAGAACATGTGAAGATAATCCACAAGTTTTTATCAGAACACCATATCATCCAGGGAACATTACTGTTTGGTGGTGCTCCCCGGCTCGCGGTATCAATGGCAATATGTCTGCAAAACTGATAGTGAAAATATTACTGTTAATGGCAAAGGGATATGATTAGACATTTTTTTGTACCTGGTATTAATTTTACTAAGTGAACTTTTTATAAAAGAATAATTTCACATAATGGTCTAATTAATTTGCTAACAAATTTGTGTGATTTTACACAACTAACTTTCTTTGCGACTAGATAAATTAGCCTGTCTACGCCGACAGATATGTAATTAATTTTCGTTAGCATCTAGTATGACACGTTTATTTTATTTATTTTCGATGCCCCTTAACACTAGACTTAAAGTCTTATAATTAATTAAATATTTATATTTTAATAGATATCTATTAGTCCTATTTAGTATATAGAGTAAAAAAAATTTTCTGCACGTGTAAGCCTGATATTAGAGTCCCTAAAATTTTTTGATATAGAATAAAAAAGTTAAATAAATTTATAAATATAATTATTAATTATATTAATAAATAATAAAAAATTGTATAAAAAAAATTATATAAAAAATTATTATAAAAATATAAAAAAAAATTGAAAATAAATAAAAAAAAAAAAATAATAAATATTATGAGAATATGTACATAATTAATGAATAAATGAAATACAACTTATACAACGGGTTATAGTAGAATCCCAGTGGGTGCTGATGAGTAGTGTAGCGACTACGAAACAGCTAGTTGTCTCCCAGCTAAAGATTTGATTATTATTTTTCTTGTCTTCTTCAATCAAAATTATTGATCACAGCAGATTTGTATTGCAAAAAATCTTTCTTAAGAAAAAAACTTAAGAAAGAAAAAACCTGAGCTATAACCCTTGTACAAATGTACAAACCAAAAATTTAATTTAAAAAATTATAAAAGTTCATCAAAAATTCAATAAATTTAGAAATACAACTTAATTATATAATTTTAATAAATTTTTTAAAACTATTGTGAATTAATTAAAAATTATATAAAAAAATGATTTTACTAAATAATAAGAATGAGCATCATTTAACTTGAGAAATGGCAAATAGTATTCTCCTTGAATTTATGTGCGTTACCAATAGTTTGAAAACTATGTGAGATTCCGTTCCAGAGACTAATAGCATTAATAAAGAAATGGTATTTTGTTCGATGACGAAAAGCAAGAAGTCGATTGCCTCTGCTAAGCATTGAGAAGCTTAAGCGTTCAAACAAATGTCCAGGTTGAGCAAGTTAACATAGTGTGAAATATGATCAAATCTTCTAAGACCATATACATATGTAACGAATAATATTATTAAAGGCCATATTAAGTTTCCTTTTACTATCGCAATCGCAACTGGCACACAATTCACAGCCATACAATAAAACCAGCATTAAATAGGATTTGGCAAAAAGTATTCTAATTTTAATCGGAGTACAGTACTGCGTTTGCCAGAGATTTCTTAAGAGTTGTGAAAAAGATTTACATCAGCACCTGCATTGCGGCCTTATCTGATGATGGACCAGTTCCACGTAGTGAATTATTCACGATTCACCAGCGCCCCCGTGTGGCTACCAGGCTCACACAGGTAGAAATACTTGCCATATGTCATATGACCGCAATCATGTACAATAGACAATTCTTGTTGAGGAGTTCGGGCCTTCTAATCCCTCCTGTATGCAATTTCCCAGCAGTCAATGGAGGACAAGGCTTAATGAGTTAGTAGACCGAAGCCCACTAAGAGCATCAGCCCTTAAACCAACTCACCCGTCAACCATCACCACTGGTACCTTACAATACAGGTATCTGTTGTATAGGCAACAGATCCTCGGGAGATTGTTAGTCCCCGAAAAAAGCCACACACCAAACAATTATCAAGGATACTAACACTCCCTTCCTGCGTTTTAGGTTTCACTCACAGCCAGAACGTTTCAGCCAAGGTAGGCACCTCAGCCATGAGCAGCCCGGGTCGAACCGCATGCAGAACTACCCGGGGGCCATGCTGATCCCCGTTCTGCCAATTTATACCCTTGGTAAGGGTTTCGGAAGCCAACACAACATAAGTCATGTGGCTTCCTAGAGTTTTGCTTGCCGCACCAAACGAGGGACCTCTTCCCCCCTTTTCCGCGAAAAACAGAGCGCCCAAGTTAGGAATACGCCAAGGCAAATTCTATTCCCAGGGGGGAGATTTCTTAACAATGAAAAAGTTCGAGCGCATGCAAAATATACGTGGTTTGACCAAGTTAGATTACTGTTAAAAAATACACCCAAGTTTTTCGCTGAGCTAACAATATTTATAGGCTGGTTATTTAAAGTAATAGTAGTATTATAACTAAGATTTATAGATTTTTTGGTAACTATCGAACACTTGGATTTATTAGGATTTATTTCCAAAGCATTAGCAGTAGCCCACTCATAAACACGACCTAACTCTAAATTTAAAATCTTCATACATTCATCAACTGCGGTAGTGCTAATGTAAAGCTGAACATCATCTGCATACAACCTAACCCTACAGTACTCGAGTTTACACTGAATGTCATTTACATATAGGGAAAAAGGAAGAGGACCCAAGATAGAACCTTCCGGAACACCACGACGTAATGGCATCGTCGTTGAAATGGAGGTGAGTGTTTCAACCTATTGAAATCTTCCAACTAGATGCGACTTAATTAGGTCAGCTGCTGTCGATGAAAATTTTAGATATGTCTCAGTTTAAGGCATAAAATATTATGGTCAACCGTACTAAAAAAGTTATATTACCGAGATCTACCTGTTGCCTGTTGCAGCTATGGTTTTTCCGAAACCCAGATTGCCGACTCGTCAACATATTATTAGTTTCAATGTACTGTGTAACTTGCATATGAATAATTCGTTCAAATACTTTGGATAGAAATAGCAGGATGGCAATAGGTCTGAAGTCAGAATTCGCTTTAGGTATAGGAATGATTTTGGCAAGCTTCCATATTTTTGCATACTGGTTTGTTGTGAAAATCTTATTGAAAATAAATGCTATGTGAGGAAGAAGCCTAGCAATAAGAATTTTCAAAATCCTTGGGTCTATTCCACCCACACCAACAGAATTCGACCTTATTGAGAGAAAACTTGATAGTACATCACATTGTCTTACACTGCGAAAAGAGAAACCTCCCTGAAAAATAGCATTAGAAAAATTGTAGTAACCGGTATCAGATTGCACACTCGGAATATTTAGAAATTTATTATTCAATGCAGCGGACTCCTGCCTATCAGGTCTGCCAATACCGATTTCGCGAATCGCTTGCCAAGTTTTCTTCGAGCCGATGGCTGCGGAGAACTTTGCAGCATAGTATTCAGATTTCGCTTTATGAATCAATCTATTAGTTATTCTATGTGATAATCGATGATCGTCATATAGTTCTGTGGTTTAACAACAATTTCATGGGTAAACTATCTCATGGCATACCAGAGCCCCCATGTGGCCTGCTTAAATATTGGACTAGTACCCAGAGGAGAACTAGAAAAATAGGTTGTGTGGGGGAGGAGAAAAGAGCGGGTAGGTTTTGCTGACATTTTACAGATTATATGGATAATCCTCGTATTTGTATGTTCATCAATCAGGAGCCTGTTTTAGTATGAATCAAAAAAGTCGTTTGCTATATTTCTTTTCTTCCACTACTCTACGCTCTAATCATTTCGTTTTGGACTTTAAATCAGTGACTTTGAATGCTGTTTTTGTTTCTGGCATTCCTTTGTAACTAAAATAAATCTGCATTTATTGTTCAAACTGGGAAGTTTTTGGTTCGTTTTTATGAATGCAACATTTTTATTTGAACAACAATTGCTACCTTTCATCGGCAGCAGTAAAACAAAAAGTGAAATTTCGTTTCTTATCATTTTCATAAAATATTTTCCCTGACAATCTTCATCCATATATACACACATACATACATATTACATACTTATGTGCATTTTTTCACATACATATTTAGTACTTCTTTTGCCGTTATGATGATGAATATTATCGTGAAGTTTTTGCTTGAAATTTCTTTAAGAAATTTTCTTTTTTTTTCTCTAAATAAAGCAATTAAATTCATTGTCAGGGCTGTTTACGTACAATATGTAGAAGCATATTTTTCTCACACCTCTTCTCACACTTAATTTAGCGTGTGATCTTTTTCCCCTCCTTTTTTTTTTGTTTTAAATTAAAGAAAAAAGCCTCCAATTTTCTCTGGTATAATGAACTCAATACATCAGTAATTAACTCACGCTGTAGTAGGTGTTGATGGAAACAACTCATTTATTTTTTAGTTTTTGGTTAATTACAAATTAAAGTCAATTAAAACAGTGAATTAGCAGTAAAAGACGAAGAGATCGCTGGCAAAACAAGTTTAATGCAGTTTTTCGCATTCAAAATTCACACAATAAAGCATCTTTTATAACATAATTCTAAATTAAGTTGGTTGCTTGTTTAGAATTGTTGTTCTTTTTTTTATTTCTAGCACAATTCTACGCAATTTTTTACCTGTAGAGACACAATTTTTTTTTGTTCTACTTTGGCAATGGCGCGTTTTACACCAGGTGCTGCGGTTTTTAGGTTGGCTTGGTGCACCACAGCGTAGAAAGAAAATGCATGCTTGATATGCAAGAACTCTCGAACGTTCCACAAAGGGTTAATGAGTAGCAAAAGGTTCAATATGCCCACAGTATACTACGCATACGAGGTCTGATCGAAAAATAAGCGTTGTTTTTCTTTTTTTCAAAAAGTATTTAATTATTCATCAATAACTATATTGTCCCCTTCAAAGTAATCCCCTTAGATATAATACACTTATGCCAGTGATTTTTCAAATCCTCGAAACACTTCTGAAACGCGCTTTTTAGTATCGCCAACAGCTCCTGTTTCGATTTTTCGTTTATCTTCTCAATTGTAGCAAAACGATTTTCTTTCATTGGTGTCTTCAGTTTTGGGAAAAGAAAAAGATCAGCGGGGACCAAGTTCGGTGAATATGGTACTTGAGGCTTGATAACGGTTTTGCTTTTGGCCAAAAACTCACGCACAAGCATCCATCTGTGAGCTGGTGCGTGATCATGGTGCAAAATCCATGATTGTTTTATTTTATTTATTTACAGTTTAGTAAGTACATTAACGTAAATACTAAATACTATCGAAAGCTATAGCGACTAGGCCTTAAGCTTAACTAAGTTATGAATATTCATTTTAAACTTAAATATATTTGGATATATAAGTTCATTGTATATTATCGTATAGTGTATAATTCAATTACATAAATACATAAATATTGTAAGTACTTGCAGCAAAAATATATATACCATGATTGTTTTTTCCACAATTCTGTGCATTTCTGACTTCAAGGTCGTACTCCTTGTTGATCATACGAACTTGCGGCAAGAATTCATGATGCACCACGCCATTTCAGTCGAAGAAAACAGTGAGCAAAACCTTCACATTTGACCGAACTTGATGTGCTCTTTTCGGTCTTGGTTCTTCTGGACGGTTTCATTGGGATGATTGGGCTTTGTTTTCAATGTCATAGCCATGATTCTTCACCAGTTATGAAATTTTTGAGGAAATCTGGATCTTTGTTGACGGTGTTCAACAGCTCCTGAGCGATGTCAATGCAACGTTGTTTTTGCTAAAAATTTTGCAATTTTGGAACAATCTTCGCTGCCGCACGTTTCATGCCTAAAACATCCGTAAAAATTGGTTGGCATGAGCCGAATGATATGTCAACAGCATCTCTGATAGTGATTCGACGATTACCGAAACACATTTCCTTCGCTGCTGTATTGTTTTCAGCGGCTGTTGACGTGCTCGGGCGACCAGGACGAGCATCGTCATTGACATCTTCTCGACGTTCCTTAAACCGTTTCTAAAGGGTGGTTAGATTTTAAGGGTCGATGTTGATTTTGAATAAAACACAAACTATTTAGGAAACTATTGTAATTTTATTTTATTATGATATATTGGAATTACTCAATTATGTATGGAACAAAATATCGGCCAAATGGGCGCCGCGACCACGGCGGCACACCTCTATCCGATGGTCTAAATTTTCGATGACCCTGAGGCATAATGGAGGTTCTATGCCGTTAATGTGCCGAATTATCTCATCCTTTAGCTGTTGAATTGTTGCTGGCTTATCGACGTACACCTTTTCTTTCAAATAACCCAAAAGAAAAAAGTCCAACGGTGTCAAATCACATGATCTTGGCGGCCAATTGGCATCGCCATTACATGAGATAACACGGCCATTGAATTTGTTGCGCAAAAGAGCAATTGTTTCGTTAGCTGTGTGGCAAGTGGCACCGTCCTGCTGAGACCACATATCGTCTACATCCATATCTTCCAATTCGGGCCATAAAAAGTTCGTTATCATCTCACGATAGCGAACACCATTCACAGTAACTGCCTGACCGGCCTCATTTTGGAAAAAATACGGCCCGATGATGCCGCCAGCACATAAACCGCACCAAACAGGCACTCTTTGTGAGTGCATTGGTTTTTCGACAGTCACTCTTGGATTCTCATTCGCCCAAATGCGTCAATTCTGTTTATTGACGAATCCACTGAGGTGAAAATGTGCCTCATCACTGAAGATGATTTTCTTCGAAAATTGATCATCATTCTCATAATAAGTCTGGCTAACTTTAACACGTTGTTGGATTGTTTATCTCTCCATGGTTCAAATTGAATAAGTCTGAAATAGAGAAATGTCAAATAAAATTCGGAAAAAAAAACTTGGCGTTTAGGTGTGGTTCACATTCAACATCGGCCCTTGAAATTTAACCACCCGATACCACAATTGAACTTTTGTTCTGCTCATAGTAGACTCGCCAAATGCCACAGTCAACATTTCAAATGTCCTTGTGCATTTAGTTAATTTTTTTGCACAAAACTTAATACAATCCCAGTGGGTGCTGATGAGTAGTGTAGCGACTACGAAACAGCTAGTTGTCTCCCAGCTACAGATTTGATTATTATTTTTCTTGTCTTCTTCAATTAATACAGTTTCTTTGATCCATTTTTTCGAATAGTAAAAATTCGAAGAGCGCACCAAACCACGACTAACCTTTTTACCTATCAGAGACAAACTAACAATCTGAAATGGCTGGTATTGCCACCATATAAACAGACGAATATTATAGAAAAAATGCATAAATCGAACATACGTAACTCACGAAAATTGAAATTAGCGGTTATTTTTTGATCAGACCATTTATACCCAACGAGCGAACTCAAGGCTGTCTGAACAGGTTTGCTCATCCATGTGCGCTTAACAAGGACAAAAATATTCGTGATAATTTTATAAAAAGTTCTATGTCGAAATATACTCAAAATATAAAAAAATTATTATTCACTAATCTCAAAACTCTGAGAACTTTTAAGAAAAAATTTCATTTCAAAATTTTAAATTTAGTTAAAAATAAAATATATAGTTTCACCATAAATTCACTAGCTTACAAAGCTGCAATGTTCGCTGTTTGCACACCGATCCAAAAATACTCAGTTTCTAACAGAATTGACGTCAAAAGAATTGCTATAAAGAAAATCTACGACAAAGAAACCTATAAAATATTCAATCCGAATGACATATACAAGATTGAGACTGAATCATACCCGGCTATCATTTTTCATTGGGGAAGAGTCTCTTAAGAATCACATGAATAGCTTTTTTGATTACCGACGAACAACATTTTTAAACATAGATGCTCTCTTGCACGGGAGCAACTTTTATACAGCGGAAGGCATTTGTAGTAATCGTAGAGGAATTAGTTTGGCACTTGCGTAGATGTTACCTTACGAGTACAACTCTTGAAAAGTTTAATCATCGTCTAATAAATATTTTAAGATTGAAATACGAGCGTGTCAGTAAATATTTAAAAAAGAAATAAAAAAATTAGATATTAACTAACTAGTTGTGAGTTCGAGTCCAACTTCAGTCAATAAGGATTATTTTTAATTATAACAATAATTGCTGTGAAACAATAAGACCAAAGAAGAACAGAAAAAATAATTGAATACCATTAGCTGGGGGACAACTAACTAGGGTTATAAAAATTACATATTTGTGATCAATATCTAGCAAACATTAACGTAAGAATAAATAAAGAGCTTGGTGGCTGAGTTGTTTAAGCGGCCGTATTAAAAATACATTATGTTCACATGCTCCCGAGTTCGAATCCCAGTGGGTGCTGATGAGTAGTGTAGCGTCTACGAACCAGCTAGTTGTCCCCCAGCTAATGGTATTCAATTATTTTTCTGTTCTCTTTTGGTTTTATTGTTTCACAGCAATTATTGTTATAATTAAAAAATAACGCTTCTTCTTGACTGAGGTTGGACTCGAACTCACAACTAGTTAGTTAATATCGCGGATATGTATGTAACTAAAAAAAAAGTTCACTGATTAATAATTTATAAAAAAATTTGATGTTTTTGTTACTGTTACTCGTCAGACAAAAATGGGATGATTTTTAAGGGTTGTATCCTAAACACAATCGTGTAATAAATATCTTGTGACAGCTGGGTACCTTTATAACCCAACAATATTTACATATTTAATAACTCGCATCCGAATATGTGCCACCTCTGTAATTCTAATAATGAATTAGATATGAATCCCTTAATATTTAACCGCCAGTTCATAAGAAATCTGTTTTCCTGAACTTCTAAAATATGATAGCTAAATAATAATAAAAGTGTCAGCTTTTTTCTTGTAATATTATTATAATAATAGTATGACTCGTAAATAAGTTAGTTCGCGCCGAAAACCTTAAATGTTAGTATCTCAAACTTTTATTTGCATTCATAATTCATTTGTCTACAATTTGTAAAATAAATAATTACAATTAGTTGAACCTTCCGAAGTGCTTAAAATCATTTAAGATCACTGCTAATCGATGATTATTGAACAACAACGCTGGACAATCCGAAAATGTTCTGTCTCAATGGCAAAACTTCAATGATTGTAATCGTATGTGGGTTTTAGCAACACATTTTGTCTGACGTTACAATTGTCATTATCTAAGGTTAATGATTTTGTAATTATTTGCTCATTTACACGCTAATCGGGGTTGCACACAGAAAGGTGCAAACAACCGTTTTAAGCTGACTGACTGCCTGATTGCATGAGGGCGTCTTTAAATTGACATTAAACACTTTATTTATATGATTAAATAAACTTAATTATATATAATGTCATTGTATGTATAAGCAGTTTTCATTTTCCACAACTACAGTTAAACATCGATATAACTAATCTGTAGAGGATACAAAAATACTTCGTTTTGCACTCATACAAAAATTAAATTCAATAACAACAAGTAAGAGTGTAGTATATTCGGCTGGGCCGAATCTAAAATACCCTTCACGATAGTCACGTATATGTATAGTATATTTAAAAATGTGACCTAAATATGCTCGGTTATATATGAACCGATATCGGTATTTTGTATTTTCTGTATTTTTGTAACCTTCTTTTATAACGAGAATTGCTTTTCAGCAAAAAAAAAAAAAAAAAAATTTTAATGGAAAAACGGTTTAAGGCCTCATTAGTTTTTACTTTCAGTTGCCGTTCTGTGACGTTCTTTTCTGTAGCAAATAATTTATAATTACTTTTTCTGTGAAAAAGTTCAGCTGATTTTACAGTAACGCAAAAGATTGAAAAATAATTTTCTTAAAAAATTTTTTATTTAAAAAAACAATTTAATTACTTAAAGCACCCACAGACGATATGTTTTTACGTCTGTGTTTTAATATGTAATTCCTCATGTATTTTTCCATGTCTGTCAATATTTTCCATTTTTACAGACGGTTTTTAAAATTTGCTCACAAACGTACATGTACATTTACGTCTGGCATTGTCTATGCTTTTTATTATTATAAATAATAATTATTTAAAACATATTAAAATATTAATACGTTAAAATTTTCTCAAGCCGATTACTTATACTGCCCAAAGCCAACCGCCGCTGAATTGTTCGCAAGGCATAGAGTTCTAATGTCAGATGCTTAAACATAACAAAATAGAACACGCTCTATTTTAAATTTTGTCAGATGACTTTGCTCATGTTTTTTACAGACGCAATGTTTTTGAGGTAACAGGCGACATTTAGGCATTTTACATTGTCGAAAATGCCATCTACATTGTTAAAAACATATCGTGTGTTATCTTCTTTAAAAATGGAGACAAAACAGGAGCCAACTTTTCTCTCACGATCTGCGACATACCTTATACAAAATTTTATATTTTTCACTACGACATTTCTTATACCCTTTTCACAAAAATTATATTCTTTTGATCATCCATAGTTGATTAATTGATAAACACATATTAAATTTAAAAAAATTTTTAATTAAAACAAATGGCTGTAGCTTTTGACAAAAAAAAAAATTTGTATTCCTATGAATAAAAATAATTTTTCCATACCAGAAAAAAGTAACACATACACATATCTGGCTGTCACTTAACGTTGAATTCTATTTTCAACAGATTAGTCCGCGACAGAACGGAACAAAAAAGTGAAAACAAATCATGCACGTATACTTTATACTGAACATAAACAAAACAGCTGATTCAGAACGGAAGAGAACGTACAAACTAATTCTGCCTTTAGGCTATATCTCGGGTATATATGGACCGATATCGGAAATTTTCAATTTCCATATTTATATAACCTTATTTCAATACCAGAACAGTTTTTAAGCAAAAAAAGTTGTTAAAGTTCGCTTACGCGGCATTTTTATGAAAAACCCGATTTAGGTTATATCTCGGGTATATATGGACCGATATCGGAAATTTTCATTTTCCATACTTATATAACCTTATTTCATTACCAGAACTGCTTCTAAGCAAAAAAAAGTTGTTTAAGTTCGCTTACAAAAACTACCTTGAGCTGAACGAATTTTTTGCAACTGTTATATATTAAGTATATCAATACTATGACTCCAGTAATATTAATTCAATGATACATTTTGTTGAAAATTATATAAATAAATTTTAAATTAATCACCCATATTCTCCTTGTCGGCAGCAATACCGTCGAAATAATTTGTGATCTGATTCGACATAATAGATTCCAAAGCTTTAGATAAAATGGGTAAAATACTTATTGGTCGGAAATCTTTAGAACAGGAGGCAATAGTTTTTTTTTTCGTAATCGGAATAATACGAGCAACGATAATAGTGCACATAAATTAGGTGTATAGTCTTGCTTCCGCCGTTTTGTTTCCCGAAATTCGAGGCTTTATTGTAAAAAACTGGTTATACAATTACGATACAAAGTGTTATCCATCGCTGGCCACTGCTTTCTCCCATCTTTCTTGCAATGTATGAACTCCGCGAGGAAAAAACAGATAATCTTTTGAAGCGATCCATTAATCGATTAAATTGTTTACTTCTTCATAAGACCGGGAGTCCAGGCCGTGAGTCATTGATCGAAACAAGTGATAGTTTGAGAGATTAACGTCTGGAAAATACGGCGGGTGTAGTTCAATGTTTCCAAGTATGTCTTGACCAATTTCGCAACATAATGTCGAGCATTGTCAAAACGCCTCAGCGTCAAACATTGAAAAAATCCAAAGGCGACAAAACAAAATTCTTCGAATGATTACTGCAGCTCCATGGTACTTAAAAAATTCGCGAATTCATAAAGATCTTAGTGTTCCGCTGGTAAAAGAGGAATTTTCTAAGTACGCGACAAGATATGTCAGTAAACTGGAACTTCATCCAAACCCTCTTGCGCGCAATATACTTAACTTTGGTGGCCACACTCGGCTTAAAAAAAGGGATACCGCTGCCACCATCAGATTGCTCAATAGGTGATTTTACCGAAATAGCTCCCGCATAATAAAACTTTTTGTCTATCATTGGCCGGACTTAAGAATCACATTTTTTAATTTTTAAATTTAGTATTAAGATTTGAATACTTATTGTTAGTTGATTTTGAAGATTCAATAAATAAAAATGCTAAAAAAAAAAAAAAAAAAAAAAAAAAAAATGTTGTAAAACCACTCTATCATGTCTCTGTTGTATTGCGGCCAGTTGTTTTTCACTGCTCAACTCAAATGCATTAATTATGTTAGATAACAATTGATTGTGATTGCTTCAGTCGGTTTTAGTAACTCTTAATAGGCCCACCAAATACTGGGCATGACCTTGGAACCGTGAATATTAGATTTAGCTGTCGACATGTCCGTGATATTCGCACGATTTTTTTGTACTTGGGTTTAATATAACAAGTCCAGTTTTTGTCACAGTCATAATGGGTTTTATCACAGTTACAATGGGATTCAGAAATCCCTTCCGTCTGTTTTACAAGTAAACAAATGCCGTTCAACATCTCTCGGCACCCAATTTTCTTATTTCTGCATCATTCTCATGACTTGCAGACAATATTAAATGGTTTGTTGTGTCACTCCCAATGATTCTGCCAGTTCATGTTGCGCTTGACATAATTCTTGATCAAGTAGTGACTTCAATTTTGCATCTTCGAAAACCGTCTTTACCGTCACCGTTACGCTGGTCTTCGACTTAAAAATTACCGTTCTTGAAGCGTTGAAACCACTCACCATGGTAGGTCGAAACATATTAAGAGCATTAGCCCTTAACCAACTCACCAATTTAAACATCACTCCTGGTTCCTTACAGTAAGACAACAGCACATCGGGGGGTTGTTAGCCCCCGAAAACCGATATGCACCTAAGTTATCAGGGAAACTAATTCCTCTTTCTACGATTTCAGGAATATTTAAGTCAAAGCAGGCACCTTAACTATGATCACCACCGAGAGATCTTGAAGGCAGAATCTCCCATTGTTTTTGTTGATCGCCGTTCTCCTAGTTTTAACCCTTGATACGGGTTTCGGGTATAAGTCATATGGATTCTTCTAGTTTTGTTTGCTACAACAAACGAGTGACTCCTTCCACTCTATGCCCTAGGAAACAGAATACTCTGTTATTGTCTATGACAAGGCGAAAAATGCTTACCACGGGTTTGAGGGTGACATAAAGAGAGAGAGAGAGAGAGAGAGAGACAGTGTGAAGAAGTCCTTCGGTGACAGTAGAGTATCCAACTCTATTGACTCTCTGGAACATCTGCGCTGTGTGGGGTGCTTTTGTCGCTACTAGAATGGATTTTGCTCTGACAAGATTAGGGATCCCATCCTTTTGTGGTCGATTGCCCCAGCGAATCACACAAAACATTACGTGAGAATTCGTTTTTCTCTCGGACGCCTCGTCTGCTCAACAAGCTGCCTTCAGACATGTTTTCTGTCATGTTGGAAAGTTCAAGTCATACGTTCAAAAACCATATTCCCTTTTCCCAGCTCCTCACAACGCATTTTCCTAGTTTCAGTACAATGCACTGGCTATGTATCAGTCGTTTCCTGAATATTGGTAAGAAAAAAGCTTCGTAATGCAGATTTGCAATTATGCTCTGCAGCCTGTAGAATACTAAGTTGCCCAAAGAGTGTATGAATTTTTTTGAGTTTCGGATTTATTTTAGTTCAAGAAATTTCAGTTTCTCCAAATTACATTAGAGCTAAGCAGCAGGCTATTTAGCCAAGTTAGTTTTTTTTTTTTAGCTTGGACCAGTACTCAGGGGATGACACCTACATATGCAGTGCAATGTACCAAAACTAGAAAAAGAGGTTATGAGGAGGGGGAAAGAGGGAGTAGTGTTTGTGAAGATTTGACTTGAATTTTCCAACGTTATAACAGACAGGAAACACGTCTGCAGGCAACTTATTCCATAGACGAAGCGTACGGCTGAAAAACGTATTCTCTCTGTAATGCGTAGTACGATTCCCCGGGCAATCGACCACAAATGGATGAAAAATGTGCGAGTTTCGGGAACAAGATCCTTAATCTCGGCAGAGCATTAGTTAATTAGAAATTCTTTACGATCAGAAAAATTCGTTTCTAATAAGTTTAAATAGAGATCAGAGGATGTGATCAGGTGAACAGTTGAATGTATTTTAAAAATGCTGTCATCTGTTGGCATAAGAAAATATCATGTTTAAAGTTGCCAGATGATCAGTTGCAGTTGTTCACGATTTTCTTCTATTGTTTAAACTTTGGGTTCCTTCTAGGAACTCAAAGATCGTTATATCGAAGTTTTACTGCATATAAATGCTTATTTTTTTCAGAAGATTTTTGTAACATTGTTTTACTTTTCACATTTTTTTAGTTTTTCTGTAGGCAATTTTTAGCGACTGCAAATATTATTTTTAAATTTCAAATTAGTTTTAAGTTTTAACTGGTTTTGTTACGGTTCTTTAACAATTTTGCCTTCTGTAATACAATTATTTCGTATTGGTTCAACTAAATTTTATTATGCATTCTTAATTTCAGCTTGAGCATTTGCTTTGTTTAAGTGACTTGAGTGTGTGTAAGTAGATTTTTTGTATGAGGAAAAACTTACGAATTGGGTGGTAAACTGAAAGATTTTGTTACCTGGAAAAATTCAATTCTTACTCTATGGATCGAAAAAGAGGCATATTATTCAACCGACTGGTTTGGGGCCTTGAGACTATTTCCAAAAAGTGTTTAGTCACTACCGATTTCAATTTCCGAATAAATTTTCCTTCCACTTGTCTTACTATAGATCACACAGCACTATGTGTGAGGTAGAATACATCTAACGAATGGTATAATTTTTTATAAAAACCGGGTCGTTATGATCCTACTTGATTATTTGCGAGCAGTGATCTACCACGTAAACAAACCAAACAATCATGGACAGCTGAATCAGAGCAATTTAATTTGCATCGCTCATAAGAGTTTGGTTTTTCAACATCTCGATAAATTTTATTGCAAGTAATCCTGGAGTTGGAGCTGAATGATTCAAGACCATTAGATGTGTACGGTGGAAAAGTTAGTTTTGGCATCTTAAAAAATCCATGAATGGACACGCCGAGAAACGAAACTGTCATACTTGAGAGGCAGAACAACAAGCCGTATCGGCACAGACGCCGATTAACCCCACCAGCACCGAAACGCTCGCCTGATCGGCGGCTCAATATCCAGCCGAATTTTTAAACATCTTTCATTATTTATGCTAATCGCGACCTAATAAATCAGCATTTTATTAATAAAGCACTAAGTTGTCACTTTTTGCTGATATCTTGGCTATAAAATCACTAGATTGGGTAAAAAAAATTAATATAACTGATTACCATTTACTTTACTCTAAATAATCCGAAACCCGATTACTCGTACTCAGTTCAACATAGACATTTTATTAACAAATCTAAGTATTTAAATTTGTGCTGAATCTAGTAAAATTTTATTTTTTAACTTTATTATTTTATTTATTGAATCTACATAAGAAATGTAATGACAATAAGTATTCAAGTCTTAATACTAAAAAAAAAATTGTGATTAAAGTCCTGCCAGTGCTGGACAAAAGTTTATTTTTATGCGAATATTATTTCAGAATCCAGTCATCTGTTTAGAGCTCTAATGGTAGCCAAAGTATCCCTCCTTCAAAGACGGGTATGACCACCAAAGTTAAGAATATTAACTTCAAGAGGATTTGGATGGAATTCAAGTTTGTTAATATATCTTGTCGCGTACTTCACAAATTCAGATTTCACAAAAGGTACGTTCAGATCTGCGTGGATTCGTGAGTTTTTAACGTACCATGGAGCATCTGTAATTCTACGGAGTATTCTATTTAGACTTCTTTGAATGTTTTCAATGTTAGATGCTGAGGCTGTGCCCGATAATTGAATCCCATAGCACCATATTGGCTTTAGAATCGAGTTGTACAGCAAAAGTTTACAATCAAGCTTCAAGGTCGAATTTCTGTCTATTAGCCAGTTAATTTGCACTGCTTTCAATTTCATCTGCGTTACCTTTGCCTCGACGTGCGACTTCCATGTTAGTCTACGGTCAAGATGAATACCGAGGTATTTGACTTCACTGTGTTGAGGTATTACTTTATTGTTAATAGTAATGGGTGAGCATGTTCATAGACGCAGTGCGAATGTAACATGGGCACACTTTTGTTCATTAACCTTGATTTTCCAAAGCTTGAGCCCTTTCTCTAGTTTGTCGATATGTTCCTGTAAATTTATTGTAAAATGAGCCGGAAACGAGAAAACTATTTTAAATCAAGTAATTCTAATAAAACACTTTGTGCACAATGACAAGAATGAAATGCTATTGCATGTAATGGTTCTGACGACACAGAATTTTTTAAAGATATATTTTCTAAAAGTTATTCTGGGCAAGTCCACAGTGAAAACGAAAGTATTCTGCAACATACTCGTAAAAAAAGAAGACAAAAGAAGTCGTCAAAATAGTTTTGAGAGAACGGGAAGGACTTGCCTTAATAGTCTGGAACTGTTTTGGAACCTGACCGTTCGTGGAAAATTAGCATGCGAAAAATTTCGGCTTTGTAAAATATGTTTTCAAACAATACTGAAAGAGTAATTTTTTTCCAGGAACTATGTATTTATTTGTTCTAGCCCAAATAAATTCTCATGTAAAATTTGAGATTCTTCCAACCATAAATAGCAACTTTATTAAAAGAAAAGAGTGATTTATTAAAAAAGTTTTTCAACTAAAGGGTGGTTAAATTTCAACTATTTAGGAAATTATTGTAATTTTATTTTATTATGATATATTGGTATTACTCAATTATGTATGGAACAAAATATCGGCTGAATGGGCCCCGCGACCACGTTGGCACACCTCCATCCGATGGTCCAAATTTTCGATGACCCTGAGGCATTATGGAGGTTCTATGCCGTTAATGTGCCGAATTATCTCATCCTTTAGCTGTTGAATTATTGCTGGCTTATCGACGTACACCTTTTCTTTCAAATTACCCAAAAGAAAAAAGTCCAACGGTGTCAAATCACATGATCTTGGCGGCCAATTGACATCGCCATTACGTGAGATAACACGGCCATTGAATTTGTTGCGCAAAAGAGCAATTGTTTCGTTAGCTGTGTGGCGCGTGGCATCGTCCTGCTGAAACCACATATCGTCTACATCTATATCTTCCAATTCGGACCATAAAAAGTTCGTTATCATCTCACGATAGCGAACACCATTCACAGTAACTGCCTGACCGGCCTCATTTTGGAAAAAATACGGCCCGATGATGCCGCCAGCACATAAACCGCATCAAACAGTCACTCTCTGTGGGTGCATTGGTTTTTCGATAGTCACTCTTGGATTCTCATTCGCCCAAAGGCGGCAATTCTGTTTATTGACAAATCCACTGAGGTGAAAATGTGCCTCATCACTGTAGATGATTTTCTACGAAAATTGATCATCCACCGTTGCCATTTCTTGCCACCATTCTGCCCGTTATTGGGTTGTGTATCTCTCCATGGTTCAAATTGAAAAAGTCTGAAATAGAGAAATGTCAAATAAAGTTCGGAGATTTATTTACACTCATCGTTATGTGTTGAACAAAGTTGAGTTTAGCATCCAACAGTATTCCCAAATCCATTATTGTGCCAACCGATTGTAGCTTGCAGCCATTAACAGCATAAGAGTAGGTGAAAACAGCATATGTTTGCATTTATTTAAATTCAATTCCATCAAATTTAATTCACACCATTTGAAAAAATTATCCAGATCGTGTTGCAAATTAAGTTGATCTAAAGGATGCTTGACACTCACGAATAACTTTACATCATCAGCATATAACAGTACTTTACAATATTTGATTGCTTCTGGCAAATCATTAATAAAAAGGAGGAATAAAATGGGACCAATGTGACTTCCCTGTGGTACTCCAGAAACTACGTTAATTTTCTTCGAAGCTGCGGCTTTAAATTTTACATATTGAGTCCTACATAACAGATATGACTTAATCCAGCTTAAGAATTTGCTCCTAAAACCAATTCTATCTAATTTTTTCAATAATAGTGCTTGGTTAACTTTGTCAAATGCCTTGCTGAAATCGGTGTAAATAACGTCAGTATGTTGACCGATAGAAAAAGCTCTATTAACTAATGTTGTTAATTCAAGGATGTTAGTCAGAGTAGAAAATCCTTTCCGAAAGCCATGCTGTAGTGGAGACAATAAGGCAGAAACTTGATGAGTAAGGCAATCGATTATACATTTTTCAAAGAGTTTTGGTATATCACTTAATTTAGCTATACCTCTGTAATTGCATATATCAGATTTATGTCCAGATTTAAATAGAGGAATGATATATGAAACTTTCCACGCTTTCGGAAAGTAACCACAATTTCAGGAAGCGTTAAAGATACTGCCTAAAGGTGTTGCCAAAGCATTTGCGTAACTTTTTAAAACACAGCTTGGTATGCCATCAGCACCACTAAAAGATGATGTCTTAGTATTTTGTAAACAGTTTAGAATATCAGTGGTAGTGATAGTGCCAGTAGATATATCTTTATTAAAATTTAGTTTATACGGCTATACATTATTAGCATTGTACAGAGCTTCAGAATATGTGGTAGCGAAGACAGCTAGGAAACATAGAAAAAAATTTTTGATTGGTATAAATCTTAAATCAAAGTTCTCTAAATCGTAACGACTCCAGCATAGTACTGGAAATTAAAGCATATTTTGACGTGCCGTAAGAGGAAACCGAGTATTTGGAATAGTGGAGAACAAACAAAGAACAGGTATATAACATATATTAATATATATAAAATTTTAACTGATCCACTTTGAATGAGTTTATGTTTTCTCAAGGTGTTTACAAAACTATCGAAGTTAGCAGAGTTATGCTTTGGAATTTCAGCCGCTTCAGCTTCATTGTAGGTAGCATTGTCTGTGGCAGGTACTTGCATTGCCGCCACAAGAAGTCGCCTTAAGCATTCACCGTAAGGAGACAATTAATCGTAAACGACAACCATCATATGAATAATTTTTACCTTCGATAGTTTGAAAAGCTAAATGAGTTTCTTCTTTAAAAAAGTAAATTATAAAAATAACATATATTCTTCTTATGTCTATTTTTGTTGTAAAAAAAATCGGTGGAGAGCCGTTTAGCCGCCGCCGCCGAAATGTTTTCTTCGGCTTGCTTCTCTCTTGAGAGGTTGCCAGTCCAGTAGAAAAGTTGCAAAAGTTCATTGTTTGTTAAGGATATTCGGCTGACGGCATCATCGGTGCATATTGCTTTGTGAACAACGTTGTAAAGCTGTCCACCATCTCCAGCGATGCAGGTTATTTTTTTATTTGAGTTGGATGGTATGCTCTCAAAATATATGTGATTCCACGAAAACTGAGCTACATGCCACACTGATCTCTTTATATAGGGTGTTTTTTTAAGCTAGATAGAACTTTAAATTGTAAAAAGTAACACAAAAAATTAAATTTTGATGAAACATTTTTTTTATTTGTTTCAGTATACTCTGACAAATCATCATGAATAGACTCACGCTTGAACAACGCTACGAAATTATCCATTATTACAAGTGCTTTAACGTGTGACTACATCAAGCGGTGGAGAAGTATGGTAACTATGAAGACTGCGCACTAACAGATTTTTTCTTGCAGATTGTTTTAAAGAAACAGGTCTTAACGTAAAAGCCAAAAACATAACAGATTTGAAAAACGAAATGTTCAAGGCACATACCCAATAATTTAAGACAATTTTTTTTCTTCTTTTGTGTGATTGGTTTTGTATGCGAATATTTCAAAGTTACTAATGCACTTTTTTTTTTGTTTTAAATATTTTATTTTTATTTGTTAATAATAGATATTATTATTGTTATTGTTGTAACCATACCTTTTTTTCTAAATATGATTCAAAGCTTTTAAGGCGGTTTGCAAAAATCTCGGTGTGTAGACAAATAAAAGTAGTTTTGTTTTTGCTGCAAATTGTTTATTAAGTTTTAAATTTATGATTTGTTTTTATTATATTTTGAAGTTTTTTTTTTGTTATTTTAAATTTTTTGTATTTTTTTTTTTTCTTTATCAAACGTCTAAAACTTGACTGCCATAGAACCTGATGTTGGTAGAAGTAAACTTTTGTATGATATGAGCACTTTTTTCTATTGATCATTTTTATTATTTGTATTTTTTATTGTTGTTGTATACATTTTATATTGTTGTTGTTTTTTGTTTTTTTGGTTTCTTTGCTTAAGTATTTGCTGAGTTTTGTAAGTTTTTCTTTTAGTTTTTGGTTGATTTGTTTATTGTATTTAGAACGGAACTTAAAGTAGTTATTGTGTTTATTGTTTAATTTATGTTTATCGGTTTGAAATTGAAATCTGTTTTTGTTTTCGTGTTTGTGTTTGTGTGTTTGTGTCTTTTGTGGTGTGGTTGGCAAACAATAGTTATTACTGCGAGTATTTTTAACTTGACTTAAATTAAAAAACAAATATTTAGCTTTAATTGTCTCAATATTAAATCAAAATAACGGTTTTTTTAATCATTACGTTAAACAAAAAACTGACATTTTTCAGACATGTTCTGGCATACGCTTGTTGCTTAAGTCTTTAGTTTTGCTAAATTAAGTGTCAATTTTATTATTATAGTTTTTAGAGTTTAAGTTAAAAAAAGAGGTCAGCGATCTTTGTTCCATACAGATCAATTCTTTGAGATATTTTTAATGAAATGAAAATATTTAATATTTATTAAGTGTGGACCAGGGTGGACCATAAGTTTCTTCACATTTGAAATGATCAATTAAAACAATGTTTATAAAACTTAAGGTTATAAAACTTAAGTACGATCCTTGTACACTTTGGCACTGATGCAACCTAGAGTTAGAAGTTTCCATGACCGCTCTATAAGTATTGATTAAAATATTTTGCATTTCCTCGCTTATACAGGGTGGCTCATCAATTTTGCTACATTAAGAAACTCAAATAACTTTTTGTAAAATTTATGTAATTTATTTTTTTCGAAATTCATTTGAAAAATAATACGTTTTTATTAAAGTAATTCATTAATTTTTCAAAATAATTGAATTCAAATTGCCTCCACCCGCGTTGACACATGTGCGACATCTCGTCAAATAGTTATTCATTACTGCCTGGAGTGTTGCAGCGGGAACTGCCTCAATTACCGTTCGAATAGATTGCTTTAAATCGTCCAAATTTGTTGGGGTTTTTTTTGTAAATTTCAATACAATAATCCCACAAAAATCAGGTGCAGTAATGTCAGGAGACCTGGGAGGTCAACGGCATATGTGGAGTTTCTTGAAATCAGTTTATTGGGAAAGTTTTTCCTCAATTCTGTCATAACAGGCGTGGCTATGTGACAAGTTGCCCCATCTTGTTGAAACAAAACAGTGTTGAAACGGATTCTTTTTCTTTAAAGAATTGTTCAAAGACAACATCTTTAAGTAACAGTGACCGTAACAGTAAGACCGTTTTCTTCGAAAAAGTAAGGCCCGACAATAAACCTTGAAGAAACTGCGCACCACACTAACGAGAAGTTAATTTAGTTGATCACTACGTTCTGCTCGCAGCCACAGAGATAAGTTCGCATTAATTTCATAGAAGTAGATGAAAAATATTCATTTTCATTTTTACCAACTTTTGCATCAAAATAATAAGGTTAACGATATCAAAGCTTTGTATTACTCAAGTAAGACCAACAAAACCATGAATTCGACATCCAGCTCTTTTCTAATGTCTTCGCGTATGATGCTGGTACTCGCTCTACCTTTTTCGGCTCCCTCGATGTTTAA
Source organism: Thecocarcelia acutangulata (assembly GCA_914767995.1). Taxonomy (NCBI): domain Eukaryota; kingdom Metazoa; phylum Arthropoda; class Insecta; order Diptera; family Tachinidae; genus Thecocarcelia; species Thecocarcelia acutangulata. Next base: position 71,375,198 of record OU612095.1, read on the forward strand.
GGATCCCCAGATCGTTGCTTTGGTAATGTTGATCCAGTTATCTCGAACGTCTGGACCCATTGCTTAATGGTTTGAATTGTTGCAGAATGATTCCTGCCGCGAATAGTAAAATGATAACAAAATTTGCGTTTAGCTTCGGTCGCAGAATTGTTGTTGCGATAGTATTCATGTACTCAAAATGCGTGTTGTGCTCCGCTAAAGGACGCCATGGCACTAAATCCCTAAAGTCCGGTTTCCACTTCCGTAGTCTCCATTTTGAATCCCCCGTTCGCGCTGATGCTGCGGTCTGGTAAAAAGTTAATGCTAAGAGACTTATGTCCCTGTCACTGACAAACTGGTTGTTCAGTAACAGAAAATGCTGCACAAACAACTGGAGTTATAACAATTGCATATGTGTGATCAGTATATGGCAAACATTAACGTAAGAATAATTAAAGTGTTCGGTAGCTGAGTTGGTTAAGCGGCCGTATTAAAAACACAACTTGTTCATATGTGACCGAGTTCGAATCCTATTGGGTGCTGATGAACGCAGATCGTTTTTAAAGAATAGTTAGTTTGGGAAATAAAGGGGGATCCACATTGTCCGCCTATTCAAGAATACTCGAAGATTCTCTACTGTGATTGCTAAAGTAAATAGTATGTTTTGCTACTAATAGTGCGTTGCCATCACCATCATGACATATTTCAAATAAATCAGTTTCATCAGGTTTCGTAAAGCTAAAATCTCCACCTTTATTATGTTAAGGCTAGACTGATTGTTAAATTTAATTGAGCTTTTTGACCCTTTGTGACTATAGATAAATTGTATTTTGTATAGAGGTATAAAAATTTAAGTTGGCAACATGTTTTGTCAGCTATTAAGTGATTTGTATTTAGTTTGGATTGACATTTCAACATGAATAGACAGCACCTACAGATTGTACAAATGGATTGAAAGTAAGATCGCCGTTGATCCCGATTTTGATAAGCGAATTTCGCTTCATAATCCTCAAGTGTACACTGACAGAAAAGTGATTCGTTATGGGAATGAAAACCTTTCGTTCATCATTATATCGTTAATATTATAAAAATTTACATTTTAGTTATAAAAGCTTCATTAATGTGATGAAAATTTTGCGTACCACCATTTTATTATTTTTTACAACTTCATTGATGTTATGAAAATTTTTTCATTCCTGGTACAGAAAATGTTTGCTAGAACATGTGAGAATTTCGTTATACCTACTATACAATATAGCAAATATAACGAAAACATTTCATTATAAAGGGTGGTTAAATTTTAAGGGCCGATGTTGTTTCTGAATAAAACATAAATTTTTTGTAGAATTATTGTCATTTTTTTTATTATGATAGTATTGGTATGAGTCAATGGAAGAATAATCGACCAAATGACCGTCGCGAATTCGGCGGCACACCTTGATCCGAAGGTAAAATTTTCGATGACGCTGAGCCATAATTGAGGTTTAATGCGCTAAATTATCTCAACCTTTAGCTCTTGACTAGTTGCTGGCTTGCCGACGTATACATTTTCTTTCAAATAACCGCAAGAAAAGAAGTCCAACGGTTTCAAATCACATGATTTTGGCGGAGAATTGACATCGCGGAGAATTGATAACGCGTTGCTCGATTATGTATGTTCCATTAAGTTAGTCTGAAATTGAGAAATGTCAAATGAAATGCAGAAACTAACTTGACGTTTAGGTGTGCTTCATATTCAACATCGGCCCTTAAAATTTAACCTCCCGAAATTAATGTAAACTTTCGTAACAGCTATGAAATAACGTGGTTAAAGTAATGAGCATATTTCATTATATTGTATAAATGTAAGACTCATTATATACTCGATGGTTCATTTGGTAGAGGGCTTGGCCAACAGTTTTGAAGTCGCAGGTTCGATTCCTGAGTGTTACCCGTACTGTAGCTGAGCAAATTGGATGACAGAGTATTCATAAGCAGAATGAAGTTTTACATTGGCCCAAAGACAGCCACAAAATCGTGACATTAATGCAAAAAATGGTTATATATCGAAAGTTTTTCTATCAGTGATGAGGCACCATTACATTCAGATAAACTAACAGTTTGGTATGCTTTATGAGTTGGCGATATCATGGGACCGTACTTCTTTAAAAACGATGCCAATCAGAACGTTAATTATAGCGCAGTGGTGCTTATCAAGAGAGCGTTCAATATGTAAATGTGTAAGTGCGATTACCATTGAGGGCATTGCTTGGTGATCAAAGCCACAGAGTCGTGATTAATGATTTTTTTCTTCCATCAATTGATCAACCGGGATGTGCAAGAGCTGTAACTTCAACAAGATGGCAGAACATGTCACACAGCTCGTGCCACAATTGATTTATTTAAAGAAACTAAACTATTTTCTTTAGGGTTATTTCTAAACTGTCTCTAGCAAAGTCCCTAGTCTACGCCGGTAAGCCCGAAACGAGTGTCCACCATTTGGAGGACAACATTCGAAAATTGAACCTTCAGATTGCTCTAAGTCACGTCCAAATCAGCCGTGGTGATAATACGCAAGACTTTATATTTAAATTATAATGCCAGAAGATTATATTTTAAATAAAATAAATTTAAAGTCAATTTATTTTTATTTGCTTTGTTTTATTCTATTTCGAATACCTACATATATCTCTGTAAAAAACACCCCTGCTATACACCTTTGCTTTTAAATTCTTATTTTCAGAAGCTTTTTAGTATTTTTAAAGAAGCCAATAACCTTTGTTGCTAGTGCTTTTAGCTTTAAGTTTTATTGTAATTATGATTATAATAAATTTGAGCATAAAAAGGAATAGTTTAAAAATCTAGATATTGGGCAGTTTCTTTACCTGAATAAAAAATGCTAAGCAACAAGCTATAAAAATTTTAATTATTTATTGTTCAGCGAGAATTTAACGTCAGTCTTAATAATATAAATATCTGTACAATTTTTTATTACATAATAATTCTAGCAAAATCTGAAAACAGAATCACAAAGTTTGCCTCAAGCCCTAATCAATATCAGTTTTGTGCAATTAATGATTAATCATACTTTTAGAAACGACACCACAACTACCCCATCATTAAACAAACAAAAGCAATGGCTCTCAAACTGTAAAAGTAGTAAATAAAAACGTACTATCTGTTCTCTGTAAATGAGCGCTATACTGTAGATGTAAAGAGAGATTCTCTTATATTGAATATGAAAAATATTTGTGACGTATTTGTTGAACATGTTTCCGGCCCACCTCACTTTAATAATGCTTGTGCAGCCAAAGTTGAGCTTTAAAATACTGTTACGTCATTGAACAGTTGAAAAGAGTAAACAAAGCTTATGGAACTCACGTGAACTATAAATTGAATTTGTGTTATCTCAGCAGCGTTGCCGCGTTTGTTTTAATTTTTTTTTTGAATTCATGTAAGCACTTAATATACGAGTTGAATATATTTGTTAGAAGCGTAATTGCAAAATTTTTAAGAAAAAAAAGCAGAGCTTCTGAAGATAAAAATGCTGAGCGATGTCTTTAAAATTTTAATAAACAGCGGTTACATCTTGTAACCAAGTCTCTACACCAACCGAACCGCTCATTTATCATGCTTCTTTAAGGTTATTTTTCCAAGTGTACTTCTATTTAAGATAAAAAAGAGTCTGTTGAATCAAATTTAAAATTTGGCTTTATTGTACTAAAAGCTGCTAGAACATTTGGTAAAAGTATTTTTCCATATACATATTCAAATGAGTGTTAAATTGCTGCCGAATGTTTGCAAATTAATTTTATGTCTAGATAGTGGCTTAAAAATGCTAATTTAAAACTAGTAATTTATAACCAGACTATCTAGTATCTCACAGACATTATAAATGTCAAAAACATTAAAAAAAGTTAAATAATTAACTTGTTTTAATGTTGTTTAAGAAGCCAAAAGTGCGATGAACAGGATTATTAATATTAATTACACTTCAGCTGAAGATTAGCCATTCGTTGTTCTTTATTATAAATTTGAATAAGTTTCTCAAGTTAGAAAAGGGGAAAACGAACAAAAACTCCTACACATGTGTTAAGGATGGCCCAAGCATACCGCCCGATGTGTGATTCACAAACACTTTAAGCTCAAGTTTTTTGCTTTACTTAATTTTACATTTGAGTTTGAAAAAACTTCAATCATGGAGAGATACATAATTGTGCAGCGCGTTACGATTGATGAAGCTTTTTACGACAATGTGAGATCAAATAAAAATGAATTTCGTGGACTTTGTGATTTGTTGGTTAGCTCAGTGAGCTTATTCTTCTGATTGTTGAATGCATTCACAAAGAGTGACTGTTTGCTTCGAAAATGGCATCGGCCAAGCAGTTGTCGTCAATTATTTTCTATCGGCAGCTGTATCCAGAAATTGAGAATATATACTCGGACATTATGTGTTTGTCATACAGCAAATGAAACCATGGCACTTTTATGCGAGAAATACAATCTCACGTCCTGGCGTTGTAAAGTGGACATCACGACCATGTGACTTGACACCGTTGGATTGCTTTCCTTAGGGATATTTAAAAAATATTGAATTTTTATAGCCCAACAATAGTTTTAGAGCTAAAGGACGACATAACTTATCACTTGCACGACATTTTTTTAGTTTCTTATCTTCGACCAGTAGTCAGGGGATGAGTCCTATGTAGTGTATTGTAGCGGAACTAGGAAAATTGGCTATGAGTAGGGGAAAAAGGAAGTATTGCTTTGGGACATCTGATTTAAACTTTGAAACGTCGTAATTGACAGGAACTTATTCCACAAACGAACCGTATGTCTGAAAAATGAATGCTCTCTTTAATGTCTTGTGGGCTTCACTGGGCAATCGACCACAAATAGATGACCCCTGGACGATGCCCACAATTAGATCAGCCCTGGACATTCTGTAATTTTTAACAATCGATAAACTTATTTTTTCTACATATTTCGTCGCTTGCAGTAGCGATTATGTGATTTTCTAATATAGTTTTAACGACGGTAAATATCTGAATTTTGTATTTTGATTGGACGATTCATTTTACACCACCTTGTATAAATGTAGTAGTAATAGTATAAATTTTAGTAGATTCGATTCAAAATTCATTTTTTATGTAATAAATTAAGTGCAGTAAACAGGGTTGTTATATCCAAAAATATTTTTCAGCTAAATCGGTTGCAAAATAATGATAAAAAATCAAAGGAACTTGAACGATGAGTGGCCACTTTTAGTGAAAGAATGTGCCGAGAGTGGTTTCAACGCTTCAAGGATGGTGTTTTTGACGTTATATACCAGCATGGCGGTGAAAAAGAAATGTATTTCGAAGATGCAGAATTCAAGGCATTACTTGATCAAGAATCATGTCAAACGCAATAACACTTAGCAGAATCATTGGCAACAAGCCATTTTGAAACGCCTGAAATACTTGAAACAAGGGAATTAGATGCTGTACGAATTGAAGCCGAGGAATGTTGAACGGCGGTTGCTTGTGAACAGCTGCTTGCAAGGCAAGGACGGAAAGGATTTCTGCATCGAGGAAAAATGGTTTCACCACGTTAATCCCAAGTGCAGAAAATTGTGGTCGACGTCGACGGCTAATCCAAATATTCACGATCCTAAGGTCATGCTCAGTATTTGGAGGTACCATCTCGGTGTAGTGTATTATGACTTGTGGTTAAAACCAACTGAAATAATCACAAGCGATCGTTACCGAATGCAATTAATGCACGATAAAGTCATTTTACAGCATGACAGCGCTCGACCCCATGTTGCGAAAGTGGTGAAGACATACTTGAAAACGTTGAAATCGGAAGTCCTACTCCCACCCGCTTTACTACCCAGACATTGGTCTCTCGGACTGGCACTTGTTTCGATCAATGAGACACGGTCTGGCTGATCAGCACTTACGGTTTTATGAAGTAGTAAAAATTTAATCAATTGGTGGATTGCTTCAAGAGATGACTAGTTTTTTCAGCGCGATACTTATAGGCTGCTCGGAAAATGTGAGAAAGTAGTGGCCAGTGATGGATAATAATCTGAATCAAAAATGCACAACCAGTTTTTTACAGTACCGCCTTGAATTAGAAAAAAGGCGGAAGCAAAGTTGGTCACCTATGTAACTCTTCCTGCGGTGTTGCTAGTATTAAGACAGAACAGCTTACCAGTGTGGTTGCAATGTAACATTTCTTGATGACACATAAACATTGCTATGGAAGATTTAAATTTTTTTTTCGCATTATTGCCACGGTTACAGATTTGAATGTGCAATCAACTAAAGATTGTGGAAGCTTTCTATTGCCAAACGGCAGAAGCAAAGTTGTACACGTAATATATCATCAAATTGCTAATGTTCAGCACGGTGCTTTTACGTGGTCAACATGGTAATATTATAAAACATAAGTTTGATAGTTTCTGGTTGTGCTTATTTTTGAATTTTTTTTCCTAAAAAAATATGTATGTATCGGGTATCCGCCGGGAAGGTATAATGCTTTGTTTTGCCGCCATTTTGGTGAACATTTTCATTTGAGTGGATATGTGAATAAACAGAACAGTCCGGTTCTGCATCCATTAAAAAAGACAACCTGGTATGCAGGAAGAATCATTGGACCTTACTTCTTTGGAAACCAATAGCGATAAGTGTGAATCGGGAGCTATATCGTGATAGAATTGAAATATTTTGCATGCTTTGGGCTTTGTTAGCATGTGGTATCAACAAGACGATGCCACATTGCTTACACACAGGATCACAAATTTGGCTTGATTAGCTTGTGGTATCAACAAGACGCATACAGACAGGATTACAATGAAATTATTATGTTATTTCAGGAAATGGTAATGTTTATTGGCCTGATTTGACTGCTCCGAATTTCTTTTTGTTGGGATATTTGAAGTGCAAGGTTTATGCAAGCAAACCAAAAACGCTTGAGCTACTCATAAATTAAAGAAATACAGCATGAAATGTGTGAAAATATAATGAAAAATGTGCTCAAAAGGGCTCGCAATTGTGAGGCTAACAGAGGTGGATATTTATCTGATATTGTATTCCATAAATAAAACATTTATCATTTAATAAAAAATTGTAAACAAAGAAAGTAGTATACCTTTCCGCGAACACCCTGTACATATAAATCAATAATGACAACTCAATTTGACAGCTTTCAGTAATCTCTTCTAGCAATAATAGCTGAATATATATTTGAACACATATTCGTGCGGTCCGTACGTAAATATCTTGTGCCGGCTATTGCTTTTGGTAAATGACATGGCAATAAATGCCAATTATATTGCTTGTGTGAACGGGTACTTAAATTAAATAATGCTAAGGTTAGGTTAGGTTAGGTTAGGTTAGGTTATGTTAGGTAGGCGCTGGATTCTCTGAAGTAGCGTAGATTCACTTGGTGCTGAAAATCGTTCCCTTTGTGATAACCTAAAAAGTGGAAGAGAGGAGGGAAAATAGAAGCTATAGCGTTATTGGGGGGAAGGGGGAGGCGGGAGGAGAGGGTAGGATAAATAATGCTAAACAAAATGCTAGCTACTAAAAGCAAAATTTGCAATTAAGCCTCAAAAATGCCAAAATGGCCACACTGGTAGTAAATGTAATAAAATGTAATGCGAAAATTTCTATTGCAAAGTACTGTGTTAATAGGTTAATAATACTCATCACTAGTTCTGTTTTGGCATTTTAAGTCATTATTTTAACATGGCGATGTCATTGGAGACATACTTATCATTCTCGCTTACGAGTAACTAATTCAAAATGTTATTACGGAAAAGTCATTAAAAAAGCTAATTGCTTATAACTTTTAGATTTACGAGTTGGCGTCGATAAAAAGTATCAAAATGGCTGAATATGTCTTGTATAAATGCATGAAATGCATATTAATATAGACATTACCCTAAATCATGGTGTAAATGCCACTTTTATAAATGCATTCGTACAAACGATGTGTTTGTACGAATATGTGTATGTGTTTCTTTTCAAAAAGCTTTTTTTTTTGGTAAAAGTTTTTGATAAAAGTACCACTCATATATAATATTTTTCTTAAAAACCTTTTCCATAAAAATCAATTTTTAACGTCATGGAATGAAATACGAAACTGGTTTTACCACTGTGAGTTATCTTTTTAAAAATTTATAGTTAAAACATTTGAACGAGCCTGGTAACGCATATTTAATGTTAACACCACTTTTACATCGGGTATTCATAATCTGGAAATCGTAATCGAAATCGCACAGCAAACGTCCCGAATAGTAAAATTGCCAGAACAGCAAAGTGTATAAAATCAAATATTGACTACATTTTTCTGTTTGTAAACATTTTTAAACCCGTTTCGATCACATTTTATTTTTTTTAGCAAATCCAAGTATTACTCAAATTTTTTAATCATTGCAAATATTGTATATGTTATCTTAATATTATTCGATCTTCGTTTGTTAAATAAATTTAGTTTTTTCAGCTTCAGTTCTTTGTTTTTTTTTCTATTTTTAACTATTAAAAATCTTTTATTTCTCGATATTTCGATAACAATTTGCTATCATCGTCTGGAGAAATTAAAATTAAATTGAAAAATTATTGTCAAAAAATTCCTATATACAAAAAATTCACACACAAAAAAAATTTTTAGTTCATACACAAAGAAAAATTCTTAACCATATTAACAAATTGAAAAATTAAAATATAGCAAAATTTAAATTGAACTTATTCTTCAACCAACACATGCCCTGTTAACGATTAGAAAACGTTGTACCTTATCCTTAGCAAATCAACATGGAACATGTTGCTCACAGAATACCATTAACATTAACATTTTTTTTTCTTATAAAATAGCCTAACAACTTACGACGACGATATCGAACGAAAATGTATGCGAAAGAAAGCTAGTCACTCACATTCGAATAAATTTGGGTTCGTCTATGTCACTATTGTTCGTTCGCATGAACTTATGTATTTTAATAGAATTTTGACATATCGTTCGCATAGAATAAAATTAGAAAAAACCCAAATCAATTTTCTTTCGCCTAGAGTGCGAATGAACTTATCCTTCCGACATCGGCGAACTGGCTGTTAAAGTTATATTTACATTCAACGTGCTAATTTTTTGCTAACAAAGATCTGAAGCTGTATATTTTCGAAGAACAACTAGATACATATGTGCATATACAACAGATATTAAGCAAGCCATTACTTAACTACTTCTTGGTAATGCAGGCGGTAAATACTATGATATTGAAAAGTATGATCTTAAGTGCAACACATTACCAAGTTTTCGGTGGGTAGATTCCCGGCCATGAGTACTGATTTACATTTTTTTTTTTAATATGGCAACATTATTGTGTGTAACTGATGTAAACAATTCTAACTCTCTTTGTTTATTTATTTTTAGAGCTGATTTTTTTTTTGTTTTTTGGTTGTGGAGAGCGTGAGTATTGCTTTGTTTTATAAAGGGAGCTGCTTTGAAAAAGGTGAACTCTTTGATTTAAAACGGGGAGATTTTTTGTTATTTGGTTTTGTTTTTGTTTTTTTGCAAGTAACATGTTTGTGTGTGTGTATGATTGTTGGGGCTGATCTATTGTACTTATAGCGAATTTGTATTTTTTGTGGTTTAGTTTTAGTTGTTGTTTACGTTTAGTTTTTGTTTGTTTTTTAATCGCACTTGTTGTGGCTGACTTGGTGTTGCATTCAAAATTTTACACATTCAGTCAGTCTGCTTAGAAACGATGATCATTGAACAACGTGTTCTGCGGAGTATATTGTGCTAAAATAACTCAAAAACTTTGTTGCTTAAAAAAAAATTACGAAATACCTAAAAAAGTATGAAAAATTAAAGTATGCACATACATATGTATATATAAAAACATACAAGTTATAATAAATATAAAATCTCAATATATATAAAAAAGGAAAAATTAAAAAAAAAATTCGTATAATTAATTATTAAACAGTTTTCTAGCAAAAGCCTAAAGACGGCGTCTCGGTGTTTTATTCATCATCGTCATTAACCGTTAGTAATACCCGACCAACAACAACACTGTTTTAATTACATTAAACTTCTCATTAAATAAAAAGAAGATAAAAAAACAAATATTACAAAAACAAATTTTGTAAAACCAAACTAAAACAACAACAGCAACGAACACTATAGATACTCGAAAAAAAAACAAAAACAAAAAAATCGTATGCATTCCTGTTTTAATACAATTGAATGCATTTTTAGGGTACAATTTTTAATCGAACTAAAATATTTATTGAACCACAAGTTGAAGTGTTATACTTTTTTATTTTATTTATTTTTTTGGTTTTGAAACTATGGCGCAGTTTGAAACTCTAATATAACAGCAACAACAACATTTAAAAGTAACTACTTCTTAATTTCAAAGAAAAGCGAAATTAAAAAAAAAAAAAAAATACTTTGCAAATAAAACTGAACAATTTCAGTGATCATATTGTCGCTGATATCGTTGTCGTCGCGTGTTTAAACCTTTTGTTTTGAAATTTCAAATCTTTTCCAAGTGGCTTGAATTTAATTCGCTGAAGTTTTTTCTTTCGTTTTTTGTTTCATTTGAGCTTTGTGTGTTTTGTGCAATTTTTCTGCAAGATTAACAACTTGTAGTTGGAATTTATTTAAAATAGCAAAATATATTATAAATATATTGTTGGCTTAGTGAAATATTTTGCGAAATATTAAAATTAAATACATATTCGTGTGTGTTCTCTTCACTATTTGAAATTTAAGAGATCGATTTAAACAAAATAAATTGATAATGTGTTTTGAAACATTTTCAACTTTTGAAAAAAGTTTCAACAAAACATATTCAGGCAGTTTCTAAGTTTCATGTAAAGTTTCTACAAGAGGTAAGTTTTTACTGACAAAAATAAATTTTAGTTTTCAAAATTTTTGTTGAACTTTATAATTGTTAAATTAAAATTTTTTTGGTTTGTACATTTGTACATCGGGTTTTAGTTCAAGTTTTTCCTTTCTTAAGTTTTTCTTAAGAAGGATTTTTTACACTACAAATTTGCTGTGATCAATAATTATTGATTGAAGAAGACAAGAAAAATAATAATGAAATCTTTAGCTGGAGGACAACTAGCTGTTAGGTAATAAATTTTTAATGTGTCACCACTAGAGGCCTGCCTGCTAATTATGCCTTTTCTTGAGGAGGTACAACCAAATCAAATTCTATGAAAGAAAAATCTTATAGGCATTAAATTTAAGACTTTTCCACTTGCTTTTAATACGAGACGCACACAAGAATTAAGTATGAAATAGTGCCACTCGAGCCACCATATAGACATATTTTGACTGATCTTTTTTGACTTCAAATAGTTAATTATTACAAAGAGATGATTACATATTTATAAAACAATACGACAAAAAAAAAAAATCAATGCAATTGATATCTGTCCAAACTTAGAAATCTACACGCAAAATAAATATGTGGTTGACACGACAAAATTCTAAGAGCAATATACTTTTGTTGGATTATATAGTTGTTGTTGATAATATTTAATTGCTATACATCCAACGACGTTGATAGAGTTCACAATACTTTTTTAAAAAAAAGTATATTTTCGTTCTACATTGTTATAATACTATTAACCATAGTACTAATTAAAGTTACATACAATATAAATGGCATATCCAACCATACTATTATACTAACTGAACTTACTTTTGTTGAATAAGAACCATAGTACTGTTGTTGTAAAAGATATTAACTTCATACAAGTTTTTATTTTTATAGCACTATATTTTTGTCACAATGTACTATATTAATTTAAAAACCAAAAATTTGAATTAACAATACATTTTACAATTTTATAACTATGTTAATGTATTTACATACATACAACTTATAATACCTTAAAATAAATAAAATAGGACATAAATTAGGTTATATATAACATAATATGATTGATACAGCTTAGAAAAGTAAGGTTGAGCATAAAAATGTTAAATAGTTGTGACAATAGTATGGTTCGGTACAATCATAATATGCTTCGCCGGATGTATGGTTGACCACATCGTGGTATTGTTGTCTTTTGATTTCCATGAACACTAAATAACAATTTTTTGCACAATTTTAAGCTTAAAACTTTTTTTATGTCGACAACTATAAATCTTGTTATATTAAAAAACACAATATGCCGTTTTTCTTTCAAAGAAAATCTAAAATTGAAAGAAAATTATATGTATGTATGTAAGCTACTAGAATAAAACTTACGTTAAATATGACAGTAGTGAAAAAGATTTACATTAGCAACTTATTATTTCTACGATCTATATCCAACCGAAGTTCGAAAACAACTTGCATGTTTGTGCTGATTCCTTAAAGTATATTTTGGGCGTGATAGTTGTGAACTTGTTTTATATCAGCACCTGCCTCTACGGCCTTATCTGATGATGGATCAATGCCACGCGGTGAATTATTCCTGATTCACCAGCTCCTCCGTGTAGCTTACCAGGCACACACAGGTAGCAATTCTTGCCATATTTTTGTTGCCATATAAGAAACTTCTTGCTGAGGAGTTCAGGTCTGTTAATCCCTCCTGTATGCAATTTATTTATTTATTTACTTATATCAAAAAGATTACAAGCCCTTAGGCCTACTTAATCTAGAAATCGTATGACAGAAAGTGAATTCATAAGCTATATCCATATAGAAAATATATATATTTAAAAATATTTATACCAATAAAAATTATAAATAGCTTGTTTTCTATGTTTCCCAGCTATCTATATGTCGACATTTCATAGGAACTACCCTAATCATCAGTAGACTTCGGAAATTTTTGAAAGATACTCTCAAACATTCAACTTTATATCCCAACAATATAAATGAATTGTTGAGAATTTAAAAGAAAAATGCTCTAATAGTACCTGTCAAAACACAAAAAACAAGCCTTTTCATTTAAAGAAATGTTGGTGTCAATTAATTTCCGAATTTCTAGAAATTATTCGCTCTCTAAAAATTTGACTTCAAAGTGCCATTGTTTATCGGGTAGTGTGGGCAGAGGCTCTATCCTGCTGAAACGACATACCAGGTATATTTTCAAGAGTAGGATAAAAACTTTTCTATCATAAACCGATACCGCTCTCCATTTACGGTTACATCACTTCCATCTGGTGTTTCGTTAACACTTTGCTGTACTCGTTCAATATTTTCCGCAGTGCGACTTAAACGTGGTCTACCAGTTCGAGGCAAATCTGTTACGTTGCTCTGTTGGCGAGGACGATCAATTAAGCAACGAGTTATTGTTTTAGAGGGCGAAATTCTGACATTGAAATGTTGACGATATGCTCTTTGCGTCAAAATATTTTATCTCTGTTTTAAATAATAAAATTCGATTTTGGTTCAGTTGTGAATCTTTCCATTATTTATTCCCCAAGCATTATTTATATAACCTGAAAAAAAATATAAAAAAAACTATATAAACGAAAAAGTTATTATAGTTTTAAACCCTATAGTAATTTCAGACCCACCTTGTATTAGTATTGCATATGACCACATTTCGAAATTGGCGGAAAGTGACAATAGAATTGCAGAAATACAAACAATAACATATTTGCGCCGGCATAAACTATAATTAACTCAATAATTGCCTGTTTTTAACAATAATACGAAATATTATAGATTATGAACTAATGCGGGTGTAGCCATATTTTAAACTACTGGGTTGCTGAAGGCCCACGATGCCATTGCCTCTCATTAATATTAGCTTATAATTTTAATTATAAGTTCAATAAATAAATAAATAAATTATAAAGAGGAAAAGTGATATCTGCAATCACTGGCTCGATTTCAACATTTTTCTCAGCAAAATGTAGAATGAAACCTCCTGTTGGATATAGGCTACATAAAAATCCATTAAAGTGCTTCGTGTAGAGTCAAGAGATAGTAAACCACTCAAACTGAGGAAATGTTTCTTATTGTTTTCGAAAACATTTATCCAATCAACGGTTTATATTGCTGCTAAACCACGATCAAGAGTAGTCGAAAGTAATTTTTTCGTATGCAGCGCTATCCTAATATTTTTATAAAATTCAAAATACTTCTAAAAACACACGCGTTCTCTATATTTCTTCAAAGCTAGGCTGAAGGAAGCTTGAGTTTACTTTGCAGCTGAGCTGAGGCTTCTTTGGCTACTATTAAAAACATTTATTTGTAAAAAATATGTGCACTAGTATCTACTGTTACTCTCTTATAGAAGAACACAGGGCGGGCAACGCCACAGGCACAGCTAGTATATGTACTCGTATGCATATGGGTAAATTTAAATTATAAGGAAAAACTCATTTCAAGATTCATGTCATTAAAGAAGCCAAAACTGATTGGATGTTTTCAAATTATTCACACATTACTTATTAGAATACAAAATATCAAAAATCTTAATTTTGGGAGAAAAATCCTCAAATCTTATTTTGCTTGTAAAAACTTCAAAATTAAGGGAACATCTTCATTCTGACATAGCTGCTTTTCATAATTTCTTCTTCTTAATGACCCTTTTTATTAAAATTTCCACCTAGTCTATTCTTTTGCAGATGACAGCAGCATTTGCCATTCGTAGTCATTTAGTTATAGGCCAAGCCATCCGAAATCGGTGCCACGAGGCAAAATATGAATGACTCACTGGATAAAAAGTCCAAAACTGGATTGTTCAAGAAAGTCCATCCTGTAATGTCTTCAAATGAGTATAATATTCTTGCGTCAAGAAAAAGATCTTAAATCTTAAACTGAGTAAAAAACCAGAACAAAGACGCATATACATACGAGGGCTGATCGAAAAATAACTATTATTCTAAATTTCTTCAAAAAGTATTTACTTATGCATCAATAACTATCTCGTCCCCTTTAAAGTTATTCCCCTTAGATATAATACACTTGTGCCAGCGTTTTTTCCAATTCTGGACTCTTTTCTGAAACGCGCTTTTTGATATCGCCAACAGCTCCTGTTTCGATTTTTCTTTTACTTCCTTAGTCGTAGCAAAACGCTTTCCTTTAATGGGTCTCTTCAGTTTGGCGAAGAGGAAAAAGTCAGCGGGGACCAAGTCCGGTGAATACGGTGATTGAGGCATGATTACGGTTTTATTTTGGCCAAAAACTCTCCCACAAGCATCGTTGTGTGAGCTGGGTCGTTGTCATAGTACAAAATCCATGATTGTTTATTCCACAATTCTGTGCATTTTTGACGAAGTGCCCCGCGCAAACGGCTCATAATCGTTTCTTGCCCAGTCGCCAATTGTAGTTCGCAACGCTGGCTTACGTATTACGGGTCTTTTCAAACCTTTTGTCGCTTTCCACAGAGAAGAGTACCACCCAGGCTTTACAAATATCTTTTAAGGGAAGCCATTCTCTTGATTTCAAGCAGATTTCTTAGCTGAGTTCTGCATTCCCGTAGCCTAGTTTTAAGCTGGGGAGACCTGCGAAGTTGCCACTCTCTTCTGTTTCTTTCTTTTCTGATAGAAGTTTCTCAACTTCAGACGAATAAGTTCTGTTGTTTTCATTTCTGGATCTTATATGAGTATACTCACTCAAACTGGCTGTACGGCCAGTTTGAGGTTTTCAGAAAAATCGTTGATTAAAAACAGGAGATTTATTTTTAGAATTTAAAAGTGTTTACTTATTTTAATTTTTAATTTTAAAACTAAAATTACGTCTACTTATATACTACTTATGAGAAGTCCTAGACGACTCATATTATTATAATTAATGTTTGGGAAACCAATTTGGTTCCCACAGCTGATCAGATATGCAAACATAAATTGTCACTTTGGAATGTACATGCGTGGCGTGATTCAAGTGTTTAGATTTAATTGTAACAGTGCAACACACATGCTTACGTACTTTCATAAATCCATATCATTCCTACCTCAAGTGTGTCTTCAAATCTTTGCACTTAATGAGCGCACTGCCGCGCCAACGGCCAGTGACAGAAAAGGTGTCAAGTGACGAGGGTTATGAATTTAAAAGTAACTTAATATTCTTTTAGTTATTTCTTGTACATGCCTTTAATAGGATGCATTCATGTTATGGCTACAAGCATGAATTTATGTCGTGATCATGCTACATGATTGACACATCAATATCCTCGGGCGTTCTAAAGGCGATATTATCCGTACAATGTGGGCTCAAATATTTTAGCCAATTAACTCTAGTGACGGTCAATGCAATCTGCTGGGGAAACAAAACGGAGATTATAGTGGGTGAGTGATCTGATGACAAATAAAAGAAATATTTTCGCAACTCCAAAATCTATAACATTTGGGATTTTTCGCCGGTCTGGCGGCCAACAAGTAGGGTGTCCGCTTGAAACCATATATAATCCCATTTTGGAAATAGTGTCAAAAAGCACACGACCTTTCGGGGATATTATATGTGATCACCAAAAAGTGTGTTTACCGTTAAAGTCGCCAGCCGCTAAAAATCGAGACCCAAGTGATTTGAAAAAATGTGAGTATTGGTGTTCTGTTGCTGAAAATCGAGGCGGTGATTAAATCTAGGAAATAACGATTTTTCCATGGAAATGTTCAATGCATATATTAGTTGTTTGTAGATACTCCTCTACGAATTGTGTAGTAATTTTTTGTGCAGTCATTTTTTTATTATTTTGGAATAATACTCAGGGAATGACCTCTGTATATGCAGTGCATTGTATCAGAACTAAGAAAATAGGCTGTGAGGAGGGAGAAAGAGGGAGTAGTGTTTGTGCACATTTGACTTGAGCTTTCCAACGTTATAACAGACAGGAAACACATCTGCCGGCAGCTTATTCCACAGGCGAAGTGCACGGCTGAAAATCGAATGCTCTCTGTAATGCGTAGTACGATTCCCCGGGCAATCGACCACAAATGGGTGAGCTCTGGACGATGAAGGCGTGCTACGTAAAAATGTGCGCGTTTCGGGAACAAGATCCCTAATCTCGTCAGAGCAAAATCCATTGTAGTAACTACTTGACTTTATTATTTTATTTATTGAATCTACATAAGAAATGTAATGACAATAAGTATTCAAGTCTTAATATTAAAAAAAAAAATTGTGATTAAAGCCCTGCCAGTGCTGGACAAAAATTTATTTTTATGCGCATATTATTTCAGAATTCAGTCATCTGCTTAGAGCTCTAATGGTAGCCAAAGTATCCCTCCTTCTCAGACGGGCATGACCACCAAAGATAAGAATATTCACTGCAAGAGGATTTGGATGGAATTCAAGTTTGTTAATATATCTTGTCGCGTACTTCACAAATTGAGATTTCATAATAGGTACGTTCAGATCTGCGTGGATTCGTGAGTTTTTAACGTACCATGGAGCGTCTGTAATTCTACGCAGTATTTTATTTTGACTTCTTTGAATTTTTTCAATGTTGGATGCCGAGGCTGTGCCCCATAATTGAATCCCATAGCACCATATTGGCTTTAGAATCGAGTTGTACAGCAAAACTTTACAATCAAGCTTCAAGGTCGAATTTCTGTATATTAGCCAGTTAATTTGCACTGCTTTCAATTTCATCTGCGTTACTTTTGTCTCGGTGTGCGACTTCTGCACTGCTTTCAATTTCATTTGCGTTACTTTTGCCTCGATGTGCGTCTTCCATGTTAGTCTACGGTCAAGGTGAATACCGAGGTATTTGACTTCACTGTGTTGAGGTATTACTTTATTATTAATAGTAATGGGTGGGCATGTTCCTAGACGCAGTGCGAATGTAACAGGGGCACACTTTTAAAATATATATTAAATTATATTTTATGAATCAATTAAGCAAGCGATAGGTACATTAACAGACTGGAGTCTCACCCGAATCCTCTCGCACGTAGCATTCTTAACTTTGGTGGCCACACTCGACTGAGAAGGATGGACACCCTTGCAACCATCAGAGCGTTGGAAAGGTGATTTACCAAGAAAATACACGCAAGAAACAACTTTTCGTCTAGCAGTGGCTGGACCTAAGTAAATAAAATTTTTCAATATTAATTAATTTTTTTTCTATATTAAATAATGAATTTTTAGTTTTAAGATTTGCCTACTTATTGTTAGTTCTTTTAGAAGATACAATAAATAATTGAATTATTAAAAAAAAAAAAAAAAAAAATTAAAAAAGCCATAAGTACTATACCGAAATTTTTCAGTATATTTTTTTGAGAACATTTAGGCGTGTAAATCAATTAAAGGGGCAACAATTAAGTAAAAGTTACTTTCAAAAAAAAAAAAAAAACTTAAATTTACTTTCAATGAAAACTGTTTTCAGTTTTTTGTGTTAGTAGATATGTAGTGTTTGGCGTGTGATATGTAGTTTCGACTTTTTCCATAAGCCTGCAATCAGACATTGACACCTTTAAGTATCTGTTGAACTGCTACCGAAATACTATATTTTACGTCGGTTTGCCTTGAAGTAATTTAAGAGTTTTTTGAAAAAAAACAAGCCTTGTAACAAAAAGTGTCCAGTCTTTAAAAATCAATTAAAGTTAAATAAAATTATAACATACTCGTACTTAAATTGACTTGATAATTTACAATACTTTTTGTTAGTTTTCAAAGTGTTTAGTATTTTTATTTGTTTTTCTACATACATATTCGTATTTCAAAATTCTTAATTTTTCTTTAATTGAAACTTGAAAAAATGATCAGCTTTCAATATTTCAAAGTAATATATGAAATGATCACAAACACTTATTTGGAGTTGCGGCTGAAAATTCGTTAAAATCCTTTTGACCATTTTCACAGCCAATTATTTGTTAATGAATTAGTAACAACAACATTTTTTTCGCTGCTCATATGTACTCGTATGTACGTACATTATTAATTACACGCTTTAAATTTGAGACAAATAAAATATAAAAAACAACAACAACAACAACAACAACTAATAAATGACTAATGAAGTTAATTTATTAATCAAATATCCACCGTTATAATAACTGTTACAGTTATTTTATTTATTTATTTTTTTTTCTCTTTGTAAAACAAAACTACAAATTCATCACGCACAAGGTTACACACCACTTACAAATTTGTAATTTTTTTTTCAAAGTTTTTTTTTCTGATTGCCTTCAGTATCTATTGTTAGTGTTATTTTTATGGGTTTTTTTCGAACAGCATTTGAGAGTGTGAAATCTGCAACCATTTACCACTACATCGAGTACAACAATTACCAATTAATGTCTTAAGACCAAAAATGTATACAAAATCACTTTTGGTTTCCGTTTGCAGGCTGCAATTTGTTCTATTTTTGTTCAGGTTTAGCCAGCAGCGATGGCGTGGTGATTTGACTTTAAAACGTTTTAGCCAACTTTAAATGTGTTTTAATCAGAAAAACAATTCTTTTTAGGTACACAGAAAAAAATAGATGAGATTTTTTTTCAATCAAGTTATGTTATTAATAAAAAACCATCAATTTAATAAAATTTGCATTGACTTAATTAAATTATTATTAATAATGAATTTTTGAAATTTTTGGATTTTTTGCCGGATTGATAATTCAAATTACAGAGTAGAAATAGCTTTTTCACTTAAAAGCAAAAATTATTGAGTTGAAAAAATTTTCGTTAATATGTAAAATATACTCAACAAAAAAAAATTGTTAATGAAACAACAACTCTTCACTATTATATGACAACCTCTTCAATTTATTTATTGAATAACAGTCAATAATTCGGAAAACTTTTTATTAATTGCATTTTATTAAGAGATATTTCCAAAAATTCATTATTAATAATAATTTATTTAAGTCAATGCAAATTTTATTAAATTGATGGTTTTTATTAATAACATAACTTGATTGAAAAAAAATCTCATCTATTTTTTTCTGTGTACACAGAGACAAGAATGTGGATAATATATTTTTTATGAAAGGCACTTTTTGACAAAAAAAAAAAAAAACTTTTTTATATTAATGGATTTTTTACATTAAGGCAAATTTTATAAAATATCCTTTTGTACAAAATGTAATTTCTTTAATAAAGTTATTCTTTTTTGTAGATTTGTTTAAGGTCGAAAATATAATGGATACTTTAAAATAATTTTAATATGTTTATAAATAGTTTAGCCATTTATGGCCTTTCAACTTAAATATAATGTATCAAGATAATAAAAGTTTGATTAATATATTAGTACCTGGGACCCCGAGCGTTACTCGGACATTTCAAATTGTATACTTAATAAATAAAACTTAATTCACAAGATTTTTTCCATTTTTACGCTGTTTGCCAAAGTCACGTTAAAATTGTGCTATTACTACCTTTTTTATTATTTTTTTAAATATTTTGTGGAGTGAGGGCAAAATAGCAATTCGCTTATTTATTATTCCGTTTATCGCCAAAAAACAAAATCAACCTCTGTCTTCTCATTAAAAATTCATGGCTTGATATCCATATCAAAATTTCACCATATGTGTATGTGAAAACCGCGCAAAAAGCGATTTCGAAAACATTTCATATATCATAACATCGAATGTTAGTAAAACCCGTAAAAAAATGTTGCTAAAATAATCAAACTCAGTTTAGTCGTTTGCGAGACCTACTCACTTTTTCGATCTTAAAATTCCTAGATGCCGACTTTTATCAAAATCATTAGATCGGTTTTTTACCTTAAAACACAACAGTTATTAGAACCAATTGAAGTATTACGTATGTGTAAAACCGGGACAAAATGGGGTTTCCCTGGACCGGGGACACTTTAGATAAACTTTTCATCCTTAAAACCCGCCAGATACTAATTTTCATTAAAACCATTAAAGGAGTTTTCGAGAACCAATGAAAGTATTACAAGTGGTTAAAAACCTAAAATGGGCCAAAACCGGGAGAAAGTGGATTTTCCCGGACCCGAGACGAACTTAAATCGATTTCTCGTCCCCAAAAACCCCCTGAATACCGATTTTCATCAAAATCGCTAGAGCCGTTTTCGAGAACCCAATTGCAAATATATATATATACATATTTATATATAAATAAATAAACACTGTGTCCGAATTGAGGGATTTTTTTTATATATTTTATTTTTATTTTTATTATTTAACTCACTTATTATCTTATAAATATTAAAATTTTAGTTTGGTGCCTCAGCGCCAATAAGGCATTAGAGAGGCTAGTTGGCAAATAAAATAATAATAATTTTTCAATAATTAAATACATATTTAAATATTAAAAGCGTTATTGTTTATAAAAGTTCTGGTAAATTACTTTTCAAAAAATCTTTAAGTAATATTTTAAATCTTGGAAGTGTAGGACATAATTTTATATTGAGAGGTAAGTTGTTAAATTCTTTACTCCCTGAGTGTTCTATTCTTTGTTTTGTTATCTCCGTACGGGTGTTAAAACAGTTTTGATTTTGCATAAAGACCTATATCCCGTAGACAATTATACACATACGAACAGATTTGTAATTTGTAAGTACCATAAATTGGTAAAATTGAAGAAAAACTATCGGAATATAAAGAATATAAAGGATCTCGATGACAAGGCCTTCTTGCAATTGTGCCGGCAAAATACTTTACGAGCCTCATTACACTCCAACTGCTAGGAGGAGTGCCGCCAAACGTGCGTCAATATTCTTTGTGCACGGAAACAGCAGACTCTAAAGGGTGAAAGCGTTGCACTATCCAAATTGTTGTTTCATTGTCTCAATTCTCCATTTTGGTTAAACTTAAAGATCAATCTATAAAATACAATAAAATGGAATAGAAAATAAATTTTTACGTTTTTTTTTTTTGGTAGCAGCTTTCATCAGCCACTCTGTATTAGGGTAGTTTTCTTACCTGCAACGGCCTCATTTTAACGTTTTAATATGTGTAATGCTCTTCGGAGAAAAAACATTTAACTTGTAATTCAAAAGAATACTTTTTCAAAGGTGTCTTAGAAAAACAATTCAAGTTTAAATGATTTTTTGCTCCCACAGTTTCTCACCAACCGTCCTGATCAGGTCACCACCACAACACCCATTTAAATTGAATGCAAAAAGAAGGGCGTTCCTTATGTTATTTTACAATGCAGAAATTCACACACACATCTATAAATTTGTATGAATGCATTTGTAAATTGGAGTATTTTTGTGGCTGTAAATAAAGTACTGTTTAATATAAGCACTCCTTAGATGTGTGAATGTAGATTTGCGCTTTTTTTTCCTAACTTTTGTTTTATATATCTAGTTAAATAGACTTTTTTTTATTAGTTTTATTTTATAAATAGTTTTTCTATCTGGTTTTCAGTTAACTGCTAAATTGCATAACTATTGTGTTGAGGAAAGATATAATAAAAAAAAGTCTTTTTCAAAACGGAGCAAAAGCTTAAGAAAGGAATAAGAAAAAATAGTGCAACAGACTTTTGGATATACATACAACACGTACATACGTATGTGTGTATGCAAGTATGTATTATAGTCACCTTTTTGTATCAGAAGTTGCACTTAAAACTAAAATTAAAACAACTTGTATTTGGAATCCAAAAAAAAAAAAAACGAAACAATTTATGTTAAATTCATACTGACTCTGATGCTGTGTAATGAACACAAAAATGTTGAGCAAACAGAAAGAAAAACAAAAAAACTAAAAAAAAAAATTCTTGCCCACATGCCTTTAAAATGCATGAAATATTGCTACATGTCCATTGAATAAAAATTTGTTGGTGACTGGGAAAGTAAATATGAAAAAATGTCTGATTGGAGAACAAATTAATTGTTGGAACTTTTGTGAGGTTTATTGTAATTGAAAACAGTGAGTTCAAATGTTTTGGTTTTTCTGGCAAGATTCTTTCAAAGCAATCTACATATACATTTCTATTTACTAGCATGATGACGCGCACTGTAGCTGATTGTTTGCTTTGAAGTGTGAAAGCGGTTCAAGTGATATTATACTCAATTTTCATATCAAGCTTCTAATTGTTTTGTATTAATAATATTTCTGGCAACTATGTGACATACATTTAAGGTTAAATTAGTTACCACTAGTCTATAAAGGGTGTTTTTATAGAGGTATAGACATTTGAAATGGAATGAAAAAATATGGGGTTTTTAAATTAAATTACATGAAATTTACATTATTCGAAAGAAAATCTTCTGGCAGTATAACTTAAATGTGAGTTTATGACATAATCTAATCTGGATGACTTTTTCTAAGATTGGTGGCCGTTCATCGTCCATAACTCGGCGAATGTGTCTAAATCAATCATTTCGTTTATCGGAACGGTTTGTCGGCAAAGTGAACCACTTCCCGAATTCGAAAGAGTATCTGTAACTATGCCGTCCCCCCGGAGAACAGGTTTTGGCTTGGCGTATTCCTTACTAGGGCACTTTGTTTTTCGGGTAAAGGGACAAAGGAGTCTTTCGTTTGTTGTAGCAAATAAAACTCTAGGACGCCGCATGACTTATGTTGTGTTGGCTTCTGAAACCCTTACCAAGGGTATAAATTGGCAGAACGGGAATCAGCATGGCCCCAGGGCTGATCATGGCTGAGGTGCCTACCTTGGCAGAAACGTTCTGGCTGTGGTTGAAACCTAAAACGCAGAAAGGGGGTGTTAGTATCCTTGATTATTGCTTAGCGTAGCTTTTTTCGCGGACTAATAAAGTCTCGAGGGTGTGTTGCCTTTACAGCAGATACCTGTACTGTGAGGAACCAGTGGTGATAGTTGACGGGTAAGTTGCTTTAAGGGCTGATGCTCTTAGTGGGCTTCGGACTACCAACTCATTAAGCTTTGTCTTCCATTCATTGCTGGGAAATTGCATACAGGAGGGATTAGAAGGCCTGACCTCCTCAACAAGAAGTTGCTCATATGGTTACAAACATATGGCATAAATTGTGAATAGTTCACTCCGTGGAACTGGTCCATCATCAGATAAGGCCGCAAAGAAGGTGCTGATGCAAATCCTTTTCACAACTGTAACTATGCCAAAAATAGTTTTACGGGCTCGAGCAGTTAAAAGGATTTTGGCCGACGTCGACATAAAGAAGACTCCTGGACCGTAAGGCGTTCCAGCACTGGTCTTGAAGTACTTTTCTTCTACGCTTGCGCGTTCATTAGCACGTCTCGTCAGCCTACTTTACCACGTTGGTGAGTTTCCATCGTGCTGGAAGGTTGCTAATGTAACGCCAATTCCCAAAAAGAGACATGCAAGTAGCCCCGAAAATTACCGCCCAATTGCAACCTGCTCTGCACTTTCCAAAGTAAAAGAAAGTATGTTTAACTACCACCTCGTAAGGTATCTAGAGTCGCATAAATTACTTTGTGATCGCCAATACGGAATTCGTAAGGCTCGCTCTATTGGAGATCTTATGGCATATCTCTTATAGAAATGGTGTCACTCAATTCTGGACATCTTCAAAACGTTTGACAGAGTGTGACATGCTGTAATACATACAAAACTTACTACTTTTGGTGTCAACGAAGACTTTTCTCGGTTTATATTGAACTTTCTCAGAGACCGCACTATACGAGTTATAGAACTTGAACTCGTCTCATCAGACGAGTTCATGATTAATTCAGGGGTACCGCAAGGCTCCGTTTTTTTCTCCTACCCTATTATTTATTTTCCTCAACGACCTTCTCTATCAAACTTCCAATCCTATCCACTCTTTCGCAGATGACAGCAGCATTTGCCATTCGTAATCTTTTAGTTACAAGCCCAGCCCATTCGAGATCATTGCCAAGAGGCAAAATTTGAATGACTTACTAAATAGTGATATTCTAATAATCTGCAAATGGGGTCGTAAAAACGAGGTCACTTTTAGTGCTCCTAAGACCCAATGTTGCTTATTAACACACAAACAAATGACCACAGATGTTGCACCTGTAATCACGGATGACATAAATATTGAGCAATCGGATGCTCTTGATGTTCTTGGAATGAAGATACAGTGTGATGTTTTCATGTCCCTAAACAAGCATTCAAGTACCCTCGGATTTTTGTAACGGTGTAAGATTTACTTCACTACATCTGATCTTCTTACTATTTATACAACGTACATCCGACCGAAAATGGAATACAACTATAATGTTTGGGCCGGTGCCTCAAAATCTATTTTGAGGTTACTCGACCAGGAGAGGGCGAAAAAGCTTATCGGTGACAGTAGGGTATTCAACTCTATTGACTCTCTGGAACATCGTAGCATTGTAGGGTGCGTTACCCTCTTCTATAGTTACTACAATGAAACTCGCACATTTTTACATAGCCCGTGCTCATCCATTTGTGGTTGATTGCCCGAAGAATCGTACTACATATTACAGAGAGAATTCATTTTTCAGCCGCACGCCTCGCTTGTGGAATAAGTTGCCTGCAGACGTGTTTCCTGTCTATTATAACGTTGGAAGATTCAAGTTAAATGTTCACAAATACTACTCCCTCTTTCCTCCTCCTTCCAACCTATTTTCCCAGTTCTGGTACAATGCAGTGCATTTGTAGGGGTTATCCCCTGAGTACTTAGAGGCCAATTCACGGTTTCGAAATGTGGAATTATATGATTAGTATACGTTTCACCGTTTCTTAATTGTGGCATGAGCTGTGTGACATGTTGCGGCGTCTTTTTGAAACCACAACTTCTGCACATCATAGTTGTTCAAGTAATCATGACTCCATAACCATCGAATATAACGTTCTGACCAGCAACGTTAATAATTCCATTACCTCATAAAGCACACCAAACATTCAGTTTTTCTGGATGTAATGGTATCGCAACTTACGAGGGCGGATTGATATTGAAGCTACCTAAGTAGGGAAAAACATTTTTTTTTCAAAAACCATTTATTTTTCAACATAGTCTCCTTTTAGCTCAATACCTTAGTAAGACGATATTCCAACTTTTTTATGCCATCTGAATAGTAAGATTTTAGGAAACCCTTTAAATACGCATTAGTTTCGGTAGTTACTTCTTCGTTTGATATGAATCTTTTTCTTGCGAGCCATTTTTTCAAGTTTGGAAACAGGAAAAAGTCACGAGGAGCTAACTCTGGACTGTAAGGTGAATGCTCCACCAATTCGAAGTGTTCTCCACGTAATTTTAGCATCGTGTTCAATGTTGTGTGAACGAGTTTGTTGTCTGGAAGAAATAGCACTTATTTCTTCTCTTTCCAATAATGCTTGATAATAGTATCCTGTGATTGTAAATCTTTTTTCAAGATAATCGATGAGCAATATTCCATAACCTTGCCAGCCGATTTCACTGTCTTCGCCTTCATCGGAACACTTCTACTAGTTTCCACCCTTTGATTTGATTGATTTTTGGTTTTAGGTATGTAGTGGTGGACCCACGTTTCATCAACAGTTATTAATCGATGCCTAAAATCAAAAGAGTTACGCTTTATCATGTGAAGCTGAAGCTTTGGAAAATCAAGGTTAATGAACAAAAGTGTGCCCATGTTACATTCGCACTGCGTCTAGGAACATGCTCACCCATTACTATTAACAATAAAGTAATACCTCAACACAGTGAAGTCAAATACCTCGGAATTCATCTTGACCGTAGACTAACATGGAAGTCGCACATCGAGGCAAAAGTAACGCAGATGAAATTGAAAGCAGTGCAAATTAACTGGCTACTAGGCAGAAATTCGACCTTGAAGCTTGATTGTAAACTTTTGCTGTACAACTCGATTCTAAAGCCAATATGGTGCTATGGGATTCAATTATGGGGCACAGCCTCGGCATCCAACGGTGAGAAAATTCAAAGAAGTCCAAATAGAATTCTCCGTAGAATTACAGATGCTCCATGGTAGCTTAAAAACTCACGAATCCACGCAGATCTGAACGTACCTTTTGTGAAATCTGAATTTGAGAAGTACGCGACAAGGTATATTAACAAACTTGAATTCCATCCAAATCCTGTTGCAGTTAATATTCTTAATTTTGGTGGTCATACCCGTCTGAGAAGGAGGGATACTTTGGCTACCATTAGAGCTCTAAACAGATGACTGAATTTTGATATAATATTCGCATAAAAATAAATTTTCGTCAAGCACTGGCAGGACTTTAATCATAATATTTTTTTTAGTATTAAGATTTGAATACTTATTGTCATTACATTTTTTTTTATGTAGATTCAATAAATAAAATAATGAAGTTAAAAAAAAAAAAAATGTGCAAACACCGCTGTAAAGCCGTCTGCTGAACTCCTTTTTGTTTGACACTGAGCAAACGCGGCACCCAGCTTTTACATATGCAAATGTTCATGCAAAAATGTTGAACACATGTTCATATAATAATCATTTCAACACATAACTTGACCCATAACGATATCGAAGATTTTCTTGATATCTTCCTGCTGATGGTATTGTTGCAGTGCTTGTTCTGCTACGCTTAAATTCAACAATCCACTATTTTACCATTTATTCTTCTTTTGTTTTATTTTGCCATATTCCTTTTCAAATAATAGTGTTTAATCACTCCACGAAATTCACGTTTTTGCTTTTTTCAAGAAGCATTAAAGTCGCTTACTTCAAACGACCACAACAATTAAACTAATCGATGAGTTTTCGGTGAAATTTTAGCAGCTGACGTTTGACAGATCACTTTGATGAAAAAAAAAATCTTGTGTTTGCGCTGCCATCTAGCGCTAGTTAGCTTCAGTATCAATCCGCCCTTGTACACTTAAGGATCATTATAACAAATATGCCAGTTTGATTTATTGACGTATTCATTCAAATAAAGCCAAACTTCATCGCTAAAAAAAATTTGGTTAAGAAAATCGGCATCAACGATAATCTAGTTTAAGGCCCATTCACCAAATCTATGCCTTGCTAGGTCTACTTGTTATAATTATTGGTATGCTAAAACAAACTAAACCGAAATCACTTAACAGCTGGTCAGGGTGAAGTTTTATACCCCTATAAAAAGCACCATTTACATACAAATGTATATAAAGCGGGTGTAAGGTTGGCGGCACCAAAAGCATTTTGTCGCACAGTAATGCCACATTCTGTCAAACGACTTGGAAATTTCCAAAGTCACCTTCTTAATGGAGATAAAGTGTAAGGGTGCTGTGTAAATATCCCACAATTTATTTTAAATGGTCATTCTGTGGAAAAAATTTGTTTAGAAAATTAAAGTTTCAGTTGCGCGTATCCCAAGAGAATGAAAACGGCAATTATTTTTAATTATGGCGTAAATTTTGAAAGCTTAAAATGTATGAAAAAAATATGTATGTAGTTGATGCTATTGCTGCGTGCTTTGCTTAGATTCTGTCAAATGAAAATAAAACAGAAGTATAGTAAACAATTGAAACTGCTTGTTGCTTAAGTCTTTTGTTTTTGTGACGTTTTTTTTCGATTTGAATTTGTTCCACCCGATCTCAAATGAAGTAATTACAAGTTAATTTATTTTAATAATAGCACAAGATTTTAGCCTTGTTTAAGGTTCAAATAAAGAAAAAACAAAAAAAAAAAATTAAAGCCGCAAAAAATAATTTTGGAATTTTTTGTGTATTAATGTTTAACAAAATAAAAAAGTGACAAGATTAGCGGACTCGCAGTTAATCAAAACTAAATAAAAACAAAACGGAAAGGCCTTTTTATTCAAGTTTTGTTTTGTTTTTTCATTTGCTGTTGTAGCGGTCGTTTAATTATTGAATAAAATTCAAAACAAGTGCTCCAAATTCATGCCTCCCCATCAATCAAACAAACATTTTTCAGTTTGTTAAACTATTGTCTGTCTAACTGTCTTTACGCTGTAGTTTTTTACTTCTTGTCTGCCTGTTGGAAATCAGTCTGCATGTCCAATTATCTGTCCAACAACTAAATAAATGTGGTGTTTGTTAAAACAACAGGCTTATAAATGTTTAATTTTAAGCATTGAGAATTTATTATACATATCAAAAAAACTTTTTTTTAAATTAATTTTTTTTTTAAAGTTATGCTTAGGTATCTGGAAATCGTTTAATTTTTATATCCCAAAAAAAATTTTTTCTTAACGCTGCGTAGCCGTGAAATGTGAGAAAATGTACTGAAATGGTTTTTTGTTTGTTTGCTTGTTTTTCTCTAAGAAATTTAAAATGTGGGTGTGTTTGGCCTGCTCAACATGCCAATATGTTGAATAAATTGCATGAAACACCCTGATTTTTTTTTTTTTTTTTAATTTTTCAATTTTAATTTTTATTCAAGATCAGGAAACTATTATGTAAACAGTTATGGAATAATTTTTCTTTGGTTTGTTACTTAAAACTCCATTTATTTTATTTCTAGAGTTAAGGAAATAAATTCCTAACTTTATAAATGTATTTGAGTAAAACTGTTTGTATATTTACTCGTATATAATTTGTTCAATTCTTTGTTTTAATTCTTGGTCTCATGGAAATTCAGTTTTGTTTTATAACCTTGAAAAAAATGTTATTTCAAACGGTGTTGTATTATAGTTTTTTTTCAGATTAAATAATAACTCATATAAAAAGCTTTAAACTAAAATCAAGTATTTCCGTTTATTATATAATAAATTAGAACAATTTTAAAACATGTTAACCAAGTAACTGTTTATAAAAAAGCGTTAGAAGTTAAAAAACAAAAATATAATTTTATTCAAAGAAGTTGGCAAAATGTCTGTTCGGTCATTAGCAAAACCTTCGAAGTACGATTTTAGTTTTAAGTTCATTTTAACTCACAATTATTGTAAACTTTATAATAATGAAATTTAGCTACGAGGGTTGTTTGATAGTTCCGCGTCTAATTGAATAAACATTGTTTTCGGCAAATAAAATAATCGGGATTGTTATGGAATCCAATTTTATTGGAATTCGATTTAAAACCGTTAATAAAATCGCTTTGGTGTCATTAAATCCAAGTTATCGGTTTTGTGTTCGAACTTGAATTTTTATCGATTTTAGGTGTCATAGAATCCAATATTATCGGTTTTTTTATTGGAAATAAAACAAGAAGTTAACAGCTGATGGAATTAACTGGCGGGCTATTCTTTTTGATTATTCTATTTAGATAATTTGCAAAACTGTTAGTAAATAAATAAAGTTTTCATAAAATATATATATATTTTTTTTTTTTAGTTTAATAAATAACATTCTGTAGCAATATATTTCATATCGTCACCTTAAAGACCAAACAACCTATCAGCAGTTTTCAAAAGTTTACAGGAGAGAGAAAAAACGTTATAAAATTGGAACTATTTGCAATATTGAACCGAAAATTATATATTATGATTAAAATGAAACCAGAAGTATATATCGGTTGAGAAAGCTTTGTTTTTCTAAACACAGCTTATGATATGGCGCTTAGGTTATTTGGAATTGTAAAAACCTGAAACCAAACAACCTATCAGCAATACTAATTAGTATGAATAATTAGGCATTCCTTTGAACACATGATTATTATTTACATTAAATAATAATACTTATAGTTTCTCTTACTTGTTTAAACAAAAAGTGCTTAATGTTTGCTTAAATTACACTATGCAACAAAATTAAACTTTTATCATGATTTTTGATGATTTATTTTCCTCTTTATTTAGTACGTCACGGCCTTTTAAAATAGAATTTTTTAAATTTTCCTAAAGTTTTTGATTTTTAAATAAAATTATAGGTGGTTTTACAAAAAAATCTACTTTTTTATTTATTGCAATGTTAATAACTAAATAAAAAGTTAAATTAATTAAATTAAATAAAAAGAAAACATTTCATTAAATAAAGCTACCGCAAAAAAATTATTCAAAAGGTATGTTATCATAAAAGTAATGGCAGTCTGCCGGAAGCAAAGTTTTTAAATCTTGTAAATGTTGCCATTTCTTTTTGGAGATTTTTAACCTTTCAGAATGTAATAACTTAGGACGACGAATTTCAAAACGTGTAGCAGATCTTTGTGGTAAAAGCTGATAATTGTCTTTAATATTGATTTTGTAATGTATAGATCCTGTTGGGTCGTACGCCAAAACACGAATCATGTTGACTTTAGGGTCCCCAATCCTTTTTCCTAAAAAATATTTTATTTAGGTAGAATGAAGCTAAATGGCAATAAAATAAATTACCAAGTCGGATAGAAGTGTATCGCATTGGAAGATTTTCATAATCCTGGAAATAATCATGGTATAAGTGATGAACAGTAAGTGGATATGGATTTTTTCGTGCATCTTTCATTAGCTCAATTAATTCAGAGGGCAAATTAATATTTTTATTATTGATTTTTCTTTGTATTAATGAGTGGGTGGAATCGCATTCCATTTGGGTATGTCCCACGACTAAGTATTTATGCTCAATGGTAACATTATTTTCTACACAAAACGAAAGTAAGGCATTGGACAATACAACATTTCTGTTTTGATAGAAGCACCCATCAGAATATATTACAAAATGATGTACATTTGGCGTATTGAGCATTTCTTTTTTTAAATGATTTACTATAATTGTGGCGAAGGTAGAGGCAATTAGATTTCCTTCTGTTTCATCCCATACGTAGTTTTCAGACTTATGAGTTATAACATTATAAATTGTAAAGTTGTGGACCTGGAGTTTCATTTTGTAGTACGATGCATTTGCCTTTAACTGCGGTATTAGTTTTACGGCTTGCATATCCATGCATAATAGCGATAGTAAACCCTCCTTAGCATTTTCAATATCATGTTTTTTTTCCTCTCTCATGTCCTCTATTTGCATTCTGTGAAAGTCGTATTCTTTTTGCAATATATTTTTTGACTCAAACGATACACAGGTGTCACACATATCGTTTCTAGGCTTAAAAATTGAGTCATTTTTTTTCTTCAAGACATCCATGAAATTAGGAAACGATACAGGTGAAATACCATTTTCTTTTTGCGAATCACAATCTTGGGAGTAAACTTCATACACAGATGCATAAGATTTAAAATCTGTTTGGAAATATATTTTTTTCGTGTACTGACGTCGGTAATGCGATTCTAATTTTGGGATGCCTTCCAACCATTTATTTAAATAATTTAAACGAATCTCATACTCCTGGCCCTTTTTTGTATTTCTTTGTTTTTCAGCTTGCAAGATTTTCTTATTATCAGGTCCCAGTTGAGCATTATGAAGTTCACAGGAATTAATCCAACCTCTTACCATAGTTTCCGAAATTCCGAGGGTTGACAAAAACATTTTACGGCACACTTGATAGCGCTTTGTTTTATTGTATAAAAAGAACGCTTTTGAATTTGAGCGTCGAGAATTTTCTACATAAGTCCTCTTTTTGGCGAAAACGGCAACAGTACTGGTTACGTAAAGTTTTTTGTGGTCCCATGACATCTGCCAAAAACGTTGAAATATTTCTTCACGTAATTTTTCAGAAAAAATAGAACAATGTCGATTTGAAGCCTTTTCACAACATTTTGATGTGCACCCGGGTTTCATTTCTCTTGGCTTCCTGCAAACGATTTTGCCTTTTGAAAAACCTTCATATTCTTTACCGTTCATACGATTTTTCTTTCTTTCTTCTTTTTTGTTGACTTTTTTGGGAACTTACATATCTGCCTCAAGATTATTTTCATTTATGGAATACATTTTATTGCGTTTTAACACTTTTTATGTTCTTTTCACTTCTAATAATAAATAAAATGTAATAAAACACAAAGAACAACAAATCAAAAGTAACTGTGTTTCAAAAAAAAAAAATTCAAATAAATGATTACTCTGATTTCTTTAGCGTGAGTGCTGATAGGTTATTTGGTTTCAGAAAATTGTACACTTGCTGATAGGGTATTTGGTAATTTGGTAATAGCTTGGTTATTTCTAATATTAGAAGTTTAAAATTTTGCATACATATGCTTTATGATATAGGGAATAATATTAAATAAAAAACTCAATTTTGAAAAATTTGCTGATAGGTTGTTTGGTCTTTAATGTGACGATATATTGCTTAGAAACGATCCACAGCAGACTAACTACCCTAGTCCTTTATGTAATAAAGCTTAGTTGCTTTACGTTGTGGCAACAACGTAAACACTTTATCCATTCTGTATGTACATCGATACACATTGATATGTTTATACACATGTTTAATTTATTTTTATGTACACATACTACTTCTTAAAACATTTTTTTAAATTGTTCATGAAAAACAAAGTAGGATTGCTTTAAACGTTGACTGGAATGAAAATTATATCAGAATAAAATAGACAACTGAACCGAAAGGACGTTATTTTTTTATTTGCTTAAACGCCCTAGCATTCGACTGTTAATTTTGCTTTATTAATCTTTAATAAACTGGAACAAAATTATAATTTACATATTTAATAACAAAATACTGGGCTTAACAATGTTGACATGGGTGCCATCGATGCAGC
The DNA here is from genome assembly GCA_914767995.1 of Thecocarcelia acutangulata. Classification (NCBI taxonomy): domain Eukaryota; kingdom Metazoa; phylum Arthropoda; class Insecta; order Diptera; family Tachinidae; genus Thecocarcelia; species Thecocarcelia acutangulata. Next base: position 71,408,397 of record OU612095.1, read on the forward strand.
CAATTGTTGATGGAATCTTGTATTTGCTATAAAAATAGTTTCTTGACCTGCATTATTCATTTAACTTCATTTCAATTATTACCCACTGCGGGCAAACGTAATGCTCGATAGGTACACGCATATCGTGCAACACTATTGATACAGTGCTTCTAACAAATTTTATACTGGAGTCCTTGCCAACAGACCTCTGATAACATTCTTCAGCTAAAAAACGTAACGTGGCTGCTAACTGCAACAAATGTGGTATTTTTAAATGTTACAAGTGCACTTCTATAGTATTAAGTACTTCTCGAAATGCCTCTTTGTTTAAACGATAAGAGGCTAAGAACCTGCACCACATTCTTATAATTTAAAATTTTTCTTGCCACCTTTTCAGGTGTCTCCTTCTTCTAATAATCTGCAATGCCGGATGCCATTTTATTTATATATGAAATATAGTCACTTTTTTCTTTGTTTTTATTTAGAAAAGCCACAACTTTTAACAATATTTTAGTACAATTTTCAAAATTTTCTAAAAAAAATTACACTTAAAATTCTAAGCAAAAGAGCAAAAACAGAAAACAACAAAAGAAAATAACAAATCTGACATGTTTTCATGACAACAAATCTGACTTGACTCCATGACAACCCCGAATATAAATAAAATAAGACAGATTATCTTCATTTAAATTTTTTCATTAACTTTTTTGATCGCAAACGCGAGCAGAGGAGTGCTTGATGGCAACAGTATTGCATTTAAGGAAAATAAACTTGTATTTTAGTTAACATGTTTAAAGTTAGTTAACTATAACTTCCAAGCATTGTAACCCGGATAATTATTAAAATCGAACTTCAAATTAAAGTTTCGTTCCTTAAGAAAACAAAACTTGAGTCAATCCCACTTAATGCGATAAACACCTGTGAAAAAACAAAACACTTGATTACACAACAAGTTTAGCAAAAGCTTGGTTTGTTAACCAGCAGTGAAAAAATGTGTACCGGGGCGTCTGCACCTGATAAAACTTGTTCTACTATGCTTGACTGTAAGACATTTGAATTCGTACAACTGATCTTACTATTATTTATCTTTAAAAGTTATAAAGGGTGGATGATTAAGGGTGGCATACCAAAATATGTACATATATTTTATATTTCTTAAGGAAACTAAAGCCAACACCTTGAAATTTGGTTCTGCAAAAAAAATTTTTTTTCTGAACTCTAGTTTAGGAGATATAACGAATTAAAATTAAAAAAATTTGATTCTGTATATAAGTGGCTGGCAATGTACATACATATAAATACAGGGTCAATAATATAAGTATACATATATATATATATATATATATATATATATATATATATATATATATATATATATATATATATATATATATATATATATATATATATATATATATATATATATATATATATATATATATATAAAGGGTGTTTTTTTAAGCTAGATAGAACTTTAAATTGTAAAAAGTAACACAAAAAATTAAATTTTGATGAAACATTTTTTTTATTTGTTTCAGTATACTCTGACAAATCATTGAATTGAAGCCACGAGACCATTGTATGCGTCGTTCTTTCGCCGATTGGGCTCTAGAGCAGTTGGCAACTGACCCGTTGTTTTATCGCAAAATTGTGTTCAGCGATGAGGCGCATTTTTGGCTTAACGGGTTTGTTAATAAGCAAAATTGCCGCATATGGAGTGAGACCAATCCACAAGAGACCCTACAGACTCCATTACATCCAGAAAAATGCACTGTTTGGTGCGGTTTTCATGCTGGTGGCATCATCGGACCTTATTTCTTCAAAAATGAGGCCGGAGCTCGCGTTACGGTCAATGGAGATCGTTACCGCACCATGATCAATGATTTTTTGTTTGAAAATATGGATGACATTGATCCGGAGGAGATGTGGTTTCAACAGGATGGCGCTACGTGCCATACGGCGAACGCAACCATCGACTTACTGAAATCAAAATTTGGCGATAAGTTGATTTCGAGAAATGGACCTGTCAATTGGCCTCCAAGGTCGTGCGATTTGACACCTCTCGATTATTTCCTGTGGGGCTACGTGAAGTCACTGGTTTATGCTGATAAACCAGCAACAATTGACGCCTTGGAGGCCAGCATTGTTCGTGTTGTTCGTGACATACGGCCAGCAGTGCTCGAAAAAGTGGCCCAAAATTGGACGTCCAGAATGCGCTTCGTCAAGAACAGCCGCGGTGCCCATATGCCCGAAATCATTTTCAAATGTTAATGTCACGTATTGATCTTTCGAATAAAAAAAAATTTTGATTACAATTTCATTTTTTGTGTTATTTTTTACAATTTCAAGTTCTATCGGGCTTAAAAAAACACCCTATATATATATATATATATATAAATATATATATATATATATATATATATATATATATATATATATATATATATATATATATATATATATATATATATATATATATATATATATATATATATATATATATATATATATATATATATATATATATATATATATATATATATATATATATATTTATAATTAAAAGCATTCCTAAAAAACCTAAATTCATTGAAGATTTTTTGTGTATTGCAAAAGAAATTTGTAAGGAAGAGAGTATGACATTAGAATATAAAATTAATAATTTTTTAAATAACTATCACAAAAGTTCTAAAGCACAAGTTAAATATGATTGTTTAAAACTCCTTAAGGAGGTTGATGCGGCTTATGGAAAATAGAACCATGCATATCTTAACTTTTAACGTCCCTTCCCTTGTAAGTTACAGTAGAAGAATTGAGTTAGGATTGATGTTGCCTTTTTGCAGGAAACACGTCTTAGTTCAACGAGTAATTTTTTTTTTTTTTTGGAAAATTACACGGTACTGAAAAAGTTATAGCTCTATTGGTGTTGCAATTGTTTTGAAAGAAAAATTTGTTTATCGGCGTTTAACGATTGATAACGTCTTGTTCCCAGATTTATTTGTTTCAATAAATTTGTAGTTTAACGGCGAACCTAAAAGATTTCTTCTTGGTTCTTTATACTTTCCTTACGATTTTAACCGCATGGGCATTTTCAATGGATTATCTTTCTATAAGCAACTTTTCCCGGATGGTGTTATTCTTGGTGGTGGAAACATACTTCATGGGGTGACAGTATTAACAACCTTAATGCTATTACACTTCTTGATTGACTGACAAGCTGTCCTGATTATTTAAGATTTTCAGACTCGTTGCCTTCTTTTCCCAATGGAAATTCTTTTTTGGATCATTTTTTTATTAGCTCGAATTTAATAAATAATTTTTGACCAAATTTTTCTATTAACAGCCTGTTCGACGATATCGAATGAAAATGTATGCGAAAGAAAGCTAGTCACTCACATTCGAATCAATTTGGGTTCGTCTGTGTCACTATTATTCGTTCGCATGAACTTATGTATTTTAATTGAATTTTGACACATCGTTCGCATAGAATAAAGTTAGAAAACCCCAAATCAATGCGAATGATCTTATCCTTTCGACATCGGCGAACGGCTGTAAGTCTCTACCATCTTTTTCAGATCATTTTCCTTTAAATTTTCGGATGGAGTATTTGAATTTTGAGTTTTCGTTATGGTAGCCACGCTTGCTTACTTCTTTTGAGAACACTAATTGAAATCGTTTTCAGAACGAAGTCCTTTCTTCAGTGTCAGAGCAGTATATCCCCCTTCAAACATAAATTTATCAAATTCTGAAATTGTTAATTACATCGAAAATTTTTCTCTTTCTCTGAATGAAGTTATTAGCAACAATTGTGTGAAAACTGAATTGAAAAATAAACGTATTTACGTTTCGCATAATATAAAGAACTTGTATAAAATTAAATATGCTTGGCAGAAAGAGTTACGTCTTCTTTTTCGAGGAACTTTGAATAGGAGGAGTCCCGACTCTATTTTGCTTTCAAAGCAAATACAATTGCTTAAAATTATTATAAAAAAGCAGGTTCAGATTGAGCAAGCTGAAATTTGTAGTTCTCGGCTTTCAAAAATAAAGTTTGGACCTAGAGCATATAAGGAGATTTACAATATTTTAGGAAATTCAAAAAAATCGTGTTCGAGGCTATAGGTAAATGGTTTGGAAATTGCTGATAATTTTCAAAAGGTGTCACTTCTTCGTCAGCGCTTTTCTTCAATTTACGCTAATTCTGTGCATTGCAGGGATGTTTCAGAAATTGAGAGCACTATTAGTTTGAACGTATCACAAACGCCAAGTGCTTTATTCAGATTTGGGGGCTAATTTCCCATCTCAAATATTCAAAATGATCCAAAATTGATTCAAGGTGACAAACTTTTCTTCTGGCCTGTTTGGAATTTCAAATTTTATTATAAGAAAATTTGCCCTTTCTGCTTTTAAATTTTTGGCAATTATTTTTCACAATTGCATAAATAATGGTTACTCTCCAAAAGCTTGGAAAATTGTTAAAATTTTCCCAATTCGTAATGACGTAAGCAACGTAAGACCTATTTCTTTGTTATCGAATTTGGGGAAGCTTTTGGAAAAAGTAGTTAAAGAAAAATTGATTCTAGCTTTAATTATTCATATATTCCTGATCATCAATTTGGATTTAAGAAATTCCATTCTTGTTAAAATTTCATAACGATGTGGTGAACTAGATATTGAAAAAGCTTTTGATCATGCTTATCACAATGGAATTATCTATAAAATGACTAGAATTGGATTTGAACCATATATAATTAGACTTATTCAACATTTTTTTGAAAATAGGAAATTTTGCGTTCAACTTCAAAATGAATTTTCATCCTATAGCGAAATTAGTTGCGGAGTGCTGCAGGGTTCAGATTTGGCTCCGCATCGTTATAATATTTTTCTTTATGATTTTCTCATGAATTTTGCTGGTGTTCTTTATACAGATGATTCTTTACTTTGCTAATATTTCCACAATTCTGTGAATTTCTAACTACTTTGCGCAATATTTCCGCTTATTTAGCAACAGTTAATAACTACTATAAATTTTGGGATATAAAAATAAATGCTTTAAGAAGTAAAGCTATTTGCTTAAGGAACGCATCTGGAAAATGCAAAAGTTTTGTTGTTCCAGAAAGTAAGCAACTTAAAATTTTTCTGAATGGACACGAGATCCCGTTCGTGGAAAATCTAAAATACTTAGGTGTCCAGGCGGATAAGAATGTCTTTTGCAAGATTATTAAGTTCTAAGTATTTACCAAAGAATATAAAATTGCTTATATATAAGATGAGTATAAGGCCAGCCCTATTATATGCATTATCAATTTGGTTTTGCTTTTCACCATCGGTAATGAGTGAACTTGAAATATTTGAACGCAAAACTATTAGGCAATGCAATAACAAACACTTTAAAAATACAAAAAAAAAAAATTTGCTAATGAATATATTTATGAGTTTGCAAAAATTAAGCCTTTAGCTTCATACGCTTTTGACTTAATGAAAAAATGTCTAAATTCACTGGAATTCGTGGACAGTAACCTAATTCGAGGTATGTCAAACGATCAATACGGTCAGAGGTGTTTAAATACTTGCTATTCACCGTTAAGATTTGTGGAGCCGGAAATCGCTTGCGTAAACAGCAAATTGCCAAAATTTTATGTTTCAAAAATTCAAGGTTCCCATAGAGGATAAATATTTTATTACTTTTTTTCATTCTTTTCAAATTTTTTGTTTAATATAGATTTAAGTCTAGTTTTAATATAGATTTAAGTCCAGTAAAGCTATAGTTGTGTCGGATATTAATATCTTGTTACTTATATTACCTTTTTATCTGACTGCATTATCATTTTTATTAATTGGCAACATAAGTGCCGTTCGGTTGCCATCCCCTAAACGCACAATTGGATTCCATTCAGGTCTGTCACATTTTCAGCGTTTAAATATTTAGTCCTTGATCTTAAAAGTTTTCGATTTGACTGTCTTTTTTTATTTAACTTTAGTTAATATTTATTACAATAAACCCCAATTAAAGGTTTTTAATTAATCTTTAAACGGCTTTATGAACATGGCAATTGCTGATAATAAGCTTTGAACCAGAGGTTAAATATTAAATAGAAAAACCCAGCAAAGTTTAATAAATTTGGGGTTTGGTTTTTTCTTTCTTTTTCGTTTATTACAATTTAAATAGCTTTAGAAAAAAATTGCTTTAACTTTTATTGTTTTAAAACTCCATTTTAAACTGTTCTAAATTTTAATAATTTTTTTAAATTTTTTGTTGCAGCTTTACTTCAAATTTAATTATCGTGCGTTTGATCAATTGGTTTTATTTTTGTCATAAAAAATCTAACAGTCGATGACGTTTATTTTTAGTTGTTATTTTATATTTAGTTCTTTATTTTTAGTGTTCAGTTTTATTAATCTGTAAGTTGTTTATTCACTTTTCTAACCACTTGTCAGAAACATCTCTTGAGACTCTGCCTGCCTCAAATGGAAAATTCTTAACATTTACTCACATTTCAAACAATTTGTCAACAGTTTTCAATTTCCTGTCTCAAATTACAGAAGTTTTATACTAGTATTGTGTAAACATACATATGTATATGTATGTATGTATTTGTTTTCATGTTTACAGTTTTTAGGTTGTTTTGTGTAGCAATCTCAGAATTAATACCACTTTAATAAAAACAAAATAAGAACTTGATTATGATTGCAGTTTTGAAATGTTAAAACTGTCAATCTGATGTGAACAAACATTAGGCTAAACCGCATCAAATGACTTCAACATTTTGTAATATTTACAAAATGATTTATATGTACGAGTATCTAAAAATCAGAAAGACACAATTAAACAAGACGCAATTCTGGTTTTATTTATTTCTTTATTTATTATTATTTTTTTGGAAATTTGAAAATTTAAATTGAAAATTGTTTTTATAATAATGTATGCATGTATGCATGCAGCACACATCTAGTGTGAAGCAGAGTGATAAGGTCATAAAGCTTTATTTCTGATAATGCAAAAGCACATTACATTACACATTTATCAAATTTTTACTTTATGCTACATGCTTATGCATAAAAAGGACGATTTTAATTTTTAACTGCGTTTTTACTTTTTGTCCTCAACGACCTTCTTTATCAAACTTCAAACCCTATCCACTCTTTTGCGGATGGCAGCTGCATTTGTTACTCGTACTCTTTTAGTTATAGGAATAGCCTGTGAGAGCTCGCTGCCAAGAGGCTAAATATGAATGATTCACTGAACAGTGATCTTGTATTAATCTCTGAGTGGGGTCGTAAAAACGGAGTCGCCTTTAACGCTCGTATGACCCAATGCTGTTTATTAACACACAAACACACGACCGCAAGTGCTGCTTCATCTGTACTCATGAATAGTATAAATATTGAGGAATTGGATGCTCTTGATGTCCTTAGAATGAAGATATAGTGTGACGTTCGCTGGACTGAACACATTTTTCATGTCTCTAAAGAAGCATTCAAGTGCCTCGGGTAAGGTGTACTTCACTCCATCCGACCTCCTTACTATTTATACCACCTACATCCGACCGAAAATTGAATACAACTCTCATGTTTGGGCCGGTGCCTCAAAGTCTATTTTGGGGTTACTCGACCGTGTGCAGGAGAGGGCGAAAAAGCTCATCGGTGACATTAGGGTATCCAACTCTATTGACTCACTGGAGCATCGAAGCAGTGTGGGGCGCGTTACTCTGTTCTATCGTTACTAATTACAATGCATTTCACTCTGACGAGATTAGGGGTCTAGTTCCCGAAATTCGCGCATTTCTACGTAACACGCGCACATTGTCCAGGGCTTATTCATTTGTGGTTGATTGCCCGGTGAATGATACAACGCATTACAGAGAGAATTCGTTTACAGCCGTACGCTTCGCCTGTGTGCCTGCAAACGCGTTTCCTGTCTGTTTTAATGTTGGAAAGTTCAAGTCAAATGTTCAGAAACACTACTCCCTCTTTCCCCCTCCCCATAACCTATTTTCCTAGTTCTGGTACAATGCACTGCATATGTAGGGGTCATCCCCTGAGTACTGGATAAAAGAAAAAAAATTTAAAAAAAGGAATACTCCTTTCAAAGCGCGTCAAAATGATAAAGTCACTTCATATTATTTCAACCGGATAAGAAATGCAGTATACATTTTTAATTTATGCAATTACCATTTTTATACACTTCACAAAAATGTCAAGGGTATATAAACGTAGAAAAAAAAAATATATGGTTGATACAACAATATTTTAAGGGCAACATACTATTGTTGAATTATATGGTTGCACTTGATAATACTATATTGTTACATTAAAACGCCATTGAGTGGATGCACTATAGTATTGTAACAAAAATATTCGAAGCCACAATACTATATTTTGGTTTAACATTGGTCTATTGTAATAACAACTAACATACTCAATTATACTAACCTTTCATACTATTCTCATATATAACGTAACTACTCTCATTAACTAACCATACTAATATCATAAATAACTTTATTGTAATAGAAGTATATTTTTGTGTACATAAAGACCACATATAATATATTTTGGTAATACATGTAAAATAAATACAATTAATAAAAAATAATAATAATCTGAATGCACCTCTACGGAATTAATGCAAAATTTCCTCTTTGATGTTGATGTACCCATTAACTGCAACGATACAAAAAATATTTGTTATACTTCAATCCAAATTTCAAAAGTCATATATAACCATAATAATATGGTTGCATGAGTTGTTTACACCATATATGTGTAGAAATAGGTTCATCTTAATATTAAAAAATACTTACCTTTTTATGTTCTCAATATGTATTTTTTTACAATTTTCCATTTTTTTATATAGCTGAATAAATATATATATTTTTCATTTTTAAACAGACACACACAATATCTTATTGTTTCCAAAGAAAATATCAAAATGAAACAAAATTATATGTCAACGATTAGAAGGAAAATATTGTTATTCACGACAATAGTAAATATATTCTGTAAACTTACTATTGTTGCAGATGAATTTGCGGATTATATATATGATAAAAACGTATATTTTGATGTTGGTTGTGATAAAAGCTATTGTTGTTCTTAAAAAATTTTTAAAATTGCTTTTGTTGTATGTAATCATATCTTGAAATTTATAGATGTTAACAATAGAATTACAGTAATGCAAATAATGACATATTTATAGGGAAACAAACCATAATTAATTTGATTTTTTTTTTGTTAAGCGTTTTTATTTATTGAATCTTCAAAATGAACTAACAATAAGTATTCAAATCTTAATACTAAATATTAAAAAAAAAAAAATAAAATAAAATGTGCTTTTTACTTACGTCCAGCCAATACTAGACAAAAAGTTCTATTATGCGGAAGCAATATCGGTAGAATCACCTATTAAACGTTCTGATGGTGGCAACGGTATCCCTTCTTCTCAACCGACTGTGGCCGCCAAAATTAAGTATATTACGCGCAAGAGGGTTTGGATGAAGTTCCAGTTTACTGACATACCTTGTCGCGTACTTAGAAAATTCCTCTTTTACCAGCGGAACACTCAGATCTTTATGAATTCGTGAATTTTTTACGTACCATGGAGCTGCAGTAATCGTTCGAAGAATTTGGTTTTGTCGCCTTTGAATTTTTTCAATATTTGACGCTGAGGCGGTGCCCCATAATTGAATTCCGTAGCACCATATAGGTTTTAGAATTGCATTGTATAGCAGAAGTTTACAATCCAACTTCAATGTCGAGTTTCTGCCCATAAGCCAATTTAGTTGCGCTGCTTTTAGTTTCAACTGAGTGACTTTTGCTTCAATGTGAGACTTCCACGTTAGCCTACGGTCCAGGTGAATACCAAGGTACTTGACTTCATTTTGCTGCGGAATAGGTGTATTGTTAATTTGTATAGCCGAACATGTTTGCTTACGCAGTGTGAATGTAACGTGAGTACATTTTTGTTCATTAACCCTGATTTTCCAAAGCTTCAGCCATTTTTCCAATATTGAAATAAATTCCTGTAAATTTCCTGAAGCTAATTGGTGGTTTTCATGAATGCTCAAAAACGCTGTGTCGTCTGCGAAAGTTGAAGTGTGTATTCCAGATATCGTTGGCATGTCAGAGGCGTAAATCAAATATAAAGTAGGCCCAAGTATGCTACCTTGGGGAACTCCTGCCTCGATAGGTTGAGTTGGGCTTATAAAATCACCTTCTCTGATAACAAATTTCCGCCCATATAAGTAGCTTTCCAGAAGCTTGTGGGTATTTGCAGGCAAGTTCAACTTTATTTTGTACATCAAGCCGTCGTGCCACACTTTATCAAAAGCTTGAGAAATGTCGATGAATAGAGCTGAACAATACTTCTTCTCCTCAAAGGTCTGTCTTATGACGTTGACTAGTCTGTGTGTTTGTTCTATGGTGCTATGTTTAGCCCGAAACCCAAATTGATGATCAGGGATGCATCCCACATTGTTCAATATTGGACTCAACTTAACCATTAACAGTTTTTCGAATAGTTTTGAAATTGTTGGTAGTAGACTTATTGGTCTATATGATTCTACCTTGGTCGGATCCTTCCCTGGCTTGGGTATCATAGTAATCATAGAGACCTTCCACTCTGCAGGGTAATACTCATGGCGTAAAATAGCGTTAAAAATAAAAAGTAGAACTCTTCTAGCTACACGAGGTAACTGTTCAAGCATTTTGCCAGTAATTTGATCAATACCTGGAGCTTTCCTGGGGTTTATGTTACTGATACCTTGTTCTACATCTTGAAATGTGAATCGCAAAGACACAGGCGGTCTAACTACAAATGGTGGTAATTCAGATGCATCATTTCTTAAATCATTTGTAATAAAAACATTTCTCAAATGGTTAACATACACCATCCCCTTTTCTGAGTCACTTCTTGCCCAGTCGCCAGTTGAAGTTCGCAAAGGTGGCTTACCTATTACGGGTCTTTTTAGACCTTTTGTCGCTTTCCACAGAGAATGGTCAGATTGCGGAGTACCATTCAGGCTTTCCAAATATGTTTTAAGGGAAGCCATTCTATGGATTTCAAGCAGATTTCTTAGCTGAGTTATGCATTCCCGTAGCCTAGTTTTAAGCTGGGGCGACCTGCGAAGTTGCCACTCTCTTCTGACTCTTCTTTTTTCTGACAGTAGTTGCTCAATTTCAGACGAATAAGTTCTATTGCTCTCATTTCTAGGTCTTAAATGACTAGTGGTAGCATGCTGTACGGCCAGTTTGAGGTTTTCAGAAAAATTGTTAATTGACACATCAATATCCTCAGGCGTTCTCAAGGCGATATTTTCAGTACAATGTGTGCTCAAAAATTTTTTGTACTTTAACCAATTAACTCTATTGACAGTCAACGGTGAGCCAATCTCTTGGGGGAACGAAACAGAGATTATAGTGGGAGAGTGATCTGATGACAAATCTAATGAAGGCTCCACTTGCATCCACTCTAAAGGAAAATTTTTCGCAACTCCAAAATCTATAACATCAGGGATCTTTCGTCGGTCTGATGGCCAATAAGTGGGGTGTCCGCTTGAAACCACATCTAAGCCCATTTTGGAAACGGTGTCAAAAAGCACACGGCCTTTCGGGGTAATTAAACGTGATCCCCAAAAAGTGTGTTTAGCGTTATAGTCGCCAGCCGCTAAAAATCGAGGCCCAAGTGAATTGAAAAAATTTGTATATTGATTTTCTGTTACTGGAAACCGGGGTGGGAAATAAATCGATGAAATAACAATTTTGTGATGAAAATGTTCAATACATATGTTTGTTGCTTGGAGATACTCTTCATATGTCTCATGTAGCAAATAGTGCTTAATTCTAGTTTTTATCAAAATTGCTGAGCTTCCGCAAGATCTTCCACGGGGATCTTTAGTATCATACAGCGTGTAACTGTTAATTTTGAAAAAACTGTTAGTTGTCAAATGGGTTTCAGCAATCAGCATTATGTCGATCTGCTTTTCCATAAGGAAGTGCTCAAGTTCATTTTTGTGTTGGCGGATGCCGTTTGCGTTCCAGAAACATATTTTTAACCAATTCATTTTGTTAAAATTGCCTGCAAAATGGTGGATTGCATTTTCAGCATTTCCTGCATCATGTTCGTCATAGAAACCGTAAATGTGTTTATGGATGAAACAAGAGTCTGCAGAGTTGCCTCAAGATTTTTAAAATTTTTGATCGGAATTTTGGGGCATGGGCTCCTGATTCAAGTTTTGTATATCGGTTTTGACCACATTAGCATATGAAACTTGTTTGGGGTTTTGCATAATTATTTGGCTGGCTGACTGGCCTATCTGGGGAAAATTGTTAGCAGAAATAATATTTGACTGCTGCGGTTGCTTGAAGGTAATTGATGACTTATTTGTCATTGATTGTTTAAAATGAGTGTAAACAGGACAGCCCCTGTAATTTTCAGTGTGGTTACCTCCACAGTTACTGCATTTTTTAGCGCTCGAGTTAGTCTTTGGTTTTTTGCACTGTGAAGTGCCGTGTAGATCTCCACACACAACACAAACTGCGGGCAGTTTACAACAGGCCTTAGTATGGCCAAATTCCTGGCAGTTTAGGCATTGAACGGGACCTAAACGCTTATGAGGCTCCTCTACGGTAACTTTACGGTGCAAGAGAAATTTGAGGGTATAAATTGGGTGAGTTTCATTTCGTTTCAGGACAATATCTCTTGGTTCCAGTTCAACCCTAAACATGGGTTGAGGGATCTTCTCACGGTTCCTGATGTTCACTACACTTTTGACTTTAAACCCTTTGTCCTCCAAACCAATCTTAATATCATCCGTGGCTACACATGGGTCAATACCTTTTATAACGACCTGAATACCTTTAGCACTTTTAAGCTGATAAGTGTAAAAAGATCTTTTCTCCTTTTCCAAAACTTCAGACAATTTTCGGTAATCATTTTCATGGTTTACCTGAATTTTTGTTTCATTGATGTTTCCGCGCTTAACTGATGTCACGTTGAAATTGTCCTTACCGATTACCATAATAAGTTGTTTTACCAGCTCATTAGAAGTAGGTTCTCTCAAATATATTGGTGGCGGTTTAAATGTTTTTTTTGCTGTATTTGGCTCATCAGTCTGGAGGATTGCAAATCTATTACTTTTCGTTGCTGTAGCGGTATTATCCTCTTTGGATATCTTTGGTTGTGATGATATCTGAGCGGATTTCGGGCTTCGCTGACGTTTAACCACGGTAACATACCTGTCCATGCCTACTTGTGTTTTCGGCTTGTCTGCAATTACTGAACTGGTGGATGGTTGGTCTTCTGTTGCAACAGCAATGTTTGACGAACACGAACGTGTGCGTTTTTTATCTCTTAGAGACAGGAGATTGTCCAATGACTTTTTCAATGATTCCTCATCAGAAATCCAGAGGTTTTTTCTAGTGGAGCTAAGCTCCCTCTCAGAATTGCATCTACTAGGTACACTCATGCAATTTTTTTGTTTTTTTATTTATATTTTTAAGTATATTTTTTTTAAATTTAAAAGTATATAAAAATAATTGTCATAAAGTTTTTCGGTTTTGTAAGAAAACAAAATTTTAGTGTATAGTTTTTTTCCCACTGGGTACGTAATCTTCACGCACAATAACAACAACAACAATGCACTGCCACCGCACTTGTTTTATTGAAATTGATTTTATTGTTTAGTTAATGAAATGTAAGGAATTTATTTTCCCGTTGTTTTTTTTAAATAATTTGTTATTGTTTTTACAATTTAATACAATATATTATTGTTTTTTGTATGTATATAATTAATTTGATAATATACATTATTTAACAATACTACACAATGTTATGGAATATATACTAATGTTGTTGCAATCATATATCAAACTGTCTTTTCTTTGCGTGTTTAAGTTTGTGATTGCGTTTGTAATGTCTACAATTTTTATTTCCGAACATATAAAGTATACATATTCATAATCAGCATTGATAGAAAATTCGACTAAGCGATGTCCGTCTGTTCGTCTGGCCGCCATAGAAATACCGTATCTGAGACAACCATAAGACTCAGGAAACCAGTCGATTTATGGATCTGCTATCGAAATTCAGTAAAATATGTTCACGTATAGCTGAGATATATCCAAAATTCTGAAAAACTAGATTCTTTTGCATTTTGTATGAAAATGTTTAAAAAAATTGTTGCTTCTGCTTCAAACTCATCACAATTACTTGGCTTGGTGATTAAAAAAAAAAGCTCTCCGATATTGGTCAAAATATACCCGAGATATAGCCTAAACCAAATTTTTCATGAAAATCTCGCGTAAGCGAACTTAACAATTTTTTTTGCTTAAAGGCAGTTCTGGTAAGGTAAGAAAGTTACCAAATGCAGAAAATGAAATTTTCCGATATTAGCCTATACGAGATTATTTTCAATTTATTCAAAGAGTATTTATTTATTCATCAATAAATATCTTGTCCCCTTCAAAGCGTTTTTTCCAATCCTCGAAACTTTTCTGAAACGCGCTTTTTGGTATCGCCAACAGCTCCTGTTTCGATTTTTCTTTTATCTCCTCAATCGTAGCAAAACGCTTTTCCTTCATCGGTGTCTTCAGTTTTGGGAAGAGAAATAAGTTTGCGGGGGCCAAGTCCGGTGAATACGGTGATTGAGGCATGATAACGGTGTGGTTTCTGGCCAAAAACTCACGCACAAGCATCAATGTGTGAGCTGGTGCGTTATCATGGTGCAAAATCCATGATTGTATTTTCCACAATTCTGTGCATTTCTGACGGATTTCTTCGGCAAACGGCGCATAACTTCAAGGTAGTACGACCTTGTGGCAAGAATTCATGATGCACTACGTCATTGCAGTCGAAGAAAACAGTGAGCAAAACCGTCACATTTGACCGAACTTGGCGTGCTTTTGTCGGTCTTGGCTCTTCTGGATGCTTCCATTAGGATGATTGGGCTTAGGTTTCAATGTTATAGCCATACACCAATGATTCGTCACCTTTTTGAGGAAATCTCTATCGTCGTTGACGATGTTCACAATTGAACTTGTGATCTGCTCATAGTAGACTCCTTGCTAAACGCCACAGGCAACATTTCAAAAGTCCTTGTGCATTTAATTTAATTTTTTACACAAAACTTAATACAATTTCTTTGATCTATTTCTTCGAATAGTAAAAAACCGAAGAGCACACTAAAATACGACTAACCTTTTTATCTGGCAAAAACAAACTGACAATCCGAAATCGCTGATGTTGCTAACATTTATACACAGAAAAAATTATAGTAGAAATAAAATCAACAAAATTTTGTACTGAAAAAATAATTTGTATGCATATACATAAATATATAAATATCCCAAAAATAACCTTGGATATCGTATTTTGTTGTTGTTTAAAAAAATAGTGGTTTTTGATCAATAATTATTTTTACTAAACGTTTCTTTCAATCCACGAATTTGTTTACAGGTTCAAACAATTTATTAATTGATACAACAAAATTTTTCTGTGTAACAGACATGTATGTGTACCAACATAACAGAAAAAAAAATGCGAAAATCGGACATACGTAACCCACGGAATTTGAAAATAGCGGTTATTTTTTTGATCAGACTTTGTATATGTATATGATCTCGTAAATGGGATTTGGTTTTATTCTTTTAATACAAAACTGATTTCATTGCTTTAAAAGAAAAACTGATTTTGATTTTATATTATTTTTTTCAGGATCGGGCGGTTTCTATTAAAAAATGTAAGTGTTTGAATTATACGATATAAATGAGCCGGCATGTGCTCTAATTGCGCAGTTACGAAGTTCCCTCAACTTAAGTCTCAATTAAGTTCAATTTGGTAAAAAATCATTGCATACGAGGGCGGATTGATATTGAAGCTAGCTAGCGCTGGACGGCAGCACAAACACAAAGTTTTTGTTAGAAATTACGATCTGTCAAACGCCATCTTTTAAAATTTCACTCAAATTCATCGACTAGTTTATTTGTTGCAGTTGTTTGAAGTAATAAATTTTGTGTTACTTGAAAAATGAAAAAAGGCGAATTTCAAGCAGTAATTAAACACTATTATTTGAAAGGGAAAACGGTGAAAGAGACAAAAGAAAAGGTAGGTAAACATTACGGGTGAGTCTGCTCCCTCAGATTACATGGTAAAATATTGGATTGCTGAATTTAACCGCGGCCACACGAGCGCTGCAACATTACCATCAACAGAAAGACCAAAAGAGGTGGTTACTGAAGAAAATATCAAGTATGATTGCCGAGTCAAGTAACGTGAGGTTGTTGAAAAGGTAAACATATCATGAGATCGTGTGTTCAACATTTTTGCATATGAAAAAGCCGTCGGCAAGATGAGTGCCACGATTGCTAATGTCGACCCAAAACGAGTTCGACAGACAACTTCACAGCGGTGTTGGGACATGATAAAGCGTAATCCTGATTTTTAGTTACCACTACACCGATGAAAACAAAAATCAATCGAAACAATGGGTGGAAGCTAGTGGACGTGCTCCGAAGAACATGATGACTTTGAACTCGGCTGGCAAGCTTATGGCCACTGTATTTTGGGATGCACACGGAATATTGCTCATCAATTATCTTGAAAAAGGATCCACAATCACAGGAAAGTATGCCTTATTGCATAAATTGCTTGATGCAATCAACACAAAACGATCACATTTAAAGAAGAAAAAATGGGCTACACACCGGTTCACACAACATTAGATACAATGCTAAAATTATATGAAATACACTTCGAATTCCAGAGTTAGAACCCGTGATTTTTTGCCGTTTCCAAACTAGCAAAAATGGCTTGCAGGAAAAAGATTCATCTCAAACGAAGCAGTGAATACCGAAACTAACGCATATTTTGAGTGGTTCCCAAAATTGTAATATTCAGATGGTATAAAAAATTGGAACATTGTCTTGTTAAGTGTATTGAGCTATAGTCTTTGTTATATATTATACACATTAATCTATATACTGAATTAAACATAATAGGATAAGCAGACAAGCTGGCAACGCTTCTCGTATGTCAACTATGAAAAGAAATAGAGAATAAATGACAATGCAATTAAAGCTAAAGATGCAGGAAGATGGAATCCGTATCCCTGTTAATTGTTGGTGCGTGGCTTTTTGCGGGAGCTAACAACCCCCCGAGGTGCTGTTGCCTTGAAACAGATACCTGTACTGTAAGGAACCAGCGGTCATGGTTTGACGGATGAGCTGTTTTTAGGGCTAATACTCTTAGTGGGCTTGGGCCTACCAACTCATTAGGCCTTGTCTTCCATTGATCGCTGGGAAATTGCATACAGGAGGAGTTAGAAGGCTCGAACTCCTTAACAAGGGGTTGCCCATATGCCTACTAACATATGGCCAGAATTGCTACCTGTGCTTGTTGGTAAGCCACTCCGTGGATTTGGTTGATCATCAGATCAGGCCGTAAAGGCAGCTGCTGATGTAAATCTTTTTCACTCACCGTTCAGTGGTGTTCCCCTGATCTGTCGGTGATGATCATATTTGAGGTGCCTGTCTTGGCTTAAACGTTCTGGTTATGGGTTAAACATAAAATCGCAGGAAGGGAAATTAGTTTTCCTGATAACTATGATAGAATTTGTACCTTTTTTATTCCTCCACATAGCCAACTTTCCTAGTTCCAGCAGAAGACATTGCATGAATAGAAGTTATGCACTGAGTGCAAGTCGAAATTATGAAAGTAGAATACCAACCTTATAAATAGGACACAATGTTTTCATTGACAGCTTATCACAATCAAATTTACTGCAATAATTTGTGCTGAACTTACTTTCTTCAGAAGCGAGTAGGGTAATCACTAACATGTCGGTTTTAATGAAAATCCCTTTTTTTTCTTCTTGCCACTGTTATGAAATCGCTTTTATATGTCAATTTCACTTTCTCAGTTCATATAAAATTACGTGTAAGTTATGTTTGGGCGAAGTGTAAATACCATCTTAGCAGGAAGTGTGAATACCATCTTAGTAGATTGCTTTTGCTTCTGAGCAAACATTTATTGAAAATTATCGCCCAACTTTGTACTTTAAACAAACCAGTGCCCTTCGCTGCCTTAAAGTTATAAATGTAAACCAGATGTATTTTACTCTAACAAGCGTTTTAAGAAGATCTTAATAACAAAATTACGAGATATTAATCACCATATGAAGTAATCAGAATTGTTCTAGAAAACTAAGTTTTAATCAAGCCATCATTAATATGCAAATTCTTTAACAATACGAGTACATATGTTACTTTTATTTTTAAATAAAGTCATTTGGTAATGAAGCATTAATTGATTTAATTCTATAATACTTAAGTGAAATTGTTTTAGGAAGTTTAAGTTTACATGCGGGATTAATTAACCTTTGAGTTTGCACTTTGACTTCATTAATTAGATCTTATTTTATATTATAAAAAGAGAGGAAGTGCATTAAAAGATTAAATGAATTAGTAGTTATTTAACTGATAACAGCATTAATAGTTTAGAGCAATTTTAATGATTTTTAATGACTGGAAACCATAAATATTTTTCACTATGACAAGCAGTTCTAATTTGTCGTAAAGGTTTCGTCTAATATTTATAAGGTTTGGAATATAAAGAAAATTGTTTTGCAATTATTAAAGTTTTACTCTTATTTTTATCGATATATCCATTAATAAAACCTTTCGCACTACTGGCAGAGTATTTAGAAGAACTACTTCTACGAGAAGCTACCTAAATGGGGGAAAAACATGTCTTTTTTTCAAAAATCATTTAAGTCTCAACATAGTCTCCTCTTAGCTCAATACACTTAGTAAGACAATATTCCAATTTTTTTTTTATACAACCTGAATAATATGATTTTGGGAACCCTTCAAAATACGCATAAGTTTCGGTAATCACTTCTTCGTTTGACATAAATCTTTTTCCTGTGAGCCATTTTTTCAAGTTTAGGAACAGCAAAAAGTCGTTAGGAGCTAAATCTAGACTATAAGGTGGATGATCAAACAATTCAAAGTGTATTTCACGTAATTTTAGCATCGTATCTAATGCTGTATGAATCAGTGCGTTGTCTTGAAGAAATGTGGTCAGTTTTTCTTGATTGCATTAATCAATTTATCCAATACGAGTAAAGCACTATAATACTCTGCTGTGATTGTGGATCCTTTTTCAACATAATCGCTGCGCAATATTCCATGTCCATCTCAAAATACGGAGGCCATAACCTTGCCAGCCGATTTCACTGTCTTCACCTTCTTCAGAGCACTTCCACCAGCTTTCACCCATTTTTTCGATTTATTTTTGCTTTCAGGTTTGTAGTGGTAGACCCACGTTTCATCAACAGTTGTTAATCGACACCGAAAATTAACAGGATTACGCCTTATCATGTCAAAACACCGCTGTGAAATGGTCTGTCGAAGTCGTGTTTGCTCCACAGTGCGCACACGCTGCACCCATCTTGCCGATAGCTATTTCATATGCAACTGTTCATGCAAAATGTTAAGCACACGATCATATAATATGTTCACCATTTCAGCAATCTCGCGTAACATGACTCGGCAATAATTTTTTTTTATCTTGGACCAGTACTCAGAGGATGACCCCTACATATGCAGCGCACTGTACTGGAACTAGGAAAACAGATTATGATGGAGAGGAAAGAGTAGGTGTTCGTGGTGGTTTAATTTAAACAATAACAACACGAACGACTAAAACTAACTCTATTGCAGCATTTAAAAATGTTGGAATTAAATTAGTTAAAACTGATCAGTGCCCAGTGTGTATACCTTCGACACTGCTCAGATTGGCAAGATTTGGTCCAACACCTTCCACACTACAAGGTAATGAAATGCTTCGAAAAGAAATTAATATTGAACATATAAAGAAAACACGGACAACGGTGAAAAAATTTAAAACGACATCAAAGATTTTCTTGATATTTTCTTACAGTAACCACCTCTTTTGCCCTTCCTGTGGATGTTATTGTTGCAGTGTTTGTTCGGTCGCGTTCAAATTCAGTAATCCAATATTTTATGACGTAATCTGACGGAGCAGACTCACCGTAATATTTCGCAAGCTTTTCATTTGTCTGTTTAGCCGTTTTTCCTTTCAAATAATAGTGTTTAATTACTGCTTGAAATTCGCCTTTTTCCATTTTTCAAGTAATACAAAAATTGCTTACTTCGAAAAACTGCAACAAATAAACTCGTCGATGAATTTGGGTGAAATTTTAATAGCTAGCGTTTGACAGATCAGTATTAAAAAAAAAATTTTGTTTTTGTGTTGCCATGTAGCGCTAGGTAGCTTCAACATCAATCCGCCCTTGTACCTGTACTCTACGGGTGAGTTGGTTAAAGGCTGATGTTCTAAATAGGCTTCGGCATACCAACTCAGTAGGAATTGTCTTCCATTGTCGTTTGGGAAATAGCATATAGGAGGATTAGAAGGCCCGAATTCTTAAGCTACAAATCCATTGCAAACAGCTGCCACCTGTGTGCGCCTAAAAATCCGCACGGGGGAGCTGGTGAATTCACCTCGTGGATTTGGTGCATTATTAGATTAGGTCGACAAGGCAGATGCTGATGTAAACCAATTTCACAATCTGTCTTCTGTGTCGAAATCACCACTTTTGAATCGCGCAAACCAACGTTCGCAATTTTTTTCAACTGGTGCATATTAATCATGAGCTTCTACCAACCATCAATATCATCTCAGCAGCCGGTTTCTTCAAATCAAAGAAGTGAATTTTAGTGGAATACAAGATTCGTTGGATTGCTTTATATACATACACTGGCAAAAATGCACTCGTGCAATCATGAAAAAAGGCAGTCGTTCTACACTAGCATCTGCTAAGGTCAATGACACAGAGTAGCGGTTCACATCACATACATACAAGTAGATATCAACATTTGCGTTGTTTCGTGGATAGCCGTAAAAGATAAGGAGTTCTTCCGATATGGCATACGAACGCTGTGTAAAAATAGTTGAAGGACAATACTTTGATTAAATTTAAACTACCGTCCACCCACAAAAAAAAAAACAATATATGACAATAATATTTAAACCAATGTTTTATAATATTGATATCTTCCATACGTTTCATAAAAATTGCTGGCTTACAACACGCAGCAAAAAGCGACTGAAAGGCCACTTTAAAGAAAAATAATAATAATTTTTAGAACAAAATTTCCCCGCTTTAAGGAATTTACTATCAATATATTATAAAAAATATAGTACTCGTATACTTAGACACCTTTCACGATTCCGAAACTTAAATGCAGACAGTCGAAGTTTGTGTATTCATAAAAATAACTTCAATTAATAACTTACACTTAAGCTACAAGTTTCTTTCTAAAACACGTTTTTAAAACTGTTTCAATAAATCAAGCGCACTTTTGGCACTCATTTAAACAACTATTCCAAAAATTTGCTTAGGCGTGTGAAATTTTTCATTCAATAACGAACTTACATATGTTTATTCAGTGGCGTTTATTTTCTTGCCTTTTTGATTGCAATTAATATTACTAAAATAACGTTAATTAATCATTTGTTCAAAACAATCTTGTAGTCCAAATATGTTGCAAGCAATCGACCAAAACAGTTTAAAAAAATCACACATCATACTCGTATATATATTTATTGAGAGATAAATGGACATACGGTATGTATGTATGTATGTTTGTATGTGGACATCCCTCTTACTAACATAAAACAGTTTCTTAATTGAGCCGGAAAACTGTCACAATGTTTTGCGAAATGATAACTCTATAGAAATCAATTAATAAATTTTAAGAGGAAATTATATACAAATTACTACTTTATTTATTTATTTTTTTTTTTCTTTATTCTTATTGAATTGATGTGATAGTCGTATAAAATGAGACCGTCACGGTTAAAAGTTTATATTTCAATCATTACATCTTGCGCGTTTTTTTTGTAGAAAATAATAGTTATTTTTAAAGTATTGATTATATATCAGGAAATAAAAGTTATGTGCTGAGTTTTATTCGTTCCTCAGAAAACAAAATTTATTTCTTGATGAACCTACCGCTTAGACAGGAAAGTAATTTCATGAAAGTTTCAATACACTCACACTTTTTTACTAACACACTCACAATTTGCTTACTTTCCACTCAACTTTCATCAAAAATTTCATGAAACAGATTATTTGACGTTTTTTGCAAGTAAAATGACAAATTCTGAGCACTGTTGCCATATGCAAAGAATTATACAAATTTGCAGTATTGTATTTAGTAAAATAATAATTATAAAATTAACTTCTTTTGCATGTATGTGCGAATAATTATAATATTTTTTCCTTATATTGTATATTAAATACATAAAGAAAATAATTGCAGTACTTTTATCAAAATAATATTATTATATTATAATAATAAGTTTTTTTCAACTACTGCCTCATAAATTTGTATATGCTTGGGCCGGTGCCTTAAAGTCTATTTTGGGGTTACTCGACCGTGTGCAGGAGAGGGCAGTAGGGTATCCAACCCTATTGACTCACTAGAGCATCGACGCAGTGTAGGGTTCATTACTCTGTTCTATCGTTACTACAATGGATTTTGCTCTGACGAGATCAGGGATCTTGTTCCCGAAACTCGCACATGTTCATCGTCCAGAGCTCATCCATTTGTGGTTGATTGCCCGGTGAACCGTACAACGCATTACAGATAGAATTCGTTTTCTTCGTCTGTGGAATAAGTTACCTGTAGACGTGTTTCCCATCTGTTATAACATTGGAAAGTTCAAGTCAAATAATCACAAACACTACTCCCTCTTTCCCCCTCCTCCCAACCTATTTACCTAGCTCCGGTACAATGCACTGTATATGTAGGGGCTATCCACTGAGTACTGCTCAAAGACAAAACAAATATGTAATAGCAAACAAAATAAGAGTGGAGAGAAGCAGAGGCAAATTTTGCAACTCTTTTACTTTCCTGTGTAGACGAACAAGAAATTTTCATGAAAGTCGCCTATTTCATTGAAATTTTTATTTGTAATACGTATACAGAAATTTCATGAAAGTACTTTCCTGTATAATGGCAGCGTAATGTGCTGTTCATAGAATACAGACAATCAACTCGCCTTAAAAAACTGTATGGAAATCACTCAAAAAATTGAGTAACTTTCATACAGATTTTCGAGACAAGTACATAAGAAAATGAAATTTTATATCAATAAAAAATTATAAATAGCTTCTTTTCTATGTTTCTCAGCTATCTATATGTCGCCATTTCATAGGAATCATCAGTAGACTTTGGAAATTTTATATCTCGATTGTTATTTACTGCTGAGAATATAAGTTGTTTTTTCAAATTTATTTATACTTTGGAAAACGAAAGTTATATCAAAATTTTTATTTATTCTTGAAAAGATAAAAGTTATTTCTTGAATTATATTTATTTTGTAGAATATAACAGTTATGTATGGAGTTTTATTTATTGCTAAAAAAAATAAAAGTTATTTCCTTCTTTTTATTAATTTCTCCAAAAAAAGTTTTATATTGACATATTAATTTTTATAAAAATTCATTACTTTACAAATTTTACTTCGCGTTGCGTTAGAGATTATACAAAAAGTGTCACATAAAGTTCTTCTAACGCCACGTGATGCGAAAAGCTCACCAACTCTAATCTTTTCATACGGTGAAGTTCTTTCTTAGATGTGTAATTTATTTACGTCAGCACCTGTCATTAAGACTTAATCTGACAGTGGAGCAATTCTGCTGGGTGAACTATGTTACGGCTCACCGTCGCTCGCATGTGACTTGCGCCGTTGGTAATTTCTTGTTATATGTTTTTTTTGTAGCCATATTAGCAAACGTCTTACTAAAGAGCTTGGACCTTTTTATGTCTCATGTACGCAATTCCCCAGAAAGTCAGATGAAGACTTTGCGAGTTGGTGGTGAGAAGTTCATAAAGTATATCACCCCTTAATGAACTCACCCATCTTCCGACTATTTCTAGTTCCTTACATTTGAGGTATTTGCTGCAAGACAACAATACCTAATACTATAATTACTATACCTAAACTATAATTAGATACTCGGAAATCAGCATACACCATAATAATGCTAATAAACCCTCAATGCTACTTTGGGACACAGTCAGAGCGTTTAAAGCAAGACGCAGGAACCTTAACCACGATCAGTATCACAATGGTCTGCAAAACAAAACCACTTGTGGGCGTGTTGATCATCATTCTATCAGTTAATCTTTGGTGAGGGCTTTCAGAAGTCGCGGCACATCCTAGGTCATGCTAAGACTACCTAGAGTTTTGTTTGCTATAGCAAATTAGGGGCCCCTATCCTCCTATATCCCAGAAAGCAGATTTCCTAAGTCAGGAATATGCTTAGTCAAAACTTGCTCCTTGGAGGTGGGGATCTTAAGCCCCAATTGCAATAACTATTATTTTCATTACATATAATTCTGCGTTTTTAGATAAACAAACTGTGCTTCAGTGTTAAGCTACGTCCACACGGTTGTAAGATCTTACAATATTGCCTGTAAAATTATCTGAAAATGTATTACAATCGTGTGAACTGCCAATTTTTAGCTTACAACGTTGTCAGAAAAACCATAGTCAATCAATTGTAAGGCGACAATGTTGTCTGGCATCTGACAATCGTGAGAACACTCTTCGTCGGCATTGCCAGGTAATTGGCTGGTATTGTAAGCTCAGTTGTAATTGTCAGATGTATAAAATTAATGCACCTGATAATGGCATCATTGTCAGAAAACAGTTTGATGGGCAACACTGCCAAGCAGATAGTTGTTGATATACATAAGTGGCAATGCCTTACAACATGTCTGGCAATTTTTTTCATCTAACAATCTGACAACCGTGTGAACTGACAATTTTTGTTGTCAGATGAACTATTTGTCAAGCCATAGTCTGACAATGAAATTGTAAGATTTTCTTACGATCGTCTGAACACACAATTTACTTCTGCGGCACAATTTTTCATTGTCACTACATTGTCAGTATGTTGCCAGATCTTACAATATTGTAACATCTGACAACCGTGTGTACATAGCTTTATCAAAGCTTTTATTATGGCATACACCTCTTGCTTTACGCTTTTCTGTTAGTCAGAGAAGTTCCGATTTTTTATTTGGGTTGACCTTTGCTCTGAAGTTGAAATAGATTCCTAGATTTCAAGGCGAATTCCTACAACACTTTTCACTGGAAACCTCTAGTATATATGAACTTTTTATTTGTTAAATCATTTGTAAATTTCAAAACCAAAAATATTATTAGGAAATTTTGACATCGAATCGAAATAAAAAGTTAACAGACAAAAAAGATTTTAACAAAGTTTGTGTCGTAAAATATATTTGTGCTAATTAATTTAAAATAATAGCATGAAAAAGTATGATTGCATGAAAAATATGACATGCTGCTATTATTTAGAGTGTTATTTTAAAATTTAAGTCAGCTGCGATATTCACGGTTTAGTTATAACAAATCAAACACACAGCTTAGAAAGTCCTTTTACTTCATGACTTTTTTGTTTAGAGCATAACAATAGTATTTTTATGCTGTCATAATATATTAGGACGTTGTGTGTCATATCACAACTTTTGAATACCACAAATTTAATTTCAACATTAAACATTATTTTGTCATTCTAAAAAATTTTGCTTTCTTCAATTTAATCTTGTATAATTGTTTTGTCTCTCTTAAAATTTGTTGTTGAAAGAAATGCTGCTTTCATTTTCACAAAAGTTTTTTTTAATCCATTAATTCCTTTACGGGCCCTTATTCAAACAATTTATTAAATGATTCAAGGAATTCCGTTATTGAATATAAAAAACTGTTGCTATGTAAGTTTGTTTTTAAATTGTTTTAAGTTGCAATTTGTTTTTTTTTTTTTCTTTATATATTTTTTTATAAAGTAACTGATTGTTATTTGTGTTTATTAACAAATTTTTTTGTGCGAAAAAATTTACCTTTCAATTATTGCTTAATTTGTTTTAATTTTGCTTAACAATTTGTTTTTGGTGGTGTTGCTGTTGTTTTTTCCTTTTAATTCTTTCCTAACAAAATTAGCTTTAGAAACTTTAATTTAGCAGAAATTTCCAATCAATGTAAGATTTAATCGTGTATTACTTTAAAATTACAATAGCAATATTAAGAGAACATACAAAGCGAACAACAAGGCAAACAACAGCCACAACAGGCAGACAGCCAGACAGTTTAAAAATTAAAACCAGCATTTAATTTTGGCCTGAAGAGTTAAATTTTTGGTCGCTGTAGCAATCATTAAACTTCGATGGTGCCAAAATAAATGCAATATTTTTGAATTAAATATTAAACTCGTTTGCCAGAGAGGCCAAGTTAGAAAATATATTTTTTTCCCTTCGCATTCCTATTAAATAGTGTCTTTTTTACACCAAATTCATGTTAAACATTCGCCATGCAAAACATTTACTGTTTTTTTGTTTGTTTGTTTTTGATTGTAAAAAATATCCAAAATTTTGTCACAATCCCGGTGGCGAGCGTGTAGGCGTATACATACATATTTCAAAGAAAGATTTCGCCGCTTCGTTGCAGTGCCAACAACAATCAACTTTAGAATATAGATTCCTAGTGGTTGGAAAAGTAAGACAAAACAAAACAAGAAAAAGAAAAAGATTGGAAAAACATAAAATAATGTCAAAGTTTGTTGCTTAAGTCTTTTGTTTTGCTGTCGTTCAAACTGTTGCGGCAGCAATAAGTCTCTTGTTTTTGGATTAATTATTTTCGAATAAAATACTTGTTGTACAGTCATTTTTCTACAAAATGCATATGTACGAATTTGGAAGTTTTAATTTATTTAGCAGCAATAGAACAATTAACAAGCCAAGCAAACAAACATACAATATTTTAAGTGATTTGAAAGATAACAAGATTGAAAATTACTTTAGTTTTGTTGTAAATAAAATAAAATAAGTTTACAAATGCAACAATAGCACAGTGGACTGTGATACAATGTGCGTATTTACGTTACTTCTTCCTTTTTTTCGTTTCATTTGCGCTACCTGTTAAAACTTACGTAGAATACAGGATACAAATCTATTAAGTGCAGGTTTATATTAACTACAGTTAACTTTAGTCGAACTTTATAATTGTGAGTAAATCCTTGTTATTTCTACATATGTAAAAATTGGGTTAAATGTCAATTTTCTTAAACTATTAAGAAGGTTTTATTTACTGCAATACCCAATTGCGGTGATCAATAACTTCTGATTTAAGGAGACTAGGAAAATAATCATAGACTTCAGCTGGGGCACAACTACTTATTTTGTAGCCGCACGCACAATTTCTTGAACTCAAATTCATGACAACTATGATGTATGGTTACCTAGAGCTCTTGAATTATTTTTTGTTTATATATATGTCATATTGATCACGTATACAATCTTGTTGTTATCCTTTTTATTCTTCCGGAGGAGCAGGTTATGTTTTGGTGTACGTCTAACCAGGTCATTTTGCTTTCTTTAGGAGCATAGAAGCGTAGAAATTCCCATTTTGTTGTAGCAAATAAAACTGTAAGAAGCCGCATGACTTATGTTCTGTTAGACTTCGGAAGCCCTCACAAGGGCTAATTGGCACAACAGGAACTGGCAAGACCCCATAAGGTTCGGCTAGAAAAACATCCTAGCGCTGATCATGGCTAGCAAGTACCTACTACATTACATTAGCTGAAATGTTCAAGATTTGGTTTAAACCTAAAGCCGTAGAAAGGAGAATTAGTTTCCCTGATAACTATGGTTCACGCCGGTTTTCAGGGGCAAATAACCTTCGAGGTGCCACGTGGGTGAGTTAGTTAAGGGTAGATGCCGTTAATGGACTTTGGCGTACCAACTCATAAACATTGCCTAGCATTAACTGCCTGGGGAATTACATACGGAAGGGATTGGAGAGCCCCAGCTCTTCAGCAAGGTAAGACGAATGAGTTGGTTTAGGGTTGATGCCCTTAATGGACTTTGGCCTACGAACTCATAAGCCTTGCCTACCATTGACTGTCTGGGGAATTGCATACAGTAGGGATTAGAAGAGCCGAGCTCTTCAGCAATAGATTTGTCCATATGGCTACAAATTTGTAGCAGAAGTTACGCCCTGTGTGCATTGCTACTCACATGGGAGCGATGCTGAATCATAAATGGCACCCTGTGGAGGTGAATGTAAGAACGTCATAAAATAAAATTTGAATGAACTTTTAGCACAACAAAAAGGATAGTGCTGTTGACAATTCTGCATTGTTAACTCGAAAACCAAATTTTTTTTGTAATGACTTTGTTCCGATAAAGTAAGGACATGTATTTTATGTTAACAATTCCTTGTACTTACCTCAGAAGATCACCTAGCTACTTCGCAGCTGATAGTTCTTGAAATCGTGATCATGCCAAACCTGATGTACGTAAGTCACTCAAGACCTATTGTAGAGTAGTGTAGTGTAGTGGCTACGATTTAGCTAGTTGTCTGCCAGTCTAAGTATTTTTTTTGGTCTTCCTTAACCAAGAGTTATTGATCATAGCAATGGGTATTATATTAAAAAATATTTCGTAACTTGGATACAAATTTAATTTTGCAAAATTTTGATGCCGTCTTTATCTACGTAGTGGTTTGTTCCTTTAGCTTCCATCGAAATTATGTGAGAATACTGGTCCACAGCATTTTCATATGCCTAGCTAACCACTATTATTCCTATATCATTTTTATTGTGGTATTATAACGTTTTTTCATCTTAGACCAGTGATCAGGAGATAACCGCTACGTATGCAATGCATTGAACTAGGAATATACTTTGCTCGGAGGGGGAAAGAGGGAGTAGTGTTTATGGACATTTGATTTGAATTGTAACTAACAGAAAACACGACAGACGAAACGTGCAACTAAAAACGATCTCTCTGTAATGCGTTGTACGATTTCCTAGGCAATCGACCGCAAATGGATGAGCTCTGGACGTTGAACGTATGTTAACCAAACATACAAGATCGCTAATCTTGTCAGATCAAAATCCATTGTAGTAACGATAGAATAGTGTAACGTACCCTACACAGCGGCGATCCTCCAGCAAGTCAATAGAGTTGAATACCCTACTGTCACGGATAAGCTTCTTCGCTCTCTCTTGTACACAGTCGGGAAACACCAAAATACATTTTGAGGCGCCACCCCAAACATGTGAGTTGTATTCCATTCGCGGTCGGATATAGGTGGTATAAATAGGAGATCGGATGGAGTCCAGTATATCGTACACCGTTTCAAAAAACCAATACACATGAATGCGTGACACTTGAATACATGAAAAAGTATTCAGTCCAGCGAGCATCATTTATTCTAAGAACATCAAGAGCATCCTACTTCTCAATATTTATACCATCCACGAGTACAGATGAAGCAACCATTACACAGTCATGGTGCTGAATTTGCCTTTGTTTACGTTAAATTAAAAATCAGAGCACTTTCTTTACAGAAGTAAAGAAAGCTCTCGGCTTCTACATCACAGGTTCTGGAGACTTGCCCGGGAAGCGAAAACGTTATTGCTAGTGAGTTTAATGTTCACAGCTCAACCTGGCTCCGCCATTCAAGTCACATTACCCCAGAAGTTCAACCAGTTTAACACTTTTGCGCTATTTCTGACCTCACAGCCTTGGAAGTAAAAGAGCTAGTGCAAATTAGCAATTTAAATCATTGCATCATTTATGCCTTTTTGCTCTCAAAACTTTGTAACGTTTCTAGAGTAGCTACGAAACGCTTAATACACATCCACAAAAAAGTTTGTTGGGCTGAGCTCAAAAAACTTTATGAACAAAAAGACGGCAGGGTGCATTGGAAGCACTTGTGGACGAAGCTTGCAATGCATACTAAAACAACTGAACTTCGAGTATTTTGTTAAAGAAAATTGAATTTCTTTGATTTTCCTCTAATACGAGGGCGGTTTGATAACTCTCTAAATTTTTCACTTTCGCGCTCTGTAATTTAAAATGCAACACTGCTGCCAATAACCAACAACTTTTAATAGACTACTGCCAAAATTTCAGCAAACTGCAGCTTTTAATTTTTATTTGACAGCCATAAAAGCAGACAACCTCTTAAATTTTAACAAAAAGAAACAAAAATAATTGAACAAATTTAATTTTTTTCTGTGTAAAAAGCCATCAATGAAATTATGTCAAGATACATACTGTGGGAGCTCTGCACCATCAATTTTAATGGTTAAGAAATGCTTTTATCGTCCCGTTATGATCGTAAGAGCGCAAGTTATGCTATAGGTTCAAGTATAATGCGTTATTGATTTACATCAGCACCTGTTTGACGGCTTTATCTGATGATGGACTAACTCTGTGGGGCGAGCAACTCCCGATTAACTTACGCCCTCGTGTGGCTTGCAAGGTTCACACAAGATTCAGTATTACAATAAGTTTGTATTCAAATGGATAAATTCATTGCTGAAGAGCTGGGGCCTTGTAATTCCTCCTTAGGTAATTTCCCGGCCATTTTCTGGGTTGGTAGGTCAAAGTCCATTAAAGGAATTAGCACTTAATCAACCCACCGCTCAAACCATCTATATTGGTTCCTTATATGACAGGCAACAATACCTCGGGTATCAATAGCCACTGAAAACCTCATGCTCCAAAGCTATCATGCGATCTAAGTTTCTTGCTTGCGGTGGAACGTGGTAGGCAACTTATGCATGATCAGCGCTGGGATAGTCTGCACGTTCAACGTTCGAGGGACTTTGCCTGGTCTGCCAATTAACTCTTGGTAAAGGTTTCGGAAGTCCAACACAACATAAGTCCCGCGGCTTCCTAGAGTTTTACTTACTATAAGAAGCAATGAATTCCCGCCCCTCGAAAGCATTATGCCCTGGTTAAACATACATCAAGGCAAAACCTACTCGTGGGGTATATTCAAGTAGCCTACAGGAAGTCATTATGCTAAATGTCGTTGGTAAAGTTCATGAATAAAATTTGACGATCATTGAGTACAAACAAGTATGTGATGTGGCTAAGACTGCAGGCATCGCTATCTCGTCCAGAACTGTCATCCCATCCAGCGTATTTCCCAGGTTCAGCTCCTTAAGGCTATATTATATTTCCAAACCTTAAAAAGAGAGTTTTAATGAAACAAACGTCTTTGAAAAATAGAATTATTTAGAAGAAATAAACAAAAATTGGATAAACTCTGAACTAAATATATTGACGTGATAAGAATTATTTGGTAAAATAAAGAATCTATTTAAATAGTCGTAGCATTAGCAAGCAGTCCTCGTATTTTGTCCAAATCACTCAATAATATAAATATGCATTGCAATCAAAATTTGTTTTAAGATTTACTAGTTGTCGTACTCTTTTTGGAAACATTGTTTTTGATAAAGTGTTTGGTAATTAACGTATGCGTTAAGGTTTAAATAAGGTTTTTTGCGTATGCCTCCAGTCGTCTAGGATAGTATTGCAAATTGACAAACGTTGCTCTCTCCTCAGTTGAACAAAAATATATTTTTTACATTAAACTCAAATTAAAGCACTTTTACTTTCAAACTTCTTAAATTACATTAAACATTTTGCACAAACTTAATTTGTTATACTCATTAAGTAAACAATCCTAAAAAATATACTATTAATGTCTCAATTCTTAATAGTAAAAATAACAAGATTTTCTTAAGTTAAACTTATTTATTGCCAGCCCCACCCACATTATAAATTGACTTAAAATGTGATACCCTTTTGAAAACTTGTTTTATGTTTTCCTAAATGGTTTAGACGAAGCTAAATTTTGATATTTTCGCAATGATTATGTCTAAACTCCAATTAGCTTAATCTTTGGGAAACCTTTAAGAAACTATCTGTAAAAAAAGTACACAAACAGGGTGTTTTTTTTCAGTTGCACAAGTTTAAAGCGTAATAAAACAAAGAAATATAGTATTGATACCAATGAGATATTATTGGATAAAAGGTTTTGTGCCAATAATGTTTGAATATGAATTTGACAATGGAGTCAACACGGCTAGCATGAAAGAGGCGTAATCAGGAGAACCAATTTAAATTATCTCTGGTTTACCCCGCCCAGAGGTAACTAGGGCACTCTGCTTTCTGGGATATAGAGCAGTAGAAGCTCGTTGTTTGCTCGTTTGTAGCTAATAAAACTCTGGGAAGCCGCATGACTTATGTTGTGTTGGACTTCCGACACTCTCACAAAGGGTTATTTGCCAGAAAGGGGATCAGCAAAGCCCCCGGGTGGTTCTACCTACAAACCATCTCGCAGGTAATCATAGTTTAGGTGCCTACACAGGCTGCAACTTCTGGATATCGGTTAAACTTAAAATCACTGGAAGTTGCCAAAATCACTGGAAGTTACAATGCACTTTGGTGCATGCCGGTTTTGGGGGCTAATAACACCCTGAGGTGCTGTTGTCGTACCTGTAATGTTGGGAACCAGGGTTGATGGTTAACCGGGTGAGTGCTGGAAAATTGCATACAGGAGGGATCAGCAGGCTCGAACTCTTCAGCAAGGGGTTTGTCTACATGGTCATATGGCAAAGAGTTGCGTACTGTGTGATCCCAAGTTACCTAGGGCGGCTGGTGAGCTGTTTTTTTTCACCCCGCAGAATTGGTCAGGATTTAGATTAAGTCGCCATGTAAGGTGCTGACTCAAATCAATTACACATTGTGTCTCTGTTTTCTGCCGTTTATGAGGGCTAGCAGTTTCACGAAACGTTTGAGTCTAAAACTATAGTGGCCCTTTTTAGGGCTACGTGGTGGAAATTGGTGTAGAAGAAAACACGACGAAGAAATTCAACCGCAAAGAATGTAGTTCAATTAAATCGCACAATGCTATTAATTGGATCATAATGTGAAATTATTATTTCACCAAAAGTTTCTTTGAGAAGGTAAATTCTGGTGCAGGTTGTGAGGAATATAGCTCCTTCTTATTGAAGCCACGTATCAGCAATTTTAATACCTGCTAATTGACGAAAGAATAAATTTCTCTATACTGTTTACCTTTGACAGTAATATTTTGACCATCATCGTTTTGGCCACTTCTGCGTAAAGCGCCGAAAAGAGTAATTTTCTGTGAATGTAATGGAAATTTTTGTGGGATATTCTCATGCCAAATATGACAGTTCTGCTTATTTATGTGCTATTTTAACAAAAATAGCTTCAACGGAGATAAAAACGGATAACAAAAAAGTACGCGATAAGTTTGACGAACAGAATAATTATTCTTTTCTTCTAAATTTTCCAGCTAAAGAGCTTGATTGATTTCAAATTTAGAAGAAAACAATATAAACAAGATCAAATAATACGAATATTTAACAGAATAATTATTTTTAAAAAATATTTCAACAATTTGCACTCGTTGCTCTGGTGTAAAAAAGGCAGCTTTACTAGGTGGTGACAGAA
Source organism: Thecocarcelia acutangulata (assembly GCA_914767995.1). Classification (NCBI taxonomy): domain Eukaryota; kingdom Metazoa; phylum Arthropoda; class Insecta; order Diptera; family Tachinidae; genus Thecocarcelia; species Thecocarcelia acutangulata. The sequence continues at coordinate 71,441,769 of OU612095.1, forward strand.
TTACAATAAAAACAACACCAGAAAATGTCACATATATCAAGGTGCATTAACCAGGTGGCATCACTAGCGCAGGTGACAATTTTTTATTTAAAACGACTGGTAGTGTCAAAAGTTGTTTATGTTTACACAAAGTGAAGTGAAGAAATAATAATATTTTCATCGTGCAAAAAAGAAAGAAATAAGAAGTGAAAAAGTGCAAAAAACAATAAAGAAGTTTTGAAAAACATTTTAATTGCGTAAAAGCTGTCTATGTTTATACAAAGTGAAGTGAAAAAATAATATTTGAAACAGATTGAAAATGTGCAAAAGAAACAATAAAAAGATTTCAAAAATATTTTAATTCCTTAACATGCGCTGCTGTCTGCTATGTAAAAAGAAAAATTCTGCTGCTTATCGACTTCCCCCGACTCAAAAATAATTTAATTGCTTAAAATGCGTTCAAACATTTTATGAAAATAATAAAATAATAATACACAATTAATTTTCTTTATATACACTTTTTTTTCTTCATTTTCCTCTGTTTTGTAAACATGTTTTTGACATTATGGTGGAATTTTTACACAAACAAAATATTATGTATCTAGCACAGCAACTCAATGCTGCCACCTAATAATTGCACAACGACATATATCGCGTGGTTAAATTTCAAGGGCCGATGTTGAATATGAACCACACCTAAACGCCAAGTTTTTTTCCGAATTTTATTTGACATTTCTCTATTTCAGACTTACTCAATTTGAACCATGGAGAGATGCACAATCTAACAACGTGTTAAAGTTATTCAGACTTATTATGAAAATGATGATCAATTTTCGAAGAAAATCATCTTCAGTGATGAGGCACATTTTCACCTCAGTGGATTCGTCAATAAACAGAACTGCCGCATTTGGGCGAATGAGAATCCAAGAGTGACTGTCGAAAAACCAATGCACCCACAAAGAGTGACTGTTTGGTGCGGTTTATGTGCTGGCGGCATCATCGGGCCGTATTTTTTCCAAAATGAGGCCGGTCAGGCAGTTACTGTGAATGGTGTTCGCTATCGTGAGATGATAACGAACTTTTTATGGCCCGAATTGGAAGATATGGATGTAGACGATATGTGGTATCAGCAGGACGGTGCCACTTGCCACACAGCTAACGAAACAATTGCTCTTCATGTCATTTGACACCGTTGGACTTTTTTCTTTGGGGTTATTTGAAAGAAAAGGTGTACGTCGATAAGCCAGCAACAATTCAACAGCTAAAGGATGAGATAATTCGGCACATTAACGGCATGGAACCTCCATTGTGCCTCAGGGTCATCGAAAATTTGGACCATCGGATGGAGGTGTGCCGCCGTAGTCGCGGCGCCCATTTGGATGATATTTTGTTCCATACATAATTGAATAATACCAATATATCATAATAAAATAAAATTACAATAATTTCCTAAATAGTTTGTGTTTTATTCAAAATCAACATCGGCCCTTGAAATTTAACCACCCTTTATCTTGTTGGTAGAATTTACGAAATGCTGTCAAACTTTTGTTTTTCTTTTGTTTCAAAAATCAAGGAAGTCTATGTGTTTTTTCAGAACTAGGAGTATGTATCTTGTAAGCAAAATTTTTACAAATTTACGCAGTCGAAACGAAAGACAGCTGTAAGGCTATGGATGTAAATCTATCCTTAATAAAATATCAAACCAGACTAAAAAAAATTTCTGCTAACAGCTGTTAAATGTCATATAAATCAATGTCGCCAACTTTTGCGCCTCGAAATAAAATACCCAATACATTTAGAAACAATTGCAAAAATTATAATAATACGAGTAGAGAAATCCAACAAGGCAATATGATTTGAAAAGCAGCATAAAATAGATTGACCAGCTGATGTTTCTATGTTTGCAGGCATGTACATATGTACGAGTATATAATATTTTTTGCTAAATATTTATTAGAATAATTTTTTATATGTAATACCTGTTTCATGTATGTATATAGGCTTGTAAGTACATGAGTCTCTGGTTTTATTTTGGTTTGCTTCAGCTGTTAATTGCTTTTTAACTTTTGCTCATATTTTCAATAATTTTTCTTTAATATAGCGTGTGGTAAATTTGATCAATTTAATGTGCTTGATTGGGTTTTACTCGTATTAAAACATTGTTTTGAGATTTTCTTTTTTGCAATTCAACTAACACAATTATGAAATCGCTTGTAGTATTAAAACAAAAAAACCAAAAATTAACTAAAAGTAACAAAATTCTTGCATGCAATCAATTTTATGTTTGCTTATTTTTATTTTTTTTTTTGGCAACAAATGTAAACTGAAGTTTTAAAAACGATTCAGAAATCGCACTTCAGTTGTTACACTTGAACAATATTAATAAATGGATTGTTAAAACTAAATAAAAAAAAAACTAAAATTAAAAGCAGTAATTGTGAAAAAACGGTGGAAATTCTTGGCAAAACAATTATTATCTATATTGATTTAATAATAATAACAATAAAATAAAAACACTTAAATACAAAAATTTGGTGTTGGAATTGATTGTTCTTAAAAAACTTGTCAGAGAACCGATTAAGCTGGGAGGGTAAGAGGTGGCTTGTCTAAAGGATTTTTGATTTAACTTTACTTTATGTAAAGACTCTCATAAAAGACTGACAGTGTTGAATCTCCAAACGTTCAAAACTTCGCTATTTGACAGTCCAATAAATAGCTTATTAGTCCTATTTGTTTAGTCTGGTTTTAAATTTGATTAGGAATAGACCACGTTCCGTTCATTTTTGCCCCATATATAACCATACTACTTTCTTTTAGTAACCATAGCAATACCATATATAGCTTTATTATAATAGAAACATATTTTTGTTATAATTGGCACATATACATGCGTATTACAATTAGTTAATACATATAAAATATATACAAATAATTAGAAAAAAAAATAATGGGAGAGCATCTGTAAGGAATTAATGCACAAATTTCGCCTTTGGTTTTCTAATGTAAATTAGCTGTAATAAAAGAAAAATGTTTTTTAGGTATCTCCTGAGGGATTGTAATTTTAAATCACATATAACCATAATACTATGGTTGCATGTATTGTTACATCTTAATATTAGCCATATGTACTTACCTTTTTATTTTCACGAATACTCAATACGATATTTTTCGACAGTTTCATGTTTTTTTTTTCTTTTTTTTTTTATTAAACACACACAAAACATATTTTTGTTTCCAAAGAAAATACCAAACTGAATGAAAATTATACGTCAGTGACTGGAATGAAAATATCGTTAATGGCAACAATAGTAAATATATTCTCTAAACTTAGTTTTGTTACATATGAATTATTATATATATATATATATATATATATATATATATATATATATATATATATATATATATATATATATATATATATATATATATATATATATATATATATATATATATATATATATATATATATATATATATATATATATATATATATATATATATATATATATATATATATATATATATATATATTTTTTTTTTTTTTTTTTTTTTTTTTTTTTTTTTTTAAATTTTTTTCATTTATTGAATCTTCAAAATGAACTAACAATAAGTATTCAAATCTTAATACTAAATTTAAAATTAAAAAATGTGATTCTAAAGTTCGGCCAATGCTAGACAAAAAGTTTTATTATGCGGGAGCTATTTCGGTAAAATCACCTATTGAGCAATCTGATGGTGGCAGCGGTATCCCTTCTTTTAAGCCGAGTGTGGCCGCCAAAATTAAGTATATTGCGCGCAAGAGGGTTTGGATGAAGTTCCAGTTTACTGATATACCTTGTCGCGTACTTAGAAAATTCCTCTTTTACCAGCGGAACACTCAGATCGTTATGAATTCGTGAATTTTTGACGTACCATGGAGCTGCAGTAATCGTTCGTAGAATTTTGTTTTGTCGCCTTTGGATTTTTTCAATGTTTGACGCTGAGGCGGTGCCCCATAACTGAATTCCGTAGCACCATATAGGCTTTAGTATTGAGTTGTATAACAAAAGTTTGCAATCTAATTTCAGTGTCGAATTTCTGCCCATAAGCCAATTTAGCTGCGCTTCAATGTGAGACTTCCATGTTAGCCTACGGTCCAGGTGAATACCAAGGTACTTGACTTCGTTGTGCTGCGGAATAGAACTATATATATATATATATATATATATATATATATATATATATATATATATATATATATATATATATATATATATATATATATATATATATATATATATATATATATATATATATATATATATATATATATATATATATATATACATATATATATATTTTTTTTTTTTTTTTGTACTTTATACCAATATTTGCTTACTAATTTTTTTTCTTTATATTCTATATATAGTAGACGAAAAGTATACTTTTTGTTAAACATTCTTTATATTTTTGGTTTATAAATTTGTACAACGGGTTATAATGGGTGATTTTATAAGACCTATCGGAAATTAAAAAAAAAAAAAACATAAAATTCAGAAAAATGCATGAAATATTTATTTGGATCGATAGTTGGGTCGATATAATTTAATGTTTGAAAATTATTTCATGCAAATGTTGGCCGCGGCTGCGCCTCAAATGGTCCATCCGCTTAGTCCAATTTTGGCATACTCTTTCCAACATTTCGGCCGGTATCTCACGAATAATGTTGGCAATGTTGGCTTCCAGTGCGTCGATCGAAACGGGCTTGTCGCTATAGACATTAGCCTTAACATAGCCCCACAAAAAATAGTCTAGAGGCGTTAAATCGCACGATCTGAGCGGCCAATTGACTGGTCCCAAGCGTGAAATAAACTGTTCACCGAACTCGCCTCTCAATTGGTCCATTGTTTCGCGTGCTGTGTGGCATGTGGCACCGTCTCGTTGAAACCACATGTCATGCAAGTCAAGCTCTTCCATTTTGGGCAAAAAACAGTTTGTTATCACCGCACAGTAGCGCTCACCATTCACAGTAACGTTGTGATTCGCATCATCTTTGAAGAAATACGACCCAATGATGCCGCCAGCCCATAATCCGCACCAAACGGTTGTTTTTTGTGGATGCATTGGTAGCTCTTGCAATGCTTCTGGCTGCTCTTCACTCAAAATATGGCAGTTTTGCTTGTTCACGTATCCATTCAACCAGAAATGAGCCTCGTCGCTGAACACAATTCTTCGATAAAAAAGTGGATCTTCATCTAACTTTTCAAGAGCCCATTCACCAAAAATTTGGCGTTGTGGTAGGTCGTTTGACTTCAATTCTTGCACCAGCTATATCTTATAAGGCTTCCCACCCAAATCCTTCCGCAAAATTTTCCACGTAGTGGAGTAACAGAGGCCCAATTGCTGCGAACGGCGCCGAATCGATAATTCACGGTCATCACCAATACTGGCCGATACGGCTGCGATATTTTCTTCAGTTCGCAGTCTACGTAAGCGTGTTGGTGGTTTAATGTCCAACAATGTAAATTTGGTGTGAAATTTTTTAACAATAGCCCGAATAGAAGCCTCAGTAGGTCGATTAAACTGACCATAAAATGGAAGAAGCGCGCGATGAGCTTTCTTAACAGAGCACGCATTTTGGTAATAAAATTCAATAATTTGCAAGCGTTGTTCGTTTGTAAGACGATTCATGATTAAATTATAAACCAAACTGAAGATGTTTAACAGTGACACAAGATACAAAACGTGCGTGAGCTGTCAAAACTAGTGTTGCCAAAAGATAATAGCAAAAAAATCACTCGTTAGTTCAAGTTTTTTCCTTTCTTAAGTTTTTTCTTAAGAAGGATTTTTTTACAATACAAATCTGCTGTGATCAATAATTTTTGGTTGAAGAAGACAAGACAAGACAATCAAAAAGCACCCACTGGGATTTGAACTCGGGTCATGACGTACCATGATCTGCTGCTTTAACTTGTAAAAAAAAATCCTTCTTAAGAAAAAACTTAAGAGAGGAACAAACTTGAACTATAACCCGTTGTACAAATGTACAATCCGAAAATTTAATTTAAAAATTATAAAGCTCAACAAAAAATACAATAAATTAATTATACTTTATGTTTTTTAAAGTATACTTCTTTAATGACTATATAAGTAGTTATAGCCCAGTGTTTTCATATCAGGTGGAGACCGCACTTTACAATCCAAAGAAATGTCAAATTTCAAAAGCTCATTTTTTGAAAAATGGCTGTTATTTCTAGAAAAACACACTGCTAAGACTTTTGACCATTGTAAGGAACGGACTAAGGGGTGATCTCCAATAATTTTTTATGGCCTTCTTTTTTTATATCTGAAAAATTTTATAAAATTTGTAAATTTGATTACCTGCAATTTTGTATTATTAATGAGTTCTTTTCAAAATTTTGTGATTCCACTTTACAGATTCAAGAATATTATTTCAAATTGTTTCTTATAAATTTGTTAAAAACACATTTTTATTGCTTAAATTACGATTTTCATGGTTAAGGGCAGTACGCAGTTCTTACGGAAATTCAGGTTCCCATAAGAACTGTGTGTAAAAAAAGTTATAGAACTTCAGGTTGGTAAATTCCTTATGTAAATTTCCGCATACCGGTACGGAGTTCTTAAAGAAAAGTAAACGAAATTTTTGATATTTTTTCATTATTACAGGTATGTTAAAAGTAAACGTAAAAGAGGAGACTTTTTTTCGTTAAGTCCCCTTTTTACAGTTGAGAAATTGATGGGCAGACAGACAAAGTTTGTAGGCGATGTATTTCAGAGGAAGGGTGGGCGGTAAACATCTTCTGTACTGGACACTTTAAGACATTTTTCGTTTGAAGTTGCCTCTCTTCGTATTTTTTCATGTTGTTGCTTCATATTATTATTCTCATATCAACATCAACTTCATATAAACACACTAGCTGTGCTTAAAAAACAACAGCAACAAAAAAGAAAGAAAAGAGAAACGACAAATTTCTGTCTGTCTATTAATTTTGCAACTCTAAAAGGTTTCGGCAAGTTCAAAGCAGAATGAGAAAAATGTCTGTCTTTCAATTTCCAAACTCTAAAAGCGGACTAACTGAAACAAAAACTAATGTTCATGCATTTATTTTCCTACGGAACTTTTGACAGTTGACTTTTATTATTGTTAATAAAATAGATTTAAAAAAAAGTTTTGTTAATAAAATGGAGGAAGAATTGTTTGCCGTGTATTTGGACGGTGAACATAGCATAATGTAAGTATTTACATATATACATATACCTTTTCTACACCAATCTACACAATAATTTTTCCGTGTAAAAATAAATGTATATTTTCAAACGTGAATTTCTGTAAGAACTCCACACCGGCCTTTAACAGAGCCATGTAAATACATTAACACAGGTATGTTAAAATAGCAGGTTTGTGGCTGAGGTTAAAAGTTTTAAAATTTATCTTCACACACATGAATAATTTCAGGGTTTTATAATGCCCAGAGCTGACTATTCTTTTTATTCACATGAAAAGGTGCCTCGTCCCTTGTTATGATTTTTTCATCAAAATCGGTGCTGTTATGGGCAAGCTGTGTTGACATATGTACCATGGCAACCTCAATTCGACACCAAGCACGGTGTCGAATTGAGGTTGATGAATTGTTTTGAATTCTTTCATGAGTAGCAGTAAGATTTTCAGCCGATCTTACATCTAGCAGTACGTTGTGGTCCATGCTTGGGCCTACCCCCTACAGAACTTTTTTCTTCGAAATCATACACTCCACGATAAATAGTGCGTTTTGTTGACACGTTGTTTTTTCTGAAAATTGCACGTAACGTTCTTATCGTCTCAGTCGGTAATCGATGATTAATTTTGATAAAATGTTTTAACGATTTAAACATGTTGGTTTATCGAATATTTTTTCATAACCAATTTACCATGTGTCTACTTTACGTCTGCCAAATATGAACTGTCAAGACCAATGTTTATGAAAATGATGGCAAAACAAAATAGTAAAATTTCTGTGTAAAGTTTGAATTCTTGATAAATGCTTTTGTTGCACAGTGCTACTAAGCCAAATATCATTTGATTCCCACATAAATTATAGTATATAGAAATATGTGTAATTTAACAAATATGGATTGTTAAAGTTAAAATGCCGCCTTTTATTTGAGATTTTCCCTCTTCGACTTAAATTTTGCTACTATTTTTTTTTGCTGCTTATTGATTCATTCCTTTTTCGAAAATCAATTGAGCATAAACAAACAGTTTTTACATTGAAAACATTTAAGCATTCTAAACTGTTTGAAACCGTTTATATTTTATGACACAAAAATGCAAATGAAGGAAACTTTTTAGGTGCGTCAGTGTTTATTTTAATCGGTGTAAATTAAAAAAAAAAATAATAAGATCATATCATATTTATATATAAATCGTTTAATCTTTAAGTGGCGGTGATTGACTGTCATTTGAAAACTTGGGATTTCCTGTGACCTTGCTTGTCGTGAGTGATAACCATGATAATCATATTCCAAGAGGCGTCGTCGTCGTCGTGATATTAAGGCAACATTAAAACTCTTGGTTGTGCACCTTGTGCGTCTTCGCAAGGAAATTTTTTATTCTTTGATATTTCCTAAACCTCAGTATTGGATAAAGAGCGTCGACAACAATTAATTGTTGTTGGCAACAAGCAAATAAATGCCTCGTTACGTCGACTCCATGTGACTATGATGACAATCCTGGTAAAGAGGAGGACTATCTTGTAATATTTATTAATCTAAATTCCTTGTTTTCACTAAACTATTTCCCTTGCCAGAAGTTTTCTTTTTTCGGCAAATATACCAGAAGTGCACGCAAAGAAAAAGCAGTTTGGAATATTGTTGTGGCAACATTAGTATTTACTCCGTCATAATTCTATTGTTGCTACTAGCAGTATATATAGAGACGCAATATGGATTTCGCAAGGGTCGTTCAATTCGCGATGTTATGGCATATCTCTCAGAGAAATGGTGCCACTCAATCCATCATTTCGGTGAAAGTAAAGTGGTGGCTCTAGATATTTCCAAAGCGTGTGGCATACTGCACTACTGGCAAAACGTACCGCATTTGGTGTCGGTGATGACTTTTCTTGGTTTATATTGAGCTTTATCAAACACCGCCCTATACGAGTTGTTACAAATGGGATCTCATCAAACTAGTTCAAAATTAATTCAGGTGTACCGCAAGGCTCCGTTCTTTCCTACCCTATTTCTTATTTTCCTCAACGATCTTCTATATTAAACTTTCAACCCTATCCACTCTTTTATTAACATACAAACAAACGACTGCAAGTGCTGCTGCATCTGTACTCATGGATGGTATAAATATTGAAGGATCGTATCCTCTTGATGCTCTAGGAAAGAAAATACAGTGCGATGTTCGCTGGACTGAACACATTTCGCTAAAGAAGCATTCAAGTGCTTTGGGTTCTTGAAACGGTGTAAGATGTACTTCACTTCATCCTCCTCCTTACTATTTATACCATCTTTATCCGACCGAAAATGAAATACAACTCTCATGTTTGGGCCGCTGCCCCAAAATCAATTTTGGGGTTATTCGATTCGTGTGCAGTAGGGCATCCAACTCTGTTGACTCACTGGAGCATCGACGCAGTGTGGGGTGCGTTACTCTGTTCTATCGTCACTACAATGGATTTTGCTCTGACGAGATTAGGAATCTTGTTCTCGAAACTTACACATTTTTGCGTAACACGCACTTTTCGTTTAGAGCTCATCCATTTGTGGTCGATTGCCGGGGGAATCGTACTACGCATTACAGAGATAATTCTTTTTTCAGCTGCACGCTTCGTATGTGGAATAAGTTGCCTGCAGACGTGTTTCCTGTCTGTTATAACTTTGGAAAGTTCAAGTCAAATGTTCACAAACACTACTCCCTCTTTGCCCCTCCGCACAACCTATTTTCTTAGTTCTGGTACAATGCACTGCATATGTAGGGATCATCCGCTGAGTACTGGTCCAAGATAAAAAAAAAATTATCGTTTTTTCCACATTTCTACTATTACATTTCTATCATTTTAAAATATGGTTGAATGCAATAATAATGTTTAAAAAATAATTCGAACATAACAATAGGGGCTTGTTCGGAAATGCATCACTGCGCTGCTTTTGTAATGTACATATGATTAACTTATGTATCATATGAGCGTTGAACTAACTAGTGGTATTATACATATGTATACGTATATTTATTTTATTTTGTAGCAATCAGTTCTTCAATATTAATAATATGAAAAATGGTAAATATTAATTAATTTGTAAAAATTGTTATAAAAATAAAGATTTGGAAGCAAAAAAGTTAGTACAAAGTTTATCTCGAAATGTGCATTAATGAATGTATGTATGTATTTTAGTGTGTTTGAATTTCATATGTATTTTTACAGATATGGGCGAGTATGTGGACCAGGGCGAGAGCACCAAGATTACCTAAATTTAAAAATAAAATGAACGCGAAGAATTTTTTATAAACGTTTGCCAAAATATCCATTTGAAAGAAAGCTTTTTTGTGATTTTTTTGTAAAATTTTGTTAATAATTTTGTTTTTGCCAGTCTCGAAAACGGAAGTTATAAATTTTATTTTTGGATTTCAATGAATTGAGCAGAGTTACCAAATATGTTAAGGTCCAAGGCGAATTTAGGTACTTAATTCGCCTTGGTATATGCAAGAGCAATAACAACAACACTACAAAACATAAATCTTTTTCAAATGTCAAGGAAAAAATATAAACACAAAAAGGAATTAAGAAAAAAATATAATAAAAAAAAATTTACAAGAAAAGACAAAGTTTTAATTACTTCGTGAAACTTTTAGTTATTTCGTGAAAATTCTCAGTCTCAGATCATAGAGGTTGGAAAGGTGAAAATGGCCAGCTAGATTGGGGAGGATTCTGGATGATAGATGGCACTCAAGATACAATACATAAATAAAAAAATTCTTTTACAGCCAGCTCTCCGATGTCGAAAGGATAAGTTCATTCGCACTCTAGGCGAAAGAAAATTGATTTTGGTTTTTTCTAACTTTATTCTATGCGAACGATGTGTCAAAATTCAATTAAAATACATAAGTTCATGCGAACGAACAATAGTGACATAGACAAATCCAAATTGATTCGAATGTGAGTGAGTAGCTTTCTTTCGCATAAATTTTCATTCGATATCGTTGAACAGGCTGGTAAATTTTTTTTCAAGTTTCTTAAAAAAAAAATTGCAATAAAAAAAACTTAATTAAATCGTGAAACTTTTAAATATTTTGTGAAACTTAAAGTGATCTAGATGGAGCTTCAAAGGGTGAAAACGGCCAATCAGATTGGGGAGGATTCTGAATGATATCTGGCGCTCAAGATACGATATATAATTTAAAAAATTAAAAAAAATTTTTTTTTTTCAATTTTGTTTTAATTGTGCCATTGACATCTGAAACATATTAAAATAAAAAAAAAGTTATCAGCTGCGCTGTCAATTCCATCTGTTATGAACTCGCTTTGAATACAAAACTACAGAAAATAAATCTTTTTCAAATGTCAAGGGAAAAATACAAACACAAAATGGAATTAAAAAAAATAAAATAAAAATTACAAGAAACGACAAACTTTTCATTAATTCGTGAAAATTAAAGTCTCAGATCATAGAGCTTGGATAGGTGAAAATGGCCAGCCAGATTGGGGAGGATTCTGGATACATTACATAATAAAAAAAAATTGTTTTACAATTTTTAACATTTTTTTTTTAAATTACTCCATTGACATTTGGAACAGATTAATATCAAACAAAAAATTATCAGCTGCGCTGTCAATATCACCTGTTATGTATTCGTCTTGTAATTACCTATAAATACTGCACAATGGGGTTTAAGCTTGAAGAAATCTAGAATATTTACAATCTACAAAATATTTTATTCAAATTTACTCAGATTTTCAACTATTGTAATTTATTTAACTAAAATAAAATAAAGAAATGTCTTCATTTCTACGGACATTTATTTAAATGGAAACATATTATTCAGGTTTAATAAAATAAGTTAGTTGAATTTAGAAAAAGTTTATTCAAACCTACAAGCGAATTTTATTAACAAAATTTAGTAAAATAAACGAACGTTGTATTGAAATTAACGTTGTATTGAATTAACATTTTTTAATTTGAATATGTGTGTGTGTGGTTTGGCCTTACGAATAGTTGTTATTGTTTTAATTAAATTTTTACTGATTGAACAAAATTTTGCCTACTTTATTAACAAATGTTTATTGAAATGTACATATTTATATTTTTAACAAAACCTATTGGAATTGATTCGAATAATATTTGTTTATTTGAATAAATTTTGTTCCGATTTGAAAAATAATCTTTTGATTTTTGAAGACAAAAAGTATTGTTCAGCTCTATTCATCGACATTTCCCAAGCTTTTGATAAGGTGTGGCACGATGGACTGAGCAACAAAATAAAGTTGAACTTGCCTGCAAACACTCACAAGCTTCTGGAAAGCTACTTATACGACCGGAAATTTGTTATCAAAGAAGGTGACTTTACAAGTCTCTCACAGTCGATCGGAGCAGGAGTTCCCCAAGGTAGCATTCTAGGACCCACTCTATATTTGATTTACGCATCTGACATGCCAACGAGATCCGGAATCCATACTTCAACTTTTGCAGATGACACAGCTTTTTGCAGCGTTCATGAAAACCATCAAGAAGCTTTACGAAATTTGCAGCAGTATATTTCAATATTAGAGAAATGGCTGAAACTTTGGAAAATAAAAGTTAATGAACAAAAATGTACTCACGTTACATTCACACTGCGTAAGCAAACATGTTCGGCTCTCCAAATTAACAATACACCTATTCCGCAGCATAATGAAGTTAAATACCTTGGTAGGTAGGACCGTAGGCTAACGTGGAAGCCTCACATTGATGCGAAAGTCACTCAGTTGAAGTTAAAAGCAGCGCAACTAAATTGGCTTATGAGCAGAAACTCGACATTAAAGTTGGATTGCAAACTTTTGTTATATAACGCAATTTTAAAGCCTTTGTGGTGCTACGGAGTTCAATTATGGGGAACCGCCTCAACATCTAACATTGAAAAAATTCAAAGAGGACAAAACCAAATTCTTCGTACGATTACTGCAGCTCCATGGTACGTAAGAAACTCACGAATTCACAAGGATCTGTGTGTTCCGCTGGTAACTGACGAGTTCTCTAAGTACGCCACAAGGTATATCAGTAAACTGGAACTTCACCCAAATCCTCTTGCACGCAACATACTTAATTTTGGCGGCCACCATCAGAACGTTAAATAGGTGATTCTACCGATATTATTCGCGCAAAATAAAACATTTTTGTCTAGCATTGGCTGGTCTTAAATAACTTTTATATTTAGTATTAAGATTTGAATACTTATTGTTAGTTCATATTTTGAAGATTCAATAAATAGATGAATGAAAAAAAAAATATTTTGTTTTCGTGAAGGTTTTACTAAAATTTTTAGTTAATAATTCCGATGAAATTTGGTTCAGTGTATATAAAGTCTTATCAAGAATGATAGAAATGCAAATTATGACATGCGCATGACTTCCGTTGGATGACGTAGTTTAACCCATGCAAGGGTTGCCTATTCAGTGTATTTCCAAATCACCTGGGGCTGTATTTGTATTGAAAAGTTGTATTTCTGTTTAATATTGATGATCCAAGATTAGTATATTTTACATTTGGAAGACGAAAACGAATGTCATAACCTATTTTCTGGTGAATTTGATGCAACTATATACAGACGTATGTAATGGATAGGAAGTATATACATACATGTGTATATATAATGGCTAGAAAAAATTTGGCAACAAATCGACAATATATTGAACTCTCAGATTTATTATTTTCACCAGACATCAAATTGATAATGTATTGATGAAACCCAGAAATTTTGTTGGACACCCTTAGTTTAGATGCTTCAAGACAAAAATGCGAATAAACTCAATAGTTCGAATAAAAAAAAAAACTGAGTCCACTTTTATCATAAAACTTTCAGCATATTTTTGTACTTGATTGTTTTTCTGTTGATATTAATACATTCATTTAGATAATTGAATTAATGTTTTTTTTCCATTTCTTAAACAAATCAACCATTTTTGGCAGAAACATTTAATCGACTGAGTTGATTACTTCTGTCACCTACATTTGGTAGCGGACAGACAGCTCTTGTTTAAAACTAAAAAAAAAAATTGTTAAATCAACTTATGTTTGCTAAACGCATTCAATTTAAACGAGTGCAGAAATCAAACGCGAAATAATTTTAAATTATGCTTGAAAAAATGTCGATTAACAAATTGATTGAACTGGACATTAATCGATATTTCTTTCTTGGGACCAATTTCGAATCATGGCCATAACTGCAAAATAAAAATTACAAAACATGAACAACGAGTATTGAAAATTACAACTTAATTCTTGATAAAATCTGTACAATTAATGTAATTCCAAATAAAATGAGAAATATTTGCAAGTTTATAATAAAATTGCTACCATTTTAACACGACCACCAACCGAGAAAGAATATTTCCATTTAATGGTTTTTATTTATTTAAGCAGACAAATTAAATTAAAAGATATGTATCCTGAAATATCAGTGAAGTTTGAAAGAAAACTAGCAAATTATTTACAAGGCTTGTATTGGTTTTTAGAAAGCACACGTGTTGTACTTCATGTTTTTTACAACTCTAGCTTGTTAACTGATACTGCAATTATCTATCCCTCTTATTTATTTTGTTCCAAAAAGGTAAAAAAACGAGGCTGTTCGATAACTACTTGCCTACGTGAGTAACAATTATTTGCTTTGGCAAATAACCGTCTTATTTGGCAATATAATCTCCTTATAAATCAATACATTACAGAATTTTTACAAGTTTTTTATTCCTTCCAAATAATATTTTTATTGAAACACCCCAAAAATGATGTTAATTTTGGAAACAACCTCTCGGTATTCGATTGAGATAGCTGAGTGGTAAAAGATTTCTCTGAGCTGTTTATTCGGGTTTGTAAAAGGAAAATAGTCGCTGGTGGCTAAGTTTAGAGAATATGTCGCATGAGCTGCCGCTTCATTCAGGCTTCATAATCTAATAGCCATAAGGCTATTTTTATAAGTTCATTATTTCGTGCGAAATTCTTTCAAATTGCATACAAAAGTGTTTCGTATGAAATACTTGCGAAATACGTTTAGGAATGTAGTACTGAGTTTTTAAAGCGGAAAACACACAAAACTTATCTACAACATGTTTTAATTTAAAATTGTTTCTGGTTTAAAATTTTTTCTAATTTAAAATTGTTTTTTCAGCTGCGAAATAACATACTCGTAAGCTGTCGCACGAAATACACACATGTATACTTAAAATTAAAAGTGAAACATAAATAAAAGAAAAAATAGACTATACAGAGTGCATCGCAATTTTTTCGTACGAAATAAGTAATGTTGCTGAAAAATGTTCGCACATTCAATCTCAATACTAGGCTCTAGAGCAGCGAAGGGCAGATAGAATTGGCTGAGCTGAAAAGAGCTGAAAATTTGCTCTACACTTAGACAGATTCATTTGTTTCGTGTTGAATAAAAAGCCGTATATCTTCCACTTGGCGAGTTAATGTTCGGCGGGATTTAGGCATTTCATTATTTATAAATGATAATAAGAAAGATTTTCAAACTCTACATGCCACATTACTACTGAAAAACAACCTGAAAAAAACATACAGCTTGATCTCAACAGAATCTTTATTTTGCCAGTGTACAACAAACAAAATGCGTAATTAAGCAAAATAAAAAAAAATAAAAATCCGCAATTGAAATCTAGTAAGCTATTGAATTAAATTTCATATTTTCCTCTCGTTTGTAATTGTATTAAGAGTTGCCATTGTTATTATTAATGATGGAAACAAAGAATACAAGTTGTTCTGTTTGTGGGCAGTAGTAAATGAATGAAGACGTTAGCACACCAACACGTCACCAACGGTCAGCTAAACGGCTGCAGATTTGAAATCACTTGCTCTTATATTGTGTTTATTTTGCTTTGAAAACTGTTTATTGGGAATTCACAAATTATTAAACGCGTCGCTTTTTTGTAAAGAAAAAATTGTTGAAGGACTTTTTACAATACAAATTTGCCGTGATAAATAATTTTTAATTGCAGAAGACAAGAAAAATTATAATCAAATCTTTAGCTGGGGGACCACCAGCTGTTTCGTACTCGCTAGACTACTCATCGGCACCCATTCGGATTCGAACTCAGCTCATGACGTATCATGAATTGTTGCCTTAACCACTCAGCTTCCGATCGAATTAATTATTCCCTATCTATGTATATACATCTCATATTCAATCACATATGCATTTTGTTTGTACACAAGCTGTAGCTTAATTTTTTTAGTTATTAACATTTTTTTGTATTTTAATAACTCTCCGTACCCAGAGATGTAAATATTAATTTATTGAATTTTTGTTGCACTTTATAATTTATAAATTAGATTTTTGGTTTGTACATATATATGTACATCATGTTCATTATTGATCACAGCAAATTTGTATTGTAAAAAATTCTTCTTAAAGAAAATACTTAAGAAAGGGAAGTCTTGAACTAAAACCCGATGTACAAACCAAAAATCGATTTAACAAATTGTTTTGTTTAGCAATACTTGTGATTAACTTTTTGCATTTAAGCAGTCAGCTGTTTTGTTTTATACAAAATTACATTTGTGGTTACCAGATTCACGGAGTTTGTACGTGATCTCAGCGGAAGACAAGCACTTTGAAAAAGATAAAATCTTAGCATATCAACAAATCAGCTCAGTGATTTTAAGTCACGAACGGTTTTAAAATCACGGAGCTGATTTTTTGGTGTGGTGAAAATCACGAGATTTGAATTTTTTCAAACCATCTAGGTCATACCTAGAGCATAAAATTAAATAAAAAACAAAACTTAAACTCATTAAGGTCGTCAAATAAATTAAACAACTTTTTGGGGCGTGTTCCGGAAAAATAAAAATGCACTGCAGTTTACTTAGAAAATAAACTTATATTTATTAATTAAATAGTTGAACGCGTGTCAGTAAGAGAGGAAAGAGAAAGAAAAAAAGGAAGTGAATCGTAAGTCAGAAAACAGCGTCGTTGTATCAGGTAGTTTTGTACAGTGCTGTCGAGTCACCACAACTTTATAACTTTTATTTCTTTAAGTTTACACATTTTACGCACAGTTTACATTTTGCAGTATTTAGGTAAATTTTTGGTTCAGTGTATGAGCCGCACTAAACAGTACCTCTTTAGGGATGTGTTAGGGGTGTAAATCTTAATTTGTCCTACAGCCCAAATAAGACCACATTTGGCCCATTGTGCTGACTGAAAACAAAACCACGAAGTACACGAAATACATTTTGATTTTAAACCCCTTTTTGAAAGGTTTCAACAATCTTAACGAACTGCGTACTTGTGTATCTCTCCATGGCTGAATTTCTCACACGCAAATGTCAAATTAAGTTAGGTAAAGCAAAAAATAAAAACTAGACGTTAAGGTGTATTTCATGATTAACATCGTGCATTTATGTCTATAAAATTTGAAAAACTGTGAAAAAGATTTACATCAGCACCTGCCTTTACGGCCTAATCTGTTGGTGGACCAATTCCACGAGTGAATTATTCACGATTCACCCGCACCCCCGTGTGGCTGACTAGGGTCACACAAGTAGCAATTCTTGTCATATGTTTGCGGCCATATAAGCTACTTCTTGTTGAGGCTTAATGAGTTGGTGGGCCGAAGCCCACTAACAGCATCAGCCCTTAAACCAAATCACCAATCGTTCCTCACAGCACAGGTCTCTCTTGTAAAGTCAACAGATTCTCGGAGTCCCCGAAAAAAGTCACACCAAACAATTCTCAAGGATACTAACGGCGAAAGAGACAGTTGTAAAAAGATTTGCATCAGCACCTGCCATGCGGCCTTATCTGATGATGGACCAGTTCCACGGAGTGAATTATTCACGATTCACCAGCGTCCCCATGTGGCTTACCAGGCTCACACAGGTAGCAATTCTTGCCATATGATTGCGGTCATATGACCAACTTCTTATTGAGGAGTTCGGGCCTTCTAATCCCTCTTGTATGCAATTTCCCAGCAATCAATGGAGGACAAGGCTTAATGCGTTGGTAGGCCGAAGCCCACTAAGAGCATCAGCCCTTAAACCAACTCACCCGTCAACCATCACCACTAGTTCCTTACAGTACAGGTATCTGTTGTATAGGCAACAAATCCTCGGGAGATTGTTAGTCCCCGAAAAAAACGAAAAAAAAAACGAAAAAGGATACTAACACTCCCTTCCTGCGTTTTAGGTTTCAACCACAGCCAGAACGGTACAGCCAAGGTAGGCACCTCAACCATGATCAGCCCGGGTTGAAACGTAAGCAGAACTACCCGGGAGCCATGCTGATCTCCGTTCTGCCAATTTATACCCTTGGTATGGGTTTTGAAAGCCAACACAACATAAGTCATGCGGCTTCCTAGAGTTGTGTTTGCCGCATCAAACGAGGGACCCCTTCCCCTCTTTTCCCCGAAAAACAGAGTGCCCAAGTTAGGAGTACACTAAGGCAAAACCTGTTCCCCGGAAGGTACAAAATTTGAACACAAGAACATACGCACATTATTCAAAATATTATTTTTTCATACAATATGTCAAATAAAGCAACCCATTTTAATTTCTTTTCGATTCGCCAACTATTAAATGCATCAATTTGTCTTCAGTGAAAATTCCATATACGAGTATGTATGTCTAAACGATATTATTTGACAAATAAGTTACTCTAATTTAAGCCAAGTGTTTGCAATTGTTTTGGGCAACATCCAACATTCATGCTCTCGAACATGTTGCAATACGAGTAGTAATTGTGTTGTATCAGTTTATGTTTTTGTCATGATGTATTTGTTCGCAATATTGCAAACATTTATGTCAACTTTTTTTATTTTATTTCTGTTTTTTTTTCAAGTTTTCTTTTTTTTATTTATTTTTTGTTAAGAAAATTATAGCTTGAAATGGTTTTTTTTTGTGCAGTGAGTTAAAAAATTTCTTAAGCTATTGCAAATTGTTTCTTTTATTTCTCTGTCATAAATGTGGCCTAATACTGGGGACGTTCAAGTTGTTTGTTGTTTGCAAATATTACAGTCAACAACGACCGGCCACATGCAATAGTTCAACAAATAACAAGTGACCAAATAGTTTTATGAGCAATTTATAATGATTTTATTTTGTGAAAATAAGAAAGAAAAAACAACCAACTGCCTGGAGTTACATTGATTAATTTGCGAATGGTTTAGGAGATTTTCGATATCATAATATTTATTCTTTATGTTAAACTAATTTAAACACCCAGTAAAATAATATATAAAAATTTAATAAAATTAACTTAGTTTAAACAATTTAATGCTAGGAACACAACTGGGACGAACGACGAATTTCGCTCATCGTTGCATAAATTCGTCGTGTGAAGCATAATATTGATGAACTTTTGTGAAGATAACATTGTTTACATTACGTGGAAAGAAAAAACCCAATATAGGTACTAAAGGGGCCATATTAAAATTAAAATTACTCGTAAATAAATCCCATCCGAAAGAGAGATCTTTAATTTTGAGAACATCTTCGTAAATTTTTTACGGCATAAATATAAAAAGTATTATTTTTTTACATTATTTATTTGTTAGTTATCTCGCACAGCAAGATGAAGGCATCTTATATAGGGTGTTTTTTTAAGCCCGATAGAACTTGAAATTGTAAAAAATAACACAAAAAATGAAATTGTAATCAAAATTTTTTTTTATTCGAAAGATCAATACGTGACATTAACATTTGAAAATGATTTCGGGCATATGGGCACCGCGGCTGTTCTTGACGAAGCGCATTCTGGACGTCCAATTTTGGGCCACTTTTTCGAGCACTGCTGGCCGTATGTCACGAACAACACGAACAATGCTGGCCTCCAAGGCGTCAATTGTTGCTGGTTTATCAGCATAAACCAGTGACTTCACGTAGCCCCACAGGAAATAATCGAGAGGTGTCAAATCGCACGACCTTGGAGGCCAATTGACAGGTCCATTTCTCGAAATCAACTTATCGCCAAATTTTGATTTCAGTAAGTCGATGGTTGCGTTCGCCGTATGGCACGTAGCGCCATCCTGTTGAAACCACATCTCCTCCGGATCAATGTCATCCATATTTTCAAACAAAAAATCATTGATCATGGTGCGGTAACGATCTCCATTGACCGTAACGCGAGCTCCGGCCTCATTTTTGAAGAAATAAGGTCCGATAATGCCACCAGCATGAAAACCGCACCAAACAGTGCATTTTTCTGGATGTAATGGAGTCTGTAGGGTCTCTTGTGGATTGGTCTCACTCCATATGCGGCAATTTTGCTTATTAACAAACCCGTTAAGCCAAAAATGCGCCTCATCGCTGAACACAATTTTGCGATAAAACAACGGGTCATAATTTATAATAATTCATGGATAATTTCGTAGCGTTGTTCAAGCGTGAGTCTATTCATGATGATTTGTCAGAGTATACTGAAACAAATAAAAAAAATGTTTCATCAAAATTTAATTTTTTGTGTTACTTTTTACAATTTAAAGTTCTATCTAGCTTAAAAAAACACCCTTTAAATGAGTGCTAGTGATCTATTATTAACATGTCATTAATTAAATAATCTCAGTATAAAACAAGACAAATAGTTAACAATTAATTGTGTCGTGATATTTAGAATGTAAAACTTCCGAAAAATATTTTTATATTTATTTTTTTAACTTGGACCAGTACTCAGGAGATGTATCAGAACTAGGAAAATAGGTTGTGCGGAGGAGGAAAGAGGGAGCAGTATTTGTGAACATTTGACTTTTTATTTATTTTTTTTTTATCTTGGACCAGTACTCAGGGGATAGCTCCTATATATGCAGTGCATTGTACTGGAACTAAGAAAATATATTATGAGGATGAAGGAGGGAGTAATGTATATACCTTCGACACCTCTCAGAATAATAAAAATTAGTTCAACACCGCGCGCACCGTAAGGCAATAAAATACATGAAGGGAAAATAAAAAGAAATTAATAATAATAAATAGAGAAAAAATAAAAAAATAAAATAGTAAAAAAACATATGCACACATGATGAAAAAAAGAACTATACCTATTTCGGTATAATTTCGTATTTCACAAATTATTAATAAACATAAGTATAAGTATAAAAAACACGGACGACAATGAAAAACGCGTGTGTACAGAACGAAAGACAAAACACTACTCCTACACTTGAACTTTTCAACGTTATAACAGACAGGAAACACATCGTCAGGCAACTTATTCCACAGGCGGAGCGTACGGCTGAAAAACGAATTCTCTCTGTAATGCATCGTACGATTTCCCGGACAATCGACCACAAATGGATGAGCTCTAAAGGAAGTACGCGTGCTACGTAAAAATGTGCGAGTTTCAGGAACAAGGTTACTAATCTCGTTAGAGCAAAATGCATTGTAGTAACGATAGAACAGAGAAACGCACCCCACACTGAGTCAATGCTCTAGTGAATCAATAGAGTTGGATACCCTACTGTCACTGATGAGCTTCTTCGCCCTCTCCTGCTCACGGTCGAGTAACCCCAAAATAGACTTTGAGGCACCGGCCCAAACATGAGAGTTGTATACCATTTTCGGTCGGATGTAGGTGGTATAAATAGTAAGGAGATCGGATGGAGTGAAGTACATCTTACACCGTTTCAAAAAACCGAGACACTTGAATGCTTCTTTAGAGGCATAAAAAATGTGTTCAGTCCAGCGAACATCACACTGTATCTTCATTCCAAGAACACCAAGAGCTTCCGATTCTTCAATATTTATACTATCCATGAGTACAGATAAAGCAGCATCTGTGGTCGTTTGTTTGTGTTAATAAACAACATTGGGTCTTACGAGCGTTAAAGGGAACCCTGTTTTCCCGACCTCATTCGGTGATTAATAGAAGATCACTGTTCAGTGAATCGTTCATATTTTGCCTCTTGGCATCGATCTCGGATAGGTTGGTTTTATAAGTGAAAGAGTACGAATGGCAAATGCTGTTCTCAGCCGCGAAAGAGTGGATAGGGTTTGAAGTTTGATATAGAAGGTCATTTAGGAAAAAAGTAGGGTAGGTAAATAAAAAATTCAATTAAGTAATTTAGATAGTTCCTTCTTAAACGAGTTTGTGCTGCCAAGTTTGAATTGAGTTCTGAAAAGAGTTCCAAAGACTGGTTGCATAAATGAAAAATTGTCGTTTAGACATGAAACGCTTGTATTTTCGCTGAATTATATTTCTACCACGAAGAGATCTTCAAAAAACTAGTCTTTCATACAAATATGCTGGTTGTTGAGAGATGATGATCTTGTGAAGAAAAAATGAGGCATTTATTTAGGATAAAATATGATCGCGGCGGTGCTTCTGAAATATATAGCGAGCAATATTGTTGTACACAACCTTCAACTTGCATTGGTCCGTATTGTCACAATTAGCATAAATTTCACAACCATAAAGAAATGAAGGTATCAGATAGATCTTTGCCAGGAGCATGCTTATAGCAAACGGGGTTGAATCCTTTACCGCCCATAAGCTGCAAAGCTTATAAACTCTGCCTACAATAATAGTGTTGATGTGATCTGTCCAGGTTAACCTATCATTAAAAATTAAGTCTAAATTGGACGCTGTGTTCACAAAGTTGATCACGTTACCATTAATTCGCACTTTATTATTATCAAAATGTCTCCTAGATTTCGAGAGGAGAATACATTTCGACTTTGAAGCATTAATGTACAAGCCGTTATATATTGCCTAACAGTTTATCATATTCAAATCCTCGTTTATTCTACTCACGCAGATGGAAACATCATTGGTGTTACTATTATTTCGTTAAAAATACTTTTTATACATAAGAAACCTGGTCACCTGATACTGTTTTGTTCGTTGTTCGCGGAGGAAACAATTAGAAATAAATCTATTTCAAATTTCGCTGAGTATGACGAATTTCGACGAACACCACAATTGTGTTCATTTTCATATACCCTAGTGTGTTTTATTCGCTACCAAAAATTCGTCGTTCGTCGCAATTGCGTTCCTAACATAAATTTGTACAGGAAATGACAAAAACGTCCATCTTTTAAAATAAAAGGCTTGAATAGATTATGGAGGTTTTTTTTTATATTAAAGTCAATTCAGTTTCATTACTGAATAGAAAAGTATTAAAATTAGACTTAAAAGATATCGTTGCGTTAAGGCTGACCATTCTCAGGCTTGCACGGTGGGACTTTACATAAGACCGGTTGGATTAATTTCCAAGATTTCTGCAGTTATCGCCCGAGTTTCTTTTCGATTACTCTTTTTATTTGATTTATAATATGATCTGCAGCTTACTAATTTCATTTATTCAAATGCTTCCAAAGCAAAATCTAAATTTAGAGAGGATAGTTAAATCTAGCGAAAGCAGCGATCAGTTAAAATTGGTGCCTTTTGAAATAATGCGATCACCAAAAACGCTTAACAGCAGCTGATTTTCTTGCTGTATACCACCTGGGCCCCCTGGGGAGCAGATGTTTCTTTGATGTACGCCAATTCAAAGCACTCTGCTTTATGTGGCATAGAGTGGTAGAACTGCACCCTTTTTTGTAGTAGATAAAACTTTAGGAAGCCGCATGACACAGGTTGTGTTGTACTTCCAAAGTCCTCACCAAGTTATTGGTAGAACAAAAATACGCCAAGCCAGCATAAGGTTATTCTTGCAGACCATCCCAGTGCTGATCATGCCAAGGCAGGCATGGCTGAAATATTTTGACTGTGGTTTAAACTTAAATTGCAGGAAGGGGTATTACCTGGCAACTTTAATTCAAGCCGGTTTTCGGAGGCTAATAAGCTCCGGGGTGATGTTGTCTTGCAATAGATACCTGTAGCGTAAGAAACCCGAAGTAATCGTTAGACGGGTGAGTTGGTTAAGGTCTGATGCTCTTAATGGACTTCGACGTGCCAACTCATTTAGCTTTGTGTACCATTGACTGCTGGGAAATTGCACACAGGTGGGATTAGAAAGTTCGAGCTATTCAGCAAGAGGTGACTACAAACTTATGCCAGAAATTGCGGGCAGTGTGAGCCTTGAGTCGTCAGTAATTCACCTCGTGGAGTTCCTTCATCGTCGGATAAGGCCATTATGGCAGATATGGACTTAAAACCAATTGCATATCGTGTCTTGCCGTATACCTTCTGGGGTGTAGATTTTTCCTTGGCGTACTCGTAGGCACTTTTCTTGCTGCCGTATAGAGTAATAAAGTTCCCTCATTTATTGTAGCAACTAAAACTCTAGGAAGTCCCAGTATGACTTAGGTTTTGTTGGGACTTCATCAAGAGCTAATTGGCAAAACGGAAATCATAACGCCCCCATGTGCTGCGGGCGCTGAGCGTGGTTGAGGCAAATGCCTCTGGGCTGAAACGTTTCGTCTGTAGTTTAAACTTCAAATGGCAGGGAGGGTTTGTTAGTATTCCCTAATTATTATGGTGCATGGTATATCTAATTATATCTAGGTGCTGTTGTCCTTCGATGTATAGCTGTAATGTATGGACCCAGAAATGGTCGAGAGACGGGTGAGTTCTTTATACACATAAACCCATTAAGCAGCGAAGCATAGCCTCCTTCTGACTGTCTGGAATATTGCATACATGAGAGATTAGTAGGCCCGAGTTCGTTAGCAAGGGGGGCTTTCATGTGGCTACAAACATATGTACATATGACAGAAAGTTACAACTTATGTGAGCTCTGCAAGTCACATTTAAGGCGCAAACTAATTCAACTCGTTTAAACAGTAAATCGTCAGATTATGCCGTCAAGGCAGGTGCTGACGGAATCTAATTACACTGCTGTCCCTGACTGCTAGGGAGGCGTCTGTCGCAGTGGTAGAGGAAGAAGCAAAAAAGATAAGCACTTAACGAACGAACTGCACTTACTATATAATCTGATGAAATTTGAATAATGAATTTGCCGAATTCACCGGGTGTCCGCCGGGAAAGTATAGTACTTTGTTTTGCCGCCATTTTGGTAAACATTAGTTTTGACAGTTCATATTCGACAGTCGTGAGGTATACACGTGGCAAATTTATAATGGAAAGATATTTGATAAACCAACGTGTTTAAATCGTTAAAACATTTCATCAAAGTCAATCATCGATTACTGACTGTGACAATGAGAAAGTTACGTGAACTTTTTGGGAGAAACCATGTGCCAACAAAGCGCACTATTTATCATGTAGTGAATAATTTCGAAGAAAGAGTGTATGTAGGTGATAGCCCCACAACATACGCAAGATCAGCTGAAAACATTACTGCTGCTTAAGCAAGCGTTCAAATCAAACCATTAATTTTAATTCGACGCCATGCTCAGAAGCTTGGTCTTCAAAGAACAACTTTGATCACAATTTTGGGCAAGGATTTGCATTTGTTTGCATTTATGATTCAGTTGACACAAGAGCTTCTTCTACAAGACATATTCCAATGGGATGTTACGCTCGCCCATGACAACCCCGATTTGCATGAAAAAATCATAATGAGTGACGAGACATATTTTCATTTGAATGGATGTGTGATTAAACAGAATGGTCGGTTCTGGGCAATAGAAACCCCTTAAATCTTTCACCTGTCACCTTTGCATCCATTAAAAGTGATTGTATGGTGTCCAATTTAATCAGAAGAAATCATTGGACTTCACTTCTTTCAACATTAAGACGGTGTAAGGGTAACTGTGAATGGAGAGCAATATCGTGATATGATTGAAAACTTTTTAACGCCACAACTGCATGCTTTGTGCTTGATTAACATGTGATATCAACAAGACGGTTCCATAACGCATTCATCCAGGAATACATTGGAGTTAGTAAGGCACCTCTTTCCACAACAAGTTATTTCAAGAACTGGTGCTGTCGATTGGCCTCCACGGTCGCCTGATTTGACTGATCCGTACTTCTTTTTGTTTGAATATCTAAAAAGCAAAAAACTCAAGCAAAATATTCGTGATGAAATTAAGGAAATTCCGTGTGAAATGTTTGAGAATGTAATGAAAAATGTGCTCAAAAGGGCTCGCATTTGTGATAATTGCTGACATTAAATAAAACATTTCTCATTATAAGATCCATTCTCTTTCATTTAATCAAAAATGATAAACAAACAGAGTAGGATACCTTCTCGGCGGGACACCCTGTACTTCGTGTCATGTTATTATGCTTGTTGTATTGGCAGTATAAAAAACATCGACACCTGAATATTGGAGAATCATTATTAAACAAATTCTGCGATTTCTGCATGCATATTCACATATGTCCATAAAAGTAAGTCCATTTTACATATAAAGTTCAAAGACCACTTGCTCATAAGTCTATGAAGTCGTTTTCTTACAAAAATTACCAATTCAAAAAATTATCTCTTCAACAGCCCATGTTTAAGTTGTTTAATTTTCAAAAGAAAATTGTTGCATGAGTTTTAAAATTGAATTTTATAGGTATTGTGTGCTTAAATGAAATTCGAGAGGGGAAATCTGAAACAAAAAATTTTATCAAAAATAATAATGAAATGTTTTGAGGAAGTATTTAAAATTAAACGCAGACCCACCAGCAGACAATAAACTTAAAATATATTAATGAACGAAATTTTTGCAAAGACTACGAAATATTTGAAACATGTTAATGAAAAGCAAATCACTTTTACAAAATGTTATGCTGCTTCAACTACTTAAAGTACAGAGAAACAAACAAATTAAGTTTGTGGCTTTAGGGGATAAAATCAATGAAAAAAATCAACCAAATTGTTGTTTTAAGGAAACTAAATTAATTTTGTAATGAAACATCATTTGAAACTAAAAAAAAATTTGCAGAAAAGGCAAATTTTACTTTTTACTTATATGTAGTTTGAGGTACACAAATTAATGCTACACATCTGCAATATTTTATGCCTGCAATAACTCACAGTTACCACACATTAAGAAATCAAAATCCTTTTTTGTAAAATGGATTGAGCGAAGGTACAGGGTAGATGATGAAAGCCGTTACTGAAAGAAAAGTTAACACCTTTTTTTTCCTTAAGCGACCTGGATTTTGTAGATTAATCCTTCGATTTAATAAGAATGGAAAACTGCAGCACTGAAATATGAATCTGGTTTGTCTGCCTCTATCACGCATTGAGATCTATAGTTTTGGTTTTGGAAGAGACTACAGGCGCACGTTTTGGCGGCGATCCTCCTAGTAAAAGGACCGCTACGAAACTAGTGAATAATTTTGCAGAGTGCTATAGTCGCTAGAAAGCCACACTTCCATTCGAACAGAAGAAACCATAGCTGCCGTAACTGCTGCCATACAAATGAACTCCAATGTTGCAACAGGGATATTACCTGCTCAAATGTGTGTCAGTAAACAGACTGCAGACAATAATGCATAATGATTTGAGCTCATTCCTTCAAATGGCTAATGGAGTTAATGCAGCAGATTTGGCAATTCGGTTGTTTACCAGAAAATGCTCGAAAAGATGGAAGACGACGAGAACTTACTTAATTGTCTTTTCATGTCTGATGAGGCTCACTTCAATCTGAACGGCAACATAAACAAAAACAAACAAAATTGTCGTCAATGGATCGGTTTCAGCCCAGATATACTGCATGAAAGAAAACTGCATTCGATTCACGTCGAAGTGCGGTGTGAGGTTTCTTCACGCCATACTGTCGGGCCATACCTTTTAAACGTATACAGCATTACTGTTACTGGAGATAGTTACGCATGCTAAAGAATATCACTCTCCGGAACTTCGTCGAAATAAAATTACTGTCAACACTGAATGTTTTCAGCAGATGATGCAACTGTACACATAGCTGAGCCGGTTATAGTTAAATTTCTAACAGTTTCATTTGAAGAAACTCTGAGTTCAACTGGTTTTCCAGATCGCCTGATCTAACTTTGTCTAGTGAGGTTATTTTAAATGCGGTCGCTGGAGCATCGCGAATAACTTACACCTTGTAGTTGATCCATCATGGGATAAGGCTGTCAAGGCAGGTGCTGATGTGAATAAAAGTCGCAGTCGTCAAACTACTGTTGGCTTGCAACAGATACCTGTAATATAGAGAACCTGAAGTAATAGGTAGGTGAGTTGGTTAATGACTGTGTTTATTAAGAGCTTATGCTCTTTATGGACTTCGTGTCTTCCATTGAATTTCTGGGGAATTGCTTATAGAATGTGTCATTAATTTACATAGGCACCTGCCTTGACGACCGACCAGCTCAACGAAGTGAGTTATTCACCTTAGCTTGCAAGACTCACACAGGTCACAACTTTTGCCATAAGTTTGTAGCTATGTACATGGACAAACCACTTATTCACCTCGAACCTTCTAATCCGCCTGCATGCAATTTCTCTGATTGACGTTCTGTCAATTAACTTAATGAGTTGGTGGGCCGAAGCCCATTAAGAGCACTAGCCCTTAATCAACTCACCAGTCTAACCATCACTACTGGTTCCTTACATTACAGATAACTGCTGCAAGACAACAACACCTTGGGGGTTATTAGTCCCCGAAAACGTCACCAAAGTTATCATGGAAGACTAATTCCCCTTCCTGTGGTTTTAGGTTTAAACAACAGTCAAAACGTCTCAACCATGATCAGCACCGAGATGGTCTGCAAGCAGAACATCCCGAGGGCTTTGCTGATCCCAGTTCTGTCAATTAACTCTTGATTAGTGCTTCAGAAGTCCATCGGGGAACTCCTACTTATTAATGCCCCGGATAGCAAGTGGACTGGCTAAGCTTACACCAAGGCCAAACCTTTTCGTCGGAGGAGGGAATTGCAGACAGGAGGAACTAGAATACCTCAGCATTTTTCAGCAAGCTACAAACGTATGATAAGAAGTTGTGAATTGTGTCGACCACATGGATCTTGTCAGCCACATGTGGGCGCTGATGAACCATGAGATAGTTCATGGCAAGTGCTGGCGCAAATCAATTACACTGCTATCAATTCAAAAGAATACTGAGAAGTAACTTGTTTTTTTCATTTATTCTGTTTTCAATGTTCCATGCACACGACGTTAAGTCTCATATTGCAGCATGGAACTCAGTACATGTACATACAAAAGAAAATATATAGATTTATGTTTATTTGTGCTATCGATTTTTACTTCAGCAGCTAAAGATTTCTACTAGTTCTACACAAAAGACTCAACAGCATTTATCCTCAATATTCCGCCAACAACCTATTGACATTTTCAGGAAAATTAAATGTTTTGATAAAAATTTCATCTTCTCGACGACGCGAACAGACCGATAGCGAAACATCGAAAACAAACACCTAATTCATTTGTTTTTTTCTCTTATAATAGTAATTTTGATGGTTTCTTATTTTATGTTGGCTTTTTCATTGCGCTACAAAAACACACTTCGCTATGGGAATGAAACCATTTCGTTTATCATTTTTACGGTAATATCATGAAAAGTTTCGTTTTGGTTATGAAAGTTAAATCTTTCGAAAATTGTTTTATTCATTTAAATTATTAATCAGTCAACTTTTTTGTTGTATACATATGTACGATATTAACTAATCAGTTGTGAGTTCGAGTCCAACTTTAGTCAAGAAGAAGGATTATTTTTAGACCAAAGAAGAACAGAAAAATAATTGAATACCATTAGCTGCAGGACAACTAGCTGTTTCGTAGTCGCTACACTAGTCATCAGCACCCACTAGGATTCGAACACGGGATCATGTGAACATGATGTATTTTTCTTTAATACGGCCGCTTAACCAACTCAGCCACCGAGCTCTTTAATTATTCTTGTTTTAATCATGTTACGAAAATTTTTTGAATGAAAACGAGAGAATTTCGTTATAGTTTCTAAACAGCGTATTAAATATAATGAAATCATTTCAGTGTATTAATGTAAGACTTTCGTAACAGCTACGAAACAACGTAGTTAGAATAATGGGCATATTTCCTTACATAAATGTAAGAATTATACTGATGAATTCATTTCATTATATAACACTCTTTTCATTAAAAAGATGATATTATTCGTGTTTGCAAACGACAATAATTGTCAAGGAATAACAGTTGAATACTACGAGTACAGCTAAGAGACTACTAATTATTTTGGAGCTGTATTCAATTAAGTTTTCTGTATTCTGTATTTTTTTTATTTATTTTTATTAAAAACAAACACACCCAGTACAAACAGTAACACCCAGTATCTGAGGCAGGAATCGAACCTATGACCTTGAGACTGTTGGTCGAGTACTCTACCAAATCAGCCATCGAGGCACCCAATTCGTTTGATCAACAATAAGAAAAACTTTCTATTTTTTTGTCTTGGACCAGTATTCACGGGATAGCCCCTACATATGCAGTATATTGTACTGGAACTAGGAAAATAGATTATGAGAAGGAAGAAAAGGGGAGTAATGTTTGTGAGCTTAACACACGGAACGGCCAAAACAAACGTTATCACAGCATATAAAGTCTTGAAATTAAATTAGTTAAAACTGATCAGTGCCCAGTGTATATACCTTCGACATTGCTTAGAATAACAAAAATTAGTTCAACACCGCGCACACCGTAAGGTAATAAATACATAGGAGGAACATAAAAAAGAAATTAATAATAACAAATAGAGAAAAAACAAACGCCAATAAAAACATAAAATAATAAATTAAGATGTAATGATCTTCAAAATTTTTTTAAAAAAATTGTTTATTTAATTCAATATTTCGTCTTCCTTCAGAAGACTTCTTCAGGAAAATTTTTGAAATTAAATTAATAAAAAAAACACGTGCACACATGATGCAAAATAAAACTTTACATATTCCGGTGTAATTTCGTTTTTTTTTTTTTAGAAATAAATAATAAACATAAGTATAAGTACAGAAAACACGTATGACAATGAAAAACACGTGTGTACAGAACGCATGACAAAACACTACATCCCTGGCTGAAAGTAGAAACGAAGTCATATCCAGAGAAATAACAACGTGCAACTTTGTTTCATAAACGAACAAATTTCCTTCTATTTACGATAGTTATTTTTTTAATGAAACAATATTCATAAACCACAAAGCAATGTTAAAATCGTACCATTAACATAAAAATTCGTTATATCTACGATAGTTTTACTATCAATGTGATATTAGTAAGTGTATTAATATATAAGTATATATTTCAATACTTCAGACAAAAATATAATGTGGAAGTCGGTAAGCAGTTGCTCAAAATTAGCGATCAGCTGTTGACTATGCTGTTGTCGCTTCTAAGACAATTAAGTAGCTGGCAATTCTTAAGCTATGTACACACGGTTGTCAGATGTTACAATATTGTAAGATCTGGCAACATGCTGACAATGTAGTGACAATGAAAAATTGTCCCCCAGAAGTAAATTGTGTGTTCAGACGATCGTAAGAAAATCTTACAATTTCATTGTCAGACTATGGTCTGACAAATAATTCATCTGATAACAAAAATAGTCAGTTCACACTCCATCTGTTTGTCAACAACCATCTGTTTGGCATTGTCAGGCGCATTAATTTTATACATCTGACAATTAAAACTGAGCTTGCAATACCAGCCAATTATCTGGCAATGCCGACGAAGAGTGTTCTCACGACAACGTTGTAAGTTAAAAATTGGCAGTTCACACGATTGTAATACATTTTCAGAGAATTTTGCTGGCGATCTGACAACCGTGTGTACGTAGCTTTACCAGCGGCATTTGTCGCTTAAGCCCAGTTCAGACTATTATACTGTGTAGTAACACATGTCAAAAATTCAAATAATACCTACAAGTCTGATAGTCTGAATGTAATCCGTCATACGTACGAAAAATAATACGATAAAAATTTGACATCCCATACGACTTTTTTGTTTTTTTGAAACTTTTCAATACGATAATACTTTTTATTTGATCAGGGTTGTGTCTTTTAGCAAACCAGGTAATAATTATGTATAGTTTTATTTGGCGCATCTATTTGCTGAATAAATAAAACAGAGTGGAAAACTTTTACATATTTAGGTGAGTGTTATAATATTTAAAATTTCTGAAATGAGCGAAGACGATATTGTCGAAGGTATGTTATTATAAATAAAATGAAGCAAGTACGCACATGCATATGTACTTATTTAAGTAGGTATATAAATACATATCCATGTGATTGCAGAAAATCTACTTCTGGACATTGCGGCTCTTGGTGAAGAATAACAATTCATAATTATTCTTTGACTGGATCCCAAAAGGCGTGCTCAAATTAATAGAGCTGTTCAACACGAAGGATCCATGATACCACAACAAACAAGCGGATGCAATGTGGGTAAGATCGCTACCAGAGTACCATCGAAAAAGCGATTCACGACTCCAGAAACGTGTGGCACCTTGTTTCGTATAAGATGTTTTATTTTTTGTTCTTTTAGTTAAAATAAATGACCACAACTCATAAAAACATATTTTTTTTGGCTCATCATTTTTCAAATTTGTTAGCTTTATAATTTCATTTGTTCTTTAAAAATATTCATCACTACATTTTTATCACGAAAATTTTTTTCCCCAATTTTCAGGAAGTAAAATCAAACTTAAACACGATAAAATAATTAAAATTTATTGTTTTGTAAAAAAATATGAACAGCTGTTTTCTTTTCTACTCAAATTTGTTGGATTATATCAAATGTGATGGTGTGAATGCAAAATCTAATTTATGAGTCTTAATTAATTGTCTTCTTCGACTTTGAAATGTGTCTAGACTTTTATCCCACAAAATGAAATGAAAGTATTTATACTTGTATAATAGTCTGATCGGGCCTTTAGTAGTCTGCTGTCTTGGAAGAGCTTAATGCATTTTTATAAATAAAACTTCTTGTTTTTAAATATCTTATTTAACATCTCTTTTTGAATCATTTTCATTCATTTGACTTATTGTTATAAATCCCTTAGTTATTGTCGTTATTTTGGCTATTATTAACGTTAATTTAAAATCAAAATTTAATAAAAGATGTAACGCTTAATGCATTTACAAACGACTTTACTAATCTCTCCTTATGCAACCAGCAATCAATTTAAACGTATTAAAATTAGGTAAGTCATAGGTGTGATAAGAATATTTTAATTTCATGCGACACAAAAGCAATGCATCGAACAACGAATTTTTAATCAACTTGTTTTTTTAATGCCCATTTCTTTGTCATTTTCCGCACAAATGTGAACAAGTCTTTTCTCAGCAACGCCCTTTACAACCAGTCACCTGAACAAACGTTTTGATTGCAGTTATGCAACAGCGAACGACGAACCAAATTGTGCTTTTTGAAACACGTGATTATTTTTCAAATCATACCTCAATACAGATAGTTTTGAACGTAAATGTTTGAAAATAAAAGTAAATGTTAAAAAGTGAAAAGTTTTATCACTTAATTCAAAGAGTTTTTGGGGTTTTGTGTGAATGTTTAAATTAATTTAATGTTTATGAATTTTAAACATCAATACGAGTTTGTGTTGGCATTATGCCAAACATGTTTCAGTTTAGTTAATATTTGTCATAAATTACTAAATTAACAGATAACACACTTCATATTTTACAATAGAAAGAGAGAGAGAGAGAGAGAGATAGAGCGGGGGAAACTGTTCTGATCGTTGTTGTCAGAAACGCAGTTTTATCTTCATTTTGCAGATTTTTATTTTATTTATTTATCTATTGCACCAAATTCAGAATTTTTATTAATACGAGTATTTTAATGATATAAACAATTTAATATTCAGTAATATTACGAGGGCAGATTAATATTGAAGCTACCCAAGTAGGAAAAGAACATTTTTTTCAAAAGCCGATTATTTCTCAACAATACCTAAGTAAGACGATATTCCAACTTCCTCATACCACCTGAATAATACGATTTTGGGAACCCCTCAAAACACGCGTTACTTTCGGTCATCACTTCTTCGTTTGAGACGAATCTTTTTCCTGTGAGCCAGCCATTTTTTTCTAGTTCGGAAACAAGAAAAAGTCACTAGGAGCTAAATCTGGACTATAAAGTGGATAATCAACCAATTTGAAGTGTATCTCACGTAATTTTAACATCGTATCTAATGCTGTGTAAACCGGAAGATATAACACTTGTTTCTTCTTTAAATAAGGTAGTTTTTACTTGGCGGCATCAATCAATTTATCCAATAACGCACGATAATACTTTTCTGTAATTGTGGATCCTCTGCAAGATAATTGATGAGCAATATTTCGTGTGCATCCCAAAATACAGTGGCCATAACTTTGCCAGCCGATTTCACTGACTACGTTTTCTTCGGAACACTTCCACCAGCTTCCACTCATTGTTGGGGTTGATTTTTGATTTCAGTGTGTCGAAGTGCACCCACCTTTAACAACAGAATTACACTTTGTCATGTCCAAACACCGCTGTGAAGTGGTCTGTCGAACTCGTTTTCGGTCGACACTGAGCAAATTACCTACTAGCAAATGTTCAGCGAACATGTTGAATACACGTTCATATTATATATTTACCATTTCAACAATCTCACGTAACTTGACTTGGCGATCATTTATAACGACATCGAGGATTTTCTTGATGTTTTCTGAAGAAAATTTCACCTCTTTTGGCCTTCCTGTTGATGGTATTGTTGCAGTGCTTGTTCGACCGCGTTTAAATTCGGCAATCCAATATTTTACCATGTAATATGACTGAGCAGATTCACCGTAATGTTGATCGGGCCTTTCTTTTGTCTCTTTTGCCTTTTTAAAATAATAGTATTTAATTACTGCCAGAATTCTATTTTTTCCATTTTTCAAGAAACATAAAAGTTGCTTACTTCACAAAGGGGATTAGACATGATAATCCTGTTGATTTTTGGCATCGATTAATAACTGTTGATAAAACATGAGTCCACCACTACACATCCGAAACCAAAAATCAATAAAATCAAAGGGTGGAAAATGGTGGAAGTGCTCCGAAGAAGGCGAAAACGGTGAAATCGACTGCCAAGTTTATGGCAACTGTATTTTGGGATGCACACGGAATATTGCTCATCGATTATATTGAAGAAGGATTCACATTCACAGCAGAGAGTTCTCGAGCATTATTGTATTAATTGATTAATATAATAAAAAAAACGACCATATTTAAAGAAGAAAGAAGTGTTCTTTCATCAAGACAATGCACCGGTCCGCACGGTATTAGGTACGATGCAAAAATTGTGTGAAATACATTTCGAATTGCTTAATAATCCATCTTACTGTCCAGATTATCTTTCTAGTGACTTTTTACTATTTCCAAAGTTGAAAAGATGGCTCGCAGGAGAAAAATTCTTCTTCAACTTGTTCATACTCGAGGTAGTCAACTTTGGCACCCTGTACGTCACCATGTGACATAACCAGGTGGCAAAAATTTCATTATTCTTAAAGCCTATTTCTTTTTCTCTGATTCTTTCATACATAGTTTTATGTACGTTTCAAAGATACAGATTTATGACCCTTTTTTTGTGCGTCGTTGAAGTTCAATTATGTCTCAAAGTTATTGAAAGTATGGACCATGTATGCCACCGAAGCCGTGCTGAGCATTTTTGCTTTATTTACAACCAAAATCCTGCGATTTGGTTGGACCACTCTTTTTAAGAGATGGTGGGTGGGCATCAGAGAACAACTTTGAGTGACTGCAAAAAAATCATACTTGCTCAACAACATGAAAACCATTTAACTTAGTTCAAATATGATTTTATATTCAGCCGCACAAATGCGCAGTGGAGTTTTAATCAGTAAACACAATGAGCGACAACTTCGGTATGTGAGTGGAATCATCGTTAAGGTTCGTGCTTGAATATAAATGAATGCGCATATAGTTCAGCATACATTTCATGTGTTTGAATTTTGTTTTGGAAGAAAATTAACAGAAATCAATGCAGTGATGTATTCAACAGTTTTCCTGTATGCTTCTGTTGACACAAAATCAAAGTAAAATACACATACATAGAAACAAAAGGTTTTCATAGAAAAAAACAAATGTGCATATGATTTTATTTTTGAGCATTTGCTAAAAAATATAATGGTATACATATAACAAAAACACTAACATACAAAATATGTATGTTTGTACAACACACAGTCGAAGCAACATCTACCGTTTAGCCGATTTTATTCAGAAATAAAACGAACGGGCAATATCTGCAAGGCGAGTTGATTTTACTCAGCATTGAGTGTTTTGTTGCTAGGTTTTTGTTGCTTACAAATTCAGATTGTTTACAAGGCAAGTTGATTTCACTCCACGATGAACTTTGTTGAATAATTTTTACTGATTACAAATTTAGAATATTTACAAGACGAGTTGATTTTACTCAGCGTTGAACTTTGTTGCCTGATTTTTGTTGATTACAAATTTTAGTGTATGAGTTAATCAACAAAAACATGATTTTTGGTGATCACTGGTGGGCATATCTATCATATATGTGTGTATAGCATAATCGCTTCTTTAACCGAAACTTTCGCCGCTGGGCAGCGAACTACTTTTAAGAATATATATTTTTTTGAATTATGTATTATCTACATACTTACGTGCATATGTATGTATGTACATACTGCATAAATAAATATTAATGACAAGAGTTCAAAGCAACTAAACGCAGAAAAATAAAATATAATTATTTGATAAACGTGACCAAACCTCCCGGTTATGTGGCACTTTATATGAAAAATGTGTTTGTTTGTTGTTTTTAATAGACATTTTCTTCAAATACCTTTTTGAACAACATTCAAGTCACGATAAATGTCACATTTCTAAACCAAACGAAAAGTTAAGAATTATTGTACTTAAAGCTAAACAAAAATTAAATTTAGGACCAAAAAAAATATATATAAGTATGTGAGCGACAAACATAAATTGTCAAAAATAAACAGATATTAAAAAAAAATTAATAAAAAAAATCGATCAAGGTGTTTTTGGAAACAAAAGTGGGAAATAATTGTAACAAAAATAGGGAAAATATCAATCTGTTGGGCAATAAAGTTACAAATATTTATTTTAATTTTTCCTATTTTTATATTGTTTACAGCACACAGATTTACTTCAATAACTAACGATGACATTTCATTATTGACAAATAAAAATATTGTCAAGGTTTAATATATTTTTAAAGAAACCTCATAAGTGGCTTTGTTATGCATAAGCACATGCATATCTATCTAAATATATATGTATGTGCACACAGATTTGTGAAATGATCGGTGAGGGCAACATACATATTTTTGGCAATAACAAACTATTACCTGACTGTGGTAGGTACTTTGGCAAATCTTATATTCGCTTTTAAGAATATTGATATCTGTCTTGTGTGGAACCTACTTGACCATTGAATTGTGTCTGCAAAAGTCAAACAAATAGACACAAAATACTAACAAAAGATTTTTTCTAAAGGTGTGTCGCTGCAAGCAAATGATATAAATCTCTTTTTTTTTGTGGCTATGAGACCAAATCTGAATAAAACATTATTCAGTTGGCCAAATACGCTTTTCATTCTCTACACAGCTTTTACATTTGATTAATACGCGTGCGCATTGATTACCAAAATGCCCAAGCTTCTATTTTATTAAAGTAAGTGCTACAACACCAGTGGTACATTATTTCCCTATCCCGTCGTTTATCTAAGAGTAATACTGATAATTGTAATATCTACGAGCTTATAATAAAAGACGTGTTTGATGTTCGATACTCTAAGCCAGTGGTGCCCAACAGTTCTATATGGAAGAGTAAACACCAATACATTTAAAGAAAAACTACTTTTATTTAATATTTTTGTTGTAAAAAGCAAAACAATTTACAAAAACAAAATTCACACTGATAATCGCTGTCGTCAATGTTTACCAGCAAAACATGCGAAAGTGTTGTTGCTTTGCTCTTGTGTGTGTGCAGTGAATAACGACAAAAACATATATAAGACGAAGTTGTTTGTGTATTTTTCATTGCTAGTGCTGAGCGTAGTATGTGTGTGGTAAAGAGCACACCCCTAAGCGCTTTTACAAAAACAATTGAGCATCAAGCGCATAGGCCTGGGCATGTTTGCTCTAAGCAATACTGCCTTATTTAATAAAAGGCTGCATAGAATGTTCTAAAGAATACATCTCAGTACTATGCAGTAGTCCCAAGCACTGTATTTTAGAACAATCAAAACAATAACATGCATTTGAACTATAAACGGTCATTCGCTTTAGTGCGAAAATTGAAATTACCGTATTGCTGCTGAGGAAATGGGGGGTATTTTCACGTTTCTTGAAGCCGTCTTTGGAAATTTCTAAAAAAAAAAACTCGGAACCGCTTCGCTAACCGAATCGGAACCTTGTTTTCATACGCGTTTTGATCGCAGAACATGTATCTTACTTCCGGGGAAATAGGGAGATTTTGGGGATACATAAAGCCGATTTTGGGAATTCCGAACCGAATCGGAACAGGTTTTTTATATTTGGTGCGCGTTTGTGCCGAGGAACATGCACCTGAACTATTAATGGCCATTCGATTGAGGGTAAAAATGGAAGTTGCCATACTGTTCCCGGGGACGTGGGGAATTTTGGTGAATCCTGAAGCCGATTTTGGAAATTAAAAAAAAAAACAAAAAATTCGGCACGCGTTATGCAGATAACTAACTATCTAGTAATATGGATAATTTAAGAAGTTTAAACAATAGTGAATGAAAAATGTTTGATTTGATATTGAAGTGTGTTATTTAGTTTTCAAACTATATGTATGTTAGCTAATATTATATAATACGTAGATTACAATAAATGTAATAATTACAATACAACAAATACAGATCTAATTCTAATCAACTAACTCAAAATTTAATTCATTTATTTCCTTATTTTTTGAATTTAAATGTCTTTTAATTACTTTCTCATTTTAATTTATGCGAAAAACAGAAAAAAAATTGTGTGTATGTGTACACATGTATTTATATAAATAAAATAAAATTCAGTATTTGGAACAATCAAATCTTTCCAATACGACAATTGCGGGTTGTTGTTATGTTTCCAGTGCTGACTCAGTCAGTAGCAGTTTCCCGATTTGGTATACCGAGTTCATTGTCAAGTGTTTTCTATTCGACCAAATCACTACTGAGGTACGGGACTACCTTCTGGATTTATATTTGTAGCGTTTGTTTTATGCAAGTGTTAGCTGTTGCGCCTAAAGTTTTTATATTGTTGGTGTCTACAATCACCGAGCGAGAATTTTCGAGTCTTTTGTTAGTTTTGCTGATAGCCACTCACGACATCCGATCGTCATAAGCATGCTAACTCCTACCCAAAGAGGAGATCGTTTTCGTGTGTGTCTGTCAGCATAGAATTTTAGTCGTTCTCGTAATACTATTAGTCTTTCTGTGACATACTGAATAACATTTGGTTTAAGCTCAGCTGGGGTTATAGGTAGAGTGGTTCTGGGGTTTCGACTAAATTAATATGTGTGCTGGCGATCTGCAAGGCTGTCTCTATCGGTATTTTTCCAGTGCAGTGTCTTATAATTGCCAGTTCCATCTAAGCATCATTTTTAATCACCTTCTTAAGGACAGTGTATGGTTTTAGCGTCTATAAACGCCGCTTTTTGCGACGCGAAATGCTTTGCATTTGATTTTAAGGTTGTAATTATTAATATACACTAATACTCTTACCTTTCATTAATACTCACTTTTTTCCCTTAGAATAACATTACAATTTCTAATTGCAAAATTCCAAAAGGAGAGCCCCAAGGTAAAGAGAGCTAAGAGTCAAGGCTCACACAGCTCTTCCAACTATGTCGCTCCTGCGTGTGGGGATCACATGATGTCGTGTTTTTCTAATCCAAATTAATTAAAATTTGTTCTTTCTGGCTTCCCCCAGATGCTTAATTAATTTTTTGTATTTAGTATTAAGAATTGATAATAATTTTGTTACAACACTTGTCAGGCATACAAAGAAAACTTTTATTGAATCAGCAAAAATATTAATTTTCATAACAAAATTTTATTGATTGTTATAAGAAAAACTCTTTTTATTTAAAGTTGCTTTCTTATTTAAATTTTACCTAAAAATTGTCTTTTTTTTGTCTTTTCAGAATCTTCATCACTTCAAAGTTGCTATTATTCCCAAATTTTTCCCCACCTGTGTGAACAATAAGAGGTAAGAACAAAATGATTTCTTGCTTTATGGTGTTATATAAATTATTTTTCGTTATTTAATGTTGGCTTAATTTTGTTATATTTTTTTAAAAGAAAAAGTGTGTCACTCGAAGTCAAATAAATTTGACCACGGTTTTTATTCGGTTTATTAGTTTCTGATATTGATACACTGAAAATAATTCCTTCATTAATATAATGAATTTTGACATTAATCTAATGAAAATTTTCATTATTTTTCGGCCAATGATGGCCTTCATTGGACTAATGAATCTTCTTTCATTAAAAATTATTTAATGAATACATTCGTTGGATTAATGAAAACTTCATTAAGTTAATGAAGCATAAATCATAATATTTATGAATACTTTTCATTAAAACAATGAAAAAAATCATTAGGTTAACGTTATTTGTTCATTAGGCTAATGAATGTGTTACATTATTTTTATGAAATATTTTCACTATTTTAATGAATAAATTCGTTGAACCAATAAAAATCTTCACCAATTTGGTGAAAAATTTTCTTCATGAAATAAAATCATTAGTTTAAGGAGGAGTTTCTTTATTCTAATGACCTTTTTTCATTAGAATTGTGCTACTGAAAAGAAACTAAACAATTTTTTTTATATTAAGCATAAAATAATTTTTTATTGTTTTAATTATAATGCAAAATAAAATTAATAATATTAATACATTAAAAAGGAAATCAAAATATTTTAATTCAAAATCAAAACATATTAATTCAACACAAAATAACTGAAAAAATAATATGTAATGTTACATATGTAGACATTTTGGATAATTAAGTATATTTTATTTTTCATAAACTTCATAAACTTTGTCTATTGACTTCAAAATCATTTTAAACAATGAACTGCAGCAAACTCATTTATTTTTTTTAAACGTTTGCTTCTGCTTTTGGAAACTTGTGATGTTTTGCTTTTTGAAGAACAAAAAAAAAGTCCTGTTGCGTGCAAAAACAAAACGTTTGCTTTGGCTATAGAATCTATAGTATAAATACATAATTGTTCACAACGAAGGCTAAGGAAAAAATTAAGTATGACTTTGTTGTTGCATTTGTAACAGATTAAATATTCCTTTAAGCAAAAAACCAAAGAAGAGCCCATCTCTTTGCTTTTGATTTCAACTATGTAGGTACTTAAAATGAGGGTAGTTTATGAATTCTAATGAAAAGTTTAGTTAATATAATGAACATTTTCATAACAACTAAAAAACTATTGATAAAATAATTTTTTACACAGTAAATAATGTACAAAATAATTTCCTTTGTCATTTAGTTAATAGTTATAATATATTTATTATCTCACTTTTAATAAATCTCTAAAATTTTGTACCCAGCCTTCAAAAATTGTTTATAACAAATCCAATGAAATTTTCTAATGAAATTATGAAAACTAATGAATCAATTTTAATGAATATTTTCATTAATGCTGTGAATCTTCATTCATGGAACGTAATTTTTCATTCGGTTAATGAAAATTATCTAATGAATGGGGTTCATTGGAAATATGAAGCAAATATTTTTCAGTGTACCAATCAAAATATTGTAAACACCTTGTTTGCCATGCTTCCTAGCTATTTATATGTCGGCATTTCATAGGAGCTACCCTAATCATCAGTAGACTTTGTACATTCCCCCGGGTGGTTCTGCTTGCAGTTCAACCCGGGAACGTTCTGGCTGTGGTTTAAACCTAAAGAAAGAAGGAAGAGTTAGTGTGCCAAACAACTCCCCGAGGTGCTGTTGTCTTGCAACAGATACCTGTACTGTAAGGAAGTAGTAGCGATGGTTGGATTAGTTAGTTAGTTTAAGGGCTGACGCTGCTAGTGGGTTTCATTGATTGCTGAGGAATTGCATACAGGAGGGATTAGAAGACCCGAATTCCTGAACAAGAAGTTGTCTAAATGGATACATATGACAAGAATTGATACCTGGTAAGCCACATGAGCGCTGGTGAATCGTGAAAAATTCACTCCGTGGAATTGGAGTGCAAACGCAAAGCGTGTGTTTGCCAAAAGGTACCAAGAGGTAAAAAATATTCCAAGTGCCATTTTGTGAATGCAGTCAAACTTGGTTGGATAATTAAAAATAATTCTCAATAAACCTCAAAAATCTTAATTATGAGAAAAAGATCTTCAAACCTTATTTTACTTAAAAATCTTGACAATTATGGTAAAATCTTCCTTCTGGCCGTGAGTGAGTCCAACTTGGCCGTGAACATATCTAAAATATTGAATTAAAAAATATATTCTTTCCTTCTACATTGTTTTCAAGTATGATTGTGTCAAATCTGTTACTTATACTTAAGTTTTAGATTCTTGATTTTTTTAATTTCGTTAAAAATATTGAATGATATTTATTCTTTCAAACTGACAACAGTCGGTTTTTAATTACATACTTGTTTATTCTAGATTTGTTTCCGAAAAACAGTCAGCTGTCTATGAAGTATTTCATAACTCATATATTTTTACCATTTTTTTTTCTTCTTTGTCAAACCATCGTCCACAATTTGTTGTGGTTTTTCATTCTTAAATAATTGCGTTTTTGCTTTGCCAACTTGCCACTTCTGTCTGGTTTTGTTTGTGTTGACTTCAACAGATTTTAGTTTTGTGCTGCAGGTATATTTTGTTACTACGCTGTTGCTCAACTTGATTCTCAAAACCCCCACTACGTTGTTATAAATATGTTTTTCGACTGCATATTTGTTTGACTGTCAGTCTGTGAGATTGTCTTAAAAAAGAAAAACAAAAATTGACTGTATTTTAAAAGCAACGATAATAACATTTAAAGCAACAGAACTTAAAGTTACATAGAAAAGGCGTTTAAGTATGATATTGTCTTAATTTTTGCTGCATGGCAAACAATTTACACCAATTCCTTTTCGCTCATTTGTAGTTTCTTTTTTTTTAACTATTGAACTTAATAACGTGGTCGTTACCGTCA
This sequence comes from Thecocarcelia acutangulata, assembly GCA_914767995.1. NCBI lineage: Eukaryota > Metazoa > Arthropoda > Insecta > Diptera > Tachinidae > Thecocarcelia > Thecocarcelia acutangulata. The sequence continues at coordinate 71,484,952 of OU612095.1, forward strand.
AAAGTTAAGCGGTTATCAGATAACTAAACTCGGCATAACAGATCCGCCTCATGAGAAAGAGTGTCTTACATTGTCATGCCAAGTTTGTCAAACATCGCTACAAACACAAACTCTGAATAGGAAATTCGTTTGTGAATAACTTAAAACCGACAATCGGCAAAAGAGAAACGAATGGTTTTTGACAACTTCAGTCATTGCATTTGGTTTCACTTCTTTCAATTTTGAAAATTGATTACCAATCCCCTTAGCAGTGAGGCAAACTGATGAGGGAGAAGTTCCAAAACCAGTATTTTTCCGTTTTTCCTGTATGCGAATGGTTCTGGTTGATTTTTTCCCTTGATTTTCGCATGCCATGTTATCTTTCTTCGTATATAATGGGTAGTCCATCCATATGGTGGCTTCAGTTTTGAACGATCACTTGAGTATGAAAAAAATTTCCACATGATGGGTGCCGCGTTTGCTCACAATCGACCGTTTGCTCACAATCAAAAATTTTCGAGTGGGCCTGATGATTGTCTTGGCATAAAGGGTATCAAAATAAAAGGAAACAGTGTTACAAACAAGTAATTTTTAATAATTTTCTTAATTTCTTAGCAGATTTTTCTCAGTATTATTGCTGCAATTGTTGTTGCTATTGTACTTGTTGACGTATTCATATTTTCTAGGTAATAACTAGAGATACAACGAGTGCCACTTAATAAATTCCGAATAAAAATACGAATATTAATTTTACATTTTTGTGAAAGAAATTTTCAAAAACTATAAAATAATGTTAATTTATAAATTTCACTTCATTGTTTTTTCTATACAATAAAGTTTTAATATTATTAATTAGAGTAGGGCTTGGGTGAAAGTATTTGAATATGTATAGTTATTTATAAGTTTATATAAGTAAAATATATTATAATTTATATCCAATCGAAAATGGAAAACAAGTCTCCCATGTCCGCAGTGTGGGGTGCGTTTATTCGCTACCACAAATTTTGTCTGACAATTAAAAATACTTATGGCCAACCATACTATTGTTATGTTCAACCATTTCATGTAATATCCAATCATATGGTTGTACAAGGGCGGATTGATATTGAAGCTACCTACCGCTGGATGATGGCACAAACACAAATTTTTTTATCTGTCCAACGTCAGCTGCTAAAATTTCACCCAAATTCATCGATTAGTTTATTTGTTGTAGTCGTTTGAAGTTAGCAACTTTTGTGTCTCTTGCAAAAAGGAAAAAGTGAATTTCGTGCAGTGATTAAACACTAATATTTGAAAAAAACGAAAGAGATGAAAGAAAAGCTCGATCAACATTACGGTGAGTCTGCTGCGTCAAATTACATGGTAAAATATTGGATTGCTGAATTTAAACGCGGCCGAACAAGCCCTGCAACAACACCATCAACAGGAAGGCCAAAAGAGGTGAAATTTTCTTCAGAAAATATGAAGAAAATCCCCGATATCGTTATAAATGATCGCCGAGTCAAGTTACGTGAGATTGCTGAAATGGTAAATATATCATATGAACGTGTGTTCAACATTTTTGAAGAACATTTACATATGAAATAGCTATCGGCAAGATGGGTGCCGCGTTTGCTCAGTATCGACCCAAAACGATTTCGACGGAACACTTCACAGCGGTGTTTGGACATGATAAAGCGTACTCCTGTTGATTTTTAGCGTCGATTAATAACTGTTGATGAAACGTGCACTACTACACACGTGAGACCCAAAATCAATCGAAACAAAGGATGGAATCTGGTGGAAGTGTTCCGAAGGAGGCGAAGACAGTGAAGTCGGCTGGCAAGGTTATGCCCACTGTATTTTGGGCTGCATACGGAATATTGCTTATCGATTATCTTGAAAAAGGATCCAAAATCACAGGAAAGTAATATCAATTAATAGATGCAATCAAGAAAAAATTACCACATATAAAAAAAAGTGCTCTTTCTTCAAGACAAGGCACCGGCATGCAGCATTAAAATTAGGTGAAATATGAATTGGTAGATCATCCACCTTATAGGCCAGATTTAGCACTAGAGATTTTTCTATTTCCAAACTTGAAAAAATGGCTCACAGGAAAAAGATTCATCTCAAACGAAGAAATGATTGCCGAAACTAACGCATATTTTGAGGAGTTCCCAAAATCGTATTATTCAGATGGTACAAAAAAGTTGGAATATCGTCTTACTAAGTGAGCTAAACAGAGACTATGTTGAGAAAAAAAAAAATTTTTTTCCTACTTAGGTATCAATCCGCCTTCGATCACAATACATTTGAAATGTTGATAAGTGATTAGTTATTTTACTGCTACTAGATACTTCAAGCAAATTATTGCCATAATCCCAACCATATGTATGCAACCTATGTTACTATACTCTTCACAAAAATATAAAAGGTATATAAAAGTTCGTGATTCCATTTGTAATTTGAACAATTTTCATTTCCGACTCTATAAAGAATATACATTCTGAATCAGTATTGACAGAAAAGTCGATTAAGCGATGTCCGCCTGCCCGTCGTAGAAAACCCGTTTCTGAGAAAACCATTAGAAACTTTCTTCTCTCACCATTTTATTACTCAATCAATTCATGGATTTGCAATTGAAATTCAGTAAAATCTGTTATGGATAGTGGAGATACATCCAGAATACCAAAAAATAACCCTTTTTTGGGCAATTTTGTATGAAAAGTATTGAAAAAACTCGTTTCTTTTGCTTCAAACTTAATAATATTATTTTGCACGGCGATTGCGAGGCAATAAAAAATTTTTTCCCCAGTATCCAAGATATAGTCTAAACCGATTTTTTCATGCAAACGTCGCGTAAGCGACATACATATATATCCGTCATACTTATATACCCGAGATATAACCTAAACCGGGCTTTTCATGAAACAATTTATTTTGCCTTAAAGCATTTGTGGTAATAAAAGAAGGTTACTAAAATACAGAAAAGGAAAATTTCCGATATCGGTCCATTTATACCCGAGACATAGCCTAAACCGGTTTTTCCAGGAAACGGTTTTGTTTTTGCTTAAAACCGGTTCCATGAAAGATACCTTTTTTGCATGACGATTACAAGGCAAAAGCTTTTTTTCGCCGACATCGGTCCAATATATATATCCGACCTTATATAGTTAAAATTTGTAATATATACTATTATGTCAAAAATATGGTTATATTACAACAAAGCTATTTATGACGTTATTTTGGTTGCGTTATGACTATGTATGTGTTATTGTTGTGGCCTAATGACTATGTATATGTGAAAGAGCAAGGTTGTTCCCAGTTTCCACTATGCAAGTCTTATTGCTAACTATTTAACTTTTGGAGAACGGGGTGAGGTACATTAATATAATGAATATTGACATTAATCTAATGAAAATTTTCATTATTTTTCGGCCAATGATGGCCTTCATTGGACTAATGAATCTTGTTTCATTAAAAATTATGTAATGAATATATTCGTATATACTTCATTAAGTTAATGAAGCATGAATCATAATATTTATGAAGAGTTTACATTAAAACAATGAAAATATTCATTAAGTTAACGACTCAATTTCATTAGTTTTATGAATTTGGTACTTTAACATTAAGTAAAGCTTTAATTCCTTTAATGAGTCTTCTTCATCATTCAAACGTAATTTTTCATTAGGCCAATGAATGTGTTACATTATTTTTATGAAATATTTCACTAGTGTAATGAATACATTTGTTGAGCCAATGGAAATGTTCACTAATTTGGTAAAAAATTTTGGTAAAAAATAAAATCATTAGTTTATTCTAATGATCTTTTTTCATTAGAATTGTGCTACTGAAGAGAAACTAAACAATTTTTTTTTTATATTAAGCATAAAATAATTTTTTTTATTTTTTTAATACACTATTGGAATTTTATTTTATTAAACAATTTTTACATAGTAATTAATGTATAAAATAATTTACCTTATCATTTAGTTAGTAGTTGTAATATATTTATCATCTCACTTTTACTAAATCTCTAAAATTTTGCACTCAACCTTCAAAAATTTTTTATTAAAAATCCAATGAAATTTTCTAATAAAATTATGAATCATAATGAATCAAGTTGAATGATTATTTTCATTAATGCTATGAATCTTCATTGATGGAACGTAATTTTTCATTCCGTTAATGAAAATTATCTAATGAATTGGGTTCATTAGAAATATATATTATATAGTTCATACTTGCATGTACTTGCAATTCGTTTTGCTTTCATATTCGTATGTATACTATTCAACCTAAAATCAGTTCAGTTTAAGCAATAAGACTTGTATAGTGTAAACGGCAAAGAAAGTTCAAAGAAGAAAATGAAAAATTTCAATCTTATCTTCTTGTATAGTGGAAATGGGCACTTGGCTGTTGTACGAGTAATAATATGGTTAGGGATGACAGTAATATGGTAACTTCAATTAGCATTACGGTTACTCACTATTATAATTTTGTTTTGTTTTTTTTTAGCTTTTATTTATTTATTGAATCTTCACAATGTGAACTAACAATAAGTATTCAAATCTTAATACTAAATACAATATAGTATAGTTATTTATAACCAAATTTTAGTGAATCATATGAATAATGTTCTAAATAACAATATATTATTTTCCGTAACAATGATATAATTCAACAATAATATGTTGCTCGAAATCGAGTGCAAATGTTTGCAATTGCCTAAAAGGACAAACTTAAATGTACAAGATTGTGAATAGGGCTAGTGTAAAATCAGTAGCATAGTTAACGCAATTGAGCTCATCAAGAATTGGAGAGAAATTTGCATTAGTTATGTTAATAAGTTAACTATAAATAGAAATTAGATTTATAAATTTATTGAATTTTTGATGAACTTTTATAATTTTTTTAAATTAAATTTTTGGTTTGTACATTTGTACAACGGGTATAGGTTATAACCCGTTGTACAAATGTACAAACCAGAAATTAGATTTATATATACATATACCAGCTTCATTTAGTTCAGTTTTATGCAAGGCCCCACAAAAATCTTCAAAGTTCTTTTGGCATATTAATATTTTATACTTATATTTTATATGTTAATAGTATTAAGTAAAAGTAAATATATTTTACCCTTAGTAGTGTATTATTTGCGATATGAACCAACTGCGATCTCGTGCCATAATGCTATGTATAAAAAATAAATCTTGTTACTATAAATATAATAAATATGTAGCCCACATTGTGAATGGCCTGGAAGAAACTTTAAAATATTAGAAAACAAAATGTTTAATAACTTATAACCTTTTAGAGAAACTCTTGAATGTATTCCACATCTGGTAACGATATTATTTATTATTTGTTTAAAAAACAAGCTCTGACAAACAAAACTGTATAATAAAAATTAGCATAAATTTACATACTCGAATACGAATACGAATAATAGCATATTAATCGCTACATCCCTAGCAACAATGTGTGTTAACTTCTTTATTTGTTGACTTGATTTTTCAATTGTTTCACTTCTAAAATTGTGTGTGCAATATTTGTTGTTGCATTTATTGCAGTATTATGTGTTTGTTGTTTTTATTGTTATTATTGCTATTGTTATTGTTGTCATGTAGTTGCAAGTTGCTTTAGGCCTGCTTTAAATTTATGACATTCATTGAGTATTTCTCTATTGTCTACAGCAAAAGTTGTGCAGCCAAAATACCCAAAACAATATTGTGAACACATCACAAATGTTTTTTTGTCGCCGCCTCTAACGAACGTTGTCGTTGCCGTTGCCGTCGGATTTGTTGATGTTTTGTTTTTCATAGATTTTGAAAAAAGGTTCACTGATTTGTTTTTCTTTTGCTTAATTTACAATTTTAGTTTTGACTTTTCATTTTTTTTTTCTAGCATGAATAAAATTGTCTCAAATATTTTACTTGCAGAAGCGTTTGTTAAAGTACAAGTGTTTCTTGTTTTCTAAACCATGAACCAAATTTGCTGAGAATAAAATTTAAAACATACAGGGTGTTTACATTAGAGTTACTCAACCTTAATTCACAATAGAGCAAAGAAATATGTTTTTATTAACAACGTAATGAAATTTAGTGGATGCAGTACTAAGACATTATGTTCAATTGTGTCCTGTAGACTTGTAAGTAAAAATTATGCTGGTGTTTTAGAGAAATGAGCGCCAGTTCGTTAAGTATCGGGTGGTTACATTTTAAAGGCCGATATTGGATATGAACACCTCACCTAAACCTCAACTTGTTTTCTGCATTTCATTTAACATTTCTCAATTTCAGACGAATTCAATTTGAACCGTGGAAAAATATGCAACCCAGCAACGCGTTAAATAAGGTATTCAGGTATTCTATGAATGAAAATGTGATTTTTTGGGTCAATGTAGTTGTCCGAATGTGCGTAGAATCGAAAAACCGGAGCAAAAATTTAAGCTAACCGGGTCTGTAGAATATATGAAAACACCAGTACAATTTTCTATGACGCTGAAGCATAATTGAGGTTCTACCCCGTTAATGTGCCGAATTATCTCATTCTTTAGCTCGTGAATTGTAGCTGGTTTATCAACGTACAAAGTTTCTTTCAAATAAGCCTAAAGAAAGAAATCCAACGGTGTCAAATCACATGATCTTGGCGGCCAATTGGCATTGCCACCACGTATGGTAACACGGCCATTGAATTTGCCGCGCAAAGGCGCCATTGCTTCGTTTAATGGGTGACAAGTAGCACCGTCCTACTAAACCACATATCGTCCACATCCATAACTTCCAATTCGGGCCATAAAAAATTCATTATCATCTCACGATAGCGAACACCATTCACAGCAACTGACTGACTGGCCTCGTTTGGGAAAAAAGTACGGCTCGATGATGAATCCCAACCCATAAACCGCCGCACCAAACAGTCACTCTTTGTGGATGCATTGGTTTTTCGACTATCACTCTTGGATTATCATTCGGCCAAATGCGTCAGTTCTGCTTATTGATGAATCTACTGCGGTGAAAATGTGCCTCGTCACTGAAGATCATTTTCTTCGAAAATTGATCATCCAATGTTGTAATTTTTTGCCACCATTGACGACGCTTGGAATGATCAAGAGGCTTTAGTTCTTGAATCAATTGCAAATTGTAAGCGTGTTAATGCAAGTCTTTATGAACAATGTCCATGAACGACGAGCTTGAGTGGAGCAATTGTTGATGGCTCTTCAGCCACACTATCGCGAACAACAGCAATATTTTCTGCATAACCCACTGTACGAGCATGCACTAGTGTTTTCACATCTCCTACAGACCCAGTTTGTTCGAATTCTAGCACGATTTTTCCGATTGTACGCACATTTAGACGATTGAATTGACCGAAAAAATCACGAACTGCATGATATGCATTTTTATTTGCACGCCCATTTTCATAATAAGCCTGAATAGCTTTAACGTGTTGCTCATTTGTGTATCTTTCCACAGTTCAAATTGAATTAGTCTGAAATTGAGAAATGTCGAATGAAATGCCCTTAAAATTTAACCACCCGCTATTTATTGGAATTGTAACACCAACTGACAAAACTGCCCTCTTCTGTAATATACCTCGCAATTCAAAATAATTTTTTAAATAATTGTTTCCTTGTAGAAGTTAAAATCTAGTTAAAATAAATGCGTAATATTTAAAAATGAATAAATTATATAAATATTTATTAAATCACCAGTACACTTTGTAAACTGAGATTTTAAACAGACTGCTATTACGTTTTAAAAGAAAACAAAAAAGGAAAAAAGAAATCCAAATCAATTTAGTGCCACAACTCTTTTTTTTTTCTTTAATTTTTCTTATATTGTTCATCTTTTACTTGCAACACTTCTGATGTGCATCGAAATAACAAGTTGTTTTGGTATCTGGTCAATGTTTCTTTTTTTTTTTATAAACTTATCTGTTGTCTGTTTCACTTTTGGGGACGTCAAGAGAGTCTGCGAGGTATCTTCCAAAGAGGTGACTGTTGCATCTGTTGTTTAAAATTGATTTTTTCTTTTCTTGCTGCTGCTGCTATTTATTCGTTTTATTGATGTTTCTTTACAACCGTTTGACTATCAATTTAGAAGCGCACGGCATAAGATCATCGTTAAATAATTGTTATTTTATTATTTAATCATCATCAATGGTTACATGACCATTCATTTGTTTGATAATAAATTTAAAGCAAAAGAAATAAATAAAAAATTAACAATTTATGGTTTCAAATTAATTGAATTAAAGATAGCAAAGTTTATGATGTCAATAAAAATTAGTATTGTGGTAAAGTATATACATAGATGCTCAAATCAAAGTAGATCTTGAAAAGAAATAAAACTTTCAGTAGCAAACTATTGTATCGGATTTCATTTGTCAAGAATAATAAATTTTGCCAAATACATGATCTAAGTATATTGATCGTTTTAGATAATAAAAAATAACAGATGAGAGTGTTTAGTTTCATAAAAAAGAAGCCAACATTAAACCGGTTTGATGAAACGTTGATCTGAAATCAAGGTAAAATTCATAAAAACGTAAAATTTTATATAGAATCGAAAGTTTACAAAGGCCACTAATTTTGTGAAGCGTTATTACCCTTCCCCGCTACTAGATCTAGACACAAAATGATTAGCAGTTCAGGTTTTATTCTATTCAGTTAATCTCGTGAGTGTAAATACATAAAGGGTGTTTTTTATAGAGGTATAGTACTTTGATAAACAGACTAGTCGAATGATAATCTTTTGGCTTTATAATTTTAGACAACCTCAGAGCCGCCATTGTACAATCCTTTCGGGCTTATTATCGTAAGCTAACGATTTCGCATTTCCCGTTAAACGCACTAATAGCCAATTCACGTGCCCGAAACATGAAAGTATGCGGCTACCAAACGTTTCTTCAGTAACTCAATTAGGGCACTGTGTGAAATATTGCGCCGGCTTGTTCAAAACGCAGCTCCACCACATTTTTTCATCTAATATTAAAATAATTCAAAGGCGACAAAACCAAATTCTTTGAGCGATTACTGCAGCTCCACGTAAAAAATTCACGATTTCATAAGGATCTGTGTGTTTCACTAGTAAAAGATGAATTTTCAAAGTACGTGACAACGTATATCAATAAGCTCGAACTTCACACAAGTCCCCTTGCACGTTACATATTTAATTTTGGCGGCCACACGCGGTTGAGAAGAAAGAATACCCTTCCGATACCATCAGTACGTTAAATAGGTGATTTTACCGATATTGTTCGCGCACAATAAAACGTTTTTGTTTAGCGTTGGTTGGACTTAAATAATTTTTTATGATTTGAATACTTATTGTTTGTTCATATTTCGAAGATTCAATAATTAAATGAATGAAAAAAAAAGCACATCATGGCTGTTCAATTGATTGACGGAATAGTCAGTGGTAATGGTTCTATAAAGGACACCAAACTCCATTCTCAACTCAATTCCCAATTTTTAAACATTCCAATGCCTGTGAGTAATATCAGCTATCATAACTATCACATACGGCTAAAAATATCATCGAGTTTCAGTTTAATAATGTCGTTACAGCTGAACAGGTATACAAGTAATTTCAACGTATTAATTCTAACTCGTTTGGTTACGATGACATACAGCCTAAATTTATAAAACTTATTTTGAAGTACATTATTTTTTATATTACTCATTTATTTAACTCTATGATTACAACTTCATTATTTCCTTCAATGTGGAAGCACGCTAAAATTATACCTATACCAAAAGCTGAGAAAACTTACAGGTCTATAGTTATATTTCCATATTTATCTAAGGCAGTGGTGCCCACAAGTTCTACATGGAAGAGTAAACACCAATACCATTAAGAAAAAACTATTTTTCTTTTCTGTTCTTCTTTGGTCTTATTGTTTCACAGCAATTATTGTTATAATTAAAAATAATCCTTCTTCTTGACTGAAGTTGGACTCGAACTCACAACTAGTTAATCTCGTACATATGTATATAACTAAAAAAAAGTTCACTCATTAATGATTTACAAAAAACTATTTTTATTTAATATTTTTTGTTGTAAAAAGCAAAACATTTACAAAAACAAAGTTCACACTGATGATCGCTGTCGTCAATGTTTACCAACATGCATGCGAAAGTGTTGTTGCTTTGCTTTTGTGTGTGTGTGTGTGCGGTGAAGAACGAAAAAAAAATATAAGAACGAAGTTGTTTGTGTATTTTTCATTGCTAATGCTGAGCGCAGTATTTGTGTATTTAAGAGAACAGCCCTATAGTTAAGCGCATTTACAAAAACAATTGAGTATCTAGCGCATAGGGCTGGGCACACTTGGTCTAAGGCCTTTGAACGCTTGATCTGCACGCAGATGATTCAGCATTTAAACAAAAATTCTATGCTAACTAGTAGACAGTCGGCGTTTAGGCCTAAACACATTTGTATAATAACCTTAATTGGTGTCGCTGAGAAATTGAGATCTAAGGTAGATCAAAATATGGTACCTTTCCTGATTCTACTCGATCACTCCATCATCACCATATCCGGAGGGCGGATTGATATTGCAGCTACCTAGCGCTAGATGGTAGCACAAACACATTTTTTTTAATTGCAAGCTCTCAAACGTTAGATATTAAAATTTCACCAAAATTCATCGATTAGTTTATTTGTTTGAAGTAAGCAACTTTTGTGTTTCTTGAAAAATGGAAAAAAGGGAATTTCGTGCAGTGATTGAACACTATTGTTTGAAAGCGAAAACGGGGAAAGAGGCTAAGTTGGTTAACAGGCCGTATTAAAAATTCATCATGTTCACATGATCCCAAGTTTGAGTCCCAGCGGGTGCTGAAGACTAGTGTAGCGACTACGAAACAGCTAGTTGTCTCCCAGCTATGGTATTCAATTATTTTTTTCTGTTCTTCTTTGGTCTTATTGTTTCGCAGCAGTTATTGTTATAATTAAGAATAATCCTTCCTCTTGACTGAAGTTGGACTCGTACTCACAACTACTTATTAATATTGTACTAATATTTTAGTTTTGGGTGTTACACAAGCTGCTGTCATATATATAAAAAAAACTACGCACAAACTTACACTATATGGAACCATATTATGAAATTGATAGACGGTAACAATAGATTTACAGAAATGCAAACGAAAACATATTTATGGGGAAGTAAACTATCTTGTAAAATTTGAATTCTTGATCCTATTTGCTTTTTTAATTTAATATTTGCAATAAAATTTCTGCCGTTCAAGGTCCTTTTTGTTTTTTAAAAAAATCTTTAATATATTTTTAAATATTTCGTCTTCTTTTGGAAGACTTCTTCAGGAAAAAACAAAATTTCCTGCAGAAGTCTTCCAAAGGCAGACGAAATATTGAAAAATTTACTAAAAATTTTTTAAAAAACAAAAAGGACCTTGAACGGAAGAAATTTTATTGCAAATATGGAAGTAAACTATAACTAAATCGGTAATAGTCTATTTTTGATAATATTGTTCAATGTTATTACAAATATACTAATGTTGCTGTAACCATGCGCGCAGGACTGCCAGAAAAATTTTTTATAAGAAACCGTCAATATCCCGATAATTTTTGAAAATATCGTCATTTGGATTTTGAAATATCGTAAAAAAATCGGACTTATGAAACTACCAAATTTTTAGTATATTTTAAGTTTTTATTTTAAAATTTAACAGATTTTCCACGCAAGCTTATGGTCTCAAATTTGTACATTCGCAAAAATTATATAAATATATTAAAGAATTTAGTTCTTAATTAATTACACTTATATACATACGTAATTATAGTGTGATATTAAAAAATCAAATACTTTTTTAATTTTCATAAAATTTTTGGAATAAATTTCTAAATTAAATAATTCCTATAAGTTGGATTTAATTGCAACATCAAAAAAGTTTGAAGGCCTTAATTTCAATTAGTCTATATAATAAAGAATGCCTTCAAGTGTTTCATTCTTTAAAGAGTTTCATATTTTTGTGTTTTGTTCAACTAACTTGGCTGAATATTATGTCTTTGTTGTGTTCTTCTGCAGCGTGTCACTATATTTTGGAATAAATTTAATTATACTGAAAAATCTCATATTTCAATTCATATTTTTTTTTGTTTTGCAAAAACTGTCAAAATTTGTTTCGTAGTTTATAAAAATTGCTCCAAAATCTAATAAATTTAATTCTCGATACTCCGAATAAGATCTTCATTTTAATATTTATTGATAAAATGAGGAAATTTATAATTGAGAATTGCTGTTTTCATTGACAATATTATCAGGATTTTTTGTTTTATGCAAAATCAAATATCTTCGAATTTTTAAATTTATCTTCGAATTTTTAAAGTTACATTATTAAGCTTATTACATTTTTACATAGGTCTTGATATCACTGTATACATATATTTTTTTTTTTTTTTTTATTATCTTGGACCAGTAGTCAGGGAATGACCCCTATATGTAGAGTGTCAGGATGAATCAGATCACCCTGTATTCCTCTCTTCGTTTATGCCTTTTCTATCTTTCTTAAGTATACTTATTTTGTATTACCATTAAACTAATAAAATTTAGTTCTCATCTGACTATTGGCTTGTGTTATACATTACATGGTGTCAGAAGTGGGATTTTCAATCAGATCTATGTCGTATACAAAATTTTTGACTTTTCCAAGCCCGGAAAAAATATTGGAGCTAAACCTTACTTCATTTACCCTCACAATGAGTCCAAAACGCTCACAGTCTCTTTTACCTAGAATTGGTTCTAAATTTTGGAAGTCTTCCACAACTAAGAATTTGGTTTTCAATTGCTGTTCAATTGGATAAAAAGAACCCCAAAAATGCAAGTAGCCACATTTATGTCATCGATCGGTGCCGACGAAGAAAATATTTTCAATTCGTTCTCATTAACAGCTGAGGAACAAAAAAGTGTTAACATAATACAAAAGAAATTTGAAGAATATTTTGTTCCAAAAATCCGCATTACATTCGAAAGGTATTCCTTCAATACACTTTGTCAGAACGAAGGCCAATCTTTTGAAGAATTTTTCATTAAAATAAAAAACCAAGCAAAAAAATGTAACTTTGGAGACATTAAAGATTCCCTTCTAAGAGATAAAATTGTAGTTGGTATTGAGAGCGATGCAGTCAGGGAAAAATTACTCTCACAAGAGGATATCGATTTAGAAAAAGCAATAAAAATTTGCAAAGCCAGTGAAATGGCAACAGAACAATTAAAAGAGCTGCACAAGAAAGAAGAGGTTAAAATAGAAGCGATAAAAAAATATGCCAAATCAAAAGCTTACAAAAATGATTATGAGAGAAATACTTCTACATACAATTGCAGACGTTGTGGACCAAGTCATGAGAGTCGCAATTGCCCAGCATTCAATATCCAATGTAGAAACTGTAAACAGAGATGGTCATCAAAAAGTTATTTGATTCGGGTTTAAAGTTAAACAAAGAGAAGCGCATATTTAATGTATACAAAGTTAAATTTCTAGGCCACATTTTAACTTCAGAGGGAATTTTAGGTGACCCAGAGAAAATTGCAGCCATCAATCAACTTAAGAAACCTGAAAATCGCACTCAGCTTCAAAGGGTCTTAGGGATGGCTACATATTGTGCAAATTTATTCACAACTTATCAGAAATCACCGCTCCTCTACGGCAGCTCCTAAAAAAAGACGTCCTATGGAAATGGATGCCTTAGCATGACTCTTCGTTTAAAAAATTAAAACAAGCATTCAGTTCAACACCATTGCTTCGATTTTACGATCCAAACATAGACGTTAAGCTCCAAGTGGATGCCAGCAAATCAAGTTTAGGAGCAGCCCTCTTACAGAACGATCAGCCGGTAGCATACGCTTCGAGAGCATTGCCTAAATCTCAGCAGAACTATGCTCAAATTGAAAAAGAGGCTACAGCAATCCGTTTCGCTTGCGAAAAATTTCACGAGTGCATTTATGGCAAAAAGTTAATAATAGAAACCGACCACAAGCCATTAGAAACAACTTTCAAAAACCTTTTCACTCAGCTTCCCCGAGACTACAAACTATTTTACTGCATGTTATTCCCTATTCTACAAAAGTAATATACAAAAAGGGAACACAAATAAAACTAGCCGACATACTAAGCAGAGAGTGTGAAAATGAACAAATTCATTGTGAAGAAGAGAACATTGAAGTACACTCGATCTCTAAAGTTTCGGCAGCCTCAGAGAACAAAATAATAATTGAAACCAAGAACGACTCAACACTTAGAGCGCTTAAAGAATTTGTGCTCAATGGGTGGCCACCAACAATAACCGGGTTGCCAAAAGAATTAAGACAATACTGGAATTTTCGCGAAGATATCACTTTCAACAAAGGTATGTTATATAAATCCACAAAAATAATTATTCCAAAATCCCTTCAAAAATAAATCATTGAACGAATTCATTATGGCCATCAAGGTGTTCAACGAAATTTAAACAGAATCAGATCAATAGTATTTTGGATGGGAATGCACCATGACATAAAATATTTTATAGAAACATGCCCAACTTGCCAATCGTACCAACCTTCAAAAGTAAAAGAGCCATTGATAATTAAGCCCATACCTTCGTTACCTTGGGAAATCGTTGCAATAGACTTGTTTACATGTAGAAACAATAATTACTTGCTAATAGTTGACAGTTACTCAGGATTCTTAGATTTTGTGGTGCTGTGCCAATCGACTTCATATGAGGTTATAAAGCAATTAAAAATATGGTGCGCGACGCATAAAATTCCAGTTATACTTGAATCAGATAACGGACCCCAGTTTTCTTCGAAAGAGTTTGCAGATTTTATTAAAAACTGGGGAATACATCACCAAACATCAAGCCCGTATTACCCTATGTCGAATGGACTCGTAGAAAGGTATGTCCAAACAGCAAAATCATTATATATATCTCGCACTGCTAAACTACAGAAATACACCAAGAAACGAAGATTTGCAATCACCTAATCAAAGATTGATGACCAGAGTCACAAGAAGCATAATACCTACATCAGAAGAAGTTCTTAAGCCCAAAGTTATAAAAAACGTACAACAAAACACAATCAAAGACCGTCACAAAAACAAAACGTACTATGTCAAACACACAAAACCATCACATAATTTTCAAATTGAAGATCGCGTGCGAATACAGAAAGGTCATCGACACTGGGAAACTGGAACAATTGAAGGAATCTATAAAAATTTACCTCGTTCATTATTAATACGTACAGATGATGGAAAATTAATAAGAAGAAATTCCATTCATGTTCAAAAAACAAAAGCCACAATACCATAACCAAGGCAGTCGTATCTGATATACCCAGCACATCAAACATCTCTCAGGAAAACGATTTAAGCAGCAAATCCACAATATTGCCAAATACAACAGTTGTGTCAGCTATACCTGATGCCAGAGTTTCACGATATGGCCGAATAATTAAACAACCTGAAAAATTTGCTTCTTAAAATATATCTATTCTACGCATATTTCCTTATATATTAATGTTTATAAACGGGGGGACTTGAACCTATCAAGAACAACGCGCAAAGAGCAAACCACAGTGTTGGAATAAAATTAGTTAAAACTGATCAGTGACCACTGTATATACATTGCTCAGACTATCAAAAATTAGTCCACACCTCCTATACTGCAAGGTAGCGAATGACTTTGAAATTAATAATGAAGATATAAAAAAACACGGACGGAAAATACACGTTTTCATAGGATGGAAGACAAAATACTACTTATTCCGGCCCAAAACAAAATTAATAATGAACATATGCCAAAAATACAGAAGACAGTGAAACCAAGTGTGTATAGAGTGGATGAAGACAAAACACTACTTATTTTTTGGTTCGTACATTTGTACAGCGGGTTATAGTTCAGGTTTTTTCTTTCTTAAGTTTTTGACTGCTTTTTGACTACTTTGACTACTTATTTTTGTTGCAAATTACTTTTGTCATAAGCAGATTTGTTTTGCACAAACAAAATGCTTATTTTTTACATTCTTGTCGAATTGCATTTATTTATAGAGATATACTTTCTGTCTCACCTACAAAAAATCTTAATTTTTAGGACAAAAATCGTCGAATCGCCATTTTGTTAAATTTGAGGGCATAAATCGTCAAAATGACGATTTATCGCCAAATCTGGCAGCTATGCATACGAGTATTTTAAACTGTATCTTCTTTACGTGTACTTTCGCGTTTCGATGAAAGGAATTAACGCCCTACATCATGTAATCTACCATCATTTTTCAATGTTTTAAATAATTTACTTCAACACAAAATGTAAGTTATTATGTTATAACCAAATTTAAATACATAATTTTAAATAAAACCCATGAAGAAGTTGACAAAAAATCTCTGAAACGTCAGGTACACTGAAAAAATTTTGTTCAGAAATTCTCTGATTTTTGACATTACTTTTATGAATTTGTTCATTAGTTTTCAACGATTGTAACTTTTCATAGAAATAATGAAACAAATTTCATTAGATTATTTTAATGAAAACCTTCATAAAAGTAATGAAACATTTTAATAAGACACATGACTTATTTTCATTAAAACTATGAAAGACAAATCATATGATTAGTGAAATAATTTCTCTAGATCAAAGAATCAATAGAAATAGTTACATTTGTTTAATGAAATAATATCATAACACATATTAATAAAATATGTTCACAAATGTACGTAATAAGATCATATTTCATTTATATTTCATTTATTCATTGATACTTTATTTCATTACACAAACAATACTATTTCTTGTAAATTATTAATGAGTGAACTTTTTTAGTTATATACATATGTACGAGATTAACTAGTTGTGAGTTCGAGTCCAACTTCAGTCAAGAAGAAGGATTATTTTTTAATTATAACAATAATTGCTAAATACTATTTCTTGCTTTTGTGAAATTGTACCTAATTGTGATAAAAGAAAATGTTGACCGAGTATTCACCAAATAAAACAGATTTTATTAATTCAAATGACTTCAATACACTGGTATTTAAATTTTTTTTAACTATTATTATGCTGATTTGAGTACATACACATATGTACATACATACCCAAGTTAATTAATAAAAAAAAACTTGACATTTTTTAAACTGTAGCTTAAGATTAATAAATGCCCATTAATATATCTTACCAAAATTCAAAGAATTAAAAAAAAATAAATTTTGTTGTAGTCATAAATCCAATGATTTTTTTTAATGAAACTTTGAAACTTAATGAAACCATTCTGATTGAACTATTTCATAATATATATGAAGTTTCATGCATATTGGATTAATGAAAAATATTTAATGAAACAGTTTTATTAAACATATGACGCATAATTCTTTCAGTGTACAATAATAGTTAAAACCTTGTTTTAATTATAAAAGATATTAGACCTTATTTATTTTTGCGGGACTATTTGAAATCTCACATCAACGTCAACAAACCCGCGACCATCTCTGCATTAAGGGAAGAGATTTAATGCTGCAATAATAAAATTCAGCCACATTTATGCAAAATGATCATTGAAAATTTCTGCAAACTAGTGCGTAAACTGTGGAAGCCATTTGCTCGATGTGTTATTTATTCCCTATTACTGAAAAAATACTAAAATTAGTTTTCTATATAATTCAATTTTTACATTTATCTTGGACCACCCATTTGATTTTCTTTCATTGGCTTTGCTTTTCCAACGTTTTAGCCATCAATAAATGACGAAACTGTAACAATGTTTATCATTTGTTTTGACTGTTTAATTAAAATACTGCCTGCATTAAAACAGATAATCGATTAATGTAAAAGTTAATGGATGTAGTAATCACAATGATTAATATGCTTGACTTGAATGCAAACAAGATAGACTTTTTGGAAAATAAAAGAAAATAATAGTAATTTCGTTACTTCAATAACATATTTGAAATAACTTTTTAGAAAATTAATATGAATTTTTGGAAACAATTATGAGAAATGTTATAAAAATGTTTCTTTAACATCAGCAATAGCCCAAAGTAGAGTCTAGTCAACATTTCAATTTAAAACGGAGATTCAGATAAAAATAAATTATATAATAATATAAACAACAACTCGAAATAAAAGTAAAATTTAATCCCAGAAAAACATGCGTACGAGTATGCTGCTTAAATCTTTTGTTTTCATCTTTATTAACTTAACTTTAATTAAGTGATTTTACTTAAGCACTTTAACAAAACGTTAAACTCTTTCACTTTTTCTTCTTTAAGCCACTGAAATTCTGGACTTTCAAAGCTGCATTTTGTTTTATATTATAACTGTCGGTTACTTTTTGTTGCTGCAATTTCAATTGTAAGAAAGCAAGAAATTAATTAATTAAGACAACTTCAACAATTTTTTAAAGGTTTTTGTAAGTTTTATTATTAAACATCAAGTAAATGGAAAAAGGAGCTTTCTTAATTATTATTAATGTGTTTTTTTTTTGTAAATTGCGGTGATGGCCAAGTACAACAACGAGTCTGTGATAATTTTCTCACGCTTTTCAAATTCTAGTTTTTTTTTTCATTTTTTGTTTATTTAAAATTGTTCTCTTTTTGTTTTTGATGTTGTTGTTATTTGTTAACTAAAGTATAATAACTTGTTGCTGTTTTAAAATAATTGCATATTTGTGTCTGTTTTTATTGCAGTTACAGTTGTTGTCTACCCTGAAGTCTGGGAGGTTAAATTTAATCTCAATACTAGACTTTGTCTACAAATAAGGTGGAGCCAGTGGATTTGTAAGCAATAATCACATGTTACGAAATTATATCGCCTTATATTACATTTAAAATTTAAATTATTTCTAAACTAAATAGATTAGTTTTTTTATGGTTTAACAATTATGGAGTTAAGGCACACAAATAGGGGTGTAATATTCTTTTGTTTTGAGTTTTATTTTCATTTATTCTTTCCTTGTAAAGAAGTAAAATAGATGGTTTTTGATGATTGGGATTACTTTGAGAAGCTGAAAAAGTTTACTAATTCAGTCTATTACACAATTCTTTTACTACGAGAAGCATTTTACTTCATATTTTTCTTAAATCGTTGATGTTTCTCCCCTCTAATTGGAACTAATATCATTTTCAATGATTTTCAAGCCTTAAGCAACGAACAGGGTAAGTTACACAGTGATGCAAATCTGAACTTTCCGATTGCGAATGAAAATTTGCACTTTCCATAAAAAACCTTCGTACACATTTAAAGTTTGGTACACTGTCTAACAAGCAAAGATCAGTGAAAGTTTGATCAAATAATGTCCTTGGTTTACACCATAAGATAACACTCAGCTTTCTGAGCCATAGGAGGCAAAAAGTTCCCCGTTAGTTGTCTAGAAAGCCTCATGATTTATGTTGTATGTGTCTTCCGAAACCCGTAACAAGGGTTGAAATTGGCAGAACGGGGATCAGCAAAGCCCTCGAGAAGTTCTGCTAGTAGACCATTTCGGGGCTGATTATGGTTGAGGTTCCTACCCAGGTTGAAACGTTGTGACTGTGGCTTAAAGCTAAAACTGCAGGCAGGGGTAAATGTTTCCCTGACAACTATGGTGCATGCCGGTTTTTGGGGGCTAATTACCCCTCCAGGTGCTCTTGTCTTGCAACAAATACCAGGAGGGATACTCTCTATTGCAATGCGAAAGTATAGTTTGAAAATTAAGCAACACTGGTACCACAAAATAAACAATAGCGAAGAATGACAAAATGAAATGTGCGAAAAAGAAAATTAAATGCGAAAAAAAAAATACGAAAACCAAATGCACGGTACCTATACTTCGAAAGAAAGTAACCGCCCTGTGATGTAGCGAACACACACACACATAACTTTTTCCTACCAACTCATTAAGCCTTGTCTTCTATTGACTGCTAGGAAATTGCATACAGAAGGGGTTAGGAGGCCGAAAATCTTAAGCAAGGGACTGTCTATGTGACTACAAATTTATGGCAAACAATTTCAACCTGTGTGAGCCTTGCAAGCTACACCAGGGCACTCGTGAATCATTAATAATTGATCCCGTGTAGTTGGTCCACCATCAGATTAGGCCTGCTGGGGTAACTCAATTTCATAATCTGTCTTTTGCGTCGAGAAATTAATGTTTACCTAAACTGACGCTAGATGGCGCTGTCATAAAAATGGTACTATTTCATGTATATTATTTTAATAGCAATAACATGGTTGAGGTAAAAATAGATTTATCATGGAGCAAAAACTTTAGATAATTTTTCTCAATAAATTTTTTTTTTAAACCCTGACTTCTTGTATGAAGATGGTATATAGCTAATGATCTGAAACAGCTTGAAGATCAGCAAAAATAGTCCAATCCACACATAAAAAAAATTTTTTCGTTTTCAATAACAAAATACGCTGCAGTTCAATAAAAATAATTATTGGTCGAAAACGACATTTTGTCTAAACAACAATAAAATACGATATCCAAAGATTTTTTTTTCTGATATACTACATGAATATACACACCAAGAAATTCTTTCAGCTAAAATTTTGTTGAGTTTATTTTTAGCAGCAAGAAATTTTATTTTTACTATAATTTTTTTCTGTGCACATTAAATGCGTCCTGGTGTTTCCACCATCGGCCCCACATTGTTTAGATACAACGCTTTTACATAAAAAAGAGCTGGACAATGACACGTGAAGATTTCAATACTCTTTATTTTATTCCTTTTACAAACAAAAATCATTATACATGAAATTTTACCTCCTCGCCTGTGTAGGTCAATGTAGGGATGAAAGGATGCCACTAGGGTATCGATACTTATACTCGATACGATATCGATCGTAATGTATCGATACCTACTCGGTATCGAAGAAAAAGTATCGAAACCTACTCGTTATCGAAGAATAAGTATCGATACATACTTGTATCAGTCGATTTCTTCATACGATTAGCGGCAGGGAGCCAAAAATCAAAATCTTCGTTATAGACTTGATCTTCTGATCAACTGGCTGAGATTGAGATGTCTTAATTAGCACTCCGGAAGCGAATTCTATCATAACAATTCTTCTGCTACATACACCCAATAGTTTGTCTTGTAACTGTCTGACACATTCGATGGAGGAAGAAAAACTTTATAATTTCGATGTAAGACGATTTATCGTTTGTATAATTCTGGCCTGAATATTTTTTGAATGCCTTTAGTAACTGGACTATTTATTTTAGTATCTGAAGATCGTAACCGCAATCTTATCGTTTTTTATGAAACGCAACCATACACCCGATTTTGGTAGTCCCTTTGCATGCACGGTTGGCATGGATTTATTGTTTAAAAACTTTGAAAAGAACTAAAATTATGGTAAATATGGTAACCAACATATTTTTTTTGCCTGTCAATAAGAAAATAGTATTTCTGATCGATACGAGTATTTTTGACCGATACCTATTTGATACCTGGTAGTAAAGCATCGATACCAAAAGTACTTGGCATCGAAAGAAAAGTATCGAGTTATTACTTGTATTAATTCGTATCGTTTCATCCCTGGGTCAATGTGGTTAAGCACTATTAGAACAGCCCCTAATACATGCAACCTTTATCGGGTTAGACCCCTCAGAGCCACCGTAACTGAGCCATTGTACACAGGAGGGATTAGAAGGCCCGAACTCTTAATCAAATGGTTTTGTTTTTATAGCCACAAATATATAGCAAAAAGTTGCGACTGTGAGCTGTGTGAGCCTAGCAAGTCACACGGGGGACGCTAGTGAATCGTGAATGATTCACCTAATGGAGTTGATTCATCATTATCGTAAAAGCAGATGCTGATGTAAATCAATTTCAGAACTGTATACGCGGTTGCGCCGTCTTTTTGAAACAATATGTTCATCAAGCCTTTCATTCAGTTCCGGCAGTTAGAAGTCACTTATCAGGAAGTATAGCGTTAACCAGTTACAGTAAGTGTAGTGCCGATGGCATCCTCGGCACTACAATCAATCCGCGGTTCAATCACTCTTCCACACAGTAGCCTTGACTGGATGTAACGCCCCATTGCAGTGATCTCTGATGGGCTGGGCCTATAACTGAAAAGGTACGAGTGGCAAATAGTGGACATGGTTGATAGTTTGACATAGAAGGTCGTTGAGGAAACTAAGAAACAGACTAGGAGAAAGAACGGAGCCCTGCGGCACCCCTGAATTTATCTTGAACTCGTTTGATGACACCCCATTTATTACTACTCGTATAATGCGGTCTCTGAAAAAGCTCGATATAAACCTAGAAGAGTCATTGCCGACACCAAAAGCAGTAAGTTTTACCAGTAGTGCAACATGCCACACTCTGTCAAACGCCTTAGAAATATCCAGAACCACCAACTTACTTCCACCGAATTGATGGATTGAGTGGCACTATTTCTATGCCATAAGATCGCCAGTAGAACGACACTTTCGAGGGTCACATAAATTAATTTATGTGATAGTTGACCGTACTTTCTATTACTTTGGAAAGCGCACGAACACGGAAAAACATCTTTGGCGTAGTGTCAGATACTTTTCCGAGTTCGGGAAGTGATTGATTGCTTTCTGCCAAGTAGGAATTGCTTGCAAAAATTGCAGACAGCGTTGTTAACTGCGTTGGTGAATGCGTGGTCATTATTTAAGAGAGTTGGAATTGATGAACTAGCTCTATCTTACTGTCTTACTGCCTCCCCCCGGGGAACAGGTTTTGCCTTGGTGTATTCCTAACCAGGACACGAGGGAAAACTCTAGGAAGCCGCATGACTTCGGTTTCCGAAATCCTTACCAAGAACATAAATTGGCAGAATGGGAATCAGCATGACCCCCAGGTGCTTCTGTTTGCTGTTCAACCTGGACTGATCATAGTAGAGGTGCCTACCTTGGTTAAAACGATCTGGCTGTGGCTAAAACCTAAAATGCAGGAAGGGGGTGTTAGTATCCTTGATAATTGTTTGGCGTGGGTTTTTTCGAGAACTAACAACCTTCCGAGGTTCTGTTGCCTTTGCAACAGATACCTGCACTGTGAGGAACCAGTGGTGATGGTTGACAGTTGAGTTGGTTGTTAAAATTGCATACAGGAGTGATTAAAAGGCTCTAAATCCTCAACAAGAAGTTGCTCATATGGATGCAAACGTATGGCAATGTCAATGTGTGAGCCTAGCAAGCCATACGTACACATTGTATGTGTGAGCCGGGGTCGCTGGTGAATCGTGAATAATTCACTCCGTGGAACTGGTCCATCATCAGATAAGGCCGTGAAGGCAGGTGCTGATGTAAATCTTTTTCACTACTGTCTTACTGTCTCGGGGAGCTGTAAGGACCTTGGCACGAAGACGCTGTTCGTGAAAAAAATTTTTACGCCTAAGTGCCTCGGCACACGAACATGTTGTCTTTTTACGTAGCGAATCAGGGTCTGAGTTTTTGTTTAAACGCCAATTGCTGAATGCTTCCTCTCTGGATCTGACTGCATTTTTTTCACGTATGATTGAACCAAAATTTCGCTCTTTGTAAACAAAAACGAGATGAGTGATTTCTTCTCTAGAAGATCATATACCATTATACCATTTTCGCTGAAGCACTTATGTCATTATCTAGAAAACAAAGTTTCCAATTAAAATGCTTGTAAAATTGGTTGAGCTCAACCCGACGATCCTTTTCGTAAATAAATTTTGACCGTTTCGTAGCTGATTTAGAAGTTCAATTAAAAAGTTATTCAAAAACGAAATTGGTTGATTAATTTTGTGCCACCTTGCACTAAAATACATATCATGGAATAGTTAGGAATTCGAAAAAGTTGAGCGCCTCCAAAACGAACTACGAGTACTCATCAGATTCGGGTCTCTACAGTATATTGAGGTGACCAACACAAAACTTAAACGTTTTCTGAAATAGAAATTTTTTAAATTTGTTTTATAGTGATTCCATTCCGAACAAATTTATAGATTTTTTCCTTTTAAAGAAGCTTTTTTGGAATTGAAATAACTTTCGGTCGAAATTGGTTTCTGTGACCGGAATTAATATTTAAAATATTTGTCGCGCATGACGGAATATATCCATCTACAGATCTTTTGGCAATTTTTCAATAATGCTTCTTAAGTATTGGATGAAATTCTATTTTTATATCTATATTCTTATCGATTTCTAAATTAATTATATTAGTAAATCAAAAATAGCATCACACACTGAGAAATTTACTTTTCAAAAATATTTGACGTATTTCTCTCGCTAATTAAAAATAAGTTAACACTTTTAATTAATTATTTTTGAAAACTGCCTTTTATAAAAGCCCCACTAATAAATAAGCTTTTTTTTTAATTGGCTTTACAATAAATTGTGTCGATTTAAAAATGTTTAAACAATGATGTCAGCTCAAGATTAAATTACGTTAAAGATAACGCCGCCTTTTTATTGTTTTTTTTAGATTTTTTTCTAAATAATATATTTTTTTTTGCAATATTTCATTTCATTAACGTTTCAATAGCTTGTCACTTTTACTTGATCGTTTTACGTCGTGATTGTGTAATGAAATCGCAATGAATTTAAAAAATTTTTCCATGAAATATAAAGTTTACTAAGAAGGCATCATCATGTAACAATAGAATTTTCCTTTTCAGCAAGTGGGTGGTTTGTGGAATATCTTAAATATTTTTTTTTGTTGAAGATAAGGTAATTTTAATTTATAAATAGTAATTTTAGTTACTTCTGGAACCCACATTGAAAATATAAAAAAAAAAAAGCTAAAATTACGTTCTAAAATCACTTTTATCAAGATTTTATTTTTAAAATCGATTCAGTTTGATTTTTCAGTTGAAAACTGAATGTTTAACTTTTGTGCAAAAAAAAAAAAAAATCTAAACAATAGAAAATATATTTTGCTGGTCGAGAACACCAACAACTATATTAAGGAAGTGTTGAGGTAAATATTTTCTGGCTTATTCATTAAACCTGTGTATGTTTATTAAGACATATTTTGTATAAAAATAATAATAAATATAAATATATTTATAAAAAATATTTCAGATTTATTAAACTCTAATTAGACAAATTTTGTAAAGAAATGTGTTTAATAAGAGCTTAATAAACACTAAATATTTGTATAAAAAGGCAGTTTATAAATACGGCGGATTATCTTTTAGATACGAGGGCTGTTTGATAGTTATTTCAATAAATAAATGTTGGGAAAAGTATGCGGAAAATATTTTCTACAAAATGTGGGTACTTATTAAATGATCAAACTCAAAATAAGCCGGAAAAAATGGCAAGAAATAGTTTTAACCTAAATGCCTTACAAGGGCTGGTTAAATATTAAAAACAAATTTTTTTTACTAACAAGCGTTTCATTTTTCCCTTGATATCTTATTAGATGAATTCAGTAAGTCCGGCATTTTGCAATTTAATTTTGTTCCTTTCAAATAATAGGTTTTGTCAAAGCCCTTAAAGTAGCCATTCGTTTCGATAATAAGAAGGCCTTCATTTAACTCAACTCCGCTACCCTTTCTTAAGGTTTAAAAAAAGAATATAGTCGCAGTGGGATAAATCTGGAGAATTTGGTGGATGGGCTAATATGATATGTTTTTGATTTACATCAGCACCTGCCTTGACGGACTTACCTGATGATGGATCAACTTTACGGGAGGAATTATTCATGATTGACCATTTCGTAGGTCGAACCTGATTTCAGAGCATAAACCCTTAAACCAAGTCCTTCGCCTAACCATTACTTATGGTTCCTTACATTACAACTGCATCTTGCAAGACAACAGCACCTCGAGGGTCATTAGCTCTCGGCAACCGTCATATACCATAGTTATCAGGGAAGACTAATGCTCCTCTCTGGGATTTCAAGCTTAAACAACCTGCCAGCACAACTTAGTCTAGATGTCGGCATCTCAACTGTGATCAATGCCGCAATGGTCTGCAAGTAGAACCTCCCGGGAGTTATGATGATCTCCATTCTGCCAATTAAACCTGGGTGGTGGCTTCGAACTCCAACACAACACAGCTCATTCGGGCTCCTAAAGTAATGTTTGCTACAACAAACGAAGAACTCCTATCCCTCAGAAAGCAGACTGCCCTCCCTGGTTTGGTGTACGTCAAGGCAAAACCTGCTCCCTCAAGGTGTTAGATGGGGTAACAGTTCATGGCTCAATTTATAGATTTTTGCAATAATAACTACACAAATGAATAAAATTCAACTGTGATCCTTATACCCTTCTTTAGGTAATGTATGAGTGATATCGAGTGCTTCTCAAATAAAATATAGTTTAAAAAACTAAAACACACGCTTCGATAACAAATTTCAAATTTTTCATTCACAATTGTTTAAGCTTCTTGTTCAATTATCCATATACCCAGATAATTATCTTCCGAATATAATAATCCAGTTCCGATTCGGTTAGTAAAGTGGTTCCGAGTTTTTTGGGAATTCCCAAAGTCGGCTTCAGTAAACATTAAAATCTTCTTAGAAGCAATAAGGTCCCTTCAATTTTCGCACTAAAGCGAATGGCCGTTTACAGTTCAGATGCATGTTACACGGTAAAAACGCGCAACGAATATGAAAAACTGGTTACAAACAGTTACCGAAGTGGTTCCGATTTTATTTTTAGGAATTTCCAAAATCGGATTCGTGTATCCCCAAAATCCCCTCTCTTCCTCGGAAGCAATACGGCAACTCCAGCTTTCGCACTAAACCGGTAATACTGTATATACAGTTTTATACACCTACATATGTTGTAGTGTACCGCAATGTAATAATCATTTATTTGGTATGGGTTTCGAGTGTTGATAATATACAAACAAAGTGTAACTAATATAGGCGTGTTAAAACCAGTTTACGAACGTGTTTAGACTCAACTTGGCGTTCTTTGGTACCCGTTCACCGAGTGATTGTTATTTATTTTTAGCGATATTGTAATGTACCTATGTTTCATTTACGATTATATAATGGATCTAAAACTCATCCGGATTGCGACTGAACATAGCCAAACACTCAGTTGAAATGATCCCACGGTAGCGCTTATTGTAAATATAGCTTTTTCAGTTGACATACCTACAGCCAAATCTACTTCACCTCTATTCATTCCCCAATCGCCCAATATTGTTCCGTGAATAGTAACACCAATTTCTGGCTTGATGACCTCTTTTGAGCGAGCTAAAAGTACGCAGTTACTTATGGTGGTATGACCACGATGTTGTAGTATTTATTATCTCTTCCTACTTTCAGTGATAGTTCTTTTACGCAAACAACAATGTTTCTTAATCTATGCATCAAATTAATTTTTTCCATTTTTGTTAAAATTCATGATGTTGTATGCTTTTAATGGCTGTTAAATAAGAAAAGGGAGAGAAAAAGGACAAAATATCCGTCCAGAATATTAATGTTTGAATAACTCCGAGATGTATGAATTGATAAAATCTTATTTTTTAAAACCATTTATCAACAGGCTGCAACTAAAAAATTCTAAATTCTCTCTTCTGCATAAGTAAAAATATGAATCTTTAGTGTTTATAACAAAATACATATGTACATAAGTTCAAAAAATATAGTATGAAAACAAATTTTTAACATATGTACATGCGAGTATATGTATGTATGTTAAAAATTTGTTTTCATTTCAAATATTTTTTGAACTTATGCAAGGCGAATTCATTTTACCAGGTGAAACTGAAAAAACCGATGTACTACTTTTATTCTATTTGTAAAACATCAAGTGTCAAAAGCTGTTTCTACCCTGTCGAATACAAAAATTGCCAACTTTTAATTAATTTTTATGAACCAGTTTTAAGCTATCATGTACACAATGCAAAAATGCATTGCAGTGGTAAAATGAATTCGCCTTGAACTTATGTATGTTGTTTGTATATACATATGTTGATTGTATTTTTGTATTTTTTCATTCATTTACATTTTGTATTGAATTTATCACACAAAAAACAAATTTTCCTAAAGAAGTCTTCCAAAGGAAGACGAAAAACACATTAAATACTGAAAAAAAAACCAAAAGGACCTCGCGCTGAAGGAATTTATTGCAAATATGGAATTCATTAATATTGTGAAAACTCAGATAATTTCAAGAACAATGTTTATCACGTCCTCAAATGTAATATAAACAGCTGAGAATTGGTTTGCAAAAGATCAACTTTAGTACCAATTAATGAAATGGTGGGGCAGATAAATGGACAAATATTGCTAAATATCGATGGTGAGGCTTACATTGAACAGGTGTCGTCATACTCGGCAGAGTTTCTCAACTATTTAGAGCTACCAGGATACCTTTCCATAATATTAAACTGAAAGTTGGCGTCCCAAACCATATGAAACCTTGATACACCAACACTCTGTAATGCAAATTATACATTTGGGACGAAGCAATGTCACAGCATTTATTATGATTGGAGTATACAAAAGGTGAAGATGTATGAATTCCCCATATTCAAATAATGCCAACTAATTCCGGTACAGTTTCCACTGAAAACAAGAAAATACTAAAAGCGACAAGTGTACGTTTATAAAAATACTATTTTTCCCACGTGCAGTTTTATGTCCGAGTACATTACACTGGGTCGATTTAGCAATCGATATTGTACCATCGATTTTTCAATAGCCTTGGCATGTGGCCACTACGTCATGTCAAAAAAAATCATTTTCGTGGCGCTCAAATTTCAATTTCCACTCCTTTTTTTAGGTTGTTTATTTTCAAATTAATATTCCTGACTTAATATCTAATGTTAATATGACAACTTCAACACGGAGATGGTCTTTGAAATATGCCGCCTTGTTTTAAACAGAATTTGAAATATATTAAAAATTTCTTGGTATATTCATTAATATTTATAAATTCTTATTTTTTCTCATTGCATTTTTACTCATATACAATTATCAATTTGAATTTACGTTATATTGTCGTCTTAATTACGTTTTATAATAATCAGAATGTATGTTTATATCTTATCTTTGCAGTTTAACACCAATTAATTGAATCAATGAATCCTGTTCAGAAGCAAAACTTTTGAAGTTTTAATTAATAATTTGTTAGTCATCAGCGACAATCAACAGAGGCGACAACAGCAGCAGTGGTCACATACTTGAATCTCCAGTCAATAGCAACTTGTGAAACAACCAACATGTAATTGATTAAAAGAGAAAAAAAAAGTAACCAATAAATAATTTTTGCACTTCAATTAATAATTTGTTAAAAAAGAGAAAAAGAAATACCGACAATACCTAATTACCAGCAACAACATTTAACTACCAACAATGATATTCATTATAAACAAAAACAAAATCTACTTCTTTCAACTACTGCTTCTACTACTACAACAATAAAAATAACAACAACAACTAAAATTCATCATCAAAATTAACCGCAAAGAGACAGAAAATAAAAGAAAAACCGTTAAATAAAAAGAGTAACCCTTTCAGATTAAACAAAAAGAGAAGAAAGAAAAAACAACACTCGCATTTGTCATTGCTCATTTTTACGCCACCCAAGTAACAAAACAGATTAACAACGACAGCGAAATTTTACTCTTTCTAACATATAACTCAATTGCGCCGTTAAAGAGTGTAATCATTATAAGTAATATCAGTTTTTTCGTAATTAACAAACAGTGAAACATAAAGTCATCTCAATGAATTTCGTTCAACGAATGAATAAATATATGTTTTGATTCACCTTAACAAAATTAAAATTTGCTGTCTAGCAAATTTTTATAGAGAAAATTAAACATTTTCCTTACAACCATACTGTGATATCAAAAACCAAAAGGTAAGATATTTTAAAAAAGAGTTCTATTTTAACTAACTAAAAAATTAAAAATAAACTGGAAGGATAATTCCTTTAAAAATAGATTTTTACCTTGTATAGGAATATTTTTCCTATTATATGGGCACGCACTAAAAATAAGCATGGTTACACTAAAAGCACACAAATTTTTGAAATTGCACCTATTTGTCGTTGTTTGTGACTTTTTCAATTTTTCGTTTACGGATCTACCTGTTTACATGGCAATCCATAAAGATGCTAATGCAACTAACATAATTGTTTTACAAGAAAAAGATACTTCTAGTCAAGACTTAAACAAAAAGTGCGAAAAACCGCCGCGTGCATGGTTAGCGATCATATGGAATTCCGTAAAAAATCCTCTGAAAAGCAGGTTTTGCCTTGGTATGCACCAAATCAGGGTATTTTGCTTTGTGGGACGTAGAGGGGATCGAGTCCTTCATTTGTTGCAGCAAATAAAACTCTAGAAAGCCGCATGACGTATGTTGTGTTGGACTTCGGAAACCAGTACCAAGGGTTAAAATTAAAAGAAAGGAGATCAGCAAAACTGAGGGAGGTTCTGCTTTGCACCATGGTTTGCCATCATGGTTGGCTGAAACATTCTGGCTGTGGTTTAAACACAAGTTCACCAAAAAGGGAATTAGATTTCCTGATGACTTTGGTACATACCGGTTTTCTGGGGCCAATAACCCTTCAAGGTGCAGTTGTCTTGCACTGGTGTTCTCAATGGACTTCGGCCTACCAACTCATTAAGACTTGTCTTCCATTGGCTGTTTGGAAATTGCATACAGGAATGATTAAGAAGCCCGAACTTTTAAGCTAGTGGTTTGTCTATATGGTTGCAAATTTATGGCAAAAAGGGGCGATCTGTATGAGCCTAGAATGCGGCATCGTGTAATGCGGTGAATCGTGAATATTTTAATCCTTGAAGTTGGTCCATCATGCTATTACGCCGTCAAGACAGGTGGTGATGTAAATCAGTTTCACTATCTGCCTTAGGAAAAATCGAGACTAGCAGTTTCTCGAACTGTTAGGGGTTTAAAACTGCAGCAACCCTTATTAGCGCTGCGATAGTTTCATCAGAGACTGTCTTTTTCTGGTACCACGGAAGCCGGGTACCAGATGTTATTTATAACCAAAAGTTATATTATATAGCAATGATTTTTCACCAAAGAAAATTACAACCGGTTTGCAAGCGCACATTAGGTACGGGATAACGCACGAGTTTTCGATTTCGAAACACTACAGCCCTTATTTTGTGATGTTTGGGGAAAAAAATTCATTAGCCACAAAATAGTTTTTGGGACGGGGGCAAGTGGTCTCACATTCAAGTCCAAATTAAGTAAAAAGAATAAAATATTCACGAAAAGCTATGCAGCTCATTACGCTCGTAGGCTCGTTCCTAGAAGAGAAAAATTTAAGTAATCCTAGGTTTGTTACATTCCTAAAAAATATTAAGATCGTCAATTAAACTATTTTGAAAAATATAGCTACAGCTATAGCTTGTGTGCTATTCCCGCTCTAGATTAATAGTGATCGACGAACAATACTATGAGGGCAATTCGATAACTCTGTGACTTTTTCAATTTCGCTCGCAGTAACATTAAGTCCTGCACTGCTACCATCAACCACCTTCCTTAAATACAATACTTTTATAATATTTTGAGCAATCTACGTCATCGTTCGTGCTTGGCAGCTATAAAAGTAGACAACCTCGTAATTTCTGGCAAAATCGAAAAAATTTAATTTCGTGTGTTGATTGAGCTTAACTTATTACGTAAAAGAACCCACGAAATACTTGATAAGTACTATGTAAACTGCACACCATCCATTTCACTGTTTATTGAAGGATTTAAGAAGAGCACAAGTGACGCATTAAGTTCAGCTTGGCCAAAAGAAGTCACTACGCCAGTAAAATTTATGGAATAATTGAAGATGATCGAAAAATGAAATAATAATATTATAATATAATAAGACTACAAATATAATAAGATGACAAACCACTCGGAACCGATTTTTATATTCTGTGCACCCGCACATAATATAAAAATCGGTTCCGAGTTTTTTTTCAATTCCATAGATCAGTGTCAGAAATCATCAAAATCCCCACACTTCTTCGGAACAATCGCGGAAACTATAAGGCAACTTCGATTTTTGCACAAAGCTGCAACGCTTTTCCATAGCGGCATATCAAATTCCTCAAAAGCATACACTGTATATACAAGTAATAGGGGTTACTGTATATAACATACAAACATATAAAACAGACAAACAGAAGCTAATAAAAGTGAGTTAATAATAATAAAAAGAGTACCAAAAATTAATGGAACTCATACTAATTTAAGCGGAGATTTCCTTTTTAATTTTAGTTCTCTTTTTTTTTTTTTTTTTTTTTTTTTTTTTTTTTATATTGGACCAGTACTCAGGGGATGACCCCTACATATGCAGTGCATTGTACCAGAACTAGGAAAATAGGTTGTGAGGAGGGGGAAAGCGGGAGTAGTGTTTGTGAACATTTGACTTGAATCTTCCAACGTTATAACAGACAGGAAACACTTCTGCAGGCAACTTGTTCCACAGACGAAGCGTGCGGCTGAAAAACGAATTCTCTCTGTAATGCGTAGTACGATTCCCCGGGCAATCGACCACAAATGGGTGAGCTCTAGACGATGAACGCGTGCTACGTAAAAATGTGCGCGTTTCGGGAACAAGATCCCTAATCTCGTCAGAGCAAAATCCATTGTAGTATCGATAGAACAGAGTAACGCATCCCACACTGCGTCGATGCTCCAGTGAGTCAATAGAGTTGGATACCCTACTGTCACCGATGAGCTTCTTCGCCCTCTCCTGCACACGGTCGAGTAACCCCAAAACAGACTTTGAGGCACCGGCCCAAACATGAGAGTTGTATTCCATTTTCGGTCGGATGTAGGTGGTATAAATAGTAAGGAGGTCGGATGGAGTGAAGTACATCTTACACCGTTTCAAAAAACCGAGGCACTTGAATGCTTCTTTAGAGATATGAAAAATGTGTTCATTCCAGCGAACGTCACACTGTATCTTCATTCCAAGAACATCAAGAGCATCCGATTCTTCAATATTTATACCATTCATGAGTACAGATGAAGCAGCATTAGCGGTCGTTTGTTTGTGCGTCAATAAGCAACACTGGGTCTTACGAGCATTAAAGGCGACCCTGTTTTTACGACCCCATTCAGAGACCAATAGAAGATCACTATTCAGTGAATCATTCATATTTAGTCTCTTGGTAGCGATCTCTGATAGGCTGGGCCTATATCTAAAAGAGTACGAGTGACAAATGCTGCTGTCATCCGCGAAAGAGTGGATAGGATTGGAAGTTTGGTAGAGAAGGTCGTTGAGGAAAATAAGAAATAGGGTAGGAGAAAGAACGGAGCCTTGCGGTACCCCTGAATTAATCTTGAACTCGTTTGATGAGACCCCATCTATAACAACTCGTATAGAGCGGTCTCTGAGAAAGCTCGATATAAACCGAGAGAAGTCATCACCGACACCAAAAGCAGTAAGTTTTGCCAATAGTGCACCATGCCACACTCTGTCAAACGCTTTTGAAATATCAAGAGCCACCACCCTACTTTCACCGAAATGATGGATTGAGTGGCACCATTTCTCTGAGAGATATGCCATAAGATCGCCAGTTGAACGACCCTTACGAAATCCATATTGACGATCACAAAGTAGTTTATGCGACTCCAGATACCTCATAAGGTGATGGTTAACCATGTTTTCCATTACTTTGGAGAGTGTAGAGCAAATTGCAATTGGGCGGTAATTTTCGGGGTTATTTGCCATACCCTTTTTGGGTATTGGTGTTACATTAGCAACCTTCCAGCACGATGGAAACTCACCAGTATGGTAAAGTATGCTGAAAAGGCGTGCTAATGGACGCGCAAGCGTAGAAGAGCACTGCTTCAAGACCAGTGCTGGAATGCCATCCGGTCCAGGAGTTTTGTTTATATCGAGGTCTTCCAAAACCCTTTTAACTGCTCGCGCCCGGAAGAATATCTTCGGCATAGTTACAGATACTCTTTCGAGCTCGGGAAGTGGCTGACTGCTTTCCGGCAAGCAGGAATTGCTTGCAAAGATTTCAGCCAACAGGTTAGCTTTGTCAACCGGGTCTGTGAATGCTTGGTCATTCTTTAAAAGAGTTGGAATTGATGAACTAGCACTGTTCTTTACTCTCTTAACGAAAGACCAAAAGGTCTTACTGCCCCGAGGAGCTGCAAGGACCTTGGCACGAAGGCGCTGTTCGTGAAGAGACTTTTCACGCCTAAGTACCTTGGCACACGAAGATCTTGCCTTTTTGCGTAGCAAATCAGTGTCTGGTGTTTTGTTTAAACGCCAGTTACTGAATGCTTCCTCTCTGGATCTGACTGCGTTTTTGCACGTCTGATTAAACCAAGATTTTGCTTTTGGTTTAATCGAAATCTGCTTGGAGGGGATGAATGTTTTCATCCCTAGCAATATAATGTTCTCGACCATTTTTGCTGAAGCATTTATGTCGTTATCTAGAAAACAAAGTTTCCAATTAAAATGCTCATAAAATTGGTTGAGCTCAGCCCAACGCGCCTTTTCGTAAATAAATATTGAACGTTTCGTAGCTGATTTTGAAACGTTACGAAGTCCCGAAATCGAAAAGGTGGCAGAAATGGTGCAATGATCCGAATTGCCGAGAGGTGCACTAACTCTGACTTCATACTTTTCAGGGTGTGAAGTCAGGAATAGGTCAAGTGTGTTTGAATGGTGCCCTTCAACACATGGAATATGCGTTGGCTCATTCACTAATTGCGCTAGGTGGTTGTACGCAGCGAATAACTCGACATATTGGCCTTCTGGAGTTGTATGACTCGAGTGGCGAAGCCAGGATGAGTTGTGAACATTGAAATCACCAGCAACAACGATTTCACTGCTCGGACAACTTTCCAGGATCTTCGATATGGAGTCGGAGAGGGCATCGAAACCAGAAAAGGTAGTATCCCTCACCGCATTTGGACTTCTGTATAGAAACCCGAAATGCAAAAAGTGTGATCTGATTTTGAATTTAACCCAAAGACAGGTAAATTCTGCATCATGCATGCTTAATGGTTGCTGGCATTGGAACACAACTTCATTGCGAATGTAAATTACAAGGCCCCGATGGAAGTTAAAGAGGGATAGGAATTGATACCCAGGTATATGAAAATCCTGTGGATCAGCATTCTCAGATACCTGGGTTTCACATAGGGCGAAAATATCCGGCCAATGGAGACACGTGTGAGCATAGACGGAGAAGAAGTTCGTTCTCAGCCCACGTATGTTTTTATGAACATTTAAGCTAGTAAATCAATTACCCGGGGAACAACCAATTGAAAATTACTGCATGTGTAAATTAAAAATTTTTTTTTATAGAAAAGTAATATCCTAGAGAAAATGATAATTTTATGTAAATTATCGTGGGTGTGCAGTTTATAAACAAATTGTTTCACAGATCTGTAAGACCAACCCTTATGAAATTGTCAAACAGAGTATGAAAAAAATGAAATCAAATCATTTTGTTTTATAAATAGTCCGTCCATACATGTCAAGCAAACTTAAATGTTACAATTCTCTTTATCAACCCATTTAACTCTACTAAGCTTTGCTAATTAAATAAAAATAAATATTTATAAATTAATTTATAATTATTTTTATTAGTTGTCAAAGCAAAAGCAATCTGTATGAGTATTTAAAAATTCTAACAGAAACCAAACTGGATGAAAATGCTAATTTAGCCTGAAAGAAATTTGCTGCAAAAGCACGCAAACGATCAAAATTGATTTGATTTGTACACGTTTTAGTGTAAATTGTCAACACCTTAAGCCAACTTTTACTAAGCAGATAGATAGACAGACAGACGGACGGACAGCCGGTTCGATTAGACACAGCCATATTAAGTGATAAATAAGTTTTGTAAGAACATTGACTTCCTAGACATGAATACATGACAAACGAATTACAATATTACGATATCTTTTTTTTATTTTTGAAATTAAAAACAATTTGTGGGTGATATAGAAACGTAAACATTAGAAATGCGCTATTACGTTGCAAATAAACACATTTGATAAATACTATATTTGCCATTTTACACATGCAAAGGGAAAAAAGCTCTTCAAACAACTTTCGACTTTGGGGTTTCAAGATAGATACGAGTATTTTTAAAAAGTGCGAAAAATAAATTTGTGGTCTTACACACGTACCAATATAAATATGTCCTTATATACAGAGTGGCGCAGAACTACCGTTATGGTCGGAATTAAATGGCATAATTAAGACACTGTTCGCAGTCTTTTTTTTTGTTTTTTTTTTTTGTTTTTGTCTTTTTCTCACCGTTGTCCGTGTTTTCTTTATGTGTTCAATATTAATATTATTTGCAATGAATTTCATTACCTTGTAGTGTGGAAGGTGTTGGACTAAATTTTACTAATCTGAGCAGTGTCGAAGGTATATACACTGGGCACTGATGAGTTTTAACTAATTTAATTCCAACATTTTAAATGCTGCAATAGAGTTTGTTTTAGTCTTTCCTGTTCTCATTGTTAACACCTCCCGAACACTACTCCCTATTTCATCCTCATCATAACCTATTTTCCTAGTTCCAGTACAATGCGCTGCATATGTAGGGGTCATCCCCTGAGTACTGGTCCCAGATAAAAAAAAAATCTTGAGCAAGCTGAACCTTAAACGAGAACATGTGCACGGTGGCCAAAATTCCCTGAACGGAACTCCGCGATATCCCCAGTTGTGCCGAACGTCTTGTTAATGTTTCTGGGCTACCTTGTACATTATCCGCAACACGTTGGATATTTTCACTCATGTGGATCTTACTGTCCATGTCCTTCGACTTCAATAAGTGGGAACACATCTGAGGAAGCTGCTGGTGTCGATCAATCCTGGTTGAGAGTTTAAACAACAATCCTCGTCAAAAATCACCATCGAACCAGTAGATTCGTTCAGTTACATTTTCGTTAAAAATAAATTCATTCACAATATGTACTTATGTATAAAACATTGGGACACACTATTTCAAAACCGTAAAAGACACCCAAGTGCAAGAGCTACAATGAATTATGTTCAAACAATCTATATAATCGAGCTTTCTTATGTGCGTTTTTTTTTTTTGAGGTTGTTTTATTTGTGGCAACT
This sequence comes from Thecocarcelia acutangulata, assembly GCA_914767995.1. NCBI lineage: Eukaryota > Metazoa > Arthropoda > Insecta > Diptera > Tachinidae > Thecocarcelia > Thecocarcelia acutangulata. The sequence goes on from OU612095.1 coordinate 71,521,890, forward strand.
TATTTACCTTATTTTGTCTACAGGCTCTAACTGCCCATTGCTGTTTTAAAGACTTGTTTCAAAAGCACGGTCTTTTGTGCTGATAATTTATGACAACAAAAAATAAACGTGTTCTGTTTTTTTATTATTTTTTTTTCTAAATTATTTTTATGCTCATTTGTAATTTTGCCATAATGTTTCATTTGTCTGACAAGATGATCACGTCGATATTAGCAAAAAATATGGAAAGTGAGAATCGATTTTTTTCAACAATAATTAAAAAAACAAGACAAGTGTAAAAAATTATAGGGTGAATGTAACTTGATTTTGGTAGAAACTTATAAAGCAAATATAAAAAAAATATTATTTTTAATCTTATAATAAATATTGCTCAAAGCAATAAATATCTAAAATAATTTTGCCACATAAAAGGAAAAAAATAATGAAATCTTTTAATAATGTTTTTCATAATCATATGTCCTTTGCTAGAGTATATCAGTCTAATTCATAAAAATTTCATATTTCAGCTTTAAAGCTGGTAAAAGTTATCATACAATCAATGTGTTATAAGCAACGAATAAAAAGTTTGATTCATAAACACATAATACCAAGGAAATAACAATTCAACACTTTTATTAAGCTTTGTTCAGACGGTTGTCAGATCTGACAATAGGGTCAGAAAAATTTCTAACAATCGTGTGAACTTACAAACTTGTCTGACAATGTTGTCAGTACATTGTCAGACAAAATTATTGCCAGATACCTGACAATCGTGTAAACACTTTTCCTTGCCGTTGTCAGATCATTGTCAGACGTTTTTAGCTTATTTCATGTTGTCAGGTGCGTGAATTTTTTAACATCTGACAATGGCATCATTTTCAGACAAAAACAAAACAATTAAAAAAATGTTTTTAGCGCGAAACAAAAAAGTAAGTTTAGTTTTCTGAAAATGTTAAGCTACGTATACACGGTTGTCAGATCTTACAATATTGCCATATTGTGTAAACTGCCAATTTTTAACTTAAAACGTTGTCAGAAAAATCAATGTCAATCAATTGTAAGACGACAATGTTGTCAGGCATCTGACAATCGTGAGAACACTCATCGTCGACATTGCCAGATAATTGTATAAAATTAATGCACCTGACAATGGCATCATTGTCAGAAAAAAGTTTGTTGAGCAACACGTGGCATAAGTGGCATTGTCAGACCGTAGTCTGACAATGAAATTGTAAGGTTTTCTTATGATCGTCTGAACACACAATTTACTTCTGCGGGACAATTTTTCATTGTCACTACACTGTCAGCACGTTGCCAGACCTTTCAATATTGTAACACCTGACAACCGTGTGAACATAGCTTTATTTTTAAAATACAAGTATGGATTACGCTTATGATTGCAATTGGTCTATAGATGTGGAAAATGAATAAGTGTTTGATAAGTTTGTACCAGTCTATAAAATTTCTATTGCCAAGAAACTCTCCAGTTGCTAAAACCAAAATAAAATCGTATCGAAAAAAGTAGAAATTTCATGGCCTCATGAAAATAATGAAAAGTTGAGTGTCGGGGAAGCTTGCGGAATGTGGGATGCGTAGAATATAAACTACACAAAGATAGTATATTGCAAAAAGTTGCAGATGATATATCTGTGAGTTTCAATGGCTGCAATGTGAAGTGGACCAATCTCCGCACAACTTTCAACTGCAGCTTAGAAAATCTTCATTTGCAATTGCTAGCACATTGTCAGATCAGACAATATTGTCAGATCTGACAACTGTAGGCAACACCATGTTATTTTTATTGTCATTTGGTACTTAGTGATGCATATAACAAAAACTGATTATTTAGGTATCTTCGAAAAATGCAGTAAATTTATGAAGTATATTACATAATTTTGTTGGAATATAAAATAACTTAAAGTTTTATAACTTTTTATTAAGAAAAATATGAATACAAAGCTCTGAATTGTGAAAAATTTTCTTTGCAAACACTTTCGTTTACCGGCGGGTAAAAAAAGTAGTCGACTACTTACTTCAAAGCATTTGTTTGTACAACACTATTAACATCTGTAAATATTTTTTATTCATCCATTTTCTGTTTCTCGGCGGTAATACAAGACGACGCCGATTTTTAAATTTTGAGGCAATCACCATTCCTGTTGTCAATATCGATAACTGCCGACATGTATTTGATATTCTACAAGAGAAAATGGGGCAATATTGACTTTAAATGCCAGTTATTTTGTCATCACAGTTTTTAGCGTCGAGTTCAAACTCAAAAACATCAAAAAAATTAATAAAGAAAATAAAAATTAAAAAAAAAAATTGGAATAAAATGGAAAAAATTAAAATTACCAATCCCGCCCAATTTCAAATATTAGTAGAGGAGCTGGAAAAAAGCCCATCACTGGCCAGAATTGAAAATGCACAACTTCAGTCTACTTTCCAGTCTTCTTAAGTTTGTTTTGTTTACTTAGTCACTGGAGTTTGAATATGGCTGGAAGAACCTTTTGTATTTAAAAAACTTCCTCAATTTCCTTTTTCCACAAACTTTCTTGTCTAAATTAAAAGGTAAACAAAACGAAGCAACTGACACATGCATTAGAGATGTGTATTAGGTTTTATTAACATTATCGATAAACCGGCAACATCAATATAAAACTGTTAGGTAATGCTAGGCTAATATTGATGTGGGCTTAAATCGACGTTGGCATAATATTTTCGGCGGTATCGCCGCCGATAAGCAGAATATAGGTGATTATTATTTTGTAAACAGTGCAATAAAATGGAAAAAATTAATATGTACGATATTAACTAATCAGTTGTGAGTTCGAGTCCAAGTTCAGTCAAGAAGAATGATTATTTTTAATTATAACAATAATTGCTGTGAAACAATAAGACCAAAGAACTCGTACAGGAAAATGTTTTAGAAGTCTGGTTGACTTAACGAAATCACTTCAAGACGGAGTTGTAGTGCCACACTTTTATAAAAGAATGATTGTGATAATTAATATACGTAGTAAAATAATTCAAAACTATTATTACCATAATAATTTTATATTCCCCCATATTCCAAGAGACGTCATCGCCATCACATGAAGTCGACACAAAATTTTTGGCATTTATTTACTTGTTGTCAACAACAATTCAATGTTGTTGACGGCCTCTATCTATTGCTTAATTCTTGGATATAATGAAGTCCTATCAATTAATACATAACAGTTGTCGAAGACGAATGTATAACCGTGTGTTTTTTTATGTCGTCTTGATGTGACAACTATAACGCCTCTTGGAATATTTATTTCTCGAGGCGCCAACATTATTCTCATATTTCAATTTTCATAAAATTTCTCAAATCACTCGATTTGTCAAAAAACCACATAGTATATTAAGTACCTTTTCAGAACACATGTTTGTTATATTCCGTAGCAATATCGCTACGTATCGCAATTGTATAGGATAGTGAATCACGGCCTTAAGAAGCATATTTGTACAAAAAAAAATATTAAATTAAATTCAATTTATTGGAATTCTTCAATTCAGATATTTATTCTAAAAATTTTCAAAAAGCGTGTATGTTTTTTAATACCAAAGTATAAGTATGTATCTATGTAAATGTAATTAATTAAAAACTGAATTCTTTAATAAATATATATATTTTTTACTAATTTAGAAATTTTAAACCGTAAGCCTGCATTAAAAATCTGTTATATTTAAAAATAAAAATTTAAAATACACTAAAAATTCGGTCAGATTTTTTGACGATATTTCAAAATCAAAATGACGATATTTTAAAAAATGATCGGGAAATTGACGATTTCTTCCATATTTTTTCTGGCAGCCCCGGGTGTATTAAGTAAGAGTTATTGATCGCGGCAATTATTGTTATAATTATAAATAAAAATATTTCTTGGCTTTAGCCAGGATTGAACTCCAGCTAGACGAATGATACCAACCCATCATCATATAATATTACAAATATTAAAATAAAGTTCGACTATTTAACATTAATACATACATATATATCTCCCAGCACAGAGACTGTCAACATACATAGGTACGTTGATAAATAATACAAAATAACTGGTTGTTCAGTGACAGCAAACTGCAGTACAAACAACTGGGATTATAACAAATTGCATATGTGATCAATATGAGACAAATATAGACGAAAAAATAAATAAGGGCTTAGTGGCTGAGTTGGTTAAGCAGCCGTATTAAAAATACATCATGTTTACATGGTACTGAGTTCGAATCCTAGTGGGTGCTGATGAACAGTGTAGCGACTGTGAAACAGCTAGTTGTCCCCCAGCTTTAGTGTATTCAATTATTTTTTCCTGTCTTCTTTGATCAAGAGTTATTGATCGCGGCAATTATTGTTATAATTATAAATCAAAATATTTCTTGGCTTTAGCCAGGATTGAACTCGAGCTAGACGAATGATACCAACCCATCATCATATAATATTAGAAATACAATGGAGTTTTATTCATTATATCAGCTTCTAACCTTGATACCAATCAAAAAATTTTAAAGAGCTTGTTTTCTATGTTTCCCAGCTGTCTATATGTCGACATTTCTTTGGGAATTTTTGAAAGATATTCTCAAACATTCAACTTTACATCTCAACAATCTAACGATTTTTCATTTGTTTGAAAGGTGTAAATAAAAGTAAAGACGTGTATGAATGAAAAGCTTGCTTTTTGTGTTTTGACAGGTGTTGTTAAAACATTTTTCTTTTTAAATTCTCAATAATTCATCCAGATTGTTGGGATATAAAGCTGAATGTTTGAAAATATCTTTCAATCTCTTGAAGTTATTAAGTAGTATTGAAGAAACTATCGAGTACTTAAAAGTAGCAAATTTTTGCAACACTACTGTCTCGGTGGCTATTATTTAGTTTTTTACTTGAAACATTTTCTTAACCGTTCAAATTACTTGTCAACAAACATATTAAATGTCACGTCTATTTCTTTTCGGTATCTATTTGTAAAACATTATTATCAAGAATTCATTTGTGATTTTGTAACACACTTTAAAGTAGTTCATGTGTCTTTAAAGCAATTTGTTAAAGGTCGAAAATAAACAAACACACCTTAAAGATTAAAGCAAAAACAAACAAAAAAATTATTAAACGATCAAATCAAATCAGTATCAAATTGATATATAAAATGTTACAAATTTAAGATGTGTACCTTGTTAATGTTTGTGGAGGTTTTCACAAAACGTAAGAACTATTTTATGTGCATGCCTTCGAGACTTCAGAAAATACAAACAAGTTGACACTCTTTCCATCTTTAAATTTGAAAAAAATAATTAACAATTTTAAATTTATTCAAAGCTAAAGATAATTGACAGATTTGGTACAGTATAAGACAGCACTAAAAATGACTTAAATGAAGTTGACATTTATTTTGCTGTAACAAACAGAGATATTGATAAAAATACTATGATATGTTGTTCAATACCGAAGAGAATGGATGGATTCTTCGGAGGTTTGCAAGCATTACGAGTATATGAGACACCACACTCTGCTTTTGTTGACTTAAGAACCAATTTCAGGTAATGATGATGTGTCCAAAATTAATTACAACTTTTTGCATTAGAGCAGGTCTAGGAAGAAATAGCTTCCTGCATTCTTCCTTAGCCGGGCAGCCAAAGAGAAAGTATTGGTCAGTCGATTTTTAGCGTCAAGCGTCCACACATAAGGAAGCTAAAAACGCTGCCACAAGCCAATTGTGCAGTGCAAAATTATTATTAGAAGTATGATCACTTTTCTGTCATCATGATTTTGTTATGCTTTTGCTTTTGGGATATTTGCCTGAGAGTCCAGTCTTTATTTTTAGCAGTTCTATCAAGAGACGGTTAAAATTTTCCAGGTGCTTGCCTAGTGCAAAGATATACTTATTTTTCAGCATATATTACTTTTTTTATAATACTGCTAATGGATCCCACGATGACGTTTCGAAGACCCTTAGAGAATACTTCATTGAATTGCATCAGCACCTGCCTTGATGGTAGGTCGTACCTGATTACGGACGAACTCAAAGGGGTGAATTATTGCCAACTCCCCAGCGTCCTCATGTGTGGTTTGCAAGGCTGACACAGGTCGGAACTGCTTGCCTTAAGTTTGTAGCCATATGAACAAGCTCCACTGCTGAAGAGCTCGTGCCTTCTAGTCCCTTCTGTATACAATTTCTGTTGCAAGACAACAGCGCCTCGGAGGGTTGTTAACCCCCGAAAACCGGCGTGCACCAAAGTCATCAGGGAATCAAGTTACTCCTTCTGCGATTTTAAGTTTATACCTCAGCCAAAACGTTTCAGCCAAGGCAAGCACCTCAATCATGATCAGTACCGAGATGGTTTTCAAAGCAAACTCTGGCCTTTGCTGATCCCCGTTCTGCCAATTTGAAAACTTGGCATGGTTTTCAGAAGTCCAACACAACATAGTACACAAAGCAAAGTACCCTGGTTTGGTGTACGTCAATGCAAAACCTGCTCCCTGAGAGGATAATAATCTTACAGTGAGTGAAAAAGATTTATATCAGCACCTTCCTTTGCGGCTCTATCTGATGATGGACCAATTCCACTTAGTGAATTATTCACGATTCTCCAGCGCCTCGTATGGCTTACCAGGCACACGTAGGTAGCAGTTCTTGCCATATGGGCAACCTCTTGTTCAGGATTTCGGGCTTTCTAATCCCTCCTGTATGCAATTTCCCAGCAATCTATGGAAGACAAGACTTAATGAGTTCGTATGGAATTCTGATCCCCAGTCTGCCTATTTATACCCTTGTTAAAGGTTCCGGAAGCTAACGCAACATAAGTCATGCGGCTTCCTAGAGTTTTATTTGCTACAACAAACGAGAGACTCCTTCGGCCCTTTACCTGAAAAACAGAGTGCCCAGATTTAGAATATGCTAAGGCAAAACCTGTTCATTGGGGGGAGAAGAACCTGATAATTCTTAACTTTCCCAGATACATCTCAATTTCTTCATAACTATATCAAGACCAGAGTAACGCGATAAATGTCAGTGATTTTTTAGCCACTGAGCTTTTGTGATTTCAGTGATTTAAGCACTCATATAAATACATCATATTTACCATGATCACGAGTTCGAATTGTTATGGTATTTCCGGAAGTGTTCCATCGCAAAAAATTCTTAATATATAAATGACAATTTCTGGAGGATCTCGTAGGAATCGTAGGATTTATTTATTATTGTTTTTTTTTATTATGTTATCCTCGAGAGTTCTGTAAATGTCGTAGTAATTGTTTATATTGTTCAAGCTACTTCAATTCATAAAAGCAAGCTTTGGTTTAGTTTTTAGTTTCTCTATTGATCTAAATCTAATTTATTGCTTGCTGTAACTGAGCCTGACAACTCCATCCGGCAACTCAAGAAAACTCCCGAACAAAAATCCCCTGTTCAGTACTTTTCCTCATCTTTTATATCAGATGAAACTACTACAGCTGTCGTAGTTGTAGCCGTTACCATCGGGGTTGCTGCCGCATACGTGCTGCACTCTCCAGCTGACTATCGCTTCCATATACCTACTGACAGTACCCTCGTTCATTCCCTCCACCAATAAATTTGTCGTATAAGCAATTCCAACAGTTGGATTGATTGGTAGCCGTTTTCTAGACCGGTACTACTGTTGTCGGCTTATCAATTTTGGTGCTTTTTACTTTAGCATTGTTTTTTTTTTTTTTTTTTTGAGAGGAAGAAGTGTTTCTAGACACACAGCCGTGCAATAATACAGGCCGGCCAATCGACACCCTATCATTGGCAGTAGTTGATTGCTGCTACTTATTATTTTATTGGTTGGGGGGAGAAGTGGGTTCCGACTCACTCAGAATCCTAGTGAATGCAGATGATTAGGATAGCGGGTGCAAAATAGCCAGTTATCCTCCAGCTGAGTGTTCAATCCTTTTTAATTTAGCAAAGGAAAAAAAACACAAACCAAACAAACAAAAACATGCATTTATTGTTTTAAACTTTATTGTTCGACTATGATTATGGGCTAGATTACCGAAAAAAAATTTTAAGTTTTTTAAACATACTATTCCTCCATATTTCAAGAGGCGTCATCAAGACCACATCAAAAACACTCGGTTACACATTTGCCTTCGACAGCAATTATGTATTCTTTGATAGGCCTTCGGTATTTCCTAGACCTATTTGATAGATGGATTGTTTTTGGCAACGAGTAAATAAATGAAAAGATGTTTGTGTCGACTTCATGTGACGACGATGCCGCCTTATGGAATATGGGGTATTATGTTATATCAAAAATGCACAACAATCATTGGTGACGTCTTTCCCATCATCGCTAAGTATTAGTTTTAAAAAAATTAATATGCAGAAGTTAAACAAATAAATTTTAAAATTTTCTAGGAATATCAATATTTAATTAACAACATTTCAACCGCTCTTTCCATTTTGTGGCAATTTACAACTTTTTAACAAACAATTTTCTTGTTGATTTTAAAAGTCTTAATGTTAATTGAATTGTGAAATGGCCAACAATATGTATTGAATAAATAGCGTTGAAAACGCAAATAATAAAAATAAAATAAAAAATTTTGTATTACATAAAAAAGAAAAAAAAAAACCAAAACAAAACACATAAGTAAAACACTATTTTCGCATAAAACTACAAGAATTTTACTTGTTAGTAGAGTGTTAAAAAATTTTAACACAATTTTAACATATTTTGCACAACAACAATAGCATGAAATAGTCAAAACCTCCAGTAATTACAGTTAATAAATAAATAAAAAAACATAATAATAAAAAATAAAAAACAAGCAAATGTTATGCTCAACGCGTAACTGGGCCAAAATCTGAACAAATCAAATATATTTCTTTACTTTCTTTCACTCTTTTTCACTTTTTTTTTTTTTTTTTTTTTTTTTTTTTTTTTTTTTTTTTTTGAACACAAAAAATTATTAATGAATGTCGTCGCTGCCTTTCGATTTACATAAAATCGTCTGCAAACATTTATACGAGTAATAGTAATTACCTTCACTATGTCAAAATAGAAATAGTACTTTTCTCTTTTCTAATTAATCCTAAATGCGCCATGCTGATGTTTCAGTTAAAGTATTTATCCGATTAGTGAAAAATTTTAAAGATTAAAATATTTACGCTTGAATTAATTTTGAACATTTAAAAAATAATGGAATATGCAATACTTGTGTAATATTATTATTGTCGAAATGAACTAACAGCGTTGGTCACATAATGAGCACAATAAAATAGAGTTGGCACCTGTCGTTCCTTTTAGCGATCATTCATTTTCATTCAATTAGGCGACGAATGTCAGCGGTGAAAAGTAACGACGCATGATTATGGAAGTCTTTTCGCTAAGCCTGCGAGATCGTAAGATAATACAGCTGCACACACATCTAGAGCTTCGATGAATTTGCTACAAGAAATTTTCCGGGTTTAGGAATATAGCCATAGCGCGATCTAACTTCCACGGTTTTTTATGAGACTATTTCAAAGAGAGGATTTGTAATAACAATCCCCAAGCTTTAAAAGAAAATATTCGTCGAGAAATCAACTCAATTAAAGCAAGTTTCCTGCAGCGTGTGGCTCCGTTTTGAACAGTGTGTTCAACTCGACGGAAGACATCTGGATGATATAGTCTTTAAAAAATAAATTCCGCACTTCTATTCTATCGTTCTTAATAAAATTTTGTGTAAATTATTATGTTTAAAAATATAAATCTGCTGTCAGACACCCTGTAGTCAAGGAATTAATGGTCTTAAAATTGACTCAATTAGCTCATACACAGTGCTCTGCTCTTTTTATGATCATTATTCTGATTTGAATGATTGGTTCCGAATTTAAATCTTTCATTTGTTTAGTCATTCAAAAATTCGTTGTTTTCGGCCATTGATTCAAAGATCGGTGCTTTACAACAAAACAGACAACAGATCGCCATGCAAAAACCATAAATTGGCCAAGACGTAACGCTTTCAAACAAATACTCGCATGTGTCTTTTTATTCCCCGCTCCCTTGTCATTTTGCTTCTTCATTTCATTTCGGTATGAAAAAGTAAATTTTTAGTAAATTTTGTTTTTTTTTTGCTGGAAACTTAAACAGAATAATAAACAAATCCTTAAAGTTGATGCGATTGGGAGACACAAAGAAAATGCCAGCAGTGGCGACAGCAAACTCGTTCAAAAATATTTATAAGAGTTGAGGGTGGGTGGAATACTGACCAAGTTTTGATGTTGAAGAAACGAAAAACTGCACAATAAGTTAACCCGTTTGCAAGAGTGTATTGAATATGTGACAAAATGAAGAAAAAAAATTAAAAATTGGCTTGTAGTCGTGTATAGTGCGGTAATCTATTACATAGTCGCGTCGATGAATTGATGTAGAAGAAATTATGCCAATATCATTTTGACTTCCCCTTTTTCGCATATTTGTAAGGCATGGAGCTGTAACTTTTATTGTCGCAGCGAACAGTGTTTCCTAAACATATTGTTGTCAAGACCAACAATTCACCTTTTTTGAACTTGCGACAAAAGAGAAATTAGTTTGCACTTCTGCTGCATGCAACAAAAAGCCTTTCATATACTTCAAACTTTGGACTAGAGAAAACTTTCAAGACGAATACTCGTACAGAATATGGTGACTTTAAAACAAGGTGCGGAAAAGCTTGACTCGCGAGCCGAATTTCATTGGCTCTTTTGCTTTTAAGGTTTGGACTCGCGAGTCGTACTGTTTTAGCTCGCGAGCTCAAATTTATTACGGCTCGCAAAATTTTTCAGCTGTGCTCGCGACTCTAAAACGACTTGTTTTAAGGTTTGGGCTCGCGAGCTAAATTATTGGCTCTTCAGCGCAAACTTTAAAATGGGAAAGAGCGCAAAACGAGCTGAAAAATAGCCATACTTCTTATTTATGTGAAGAAAACATGTTTATATACGTATACTTAAATGTAACGCCTCGTCTTCACGTGCCATGAACATGACATGAACATAACGTCGGCAGAGCGAAGGTAAAAATAAGTTCATGTTCTTGCTTGTGGCGAATACGTATGTTCGGACTTACCTTATCAAAGTGTTTAGTTCGGCGCCATTTTGTGTATTTTTGTTCGTGATGACCAACTTCATGGCGAACATCGATGCTCAGCCATATGTTCGAGCATCGATGTTAGATCATGAACGAAACATGAACATGAACGGTACACATTAGCCATTTGCGATGTTCGACATGATGCTCATACCATGTTCATGGTTAATGGAGACCCCTAGTAAGCAAAACAAAGGCTCGCTAGAATTGAGCTCGCTCGCGAGCGAACTTAATTCGAGCGTTCTTCGTACTCTGCTTTAAAATCAAAAAATTTTATGATCAAAGTTAACTCTTAAAATAGTTAACTCGTTAGAAAATTAAACTAATCGAACTTAAGCGTCCTTTTGCTGTTAAATAAAACTCGTCAATTAAACTTTTCTGAGGGCATGAACTTCCCGAAAGCGGTTAAAAGCTTCACTGTCTTTGATAAAGGTGTTTGAAGCAATTGCGGTGCAAATCCAGTGACAAGTTTTGCAAATATTCGCACGAAAAAGATGAAAATTATTGCAATAAAGGAAAAAAGTATTCAGTGTTGTTTCTTTGTCAGTTTCTTCGCATGAAAAAAGTCAAAATATAAATTCAGTCTTTACAACCTGGCCAACGAAGTCGATCGGTGAATAAATCACTGTCGTTTTTTTATTTTACTATTTGTTGTTGTTTAAAGAAAATTTATCAAATCAGAACTCGTATGCTAGAGTTCTGATCAAAAAATAACCGTTATTTTAAATTTTTTTCAAAAAGTATTTATGTATTCATCAATATTGTCCCCTTCAAAATAATATCCCTCAGATATAATACACTTATGCCAGCGTTTTTTCCAATCTTCGAAACACTTCTGAAGTGCGCTTTTTGGTATCGCCAATAGCTCCTGTTTCGATTTTTCTTTTATCTCCTCAATTGTACGGAGTGCGTGGTGTTGAACTAATTTTTATTATTCTGAGCAGTGTTGAAGGTATATACACTGGGCACTGATCAGTTTTAACTAATTTACTTTCAACACTTTAAATGCTGTGATAACGTTTATTTTGGTCGTTCCTTGTGTTAAGTTCACAAACATTACTCTCTCTTTCCTCCTCATAATCTATTTTCCTAGTTTCAGTACAATACACTGCATATGTAGGGGCTATACCCTGAGTACTGGTCCAAGGTAAAGAAAGAAAATTCTTTCCTTCTATCGGTGTCTTCAGTTTTGGGAAGAGAAAAAAGTTAGCTGAGGCCAAGTCCGGCGAATACGGTGGTTGAGACATGATAATGGTTTTTTTTTTGCCAAAAACTCACGCACAAGCATCGATGTGTGAGCTGGTGCATTATCATGGTGAAAAAACCATGATTGTTTTTTCCACAATTCTGTGAGTTTTTACCAATTGCTTCGCGAAAACGGAGCATAACTTCAAAGTAGTATTCCTATTGACCTTACGACCTTGTGGCAAGAATTCATGATGCACCACGCCATTGCAGTCGCAGAAAACAGTGAGCAAAACCTTCACATTTGTCCAAAATTGACGTGCTTATGCGGTTTTGGGTCTTCTTGGCGCTTCCATTGGGATGATTGACGCTTCCATTGGGATGATTCACCTTTTTAAGGAAATCTGGATCGTCGTTGACGATGTTCAACAGCTCCTAAGCGACGTTGTTTTTGCTCAAATTGCAATTTTGGAACAATCTTCGCTGCCGCACGTTTTATGCCTAAAAGATCCGTAAAAATTGGTTGGCATGAGCCGAACGATATGCCAACATCATCAGCAACTTCTTTGATAGTGATTCGACGATTATCCAAAACCATTTTCTTTTCTGCTTCAATTTCATCGGTAGTTGACGTATTCGGGTGACCAGGACGAGCATCTGCATTGACATGTTACCCTTCCTTAAGCCCGTTATACCAGAATTGAACTTAGTAGACTCCCCAAACGCGTGCAACAAGTTTAGGTATTTGTGAACATAAAGTCATCGAGACATAACCCAGAGACGATTAAGAATCAAGACTCGACGAGTTATTGGAACAATACGACCATAAATGCTGCAACATTTTATGAAAATAGGTGTCACAGATGAAAACATTTCAATAGAAGAGATGAAAACATTCCAAATGTGTTAACGTTTACTTTGGTTTTTCCGTATTATTATGTTGTTAGTTTAAAGTCAAACGTCCACACACACGGTTCCCCCTTTTCTCCTCCTCATAATCTATTTAACTGCATATGTACCCCTGAGTACTGGTCCATTATGAAAACGAGATAACAGAAATGCCAAAAAGGATGAAATTACATAAAAAGTAAGAAATCCTATTAAAAAAACTCCTCTTAAAAATATTTTTTATATAACATTTTTAAAGGGTTAATAATAAATGAATATATTTTTGCTTCAATTGACAGGTGCGCCGTATATTTGAAGCAAACATACATACACACATACCATGCAAACAAACCTCCTTCCTTAAACATATTTTTTTTTTTTCAATTCACTTATTTAACATACTCGTAATTACGACATGCTGTTAACTGTTTAAAATTTTTATTTTTTGCTTTAGCTGACTTTGCCATATATCCGCTTTACTCGTATGTTGGTTGTTCAACAAAACTTTTAAAAAATTTGATTCTAGGAGTTGAATTATTTCAAAATGATATTAATGGTCAAACAATTTGAAACATGCAAAATTTTTGCTATTTTTATTTGCTTTAAATGAATAACATTTAACGTAATTCTTTCATTCAGCTTAAATATGGCAATAAACTACTCGCACACACGTTGCTTGTTGTTAATTTGTTTTCTTAAATTTTGCCCGAATTCTTTTAAACTAAAACTTTATTGAACAGTTTCTTACAGAAAAAATAATTGAGGTTGACAAACGAAAGGATTAATGGAACCAGATTTGACGTTTGTTTGCAATATTTTTGTTTTATTTAATTTTTGTTTTACATTTAATGTAAAAAAAAATCTTGAAACACACTATGCACATATTTATCAACAATATTTTTCTTGCATATATCGGCGGTAAGTTGACATCTCATAGTACGAATAAAATTCAAATGGAGATTTTTATTTGAAAAGCTATTGCAATTTGCCGTTTTTTCTATGAAGAGGAAAATGTAACTATTACATTCAGGCACTGATTTGCTACGCAAAAAGGCAAGAACTTCATGTGCCAAGGTACTTAGATGTGAAAAGTTTCTTCACGAACAGCGCCTACGTGTCAAGGTCCTCACAGCTCCCCGAGGCAGTAAGACCTTTTGGTTTTTCCTTAAGAGAGTAAGGCACAGTGATAATTCATCAATTCCAACTCTCTTGAAGAATGAGCAAGCATTCACCGACCCGGTTGGCAAGGCTAACCTGCTAGCTGAAATTTTTGCAAGCAACTCTTGCTTGAAGGAAAGCAGTCAACCACTTCCTGAACTCGAAAGAGTATCTGCAACTATACCAAATATATTTTTCCGGACTCGAGCAGTTAAAAGGGTTTTAGATTACATCGATATAAATAAGGCCGCTGGACCGAATGGCATTACAACACTGGTCTTAAAGCAGTGTTCTTCTCCGCTTGCGCATCCATTAGCACGTCTCTTCAGCATACTTTACCATGTCGGTGAGTTCCCATTATGCTGAAAGATTGCTAATGCAACACCAATTCCCAAAAAGTGTGAAGCAAATAACCTTCCGATTGCAATTTGTTCTGCATTTTCCAAAGTAATGGAAAGTATGGTTAACTACATCGCATAAATTACTTTATGATTGCCAATACGGATTTCGTAAGGGTCGCTCTAATGGCGATCTTTTGGCATATCTCTCCGAGAAATGGTTGCACTCAATCCACCATATCGGTGAAAGTAAAGTGGTGGCTTCAGATGTCTCTAAAACGTTTGACAGAGTGTGGCATGCTGCACTACTGGCAAAACTCGCTGATGACTTTTCTCGGTTTATATCGAGCTTTCTCAGAGATCGCACTATATGAGTTGTTATAGATGGGGTCTCATCAAACGAGTTGAAGATTAATAGTGAAAGGCCAATGTAAGCGGCATGCGGCAGTGGGGCAACACAACATGACGCGTCAGCTAATATATGATAAAATAATCATGCTGGCAACACCGTTGTTTCAAATATATTTAATATATGTATGTCATAAATTTTTTAAAGAGTGGATTATATATGTAGCTCGCCATAAACTACTCACGCTTTCTTTAAAGAATAGGTTTCCCATGACCCAATTTCAGACAATAAAACTCAATTCAAACAAACCGCATTGTATTGTTCTACAAACAAAAACTACTTATAATTACCGCTATAAATTTCATAAAAGAGCGCGAGAAGGAGAGGGATTCAAATACACAAAAACAAAAAGTTTGGCAATATGATATGTAACCAGCTTGCAATTTTTTTTTTTTTTTTTTTTTTGAAACTTATTGAACCATTTTGCTTTATTACAATTAAATAGTAATTGTTGTATTCGGATTTTTTTTAACAATTTAAATTTAGGTCAAAGAACAAATTTGTGTTTCGCTTGGCAGAAATTTTATTTTCGGCTAAATTTGAAATGTTTTGGTCATAAATTTTTTAGTTGAAGTTTTAGTTCAGCCTCCAAAAGAGTTGCAATCAGTCTCATAAATAATTTTATATAAATAAAAATATTTAATAGTTTCTCATAGGTTTTTTTCTAAAAGTGATTTCAATACTTTTTTAATGGATTTTTTGTTATTTTCGTTTTTGTTATTCTTGTTGGAGAGAAAAACAAAAAATATTGTTCCAATTTTCAACACCTAAAAGGCGTTTTGAATAAATTCTTGCATGCAATTCGCTTTTAAGTTCTTTTTGATTCTGTTACTTTTTGTTTGCGGTTTTCTTTTTGTAGTTGTACTTGTAGTTGCACAATCTAAGCAAATTTTGTAAACAAAAAAAAAAGTGTAATAAAACCAAACCCAAAATTTTATCAATAAACACCGTGTGGCTTAGAAACTCTTACACTTGTTGTGGCCTGTTGCTGCTGTTGCAAGTTCACAGAATTAAGGTAAATTACAATTTCACAAAAAATATAAATATTTCAAGTACCACACCAACCATAAAGTATTATTTACCTCATTTATTCATGTCTAATGATTTATAGATCAAAAAAGTTTCGTTTTTTGTTTTAACAGAATATGTGCTGTGTGAAAAGGTTGCACATGAATCATTTAATGTTGTTTCAGATTTTTGGCATCTGAAATTTTTTTGTTTATTTATTTTTTTCATTTAATATAAATACTTTTTTATTTCAAAAAGCTGTTGATAACTGTATGGTGTAATTTTAGGTTTCATACTTAATCGTGTTAAGCAACTTTTTTTCATAGTTCGCAGCTTTAAAAATATCAAGAAATTCAAGAAATTTTACGAGCATTTTAATTGGAAACTCTGCTTTCTTGCTAATGACATAAAAATTTCGGAAAAAATGGTTGGAAATACGATCTTGTTAGAGATGACAACTTTCTTCCCCTCCCAGCAGACTTCAATTAGTCCAAGAACCAAATCTTAATTTAATAAAACGTGCAAAAACGCACTCAGCTCCAAAAAGAAAGCATTCAGCAATTGGTATTCAAGCAAAACCCCAGATACTGATTTTATATGCAAAAAGGCAAGATCTTCATGTGTCAAGGTACTCAGGCGTCAAGGTACTCAGACACATCTCGGGGAGCAGGTTTTCTTTCGCGTATACCAAAACAGGGCACTCTGCATCCTGGAGCATAGAGGGCAAAGAGTCCCTCACTTGCTGTAGCAAACAAAACTCTAGGAAAGCGTATCACTTAAATTGTGTTGACTTAAATTATGTTGAACTTCCGAAACCCTTAACGGGGATCAGCAAAACCCGGGAGGTTCTGCCTTGCTGATCATAGTCGAGATGTCTACGTTTGCTGAAACATTCTCTCTGTGGTTTAAGCCTAAAATTGCAGGAGGAGAATTAGTTTCCTGATAACTTTGGCGCATGCTTCGGGGGGTGTTATCTTGCAATAGATGCCTGTATTGTAAGGAACCAGGTGTGAGTTGGTTGGAAGTCAATCTTCCATTGCGTTTTCTTCCACTGACTGTGGACAAATTGCACACAGGAGGCGTTAGAAGGGTCGAACTCTTAAGCAAGGGGGTTTTCTGTAGGGCTACAAACTTTTGTCAAAAAGTTGCAACTTGTGTGAGCCTAGAAGGACACACGGGAGCGCTGGGGAATCGAGAATAATTTATCCCGTGGAGTTGGTTCATAATCAGATTAGGCTGACAAGGCGGATGCTGATGTAAACCAATTTCACAATATGCTCATCGGAGCTTTTTATCATTCATTAAGAGAGTAAGGAATAACGGTAGGCCGACAATTCCAACTCTTTCAAAGAATGACCAAGCATTCACTGACTCGGTTGACAAAGCAGGTTATGCTTGCTGAAATTTTTTCAAGTAGTTCGTAGTTGGCGGAGACCAGTCAATCACTTCCCGAACTTGATTGGGCTATGGCCAAGACATTTTTCCAAGTCCGAGCAGTTAAAGGGGTTTTGCCCGACCTCGGCATAAATAATTCTTCTTGGGCCGGATGGTATTCTAGCAGCAGTATTTTCTACTCGTACTCTTTCTGTATAGGGGAAATTAAAAAAAAAACACATAAAATTCAGCAAAATGCATGAAATATTTATTTGGATCGATAGTTTGGTCGATATAATTTAATGTTTGAAGATTATTTCATGCAAATGTTGGCCGCGGCTGCGCCTTAAATGGTCCATCCGCTTAGTCCAATTTTGGCATACTCTTTCCAACATTTCGGCCGGTATCTCACGAATAATGTTGGCAATGTTGGCTTCCAGTGCGTCAATCGAAGCGGGCTTGTCGCTATAGACATTAGCCTTAACATAGCCCCACAAAAAATAGTCTAGAGGCGTTAAATCGCACGATCTGGGCGGCCAATTGACTGGTCCCAAGCGTGAAATAAACTGTTCACCGAACTCGCCTCTCAATTGGTCCATTGTTTCGTGTGCTGTGTGGCATGTGGCACCGTCTTGTTGAAACCACAGTCATGCAGGTCAAGCTCTTCCATTTTGGGCAAAAAAAAGTTTGTTATCATCGCACGGTAGCGCTCACCATTCACAGTAACGTTGTGATTCGCATCATCTTTAAGAAATACGGCCCAATGATGCCGCCAGCCCATAATCTGCACCAAACGGTTGTTTTTTGTGGATGCATTGGTAGCTCTTGCAATGCTTCTGGCTGCTCTTCACTCCAAATACGGCAGTTTTGCTTGTTCACGTATCCATTCAACCAGAAATGAGCCTAGTCGCTGAACACAATTCTTCAATAAAAAAGTGGATCTTCATCTAACTTTTCAAGAGCCCATTCACCAAAAATTTGGCGTTGTGGTAGGTCGTTTGGCTTCAATTCTTGCACCAGCTGTATCTTATAAGGCTTCACACCCAAAGCCTTCCGCAAAATTTTCCGCGTAGTGGAGTAACAGAGGCCCAATTGCTGCGAACGGCGCCGAATCGATAATTCACGGTCATCACCAACACTGGCCGATACGGCTGCGATATTTTCTTCAGTTCGCACTCTACGTAAGCGTGTTGGTGGTTTAATGTCCAACAATGTAAATTTGGTGCGAAATTTTTTTACAGTAGCCCGAATAGAAGCCTCACTAGGTCGATTAAACTGACCATAAAATGGAAGAAGCGCGCGATGAACTTTCTTAACAGAGCACGCATTTTGGTAATAAAATTCAATAATTTGCAAGCGTTGTTCATTTGTAAGACGATTCATGATTAAATTATAGACCAAACTGAAGATGTTTGACAGTGACACAAGATACAAAACGTGCGTGAGCTGTCAAAACTAGTGTTGCCAAAAAGATAATAGCAAAAAAATCACTCGTTATTAGAACTAATGACAAGAGACAGACGATAAGTACTCGCTAAATAATGATATTATTTTAATCACCGAGTGGGGTCGTAAGAACAGGGTCGACTTCAACGCTCGTACGATCCAGTGCTCTCTATTAACACACAAACTCTTGATCCTTATTGCTGTTTCATCTGTACGCAGAGATGGTGTAGATATAGACGAATCAAATGCTCTTGATGTTCTTATAATTATAATTCAATATGATGTTTGTTGGACTAAAGAGTATATTCCCTATCGCTAAAGATGCAATGAAACGATGTAAGATGTACTTCGCTCCACTCAATCTGCTTCCTATTTATACTACCTATATATAATCGAAAATGTAACACAACTCTTATAGTCTATTTCGAGTTTACTTGGCTGTGTGTGGGAGAGGATGAGAAAACTTATCGGTGACATTGGGGTATCCAACTCTATTGACTCACTGGAGAATCGGCGTTGTGTGGGGTGCGTTTCTCTGTTTGTACACATATGAACAAACCCCTTGCTGAAGAGCTCGGGTCTTCTAGTCCCTTCCGTATGCAATATCGTAAGCAGTCAATGAAAGACAAGGCTTTGTGATCTAATACGCCGAAGCCCATTAAGAGCATCAGCCTTTAACCAACTCACCCGCCTAACCATCACTACTGGTTACTTACATTATAGTTACCTGTGGCAAGACAACAGCACCTCGGGGGTTATTAGTCCCCGAAACCCGGCATGCACCATAGCTATGAAAGAAGACTAATTCCATCTCTGTGATTTTACGTTTCAACCCCAGCCAGAACTTTTCAGCCAAGATTTCGCCGATCCAATTAACTCTTGGTGAAGATTTCGGAAATCCAACACAACATAATTCATGAGGCTTTTATTTGCTACAGCAAACGAGAAACTTTTACCCTTCTATGCCCAAGAAAGCAGAGTGCTCTTGTAAGGCGTTAACCAAGGCAAACCCTGCTTCCTGTGGGGAGAATTTTAGACGTTATGATGGAGAGCAGAGCCAACTTTTTGGCAATAACAAAATTTTTTGAAAACGTCAGATTGGAAGCCGCAGAACTGCAGCATAACCAGGACGCAGGGTTGAGTAGAGAAAAGGGCTGATTAAGTCGTTGGGTGTCTACTCTGAAGCAATGGATTTTTTTATATCAGAAAGAAGAGGGGGGTTTTTACTCAGTAAGGTTTTCGTCTTTGATCAACCCGACATAATTTTCTTTCAACTTGCCCGAAAAAAATTGACAGTCAGTGATAAAATTTAATGACTAATTGTTAAATGTCTCAGTAGTCATCAGTAACAAATCGTACTTCACCATTTACTTGTTTTAACATAAAAAAATATTATGAAGTCTTCAATTGTTTTTCATTTCTAAGTCAAGGTTAACAAAACAATTTTCAATTATTGAGATGTTGCAAAACTTATGTATTCAGCATAAAATTCAATTATTTGCTACTGATCGCAATGAGCAGACACAAAAACAAACTCTTCGTTCAGAAACACACATTTGTACACGTATCTGTTCATTTGTCAATGCCAACTGATGATTGACCATAAACTTGAACGCCATTCTTCGCTCACATGAACACAAAAAAAAAATGAAATAAAAAATCACCGAAACGAGCCAATAATAAAAAAAAAACAATTTTATTGACAAATTTTATTAACCTTCAACTTCATTTAATTTTATTTTATTTCTATACTTTAGCCTTCTTCAATGCAACACATCCAACAAAAAAAAAAGAATCTCAAAAACTGAAGACCAAAAATCAACAAACTGCTAAATGATTTATGGTTATGGTCGTTTAGTACAAGAAAATCAAACGTTTTTAAATAAAAAAAAACAGCGTTGATGCATCTTGAACTTCTAAATAAACAAAAGAATGAAGCAATTGTTGTTCAGACAAGCAACAGCAGCAACAACAAACAAACAGTAGCCGTTTAAAATGAATGTTCTTTGAGTTGAAAAACACTTTAATTCAAAATTCATGCAACAAGAAAAAATAAAAAATAAAACTTTTGGCCAATAAAACCCATTCGTTGCAAGCGGGCACATGATCAGTTTCTTTCTGCTTTTAACAAAAAAAATATATATTTATATATATTTAAAAGCAAACTTCTGTTTTAATTGTCCATAAAGTTTAAGTCACTCAGCCATTGCTGTAGCTGCTTCTCATGAGGAACATTCAAATACATTTTCAATAATATTTTAAAACTAATTCAAACATTTTGCTTTTATAATCTAAACGTTTCAACAAGAAAACCAAGATAATTCTTAAACAGATTCTAGACAGCAGGCTACCGGCTACACGGCTACAAGTGTAGCTAACAGCAATTATTGCCGTGCAGTCAGCAAATGAATTATTTAGAAGCTGTTCTGTTGTGTAGTCCTCCATTTTAAATTTCAAAAGTTTTTTTCCCGGAACTAGGAAAATAAGTTATGAAGAGTAAAAAAGAGCGAGTACTGTTTGTGGACAACTTTTAGGCCCACATTTACAGTCATTAGTTAATTACTTGTAAACTAAAACTGTTACTATTGTTTAACCAAGACTTTGAATTCACGGTGTAAGGTTTAACTAACAACTTTAACGTTTGCAAATAATGTCAACTCCATTAGTTTATAACTTATCTAGGTTGGTAGCTCTGCGACAGCATATGCTTATTGTTTACATTTTTTATTCACATTTATAGAAATGGATAAATTAAACGCACGTTCCACAAATTTTCAGAAGAACCGGCTTGTTTGTTGGTATTTATGTTGATCTTTTATTATTTAATAAAACGTGTTTTATTACACTGAACCAAAAAATTTTCCATGAGTTTTTTTTCTTGTTGTATTGGAAGATTCTTCTCTGATGTTTCTATTGTTAGGTACATTTAACACTTCATTTACAGCTTCGTCCAGGTGCGGTGGAAGTACAGGTGCTTCTACTTCTTTGTAAAAGCAACAAATATTATGTAATACTCCTGTTGCCACTATAATACTCTGCGCTTTTTTACAAATTCATGCGTATTCCAAGGGAAAGAACAGGAAACCTTCGCTTTCACACTCCATAAGAATATTCAACGCAGTTTCTAGTTCATATGAGGGATTCATTGAAAAGATTTTCTGATTGTGTGTTTGGTCTCAATAAGGGTGTAATTACAAAGTTTGTGTTTCCGTAGCCACTGCCTGCAATATCAATACAATTGCGATTTGCGATACAATGACAATTTCCGATAGCAAATACTTGAGTGGTGGAATCGTGGGTAGAACCTGGCCAACGTGCCACAATATCTAGCATTCTTAGTTCGCTGTTTGAACATTAATGGAAAAAAATCCTTTTCTTTTACGATACAATTCCGCATCGTTACCACCTAAATAATTCAGCGATTTAAGTTAAATATACTAATAATTTATACATAATTTTAACAGCAGAATGTATCTTTATATGAGTACAGTCCATTGCGACAACTGGAAACTTTGCAAGTAGCAAAAACTTGGATTTGATGTCATTTAATTTCATTTTATTATTCGGGAAGTTAATGTATTCATCTCTTAGCATTGCTATATAACGCTAAAAAACTAGAAAAATAAATCTTGATACAGTACTTTGTGAAATTCCAAAAAGATCTCCATTTATTCCCTGCATATAACCCGTGGCATAATATCGTTGTAAAGTCATAAGAACATTTCTTCGGGTAACACGGCATTATTCCTATTAATGTAAAACTGCATTACAATTTTTATATGTGTACCTACATCTCTTTACCAATTTGTTCTGCTCTGAATTTTCGAACGAATGCATTCAACCACTTGCCATGCCACTTCCTTGCTTAGACGAAATCTATCTCTAAAATCTTTAGACGTGAACATTTCAAAAAATTTGATCGGGTTCTTAAATTATGTTGCCGGCGACGAGTACTCCACATGGTATCACTTTCAATATCGAAATCATTATTTCCAATTTCAATATTCATGTCTATAATTTTTCACATAACATGAAAATGAAAATAATTTCAAAGCATCAGCTGTTGGCTAACTATTTGTTAACCAATAGGCTTTGGGGGTTTAACAAATGGTTACCAAATAGCTGTGAATCAAATATCATTAGTAAAACAATTGTTATTAGTTAACTAATGACTGTAAATTTAGCCCTAAGTGTGAAAGGAAATTTGTCCGCAGGCAACTTGTTCCGCAACCGTACGGCTGAAATATAAAATCTCTTTGTAAAGGCCGGTACGGAGTTCTTGCGAAAATTCACGTTTTGAAATATACATGTAAATCTCTACACGGAAAAATAATTGTGTAGATTGGTGTAGAAAAGGCATGTGTATATACATACGTGTGTAAACACTTACCTCATGCCATGTTCATCGTCCAAAAATACGGCAAACAATTCTTCCTCCATTTTATTAACCACATTTTTTTTAAATATATTTGATTAAAAATAATAGTCAACTGTCAACAATTCCGTAGGCAAATAAATTTATGAACATTAATTTATGTTTCAGTTAACGAAAAAAAGTCTCCTCTTTAGTTTTACTTTTAACATACCTGTAATGTATCAAAAATCTGTTTACTTTTCTTTAAGAACTCCGTACCGGTATGTGGAAATTTACATAAAGAATTTACCAACTTGAAATTCCGTAACTTTTTTTACATACCGCCCTTAATGCGGTATGCAATTCAATAGGCAATCAACCACAAATGTATGAGCTCCAGATGATGTACGTGTATACGTAGAAATATGTGGATTTCAGGAACAAGAACCCTATTATCGTCAGAGAAAAATTAATTTTAGTAGCGATAAAACAGAGTAACACATCACACACAGCGGAGATGTGTCGATACTACTGCCACCGATAAGCTTCTTCGCTCACTCTCTCCCTCTCTCTCTAGCACTCGGTAGAGTAACCTTAAAATAGACTTTAAGGCACCGCCCAAAACATGAGAGTTGTATTCCATTTTCGGTCGCATAGGTGGTATAATTAGTAAGGTAAAAGAATAAAGTCCTTCTTACATCGTTTCGAAAAACCGAGCACTTGAATGTTTCGTTGGAGACATGACAAATGTGTTCAGTGCAGCAAACATCAAGAGCATCTTGGTTAAGAAAAAACTTAAGAAAGGAAAAAACTTGAACTACGAGTATAACCCGTTGTACAAATGTACAAACCCAAAATTTATTTTAGAAATTGTAAAAAGTTCAACGAAAATTCAATAAATTAATATTTACATCTCTGGGTACGGAGAATTATTTAAATACAAAAATATGTATGTTAATAAATAAAAAATAAATACCGCTAGTTTAGAGACAGCAAACGCTGTACAAACAATGTGGGCAATTAACAAAATGCATATGTGATTCAATATGAGATGAATATAGATAGAAGATAATTAAATGCTCGGTGGCTTAGTGGTTAAAGCAGTAGCAGTACGTCATGACCCGAGTTCAAATCCCAGTGGGTGCTGATGAGTAGTGTAGCGACTACGAAACAGCTAGTTGTCCCCCAGCTAAAGATTTGATTATTATTTTTCTTGTTTTCTTCAATCAAAAATTATTGATCACAGGAAATTTGTATTGTAAAAAATCCTTCTTAAGAAAAAACTTAAGAAAGGAAAAAACTTGAACTATAACCCAAAAAAATTAACGTTATTTTTAAAAAGTATTTATATATTCATCAATAACTATTTCGTCCCCTTTAAAGTAATAACCCTCAGATATAATGCCTTATGCCAGCTTTTTTTCCTATCTTCGAAACACTTCTGAAACGCGCATTTTGGTATCGCCAACAGCTCCTGTTTCGATTTTTTTATATCTCCTCAATCGTAGCAAAACGCTTTCCTTTCATCGGCGTCTTAAATTTTGTGAAGAGGAAAAAGTCCGGTGAATACGGTGGCTGTGGCCTGATGTGTTTGTTGTGGAGCTGCACTGCAACTAGCCGCCGTGACCTTGAGATCGGTAGAAAGCTTAGAAATGCTCCAGTAGAGAGCGTACGCCATTCAGCATGTTATCGAAAATGGTACCCATGCATGGCAATTAGAGGTGGTTAAGGGCATTTGGTGAATGCTTCTTCGCCCGGTAAAACACTTACCCTGGGTCGTTGAGGCGGGAACTCATTTGAAACACCATCAAGTACACAGAGAGAACAATTTCTATCTAAAACAATTTAATATTAAATTTAATTGTCATGAGATGCGGTATTGAAGAAGAGCTAAATTAGTAAACTACTCGACAACACAATTTAGTGGCGAATGTTGCCTAAGAATTCGATTTCGAGTCTTTATTTCGTTAGTTGTGTATCAAGTGGTGCAACCCCATTGCACCTACATATCGTGCAGGTTCATATAGCTAATTTCTGGTCGCAGGACGGCCGTTATTATCTCGCGATAGCGAATGGTAACTACTTGGCCAACCTCATTTTCGAAAAACTTATCAACGAGTCAGTCTTTGTGGATGCATCGACTTTTCAACAATCATTTTGTGGATTTGTCTGATTGTGGACTCATTTGGTCTATTATACTGATAAAAAAAATCACGTGCATGAAATGCTTTTTATATCAAGGCGCATTTCCATAGAAGGCTTTAACAATCTTAACGCGCTGCTCAATTGTGTACTTCTGGTTTTTTTCTTTTTTTGTTGAATCTGTCTAACACTGAAACAAAAAATTGTCATACTGAATTGGGCAAATAAGTTGACGTTAAGGTGTGACTCACGATTAACATGGCGCATTATTGTTGCAGCACCTTTTAGGTGCGTATTCGGAAGAATCTCTCTTTTTACTTAAAATTTTTTACAGGAAAATTAAAGATTTCTTAAACTTAAATGTAAACTGTTTGTTTGTTGTAAAATTTTATTATTTTTAGGAGAACTTGATCAATAATTTCGCGTCGTTATACAATTATATTGAATAAATAAACAAACAGAAAACATCAACCAATAGCCGGGTGGCGAAAAATAATTTGCCCAAAGTAAAATTAGTCTTAGCGTTGAAGAAAAATGCAATGAAATAAAATTGTTGAACTAATTAACGGCTGTAGTCATTACAGTTATTATCGATACGCCACCAGGCGACCGACCGACCGATTGATTAAATTTTTAGAGAATAAGCATAAGTACATTTTTTCTTGTTATGACTGAAGGTGTTTGGCAAAAGCTTCACAGTCCGCGTAATTTAATTTCGTATTTTTAAGCAAAAATAATTCAATCTACTTAAACTAAAATGTTGCAAGTGCGCACATATTTTGGCAAAAAAACAAAAATGAGATAAAAAGATTATGTTGCAAAATTGTTGGTATTTCGTTTGTGGTGAAAAAAAAGATTGATCAAATCGTTATTTATTACAATGAATTAATGTTTTAGAATAAATATATTTTCTTTGGCAAATAACTTTTTAATTGTACAGCCGCTTGTTATGAAATCTGCAAATGTTGCACAAATCTAATTAACTTGCCTTGTTTCTTTAATGTTGATAAATCGAGATTTAAATCTGGACTGGGTGTGTTATATAATCGACATCCTTTAAGAAATAAAATTAGTTCGTTTGAAACAAGTTTTTACAATTTTTTTTTGCATGTAAAAAAATATTTATAAGTATTTATATTACATGGAAGTTTATGGAGACATGTAAACATGTATGGAAAAAAGCTTAATCCAGAAACGTGGATTGGAAAAGGTCACGCAAAATAACAGAAAAATAGATTACAAAAGGTATAAGATTGTGAATAGAGCTAATATAATTATAATTTCTGTGCAAATAATTAAACAAAAATTAAAAACAGCTGATTTGAATATACGTTTCCATTACGTTCAAAGATAGCAATAAAACTAATATTCGGTTTCAAAAACGACAAATTGCAAAACCAACCATGACACTCCTGATTAACTGCCTGGCTCACTATGTCGTTTCGCTAACGTTCGCTAATATTTTATATTAAAAATAAGTGACTTATATCGGGTGGTTAAATTTCAAGGGCCGATGTTGAATGTGAACCACACCTAAACGCCAAGTTTTTTTCCGGATTTTTTTTTTTTACATTTCTCTATTTCAGACTTACTCAATTTGAACCATGGAGAGACACACAATCCAACAACGTGTTAATGTTATCCAAACTTATTATGAAAATGATGATCAATTTTCGAAGAAAATCATCTTCAGTGATGAGGCACATTTTCACCTCAGTGGATTCGTCAATAAACAGAATTGCCGCATTTGGGCGAATGAGAATCCAAGAGTGACTGTCGAAAAACCAATGCACCCATAAAGAGTGACTGTTTGGTGCGGTTTATGTGCTGGCGGCATCATCGGGCCGTATTTTTTCCAAAATGAGGCCGGTCAGGCAGTTACTGTGAATGGTGTTCGCTATCGAATGGAAGATGGCCCGAATTGGAAGATATGGATGTAGACGATATGTGGTTTCAGCAGGACGGTGCCACTTGCCACACAGCTAACGAAACTTTTGCGCAACAAATTCAATGACCGTGTTATCTCACGTAATGGCGATGTCAATTGGCCGCCAAGATCATGTGATTTGACACCGTTGGACTTTTTTCTTTGGGGTTATTTGAAAGAAAAGGTGTACGCCGATAAGCCAGCAACAATTCAACAGCTAAAGGATGAGATAATTCGGCACATTAACGGCATAGAACATCCATTATGCCTCACGGTCATCGAAAATTTGGACCATCGGATGGAAGTGTGCCGCCGTGGTTGCGGCGCCCATTTGGCCGATATTTTGTTCCATACATAATTGAGCAATACCAATATATCATAATAATATAAAATTATAATAATTTCCTAAGTAGTTTATGTTTTATTCAAAATCAACATCGGCCCTTGAAATTTAACCACCATTTAGTCATCTGTTATTCAAATAACGTTTATATCGGAGGTAAACAAGGCAAATGATACAAGATAAGGCTAAAATAAAGCTTCTAAACGCATCTGGGGGATAATTCTGTCATTCGCTTACGAGCGAGTTTTTACTCGAATGTGCGAGTTTTTACACATTTGGGATTATCTCATTCGATATCGAGTAAAAGATATCGAATTTTCTAATGATGGCATTCGAATGCAACCTTGCAAGTTTTTACTCGTAAGCAAAAGTACTATCGTAAACCCGCCAAACAAAAAAACACAAAAGTTCAAGATTTGTTTTAAGTATACATGACTGAATTAAATGAATTGTTATTGTGAACGTATGTATGTGTGTTTATTTATTTTTTTTTAATGTACAACATGTATACAAAGTATGCAAATAAATGTTTGTGTTCTTGTATTTTAAATAAATTCGGTTTTTAATAAAACTATCTTCTGTTCAAACTTATTTTTATGTTATCACGGATTTTTGCCAATTTTCGTTAAATCTGTTTCCGTACAATCATCTGCTATAGGGGTTATGCTTATATTATTATTGTTTTTGCACCTTTTTTTAGTTTGGCACTTGAATGCAAATGTTGTGTAAAGCAGGGCATACATTGGTGAATTGTGCCATTTTTTCAGGGCTGTAATGGCTTCTTTTCTCGTGATGTAAACAACGCATCTTGCTTTTGCATGAACCTGGTTAAGTCGAGATTCCATCGAGTTCTCTTGCGTGTTGCGATATGGATATCCAGAATCTCCTGCAAACATATAATCAATTAAAATTTTGCTTTCAAATTAAAAAGAAATACGTTTCTTTAACTAGAAGCCAAAGGTTTCTTAAGTTCGTGGTGTATTCATGCCTAAGAAGATGTCTTTTCTCCGAATTTTTCCATACGAAAGAGTTGTTGGCAGCCTCATCATATTTGGAATTAATTGCCAATATAGTGTGCTTGTGATCGCGTATCTTTAATTATTATTCAAATATTTTAATGCATGTATATTATGTTATAGTTATAATCTATTAATTTAAACCAGACGCGCCCAGGCCTATGCGCTTGATGTTCAATTGTTTTTGTAAAAGCGCTTAGCTATAGGGCTTTGCTCTTTAATACACACATACTGCGCTTTGCACTAGAAATGAAAAATACACAAACAACTTCGTCTTATATCAGCGATGGACATTTAGTCAAATAATTGTTTGTAAGCAACGCCTTCTTTTTCTTATGCTCTTTAGTTTAGTTGTTCAACAGACGTTGGCGAATGCACATGTCAGGATGCAAAATTTTTTTATGATAAAAAGTGCGTTTGTATTTGTTTTTCATGCCATCAAACATTTAAAATGTGTACAGAAAATGTTATTGGATGGTATTATGATTTCTTCCATTTTAATATGAATAAATATCATAACATACTTATGTGAAAAAAGATTTTCGGACTTAAAATTCATATTTAGTAAACAACGTTATAAATTGGTTCTACGTCTTTGGATCATTTATAGCTCTTACGAAACTGTCATAACAGCATTAACGTGCGCGATTTAATTGTTCAAATAAAAATGTTTATGTTAGTTTTGCTTGTCACTATACTTTAAATTACTCTCAAATTATCTCACTAACACAAGTGCAAAACAAATTTGTCCACCACTGTCTTATATATTTTTTTGTCGTTCTTCACTGTACACACACAGAAGAGCAAAGCAACAACACTTTTGTATGTTTTGCTGGTACACATTGACGACAGCGATTATCAGTGTGAATTTTGTTTTTGTAAATTGTTTTGCTTTTTACAACAAAAAATATTAAATAAAAGTAGTTTTTCCTTAAATGTATTTGAGTTTACTCTTCCACATAGAACTTGTGGGCACCACTGGTATAAACTTTACTCACAACCATTGAATTAACGCTATGGAATTCTTTCCTGTTGAAGAGCATGTGCTCATTTGCCGGCTTCTGCAAACCAAAATGTGTTTCATTTGCAAATCCTATAACTGTTACAAACAACTAATTATACACTTACATATAAGCCCATAAGACGATAATGTATAATATAATAATATTGGGTCCATTTCTTTTGCGTTTTTATTTTTATTTCATTTGTTGCTCGTAAATTTTAACTTGTTTTGTCAAAACATATGGTTTTTGTTGACAATTTTCGGCAGTGTTATAAAACACATTTTGTCGGTATTTTGCAACACTGAAGTAATAACTCGACTCATGACGTAACGAGTCACATCATTAGAAATTTACACGATATTGAAATTATTTTCTACTCGATAGTAATTTCGATCACCAATGACAGAATTAGCCCCCTGGATAGAATTTTTGACCTTAAAAATTAAGACGAACGTTGACGAAACAACATCATGAGCCAGGCAGTAAATGTCAATGAGAGTTCGTTTTAATTTACATCCTTTTTTGGTAGTGCTACATCGGTTGTACCACAAGGTTCCGTCTTGGCTCGTGTTTTATTTCAATTATACTTAAATGATTGCGTTACGAATTTTTGCAATGATTTCTGCCAATTACATGCGTTTGCCGACGCTATGTTATACTTTTGCTTAAAATCAATAATGCTACTCTACACCACGTAGAACTGCAATTAAATAATCATTTCAAAATGGTAAACACTATTGTGAATATCAATTACTTGCAAATAAATCCAGTGAAAACTCAGGCAATGTTAAATACTAAGGGAGGGCTAGTGCAATGAATTTATTACCTTCTTTACACATAAATAACGCTGTAATTCAGTTTAATGCTGATGAGTTCAAATGCTTTGGTAGTACTATTGATGCGAACCTGAAGTTTGAGACTCACATAAATCTCA
Organism: Thecocarcelia acutangulata; assembly: GCA_914767995.1. Taxonomy (NCBI): domain Eukaryota; kingdom Metazoa; phylum Arthropoda; class Insecta; order Diptera; family Tachinidae; genus Thecocarcelia; species Thecocarcelia acutangulata. The sequence goes on from OU612095.1 coordinate 71,552,486, forward strand.
TCGTTAAAAAGATTTGTTTCATTCTGCGAAGCTTATATATTTTTCCCCCTTCATTCATTCATTTATTGTATCTTCAAAATATAAAGTGACAATAAATATTCAAATCTTAATACTAGACATAAAAAGTTATTTAAGTCCAGAAAATGACAAAAAAGTTTTATTTTGCGCGAATAATATCGGTAGAATAACCTATTTAACGTTCTGATGGTGGCAAGGGTATCCTTTCCATTCAAGCGTGAGTGGGCGCGAAAATTAAGTAAGTTGCGTGCAAGAAGATTTGGGTGAAGTTCCAATTTACTGATATACCTTGTCGGGTACTGAGAGAATTCTTCTTTTGCCAGCGGAACATACATATCCCTGTGAATTCGTGAGTTTCTTACGTACCATGGAGCTCCAGTACCCGTTTGAAGAATTTGGCTTTGTTGTCTTTAAATTTTTTCAATTTTAGATGTTGAGGCGGTGCCCCATAATTGAATTCCGTAGCACCATATAGGCTTTAGAATTGCGTTATGTAACAATAGTTTTCAATCCAGCTTCAAAGTCCATAAGCCAATTTTGTTGCGCTGCTTTTAATTTGAACTGAGTGACTTTCGGATCAATGTGAGGCTTCCACGTTAGCCTACGATCGAGATGAATACCAAGGTACTTGACTTCATTGTGCCGCGGAATACGTGAATTGTTAATTTGGATAGCTGAACATGTTGGTTTAGGCAGTGTGATTGTAACGTGAGTACACTTTTGTTCATTAACTTTTATTTTCCTAAGTTGTAACCATTTCTCTAATGTTGAAATATACTCCTGCAAATTTCGCGAAGCTGCTTGATGGTTTTCATGTGCGCTGCAGAATGCTATGTCATCTGCAAAAGTTGAAGTATGGATTCCGGGTCTTGTTGGCATGATCGAGGCGGGAGTCAAATATAAAATGTATTCTAGAACACTACCTTAGGGAACTCCTGCTCCGATTGGCTGTAAGAAGCTTATAAAGTCACCTGCTCTTATAACAGATATCTGACATAAGTAGCTTTCCAGAAGCTTGCGAGCGTTTGCTGACAAGTTTAAATTTATTTTGTGCAACAAAACGTCATGCCACTCTTTATCAAAAGCTTGAGAAATGTCAATGAATAGAGCTGAACAGTACTTTTGTCTTCTTTTTGTCTTGTGTTTAGCCCGAAAGCCGTATTGGTGATTAGGTATACATCCCACACCATTCAATATTGGAGTCAACTTCGCTATTAACAATTTTTCGAACAGTTTTGAAACTGTTGGCAGTAGACTTATTGGTCTATATGATTCTACTTTAGTAGGATCCCTCCCTGGCTTAGGCATCATAGTAAACATATACATCTTCCACTCTGTAGGATAATACTCAAAACGTAAAATAGTGTTAACAATAAAAAAAATTCTTCTAGCTACACGAGCATTATACCAGTAATTTCATCAAGCATTAAGATCATACACCCGATTTCAGGTTAGAAAGCGTTTGCCACATTCCTTATTATGTCTCATTTTACTTATTGTCTTAAAGTATTTTCTGGAACCACATTAGCAAGCCTACATCAAATTGAGGGAATCGCAATGAAAATCACTAGATACGTTTTTGAAGTTCATATATGAGAACATGATCTTGTTTCTAAGCTTGTTCCCAAGTTTTTAGGTATCAAATTTGATAATTATGTGAAAGTAAGACTATTCCTCCAATTTTTTAGAATAATAAAATACACCGCTTGTTGACCATTTTTCTTTTCTCCATTCAACACATAATGTTCACAGTGTTATACCGCATATACATCTGTCTTATTTACGTGGTGTTGCATCTGGAATCAAATGCAATATCATTTGAAAATATTTTCCTTCTCCTACAATACCTACAGAAAAAAAATCATGCAATTTTTCGAACCGATGCAAAATTTCTAACTGTATCCGCTACCTGTTGGAATCAAATTGTATCTGTAATTGGCAGAATTTATACGGCTAAGGAGCCATCCATTTCAGTAAGATTGTTTTCATGCCCTTTACAAAAATAAAAAAGGTATATATATAAATGATCCCGTTTGTAATTTCTCCAATTTTCATCTGCGACCCTATAAAGTATATACTGAGTCAGAATTGATAGAAAAGTTAATTAAGCGATGTCCGTCTGTCGGTCCTTAAGATACCGTTTCTGAGAAAACCATTAGACTTAAAAACTTTTCTCTTTCACCATTCTATTAAGGGGTTTGCTATTCCGTGAAATCGGTTCACTACATGTGAACTGAGATATATTCAAAATTCCGTAAAAGGCATTTTTTTGCAATTTTGTATAAAAATTAAAAAAAAAACTTGTTTGTTTTGCTTTAAACTTAACACAAGTAAGGCAAAAAAAATCCCGATATCGGTCCATATATGTACATATGTATATTCGAAATGTAGCCTAAACCGATTTTTTTTAATGAAAATGTCAACCTTACATGACTTTTTTTTTTTTTGCTTAAAAGTAGTTCTGGTAATAAGAGGAGGTTATCAAAACACAGAAAATGAAAAGTTCCAGTATCGGTCCCTATATACCCGAGATATAGCCTAAGCCGATTTTGCTATGAAAATATGGCGTAAGTGAATTTAAGAATTTTTTTTTTGCTTAAAAGTTCTGATTATAAAAGATGGTTACTAAAATACAGAAAATAAAAAGTTCCGATATTGGCCCACATATACCCGAAATATGGCCTCAAGCGATTTTACATTGAAAAATTTATTTTTTTGCTTAAGACCAGTGCTGGTTATTGAAGGAGTTTACTAAATTACAGAAAATGAAATTTTTCGATATCGGTCTATATATACCCGAGAGCCTAAACCGATTTTCCATGAAACTTTCCATTAAAGATTAGCTTTTTGGCATGGCGATGACAAGGCAAAGATGTTTTCCCCCGATATCCATCCATATGTATCCCAGCATATTTAGTTCAAATTGTAATAGATACTATATATTTTTGTGACTATCGTGAAGGGTATTTCAGATCCGGCCCAGCCAAATCTAATACACTCTTACTTGTTTATTATTACTTATTAATAATATCTGAATTTTTTATATACTATTAAGTGTTTTATATAATACTTTTTATATTTAAAATGTTAATAGACATGAATATCACTCTAACAATATATACATATATAATTGGCAGTGAAGGCTTCCTTTGTATTGAATCAAACAATAATTAAATAATAAAATTAGTATAGAGAGTGTAATGTTGTGAACATAAACAGTGCAAATACTAATTTCAGATTGTAAGCGCACAACATCTAAAATCAATCAAAACATCATCAATAATACACAATGAAATACAAATATGTTTTTAAATTTTTATACTAAAACTTCAAGCTTCATCTATATAATTGATTTAATAAGCTGTTATAAGATAAGCGATCGTCTGCAACATTGTAACAAAACATACTTCGATACAACACGTGCTCGACATCGGCAAAAAAATAATTATAATCGTGAAATCTCCCCCATAAAGTCTGACAAAATAGACTCTACTCGTACTTCATAAAGTAAACTTTAAAAGATAAACTCAATTCGTTGCATAGAAGCGAAACCCATCAACGGCTGTTTAACACTGCAACTCATCGTTGCAACTAATTATCAACAACAGCAACAACAATGGATTTAGTAGGCATGATCACTAACAATAAAACAGCCAACTACACTCTAACAATTACCAAAAAAGCAAAGCCAAAAACAAATACTGGCAACGTAAATACAATTGCACCAAGCAAAAACAAATTAGATTCAAAAGTAAAAAAAAAAAACTACTCATGCTAAACCAAATAACAGAGATTTAAAAGACACACTTTTGCTTTTACAGTCAAAACTTTCAAGAGATGAATTTAAAGAAAAAGTATATAAAGCTCTTAATACAAAAGTTTGGAAGTCTTATGAAACTTATCCTCTGGGCCGTCAATATCAAACTGGCTATTGTAAAGCCAGCCCACTTTGATCCAGTCTGGTCCCGTTGTGTTGCCTGGGTGTGATATGTATCTCTGTAGATCTACATATCACTGGTTTAGAACCAACCCGAGGATCGGATAAAGGAGTGCAATCCATTTACATCACATTCCGGCGCCTCCACCAAATGGTGCAGCATCGGTTTGCCTAGATATAAAGCCCTTACGTAAGAAAGAGCTGGACACAGACAAAGCAAGTGCTCAACACTCTCTACTTCCTCTACAGAAGTCATTAAATGGAATATTTAATCTCCTCGCCTGTGACTCTATGTGGCAATGACCCGTCAGGACCGCCCCAGCAGAACGCAACCTCCGTCAGGGCAGGCCCCAAAAGATAATAGTACTCCTGTTATCATACCTGGGCCATGTCAGCCTTAATATTCAACTGGTGACCTCACTAGACCATCTCTCTTGTTCGGTCTCAAAAAGTTAACGCTGTACTTATTTCGTACAACTTCTAAGCGGGACTCCAACGATATCATCTATATTCCTTCGTTTTAGCTGGGCACCGGCCTTTGCCAGTTCGTCCGCTACAATATTACCGGGCACTCGACTGTGCCCTCGTACTCACAAAAGCTCCAGGTTCGAATGTCTCGTTATCTCGTTTAGAGATGACCGGCCTTCACGAACCAACCTACACTTCGTATAGACCGCAGCTAGTGCATACGGTGTAGCCTTACTACTTGTATCAGTACAAAATTTATTAAAATATTTCTGTAGAAAAGTTAAAAATGAAATATGTATCTTGAAGCCAACAAAGAAATTACAATAAAAACAATTTATATCTTGCGGACTTCATACGGCGAGCATATTGCCACAACGCAATCGCCGTTTATTGCCATTGAAAAAAATGTTTAATTTGTGTTTGTTTAAATTATACAGGGTGGACCATGAGTCTCTTAGCATGATATGTTTTATCAATAAAACACAAATAGCCATATGTTTATAAAACTGTTTGTTGATAATGAAAGTAATTGAAATAGGGTTTTATTTTTTTAAAGTAAAGTCACTTAAATCCGATCCTTGTTCACTCTGGCACTAATGCAAGCTAGACCGGAAATTTTCCATGATTGCTCTACAAGTATCGATTGAAATGTTTTGCATTTCCTAGCATATATTTTTCTTTAGTTGTATAATGGTCGCAGAGTTGCGACTATTACAGAAACGTTGCTTTTTAGATATCCCCAGAGGAAAGAGTTCATTGGAGACAAATCGGGGCTACTGGGTAACCAGTTAATGTAACCTATTTTCGATAATGATTTTCTGTCCAAAAACTTGACGAAATGCAGCCAACGAGCTATTTTCATATGGCATATTGTTATAAAATGCGATTTAGAGATTATCGAGGCATATTTTAAACCCATGCTGCTTACGAGTAGAGAGATTGTGTTATTCGAACAGATGATCGTACTCGTTCTATGTTTTCCTGCTCTCTCGATATTTTACGACTTTGATAATGTTGATCCAGTTATCTCGAACTTCTGGGCTCATTGCTTAATGGTTTGAATCGTTACTGAATTTCAATAGCAAACCCATGAATCGATGGGACAAAAGAATGGTGAAAGAAAAAAATTTCTAAGTCTAATGGGTTTCTCAGAAACGGTATTTCAACAGCGGATTTCTGATTCAGAATATATAAACTTTATAGGGTCGCAACTAAAAACTGTAGAAATTACAAACGGAATCACAAAGTTATATTTACCCTTTACATTTTTGTGAAGGGTATAAAAAAGAAAACTGAAAAAGTTCACTGCAAATATTATATTATAGGAATATTATAAATAGGTATATGAGCGAACGAAGTCGAGTGATATAGTGGGCCAAGCAGAAAATGAATGAGTGAATTTTACCTTTTTAACAAATTTTATCTACATATGTTTCTATATAAAATTATTGAAACTTCGTTATAATTTGCAGGCCATTCTCCAAAAACACAACATATAATTTTAATGACAAAAGGCTGTTAATAAAAGAGTAAAATTCATTGACTATGCAATAAAAATGTTATGTTAATACTTGTGAAAAATTAAAAATTAAATTAAAATTTGTTTTTAAAATGCATCTTTTTGGAAAAAAAAATTTATCTTTTTGGAAACTAAAATGTATCTTTTTCGAAATTTCACTAGCAACACTGAAATATAATTTCTATACATATACATACACATAAACACACATGCTTATGAAACTATAAGAACGCACAACAACAAATAATAAGAATGCAAGAACAACAATAAAACCACTGGCGGTTGCTTTACTTGGAATTTCGCGTTCTTTAAATCATGTACGTTTGTTTCCTTTCTATGCTTTTAGCTTTGTGTTGTGTGAATGTGTGTGTGTTCATTTACAACAATCAGATCAACGGCCAACACATTGGGTTAGATGTGACAAAAATTCGTAACAATATAGTAATAATGCACATATTAAATCAATATGTTTTAACAATTTTAACGGGCTATAATTGAATTTTATTATAAAAACTAAAAATAAACCTTTCGCTCTTTGAAATATCTGACAACTCATCACCAAAAAACAACTTTTATCTACAAAAACAAACCACTCTTTAGAGTTAATATCGTAAGTTGCAACTTTTAAATTGATTGCATAATTTAAATTTAAAGTGAAATAATTAAATTTCTTATAAAAATGGTCAGCACTTGAAGCTCTTTAAAATTATAATGCAATTTTTAATATTTCCTTGTCTCTTTTTATTTTTTGTTTGTTTTTTGCTTAAATTGCAGATGAAGTCGTTGGCCTTAAACTTGTTGAAAACTTTACTTCTTTTAATTTTTGGCGCGGTATTGGCGGTGGCAAACAGCACATCTTCAGCCAAAACATTAATTTCCGTTGCAAGCAGAAGAGGAGTTGTGCCAACAACAACACCAATACCACCATCATTACAAGCGCCACCACAGCTACAATTAAGACGTCATACTTTACCTGCCGCAACACCAACAGCAAGGCCTCGTAAATCAACAACAACTACAACAACAATAGCAACAACACAAAAATCTAAAGCCAGCAGTAGTAGGCAACGCTTAGCAATTGCCAGGCACGCGGCAAAACAAATTGTAAAAACTACAACAACGCCAACAGTAACGAAGACAACAATTATGACCAACTCGAGAAGAAAACCCATCATAATCGAAACATCCACATTAGAGTCAACAAGGCTAGTACGGCATGCTGATGCCACAACTTCAACATCATCGACACCATTGTCGTCAGCGAATAGTCGTAATGATACAGCTGTTCCTAAAGCTGTGGCTGGAGTACGACAACAACGTAGTTTTCATAGCCATGGAGCCCAACCTTATGAAGATGCTGAAACAAAAAGAAAATATAAACAACTAGAACGAAGACAGTACACACGTTCCTTTAGTCCCACAACAACAAGCACAACAACAGCAAAACCACAACATTTAAGGCAAGGAACAGCATCACTTCATGCGCAAAGCATTGATGGCTTCAGCAAACTTCGTCAATCGAAACAATCATCGTTATCGTCACAAAACGCCGATAGCTTAAAGACAAAAACAAAAGCAAATTCAAATATCGACTCTGCACCACCAGCCAGCAACCATGGCAACTCAAAGCTGGCAACCACCACCAACACCAACACCACCAGCATCACTCTGCACAATCAGCAGACACCAAAAACGTGAGTTACCATTTCTGTTAAGTTTTTTTTTTTTTTTTCTTTAATTCTTTTGCATATTTCTTTTTTCGTGTTGCCTTCTTTTTTTCAACTCGTTTGTAAAATGTTTAACTTTAACGACGATATTTTTGGTTAAATGTTAATAATTTATGTGAAGTCAGTCGGTCGTACACGCTGCAAGACAAACTGTGAGTCATGGGGTTACAAGTTGAATTTGGCTTCGTTCGGCCGTTAATGGTTTCTTGAGGTTGATTTCTTGGTTGATCGGGCGGTCGGTCGGTCGGTCGGTTGGTTCTTGATGGCCATAAATTTGTCTGGCGTAGGAATTCCTTTCGAAAATATTTCTTAGATCTCTATTTGATAGCGACACGTAAATGGTGTTGTTGTAAATAAAACTGATTTTCAATTTTTGATTGAAAAGATTAGATGCAGTTCAATATACGAGTTTGCATTTATTTATGGTGGAAAATATCAACAATTTTAAAACAGATCTTAGCAAAAAGCACATACTAGATGTTGACACACTTTGTTTAGATTAGAATCGAAGGCAAATATGGAATTTTGTATTAATTTCATGTATCTCTTAAGAGAATAAACTTTATGTAATTGTTTAAAAGACCGTTCCAGCAAACGCGTGACCACTCGGCCTGCGGTTGGCAGTAGTCGGAGGCATAATCGCGTTACGTATTTATAGATTATTATCCAAAGTTAACGCAAGGGTGCTTTTATAAAGGTATAGAACTTTGAAATGAAAAAAAAAAAAAATAAAAAATAAATATTTTAAATTCACATGAATTTTACTTCACTCACAAGAAAATCTTCTTGGCATTATAAATTAAATATGACTTTTGACAAGACCGCCACGACTGGCTCGGACCTGGTCTAATCTAGTGGTCCAATTTTAGATTACTATATCCAACATTTGTGGCCTAATATCGGCGATAACGCAGCGATTGTTGTTCTTCAAGTGGTCAACATTTTCAGGCGTAGACTTCACAAACCCCCACAGAAACCGCCCGGGGAACACGTTTTGCCTTAACGTATTTCAAACATGGACATTCTGTTTTTCCGGTAAAGAGGGGAAAGTGTTCCGCATGGCCATGTTGTGTTGGCTTTCGACACCCTTACCAAGGGTATACTCGTAAGTTGTCAGAACAGCATGCGCCCGGGGGTTGTGATCGCAGTTCCACCGCGCTGATCATGATTGACGTGCGTAGCTTGGCTGGAACATTCTGACTGTGGTTGAAACCTAAAATGCAGGAAGTTAGTATCCTTGATAATTGTTTGGTGTGTGCCTTTTTTCGGGGACTAACAATCTCCCGAGGATCTGTTGCCTATACAACAGATACCTGTATTGTAAGGAACCAGTGGTGATGGTTGACGAGTGAGTTGGTTTAAGGGCTGATGCTCTTAGTAGGCTTTGGCCTACCAACTCATTAAGCCTTGTTCTCCATTGATTGCTATGAAATTGCATACAGGAGGGATTAGAAGGCCCGAACTCCTCAAGAAGCAGTTGCACATATGACCACAATTATATGGCATAAATTGCTACCTGTGTGAGCCTGGTAAGCCACGCGGGGGCGCTGGTGAATCGTGAATAATTCACGCCGTGGAATTGGCCCATCATCAGATAAGGCCGCAAGGCAGGTGCTGATGTAAAGCTTTTTCACAACTGTGGCTGAAGCCTAAAACGCAGAAAGAGAGAGTTAGTATCCCTGATAATAGTTTCGTGTGTGGCTTTTTCGGGGACTAAGATCCTTCCATTGCATTTACAACAGATACCTGTACTCTAAGGAACCGATTGTGATGGTCGACGGCTGAGTTAGTTTAAGGGCTGATACCGGGAAATTGCATACAGGAAGGATTAGAAGGCCCGAACCCCTCAACAAGAAGTTGCTCATATGGCTACAAACATAATGCAAAAATTGCTACATGTGTCTGTCCGGTAAACCACACGGCGCTCTGGTGAATCGTGAATAATTCACTCCGTGAAATTGGTCCATCATCAGATAAGTACACTAAACCAGTATACTCCGCTTTTTGGGGCATAGAGAGGGGTAGGAGTAACTCGTTTGTTGTAGCAAATAAAACTCTAGGAAGCCGTATAACTTGGGTTGTGTTTGACTTCCGAAACCCTTTCCTCACGAGGGTATTACTGAATCGTGAATAATTCACCCAGTGCAATATTTCTCAGGAGAATAAAATTTATGTAATTGTTTGAAAGACTGTTCCAGCAAACATTTCGAACTTGCAATGAACGCAGGACCTCTCGGCCTGTGGGGGTTCTTTATCTTGGACCAGTACCCAGGGGATAACCCCTACATATGGTTGGAGGGCTAGGTATTTTGCTTATTGGCTTATCTAAAATAAATGTAAATGCATGCGGTTTTCTAGAAATAATATTATTTCTAAATTAGATTTTTAGTCAATTGAGTTTATTATTCGCTATACTAGATTCTAACATTGATACCAATAAAAATTATAAATAGCTTGCTTTCTATGTTTCCCAGCTATCTATATCTCGACATTTCATAGGAGCTACCCTAATACTCAGTAGACTTTGGAAATTTTTTCACATAGAAAACAATAGCTTGTTTATAATTTTTTATTAGATTTTTAGCTTTTGTACATTTGAACATGGGGTTTGGGGATGAGCTGACGAAAGCCAGGGCTCCTCAACAGCAAGGGGACATTGATACGATCGCAGAAGTTCCGCTTAAAAGCTGTAAGAACCAAGTGCAGCGTCAATTTGTAGGGACTGCACAGGACAGATGATCGTTTCAGCCAAGGTAGGCACCTCAACCTATGATCAGCACGAAGATGGTGTGCAAGGTAAAACCACCAGGGGCCTTGCTGATCCTCGTTCTGCCTATTTTAACTTCCGAAGTTGAACACAACATAAGTGGGGCGATTTTCTACAGTTTTGTTTGCTGTAGCAAACGGAGGAGTTCTCCCTTCTATGCCCCAGAAAGCAGAGCGCTCTGGCTTGGTGTATGCCAGGGCAAACCCTGCTCTCCGGATGTCTTGTGGGATCCTTTGGAAACTACAGGTCTATTTCAACAAGCCCACAAACATCCGTTCATTAAAGGAGAAGATTTAACGGTGCATCAGTGAAAAGCAGCTGAATTTATGCAATATGTCTAAGGAAAATTTTTGGAAACGAAGGCGTACGGCCTGCAAAGCCATTTGCCCGAAGTATTATTCCATAAATCATTCTATCCTTTATGATTCAATAAAGGGATAATAATTAAAAACTAAACTCTTAATTTAATTTATTGAATTTTTGTTGAGCTTCTCAATTCTTAAATAAAATTTTTAGTTTGTACATACATATATATGTACATCGGGTTTTAGTTCAAGTTCTTTCGCTCCTAAGTTTTTTTTCCTAAGAGGGATTTTTTACAATAGAAATTTGCTGCGATCAGTAATTCCTGACTGAAGAAGACAAGAAAAATTCGTATTCGCTACACTACTCATCATTCCCACTGGGATTTGAACTCGGGTCATGACTTATCATGATCTATTTAAAATTTTGCGTTAACTTTGCGACACGCTTTACAAAATGCGTGTTTGTATATCAAACTCTGCCCAAACCTATACATAGCATATATTATACATTTATACACATAGAATATAGTCACAAATGAATCATTTAAATATGCGTGCTGTTTCTTTCTTTTATTTCAGACCTCGCATGATTCAACGTCTGGTTGCTGGGCACATACAAAACGCCGAAGGACGTTCAACATACCAAGTGTCGGCGGTAACGAGCAACAGTACGGTAACTAGATCTACCACATCAGCAAAATCCTCTTACAGGCCTTCTATACTAAGCAGTAGTTATAGAAATACCCAATTAAATGCCAACATACGAGTTGCTTCTACCACTCCTTCTACTGCAACAACAACAACAAGATCAACATCATCGGCCAGTAAATCTGCGGAATCGTTAATTGACTCTAACCACGATGTAGACTATCATGATGATGATGAAGCTTTGTTGGATGACCCAGGAGATTTTGATAATTGGGATAATGGCATCTTAAGATTGAGTGCAGGGTCTGGTAAGGAAAATAATCACAAGCCCAAAAAGATTAAGGAGGACTCAAAGAAAACATTGTCCGATCAAGTACGTGATGGTAAATATGGTCTGATAGAAAAGGAATTATTTAGACGTACGCCTAAGAGACCAGGTATTCTAAGTTACATGCCCAATAAAGAAGTGCCCGAAGACAATGAGCGAAATTTTGGTGGCCTACATGAAGAGGACATATGGCTGGCTGAGGACCATTTATTGGTTATAAAGGGTGGGAGTTTAAATGAGGATAATCCCGAGGAGCCATGGCCAGCTATTGATGATTATAATGTGGCTGGTAGGCAAATTAAAATTCCCAGTAATCCCAAAATTCCGCCACCCTTTCCTGTCCAGCTCGAAGAAAACGGCCCCGTACAGCTTATCGGAAATAATAAACTCACGGTCGTCTATCCGGTCTCTAACGAATCGTTACCAGTTTATACCGTCGGCACGCAAACCCACAACACGGCGTCCGCGGATGACAGTGACGACGAGAAAAATCTTATTGCCCGGCCGGGAAAGACTAAAAATTTTAAAGAGAACCAGCCGAATTACAACTACCCACCGCCCTCGTTACCGTGGCTCTATAACAACGAAACGATTGCGACGCCACCACTGAAAAAAGGCAATAGAGATGATAAGGATAAGCTCCACAATTTTCCTATCCTGGGACCCTTCTTATACGGTCGTAATGGTTCATTAGATAATTTGAATGGGACTGATGAATTTGATGAAGATGATCCTTCTTTGTATTATCCGCCAGCTTATTCTTTCGTCTACAAAAGTAATTACTCCAATCCAGTACCACCAGGTCCTTTAGTGCCGGGCATAGTAGTACCACCTCCACCCGAACACTTCAGTAAACTACAGAAATCTGAAAAAGACAGAAAACCTTGGCACTCAACTACAGCGTCACCGCCAATAAGATACAGAGTCTACAGTACCACTTCAGTTCCAACCACAACAACCACCACAACTACGACTACGACCACACAAGAGCCACCTTACCGACAAACGGTGACTAAAGTTTCGGAGTATACGCCAAAGATAATAAATATTATTACGCCAGAACCAAGGCCGGTCTACACTCCCACCCAATCTCCCAGATTTTCCGTTACCCCTGCACCGTCACCCCAACCACCTGCCAGAAATATTGAACCTGTACCAGTACCTGTGGCTGTTCCCATACCCATTTATCCTGTCAATGTAAGCCCCAGCGTGCATCCAAATACTGTTTCCTTTGTACCCACTACTCCAGACCCCAGTGTTGAAACTCTATCCAAGGCCAATCCCATTTACTATGAATACTATGAGGCGAAACGGCAACAAGGAAATGCAAATGTGGCTAACGATTACGTATCCACAACTGCCAAGCCCGTTTCCTCCCCGAAACCCATTAAACTGTACGCCACAAGTAAAAGACCATTTAAAGCCCAAAACCATCATCGCAATTATTTGCAACCTTTGGCTCACAACCATCGTTATGAGGAAGATAATGTGGTTGTCATTACGCCCAAACCCGAAATTCGTTATAAGCCCAGACCCATCTTCAAACAAAGACCTCTGCAAAACTTTGAGCAGGAAGTTAATGCTATACGCGAAACCCTACGTTACTATCAAAATCAGGAGTTGCGCGATAACAATATACCCAGAACACCGAAAGCCAAACCTGTCTATGATTATAACAACTACGAGGCAGCTAAAACTGAAACAGAAGTGGAAGCCAGAAACCAATTTCTTCCTCCGGCAGAATTTGATGGAGAACCTTTTAAGCCCATGGTTACTTATAGTCCTGCAGTAAATGATGAGAACTCCTTCAGGGCTTTGACAGTAGAAAAACAAGAACCTGATGCTGCCCAACCTCAAGGTAGAGAAGATTTCGCTGAAGCGCCGAAATATCCCACCACCACTTTATTGCCGGTGCAGCCTCATGGTCGTCCGAAAAAATTGAGAATAGGCGCAAAATATCTGCAACGGTCCCAACAGCAGCAAGAATATATAAATACTCCTCAGCGACCTGCTGCTACTTGGGTGACAGTGAACAAGCAAGAGCTAAATGAGTATGTGCAAACAGAAACTCCTGCTCAAAGAGAACGTTATCTTGAACCCATACAGCAACCTGCACCTGCCTTGGCGTCGCGTAACAGAGACTTTTCTGGTTACTACTATGGACCAGGCAGACAAAACAACCGCTTTTATGAGGAACCTTTCCAAAATATACCCTCACGCAAAATCGTCAACTATAGACCACATGTGCAGCCGCCCCAACAGCAGCAAATATGGAGCTTACAAAATGATACTTTGGTTAATGAGTTGCCCAATAGACCGCCCATCAATCCAGATGCTGAATTTATAGATCCTTATCTAGTAGGTCCGTCAGTTAACAACTTTCCCTTCCAGCAGCAGCAGCAACATCAGCAGAGATTTGGTTTTCAGCATTTACAACAATTTCAACAGCAACAGCAACCACCACCACCACCCATATCACATCAATCCCAATATTATGCTCGACCAAATTTAAATCAAAGAATACCCAGCCGACAACTTCAACACAGCCAACAATTTCAACCAGCTGCACAGCAGCAGCAGCAGCAACAACAACAGCAACCCCCACCCTATTCTTTAATCAACGACGAACTAGTGAATTATCGCCAGCCCTTGCCGCCCCTTAATCCAGACAGCGAATGGATTTCACATCCTCAAGTAATACGAAATCCACAACAACAATTTTACAGATCGAATAATTATCGACTACCGCTGCCACCGTCAGCTCCCTTAGCACCCCTACCAAAAGTGGGCGGTGGTGAAGCGGATGTTTATTACTTAACACCAAAATATCGTCGTGCCAATAATCTCGCCAACAACAATCGCTATCAGCAGCCACAACAGCAACAACAACACCAAAATGGTAATAATAGCAATAATGGTAAATAGAGAGCAGGGGTTTTTATATTTTTAGGGGATTGTTTGTTATACAAAGTGTTATACTCAGACATTTTGTCAGTTTTTTTTTTAGGAAACAAATTTATATCATAAAGTGGCAAGGAACACAATTCACTACTTTATTCGCAAAGGACTTCTTTTAAACTTTTTTCTCTATGCAACTATAAAATAATCCTCCATATTCTAAGAGGCGTCATCGTCGTCACATCAAGACGATACAAAAAAAAAACACTCGTTTATACATTCGTCTTCGACAGTAGTTATGTATTATTTGATAGGACTATGATATTTCCAACACCTAAGCCATAAATTGAGGCTGTCAACAACATTCAATTGTTGTCGACAACAGGTAAATACAGGGTGGCGCAAAAGTAACTTTCCGATGTTTTTTGGCTGTAATTTAGAAAAAAAAATTAAAAACTTTGATTCTTCTTGTGGATCATTTTTAATTTTTTTACATCAAGTCGAGAATATGATGTCATGTAAATGGCCGCCGCCACAGTTGATTGTCATTTGAGCCCTTTTTATGGCATTTTCCATCACATTGGCCAAAACTTCCGGCGATAGGTCCTCACATTCTTGACGGATATTGTCTTTAAGAGCTGCAAGAGTCTGAGGCTGGTTGACATAAACCCGCGACTTCAAAAAGCCCCACAAAAAGAAGTCTTCAGCGGTCAAATCAGGCGATTTTGCTGGTCAGTGCAAATCGCCAAAACGGGAGATTAGGTGCCCGGGAAATGCATCCTTCAGCATATCGGTTGTGGCAGTGCAGTGCGTGCCGTAGCACCGTCCTGTTGGAACCACATGTTTTCCAATCCCAATTCATCAAGTTGCGGTAAAAAGAACTCGTTGATCATTGCTCTGTAGCGCTCACCATTCACAGTAACCGTTTGGCCTGCGTCGTCTTCGAAGATAAAATGTCCGATGACTCCTCCAGCGAAAACAGCACACCATACAGTGACTTTGAGCGGGTGTAATGGCTCTTCGTGTATTACACGCGGATTTTCAGTGCCCCAGAAGCGTAAATTTTGCTTGTTTACGTACCCGCTAAGATGGAAATGGGCCTCATCACTCATGATTATTTGTGATGAAAAATCATCTTCCTCTTGAGGTCAAATAAATAGTCACCAATTTTCCGCGTTCTGGAGCAGTGTAGCGTAACATTGTTTATTAACGCGTATTTCACATGTGTTTACTACACAAATGTCAAAACAGAACTGACATTAGAGGACAATCGCAAAATTTATAGCATTTTCTGATAGGAGGATTACTTTTGCGCCACCTTGTAAATGCCAAAATTTTTGTGTCTACTTCATGTGATGACGACGACGTCTCTTGGAAAATGGGGGAATAATTTTAGGCTTGATATCAATTTTTGTTTGCACATAAGAGCGTTTGTGAACATTAACATTAATCCGATCCGGAACAGTATCACTTTAAGGGTCTTAAAGTGATATTGGACTCGTAAAGCTTCGGAACTCATAAGCAACCGCTCATAACATCAACACTTGATTAACGATTTTCTTTTACTCGCATTCCGTTTAAACAGGGAAACCCATAAAATTTATTTACAATAACAAAGTGATATTAAAGAAAAGTTTTAAAATTAAAAATAAACGTAATTTAAATTTATTTAAGTTCAAAAAAAAAGTATTTAAGTTAAAAACAGCAATTATATCAAAACACCCAGCTTAGCGTCAATAAGAGTATTCGTGAATTGAAAAATTATACTAGATAACATTTCGCAACATGTTGTCGAATTTCATTCAGATGCCTAAAATATTCCTGACGTCATACAAAGAATTTCAAAAAGCTCATAAGATCTCCCACAATCTGCTTGGTTTTAGCACCTTGTGCTTTAGTTTGAAGCTTTCATGTGAAATTGGTAGTTGACTTAGAAAAGACTTACAGCCAATTCGCCGATGTCGAAAGAATAAGTTGATTCTCATTCTAAGCGAAAGAAAATTGACTTGGGTTTTTTCTTACTACTTTCTATGCAAACGATGTGTCAAAATTCAATTAAAATACATAAGTACATGCGAACGAATAATAGTGATACAGACAAACCCAAATTGATTCGAACGTGAGCTTTCTTTCTAGATTTCTTTCGCATACATTTTCATTCGATATCGCCGATAAGACGCAAGCTCGAAAAACAGAAAATGATGAAACAGAATATGACAGTAACTTCAAGCAAAAACGACTCTTCGAAAAAACATGTACATAATTGAAACGAAGGCTGCTACTTCACGAACTGTCATTTGATTAGATAAAACAAGCTTTTTATTTATTCCTATTTTTCTTCCCGCTAAAGCTTTTGAAGATTTGCTTTTGTTTAGAAAATGTACGGAATTTACCAAAAGTATGGTAATACTGTTGAAAGGTTTTCTGCTTCAAAGTGAGACCGTAAGAAAAATCGCTGTCAAAATAAAATACAAAGTGTCCCCCGGGAAGATAACCTCGCAGTAATTCCATTCTAATCCAGGCTGTATGCAATGTTGCACCATCTGGTTGATACCACATGTTAATCAAGCCCTAGGCAAAAAGTTTTCAATTATATCATGATATCGCCCCGCATTCACAGTTACCGTTACGCCGTAAGAAGTAAGGTAATGATTTCTCCTGACCAAATTACACACCAAAAGTGGCCCCTTTTAATGGATGCAAAAGTGATTGATGAATAATTTGAGGGATTTCCATTGCCCAGAACCAACTATTCTGTATATTCACATATCCATTCAAATGAAAATGTGCCTCGTTATGATTATTTCGTGAACATCGATGATTGATTTTGAAAAAAATGTTTTAATGATTAAAACACGCCGATTTATTGAATATTTGTCCGTGATAAATTTACCACGTGGCTATTTTACGACTGGCAAATATGAACAAGACCCTATCGCTCCTTTATTGCAACATAGTCATATCTCAAAAAAGCTCGTTTCGATAAAAACGCATTTAAAATTTTTAATTTCCATACAAGTCTTAGCAAAATTTTTTAGAAAATATCTCCTAAAGGAAACAGTTTAAAAGCAATTTGAATAAATTTTTGGCACAATATAAATGGTAGTACTGTTAACAATTCTGCATTGTTAACTCGAAAAGCTAATTTTTTGAGATATGACTTTGTTGCAATAAAAGAGCGATATGAACAAAACGGCGGCAAAATATATTAGTATACCTTCTCGGCGGACATCCTGTAGAATCTATTTTACAACCATATTCTCTGGCGTAATTTTATATTAAATTGTATGGAAAACATCGTCAAGCCCTAGTTCTTTTTCATTATAAATACAGATCAAGTTCAAGATTACTGAAGGGGCTTAAAAACTTAATAACTTTTCGCTTATATATTTAACGAGCATAGCCCGGTGTACTTTGCTACCCCCATCATTATAAAACGATTATAAAATTAATACTTTTTCACTACACATTATAATTTCCAAAACAAAAAAATATATTTACTCTCCGTATATACAAAAATAATTTTGAAAATCGGTCTACAAATGACGAAGTTACATGATAATCGATTTTCGAGGCGGGCATATTGCTTTTCCTCTCGCTCTCTCCACCCGCCACTCTTGAATTAGAAAAAAATGCCAACTGAACTTTTCCATATACAGAAAAACATTTTGAAATTACGACTAAGTTATTTAATACTTAGATTTCAATGCCGGGCACTTACAACATGTCTGGCAATTTTTTTCATCTAACAATCTGACAAACGTGTGAACTTACAATTTTTGTTGTCAGATGAATTATTTTTCAGACCATTGCCAGACAATGACATTATAAGATTTTCTTACGATCGTCTGAACACACAATTTACTTCTGCGGAACAAGTTTTCATTGTCACTACATTGTCAGCATATTGCCAGATCTTACAATATTGTAACATCTGACAACCTTGTGTACATGGCTATACACATATTTTGATTGAGTTAGTAACAAGTTAATAGAAGTATTTCTTTTAAGATACTGAACCGATCGAAATGAAAATAAGCTCGTTGACTTTTGTGAAAGAAAGAACTTTGAAACGATATATAATTCTTCTAAATCGGTGCAGTAGTACGGCTACAAAAAGGATTTTAAACACATGTTTCCCCTTGTTCCCCAGGGGGAACTCTTTTGCATATTGAACTTGAATTTTCGCCTAAGTTACTTTGTTTATAATAAGAGGAATACAGTAAATGTATAATAAAAGCGTGTCTTCAACCCTTTTTTTTTAGCTTTAGGTCTTTTGTAATAAATTACCATCAAAAAAATTTCTTTTCACGTCAGATACATTTATGAAAACCATTTTTTATGCATCTAATCATGACAGCACTAGCGTTTGTTCAACTTGCCACTTTGTGAAATTGATATATTAAAAAAAAAAAAATCAAAAAGCTGTGCAATAATGTTTATTTAGATTTTAGTAAAATTTATTTTAGTTCTTTTCAAATAATTCTTATTTTTCATCACCTTTAATTACTTTTTATAACAAAAAACTATTATTACTTCTTAAGCTTTAAACACATAGACCACAGCAGACTACACAACTTCACGACAGCAAATGCTGCAAGCGGCAATTGTAGTTGTGAAGGCCAATGCAGCTTTATATAGGTAGTGGCAGAATTACAATAAATACAACACCAACAAACATCAACATGTATTTTGTTGGTAGAATTTACGAGTAGTTGTCAAATTTTTGACAACTACGAGTATTCGTAAATTCTGCCAACAAAATACATGTTGATGTTTGTTGGTGTTGTATTTATTGTAATTCTGCCACTAACTATTAAAGCTGCCTTGGTGAAGGCAACTACGGAAATATTGTGAACACGGCAGCAACACAAATTAATTTGATTAAAAGTATAGTTCAGTGTGACCACGTCAGAATTTTTAGCTTTACGAAATTCCATTGTTTTGCAAAACGAGTTCTGTTTATATCAATCGTTCATGAAAAAATGTCTCTCTATAAACAGGTCTTAAAATCTAAAAAAAGCAACTTAATGAAAAAAAGTTTTTGTTTGCTACGCTTAATTCAGGTTAGGCGGGTCTTAAAAGTTAACAATATAATCGGATATATCTTCTGATTTATAATGAAAACAATATTAAAGAATTGAAAATTTATAGAGAACTTTTTAAAATGTGAACAAAAATGATTCGACTCGAGAAAGAAAAGAAAAATTTATATAAATTATAAAATTTTTTCGTCAAAGATATGTAATTAAAACTACTCATAAATCAAGTATTGGCACATATATAACTAAAGCGGCAAATAAACTATGTAAGCCTTTCGGCAAACACGCGCTTTCCGTTTGCACATAAACGATACAAACACAAATTAATCAATTTTGTTTTCTTTTCAATGAGATTACACGACGATTATGTTGCGGCAACTTGTTCGTCATATGAAGTTTTCAATACATAAATCATTTTATAATATGTTTTAGTGTCTATTTCTTGAGACTATGTTTCTATAATCTTTTTTTTTTTAATTTCTACAAAGAAGGTAAACACTTATCTATATATAAAAAATAAGTGTACACTTCAATGTCACCACTAACTGCCCAAACGGGTCAACCGATTTCGACCAAAATTGAAAGGTATGTTGGCAATGAGCTGCAGATGGTTTATGTGAAGTTTCCTCAAAATCGGCTTAGTGGTTCTGGAGATATGGCATTTAGATTTTCCTATATATTCCCATATAAATATCAACAAAATTCCGTCCATTTTCCATATTATGATTTTTTATTGTCACTTGAAAAAATACCAAACCACGTATCGTAATGTATTATCTATACAACGACACTCGGACTCCTGAGCTGAATCTTTTCAGGCGTTGTCAAACTACATCTGCGGATAGAAGCGGATAGAAATCGAACATCGCGACGTTTAACACGACTTCCACGTCGTGTTGTACAATACGTGGAATATACTGCTTTTAATTCCGAAATAAAGTCCGAAATTGATAGCAGTCTACATGGATGTTACGGTAGAATGATGTTGAGATGTCCACATTTCCAGATTGAACCACTGGCCCGTGTTGTGCTAAAGTAAATTGAGATTGATACAATTTTAATCTCCATCCGCTCCACTCCATTCATTGATTTTTTGAACGTCACCAAGCTGCAAACATTTTTGATACATTTTCGACAAATGACTTCCTTCGGTGCGATAACAATGATGAGAGATAAATATAAGCCGACGAATATTTTTGTGTAACTTTTATGGGTCATAAATCGTGTTGCTGTGTTTTACGTTTGTCTGGTGGATACTTGCGAATTTTTCGTAGGAAAGAAAAATCAAAGTATCATGTAAAATTTATTTTCTGTAAACGCGAGTCCATAATGTACAATACGAACAATGGATGCATTCATTTCATATGTACTGAAGCTAACAAAAAAGTAAGTTCAGGTTATTATTATTATTCATATCGGACTAATAGTTTGTGAAAATAAGGAAATATCGCCATCTATTCCACCAATACGCTGGCAATATTCCAGTACCAGTCCCTTTATTTTATTTTACCGAATCAAAATCTGAGCTCATCAGGAATGTACTCTCAAACATTTTACAAAAATCATGTTTAGTTGACCGAACGTGATGTCGTCGATTTAAATTTTCAGATTCAAAGTTAAACTGCTTGCGAATAGATGATGTAGAAGCTGGTGGCTCTCTTTACTTCCCAAGATAAGGGCGTCAACTCTACAACCCAGTTTTTCAACTCGCTAGAATTAGTCATAATATTATGAATAAACCAACCATGTCTTTGTTTTTTTTTAGCTTGAACCAGTACTCAGGGGATGACCCCTACATATGCAGTGCATTGTACCAGAACTAGGAAAAGAGGTTGTGAGGAGGTGGAAAGAGGGAGTAATGTTTGTAAACATTTGACTTGAACTTTCCAACGTTATAACAGACAGGAAACACCACAGACGAAGCGTACGGCTGAAAAACGAATACCCTCTGTATAGCGTGATTCTCTGGGCAATCGACCACAAATGAATGAGCTCTGGACGATGAACGCGTGCTACGTAAAAATGTGTGAGTTTCGGGAACAAGATCCCTAATCTCGTCAGAGCAAAATCCATTGTAGTAACGATAGAATAGAGTAACGCACCCCACACTGCGTCGATACTCCAGTGAGTCAATAGAGTTGGATACCCTACTGTCACCGATGAGCTTCTTCGCCCTCTACTGCACACGGTCGAGTAACCCCAAAATAGACTTTGAGGCACCGACCCAAACATGAGAGTTGTATTCCATTTTCGGTCGGATGTAGGTGGTATAAATTATAAGGAGGTCGGATGGAGTGAAGTACATCTTACACCGTTTCAAAAAACCAAGGCACTTGAATGCTTCTTGAATGCTTCTTTGGTTCTGTTCAGTCCAGCGAACATCACACTGTATCTTCATTCCAAGAACATCAAGAGCATCCGATTCTTCAATATTCATACCATCCATGTGTACGGATGAAGCAGCATTTGCGGTCGTTTGTTTGTGTGTCAATAAACAGCATTGGGTCTTACGAGCGTTAAAGGTGACCCTGTTTTTACGACCCCATTCGGAGATTAATAGAAGATCGCTATTCAGTGAATCATTCATATTTAACCTCTTGGCAGCGATCTCTGATAGGCTGGGCCTATAGCTAAAAAAGTACAAATGGCAAATGCTGCTGTCATCTGCGAAAGAGTGGATAGGGCTGGAAGTTTGATAGAGAAGGTCGTTGAGGAAAATAAGAAATATGGTAGGAGAAAGAACGGAGCCTTGCGGTACCCCTGAATTAATCTTGAACTCGTTTGATGAGACCCCATCTATAACAACTCGTATAGTGCGGTCTCTAAGAGAGAAAAGTCATCACCGACACCAAAAGCAGTGAGTTTTGCCAGTAGTGCAGCATGCCACACTCTGTGAAACGCTTTGGAAATATCTAAGCCACCACTTTACTTTCACCGAAATGATGGATTGAGTGGCACCATTTCTCCTAAAGATATGCCATAAGATCGTAGAGCGACCCTTACGAAATCCATAATGGCGATCACAAAGTAATTTGTGCGACTCTAGATATCCCATAAGATGGTAATTAACCATACTTGTAATGACAATTGGCTTCCGGTGAAAACTTCGATGATCAGCGGTTAGAAAAAAAAAACTTAGAGGAAGGCTTAAAGTTGAGGACGTTTTGATACCACGAGTCCTAATGTTTGTGAAAGATATAACATCCCATTTTAAGCACTTGCAGTTGTCAATACGGCTTGCCCTAGCAATGACAATTTGAAAATATAAAAACATTCATATCATGTAAACCTTATTTGAAAGCAAAACAACGTTTGCCTGGTCAGGTAGTACAATACTAAAACCTCTAACAAGAAAATTGTTCATGATTCATTTTGTGTGCTTCTTCTTCCACCATTCACATTCTGCAAAAATTTCTTTGAAATGAAAAAATTTTAGATAACACAAATATTCAAGATGTTTGCTTAAAAATCGTGCAAACATGCTGCAAATATTTGTACAAACACCCCCTTTAACAACGCTAAATGTTTGCACAAACGTACAAACGTTTTGTCATCTTTGGTAAGCTGTTTGTGTAGTTTATTTGGCCCTTAACTAGTTCTTTTATAAAATTAGGAATTATTATTTTGAGGATAATCATGTATGCACATACTTATTTACTAGTAACAATAGAACAATTAAATTTATTAATTTATTTAAAACCGCATTTAAATTTTGTTATTTTATTATGTTATATTAGAAAATAAAACATTTCCAAGAGCAAAATTTTTTTACTACATATTTTTTTTTTTTTTTTTATATATTGGTCACACTGTTTTTGTTTTGTAGTCAACAAAAATAGAAATTAGTTTAATTCGAGTGCGGTAAAAAAATCAGCGTGGACAACAACCTGCAGTCGTGTCGCCTTGCTGTTGTAAAAATAAACGTTCGCATTTAAAGAGGTGTATTTTTTATATATGAAGTCGGTTGTTTGCTGGCTTTAATGTGTTTAATGTTTTAGTTTGATTTGACTGCGGCAAAAAATCAGCATGGACAACAACCTGCAGTCATGTCGCCTTGCTGTTGTCAAAATAAGCTTTTGCATATAAATGATTGTATTTTATATTTGACATACTGAAATCGGTTGTGTGCTGGCTTCAATGTGTTTAATGCTTTAGACAGGAGTCAACTGTCAGTTGTGTGTTGAAAGGAGCAGTATTGCCATTTCATTTAAGAGTCGAAAAATCCAGTTAAGCTACGTACACACAGTTGTCAGATCTTACAATATTGCCAGTAAAATTGTCTGAAAATGTATTACAATCGTGTGAACTGCCAATTTTTAACTTACAACGTTGTCAGAAAAACCATTGCCAATCAATTGTAAGATGAAAATGTTGTCAGGCATCTGACAATCGTGAGAACACTCTTCATCGGCATTGCCAGATAATTGGCTGGTATTGTAAGCTCAGTTTTAATTGTCAGATGTATAAAATTAATGCATCTGACAATGGCATCATTGTCAGAAAAAAGTTTGATGGGCAACACTGCCAAACAGATCGTTGTTGATATACATAAGTGGCAATGCCTTTCAACATGTTTAGCAATTTTTTTTCATCTAACAATCTGACAACCGTGTGAACTGACATTTTTTGTTGTCAGATGAATTATTTGTCAGACCATAGTCTGACAATGAAATTGTAAGATTTTCTTACGATCGTCTGAACACACAATTTACTTCTGCGGGACAATTTCTCATTGTCATCATATTGCCAGATCTTACAATATTGTAACACCTGACAACCGTGTGTACATAGCTTTACACGTGCTTTGAAATAAAATCTGTTTACACTTGCAACAGATAAAGAATATTGTAGAATTTTAGATTACTTGTTATAGTCGTCAACAGTTATCCAGACAACAGGAAAAATTACTAGTGAACATGCAAATAGCTAGATCCTAAAACAAAATAAAGATGACTGCGTGGCATGTAATAAGTTTACTGTTGGAACGGCCTTGGGGCTGCTGATGAGCGGCGTTGTTGCCACGAAGCCGCTGGCTGCCAAATAAAAGCCTGCTTTAGACTTTCCATGTCTTCTTTAACAATCACATATACTCATATCACAGCAGATTATAACAAGTTTTTTGTCTTCAGAAATTGTTAAATAATCAATAATTAAATTATAAAATCTAAAATTTCTTTTCAACTACTTTCTTAACTTAATTTATTCCATATGCTAAAATTAACGACCAATTAAATTATAAACAAATGCAGATCTTAAAATAAAAATTCAACAAAAAAATTATAAAAATAAACTGGTCAAAGTTTAACTTAAAGTAAATATAAGTGTAAATGTTTTTATAATACTTTATTTTGTAAATATTTATATAGATTTTTAAACAAAACTTTAAACATTTCTTTCTTTGAATTTAATGCAACAGCGTAGAAGCGAAGGCCCAGTATGGTGTGTGTTGCAAATAGTCTTGCAAACGATCACGAGCTGAATGTTGCCACATTTCGTTTAAATTTTGTGCTTAAAGTTGGCTGACATTGCTCTGCCCTGGAGCTTTTGCCATCTCATTTGCCCCGCATACTGCACTGCGCTAGAGCCCTTAAAAAAGAATCAACTATTTTACTCAAGAAGCCATAATTTTTAAGTTAAATTTAAGCATTTGATATAAAAATTAAATTGATTTTCATACTCATGTACTTTTAAGCCGTCGAACCAGAAAACAGCAAAATAATAATTTTATGAATTAATATATTTGAATAAATCTTAAGATTATTGGTTAATAACATTTTAATAAATTATTTCAATTTAAATTAGAATAAACGAAACACAAACAAAAAGAGAATATAAAAAATGAAAGCGATTTGGTTTTATTAGAAAAAAAAATTATGGGAAGTTACGAATATAAGTAGACCGGGAAAAGCAGCATTTGACTCAGAGCTTCTAGAACACTAGAGGCATGACAGCTGGATAAAATGTGCTAAAGAAAATTGCTTAAAAATTGCAGTTAAAACAGCTGTTTATATTAGTTGGAAAGGAATTGAAGGAAATAAAATTTCCATTATATCTACAAAAACATAATAGCCCTGTTCACAATCTTGTGCAATTCGCCTTGCATTTGCAAAATAGTCAAGTATAATTTTATCTCACACTAACAAAATACCCGCAAAAACGTCCCTTTTGCAATTGCAGAAATATGAAACAGAAAATATACAAGATTGTGAAACGAGCTATTGTTACGTTACGTTTATCCTTAACAAAGCTTTTGTAGATTATTCAATTGCAAATGAAATAATAACACAGACACTTGTTCGTTACACTGTACTTAAATACTTCACAACTTTACATAGTCTTATCGAGAAATAAGCGTTATTTTCAAATTTAGTGAGCTATGTATGTTCGGTTTTAGAATTTTTATGTTTTTATGTTGGTAGATACCTCTCCTTTATTGCAACATAGTCATAACTAAAAAAAAGCTTGTTTCGAGAAAAATATTTATGCTAACAAGGTTAGGTCAGGTTTAACAGGCTGCCAGCTATTATAAAGCCAGCCCACTTGGGTCCAGTCAGGTCCCGTTGTGTTGCCTGGATATGATATGTATCTCAGTAGATCTACATATCACTGGCTTAGAACCAACCCGAGGATCGGATAAAGGAGTCCAATCCACTTACATCGCATTCCGATTCCTCCGTCAAATCATGCAGCATCGGTTTGCCTAGGTACAATGCCCTTATATAAGAAAGAGCTGGACACTGACTGAGAAAGTGCTCAACGCTCTCTTCTTCCTTCTTCTTACAAATATTAAAAATAAAAAATAATCCTTGGCGAAAGCCGGGCTGGTACTTGAGCCAGAAAAAATCCGTCATATAATAATAGAAATTTTCCTTTATAAACTATACTCGTAATACTCGATTTAAATGCCCGAAATATTTCTTTCCAATTTTGGAATAGAAATATTTCCCACATTTGGAATAGATTACCACTTCTGATTTCATGTGCTCGGCTATCAGGCTAAAAGCCAATGGGAAGTGGAAAGAAGCGACAGAAGGTCATGCTACGATAATAGAAAGTATAATGGACCTCCCGGAGTATATTGATTACTGAACACCAGCTCTACTGCCGAACAAGAGATTTAACGTAATCTTATCAAGGACAGCCTCAACAGTGACCCAAATAGTTTGCCAAGCGAACGTGCTTGACATTTTCACAGATGGATTCAAGTCGGACCTGGGAGTTGGTAGCGGATCTTTATGCCGCCCCCAATCAGGAGGATCAGTTTTAGCTATATGATGAGTGTAGCGTAATGCAGGTTGAAATTACATCTATACTGAGAGCAGCTATATGGTTGAGGTACTATAGGGTATACAGGGTGAATATCCGAAACTGTACTGATAGTAAGGCTGCGTTAACTGCGCTTGTGGGTGTCTACACGACGTCCAGGTTAATTCAAGGACGCCGGATATCTCTTAATGAGATAACTGTGAAAATGATTTACATCAGTACCTGTCTTGACGGCCTAACCTGATGGTTGACCACTTCCACGGAGTAAATTTTTCACGATTCACCACCGCCCCCGTGTGGCTGACTAGGCTCACACAGGTAGCAATTCTTGTCATATGATTGCGGTCACATGAACAACTTCTTGTTGAGGAGTTCGGGCTTTCTAATCCCACATGTATGCGATTTCCCAGCAATCAACGGAAGACAAGGCTTAATGAGTTGGTAGGCCGAAGCCCACTAAGAGCATCAGCCCTTAAACCAACTCACCCGTCAAACCGTCACCACTGGTTCCTTACAGTACACGTATCTGTTGTATAGGCAACAGCTCCTCGGGAGATTGTTAGTCCTCGAAAAAATCCATCACCAAACAATTATCAAGGATACCAACACTCCGTTCCTGCGTTTTAGGTTTCAACCACGGCCAGAACGTTTCATCCAAGGTAGGCACCTCAACCATGATCAGCCCGGGTAGAACCGCAAGCAGAACTTCCCGGGGGCCATGCTGATCCCCGTTCTGCCAATTTATACCCTTGGTAAGGGTTTCGGAAGCCAACACAACATAAGTCATGTGGCTTCCTAGAGTTTTGTTTGCGCACCAAGCGAGGGATCCCTTCCCCTCTTTTCCCCAAAAAACAGAGCGCCTAAGTTAGGAATACGCCAAGGCAAAACCTGTTCCCCGGAGGGAGTCTTAATGAGATAGCGAGACATTCAAACCTGAAGCTTTTCTGGGTACCAGCGCACAGTGAAGTGCCCGGAAATATTGTGGCGGATGAGCTGGCAAAATCCGGGGCTCGTCTATATTAATACGATGGTAGGAGTGCCGCTTAAAAGCTGTAAGAACCAAGTGCAGCGTCAACTTGTAGGTCAAAGGGTCTGCGAGACCATACGCGAGGCTAACATAGCCTGCGTATGACCGTAGGATGACCACGGTCTTAAGAGGTCTTCCCCGTGATAGGTTCCGTACATTGTTGGCTTTTCTGACAGGACATTGTCACTTAGGGACACATGCTAGGAGGTTAAAACTTCCATTTAATAATTTCTGTAGAAGTTGTAGGGATGAGCACGACGAAGAGAGTGTTGAATACTTCCTCTGTCGGTGCCCGGCTCCCTGTTCCATGAGAGCGCTGTATCTAGGCGGACCTATGTTCCAGCAGTTAGCAGATATTTCGGAATGCGTTGTGAACGGACTGGATTCCTTTATACGGCTTTCGGGTTGGTTTGCATCTGAACCGTCGGGGGAAGTGTAAGTCTCATATGCTGCACTCCTCCCTCAGGCAACAAAACGAGACTAAGAATGGACCCAAGTAGACTGGTTTCATGAAACTGGCGGCCTGCACAACCTAACCTAACCTATATTTTCATTGTGGCAATGTTTGTGTGGCAAAATTGAACTGTTATTAGACAATATACTACGCTATCAAAATAGTAAAAGCAGCTGCCCTTGCAAATCGATTGACTGTTTTGTATTGACTATTCTATTATTTAATTAACTTTAAACTTTTGTTACAGATCGGTCTGCTGTGCACCAAGTCTCGATTGAGAACGTGCAGTTTACAAAACTCTAGTTAATTCGCTGCAGCTTAAAGTCTCCACCTTAAGCAGCCGTGTTGCCAGCCGTTCAAAGCACGTATGGCATTTACACCGAGAAACTTGAGTCATGCCAACAATTCAAATTAATTGTAGATAAAATATTTTGCAAATTTCAGAATTGAAAAACTAAAAAAATTACTGATCTTTTAGTTAAAAACATATAACAACCTTCTTATAAGAATTAAAATACGTCCATTAACACACGAAAACGAAAGCAAAACAAATTCTCTTTATTTTGCCAATTCTATCAATTACTAAGTTTTCAGTGCTGTTGACATTTCATCACTGCCTACTAATGTCTATAAAACTATACGAGTAGTTTATAATTCGCCAGAACAGGTTTGCCACAGAAAGCATCAATAAATAAAAAAATTATTATTTGGAAGTTGTTTTTCAATTTGAATCATTGTTTTCAATGAGGGATTAAAAACTAGTTTTTTTTTAAATATCTTTTCTTTACTACGAGCCACAGAATGTATTTATTTCGTCTTCATATTTAATACAATACGTATTAACCCTAAACAAAGAAAAAACGACCTACGTTCTAATTCACATGTTAAAAAAAAAAATCGTAAAAAATATTTACAGCAATCAATTTCGATCGAAAATTATTTAAATTCCCAGGAACTGTAAATTTATCAATTTCCTCGGAATGAAACCACTTTTTTATGATCGTATTATAAATTTTGAAATAGTTTTATTTTAATACAGAAAACTTATTTTATTACCACATTGAACGAATAACAAAGTTAAAATTTGTCGTAAAGAAGTAAATCGATGAAAATATGCTAATGGTGAAACAAAATCGATTGAAATGAAAATTCGTAATCCAAACCATTCAAATAATTTCTGTGACAAAACTGATATTTCATCCAAAAATATCGTCATTTATTTGAATTTTTTATTTCCTTCTTTAATAAAAAAAAATCTGTGGCTAATGCTTGGAACACAACTGCAACGATAGGCGAACTTCGCCCAACGCGACGAAATCGTCGGTAAATATTCGCTATGTTAATTCGTTTGCCTACAATTTAGAACGCTGTACAGTTGTTCATTATTCAAAAACACGTTGCAAAAATCAAAAAATTGACAAACAACTTCCGTAAAATTAATGATAATATTCAATGGGAAACCGTTTGGAGATCCAGGACTCAAAAACATTTGAAAATTGAATGGAAATTGTGTACTGCATGACCTCTCAAAGTATGCAGTATTTTAGCATTTAGGAAAAATCTGAAATAATGGGAAAAATTATGAAACTTTGGGTCTAATTACAGAAAATATATACAGCCATGTCACAGAGCTTCATTCCGTTCGGAAACGGAATTGAATTCTTTTTTTACTTCTTCAAAAAACGAAAAACTAAAAACCTTTTCGGAATGAAATCGTTTCTAATTGCAAGAATGAAACTGGTATTGTCTTATAGAATTGAATTCAATTGGAAAAATTTTTAATTTTCGTTTTTTCAAGAATTCAAAAACCGATTCAATTCCATTTCCGAACGGAAGTGAATTCTGTGACATGGCCGATTATTACATTTTTGACAGTTTTCTTTGAGTGAGTTCATTCTTAATCCAAGTGGGGAAAACAGTTTTCCCTAGGACGTTTTCTCTTCTAACGGGAACGGTTTTTCCAATACTCTATATTGAACATATTTTTCAACTTTGATGGAATGGAACTAAAAAAGAGTTAAGAGTTGTTTTAATAGATTTATTTACGGAAGATTTACTGACCTCTGGTATATATAACGCCATTAAAATTTACTGCCCCTAGCTGTCACCTTGAAAAATGGCATAAACTTCAAAAAAAAAATTTTAATATTTTTTTTTTCCTTAAAAAAAATTTTTTTATTTGAAAACTTTATACTCATATGGATTAGTAGGCCTTGTGTTTTCTTGAATTAAAATTCCAACAGTAATCAAAAACTTACATTTTCAGTATATTATTAGTTGGCAATTGACTTCTATAGAGCAACAGAATTGGGAGTGTTTCTTTTTTCCAATGTCTTTACAAAACTCAAAATTACTGGAGCTATTTAGGAGTTCGAAAAACGAAAGTGAATTTCTTTCACCTCTTATTGCTACCTGTGTGAGCCTGGTAAGCCACACGCAGGCGCTGGTGAATCGTGAATAATTCACTCCGTGGATTTGGTCCACCATCACAACTGTTTTTACATTTCCTACAGAACCGGCTTGCTGAAATTTGCGCACAATTCTCGTGATTGCGCATATATTCAAAACAACAACAAAAATTACGAAGATGATTTCTTGGCCCGTTTCCACAATCTTAACGTACTGCACAGTTATCTACGTCTCGATGGCCGAATATGTCAATTACTGAAGCAAGGAAACTTCAAATAAAGTTGACGAAAAAACTTGAGGTTAAGTTGTGACTCACCGTTAACATTATGCACTGGAGTGGCACCATCCTTTATAAACAAAAAGGGTAGAAAATTTTTAAGCCCTTGATGTCTTTGGGGTCACCTGTTATATTAGTCTGTAATGCCTTTTAGTAATTACAAGACACAACGCAACAAAATGTGTCATGTGGCGGCAAACATTTTTTATTGAATATGCAAAAATAAAAATATAGCAGATATGCCCTTTAAAAAAATAACCTTTAAGATTAGTATTTAGATTAAATAAAACTGATAATAATAAAACAAAAAAATCGCCAAAAAAATTTACAAAAATAAACGCCATTTTTTTGTATACCTTTACAGAATTCAAAATATATTTCATCTTTGAAATCAACTGTTTTAACTGACTTTTAACTTTCTTGCTTCTTCAATAACGAAAAACAAAAGTGTGTGAAAACTCTTGAGGCGAACAAGGTCAAGGCGCATGCCCCAAATTTTTGGCTGACAGTAAACGTGTGTTGGCAACATTTGAACAAAATCAACTCATTAACTTTCATTTCTTCACTCACACTTTTTTTTTTGACAGTTAAACAAGTACAATCAAATAAATAATAACATTCTTAAAGGAAACGTAATTAAATGAGTTTAAATTATAAAATATTAAAAGCATTTCAAAAATAAAACAAATCGATTAAGAATTAATACTTTGACAAGGAAATGGTGCACAAAAGCAAGTAAAAGGGAGCTGAGTGATAGCGACATAGCAACACACAAATAAACAGGCAAATACTCATACACACACATACACAAACAGACATATGTGCATACCTATATATGTGCATAACTACCCAACAAACACAAAGTCAAAGCTTTGACATTACTCGTAAACGACTTTATCAATTGATATTAGCCGTAATTTTCGAACTTTTTTCAATGGTTTGGTTTTAATACTTCAATTCAAATTGAGAATAATTTGTGTATAAACATTTGATATTCAACGTTTTATCAATTGGGTTTTGAGACAATTCTCGAGCTTAAAATAAACGTGGCGACTCTTAAGGAAAAGCTAATTTTATTATTATTATGTGGCCATGAAAAGGTTGGGGCACATAGAATCCGTCCTACGTTATACGTTGTCTTTTTTCAACTGACAACAAAGTTGTAACCCATGTAGTCTTATGAGCTTTGCCACATCCTGTACTTCTCAGTCAACGCAAAGTATTAAAGTTGAGCAGCTTTTAACGTATGTTGAAAACTTTGACAATTATCTGGTAACATTTTTTGTATATTTTGAATTATTTTTTCGTTCAAAAATAAAAAAAAGTTAAAAACAAATTGTCTTGGATTGTCTGTGCTGTGTCTTGCAAATGAACTTAAAGATTTTAAACAAATTAAAATAACAATTAAGTTTTTTATTCGCTATTTAAGCTTCTAACATTTATACATTTATACCAATAAAAAATTATAAATAGCTTGTTTTCTATGTTTCCCAGCTATCTATATGTCGACATTTCATAGGAAATTTTTGAAAGATATTCTCAAACATACAACTTTATATCCCAACAATCCAAATAAATTGTTGAGAATTTAAAAAGAGAAATGCTCTAATAATATCCGTCAAAACACAAAAAACAAGCTTTTCTATTTATAAACGTCTCTAATATTTCTTTACACCTTTCAAACAAATGAACAACCGTTGGTTGCTACGATTTGCTTTTTGAAAGTATCGAAAAGCAGAGAACAAAAATTCAAACAATTAAGTTTTTTATTTTTAACAGTTGAATTTATACCCGTTAACAAAGTACCGATTGTGCCAACTTCATACTTCGTATACGTTAATGTCAATTGAAAAAGGAGACGAATAACATACGACGGATACTATAAGCCTCAGCCTTAAGTCAATTAAATGCAAGTTTTGAAATAAATATACGGAAAGAAAAAGCTCGTATTAAATTTAAGCGCTTTCTATTTCCTTTAGTACGAGTCGTACTCAAAAACTTAAGCACGAATAATCCACAAGAGTACTTAAAATGAGCCAAAGACGAGATTGTTCAAGAAAACCAATCCTAAGATGTCTTAAAATAAGCATAAAACTCTTGAATCAAATGTAGAATTATTAAACCGAATAAAAACAACTAAAGCGAACACACTCATACATGCACATATTCATATGAATAAATCGTTGAGATATGAATTAAAAGTTCTGTGCGAAAAAATTCCGTTTGTTGTGTTTGAGAAATATTATTAGAACGTTTCTCTATTGGAATTCTCATTAATTTATATAAAATAATGACATATATAATATTTAAATGCTTAAAAATATTTTTCAAGGACTTCCACGTCTACTGAAGATTAAGGTAGCTTCGACATACAGACAGCTAGGAAACACAAAAAACAAGCTAAGTATATTTTTGGCTAATATATATATATATATATATCATAGACTCAATTGCTCTTTGTAAATAATATGTGATTGTTATTAAATCTCTTGCTCGGCGTATTTCAAATACCGATTCGGGGTTAAATCAACTTTAAAATTCTTGGATCAATCGCATTTTTAGAAGATTTTCTCAAATCACTCTCTTTTTGGCTTTTGATATCAAGTACGGATTCGGCATTAATAAATCTAATAAAAAGTCTTCAGTGCTTCAACAAGCCATTTGATTCAAGCGTACTTTATTTGATTTAAATCTGTACTTACCACACTAATGAGCTTAATTCAAATACGGAAGGATTGAATATCCTTTGCAGTGTAGAAATCTAATTTGCCTGTGAAAAAATACAATTAAATTAAATGGATTAGAAAACTCATAACAAAAGAAATATGAATTTATAAAGTAAAAAGCAGGGGTCTAATCACCGCATACGATATCGAATTAACTATCGTATCGAATAACATTACGATACATCTAAATTATGGCAACCGATGCATATTGGATCGTAATTTAAACAAAATGCAATAGATTGAAGACCATACGTTCCCTAAAAGTAGGAATACAAAAAATAAATCCTTTAACTTTTTTATATTATTGCAATACAGTTTATTCGATATCGTATGCCGTGATACCAAAATGAAAAATTTCGATAATTTTGCTCGATATCGTATGCGGTGATTTGGCCCCAGTTTTCATTTATGTTCTAAATTTCAATACAAGCTACATTTGAAAATAATATATTAAAAAAATTTACAACAACTGAAGGGGGAAAAATTTTCATACACATACTTTTATAAAAGGGGTTATAACAATTATAAGTTTCAAAGGATGATTTATTTCAAAAATAAATTTCAATATAAAGGTGATAGTGAACTATGGAAAAACATTTCTCAAGATTTGGAACACTCAAGGCACAGAAATCTATTACCCCATCGATTCATGGATTCAGTAAAATCGGTTCACATATAGCTGGGATATATCCGAAATTCCGAAAAAAAACCCATTATTTTTTGCAATTTTGTATGAAAATTTTTTAAACAAAAATTGTTTGTTTTGCTTCAAACTTCACACACTTATTAAGCATGACAATTATAAGCCAAAAAAAATGTGTCCCGATATCGGTCCATTTATATCCGAGATATAGCCTAAACCGATTTTTTAATGCAAACGCCGCGTAAGGGAACTTAAAAATTTTTTTTCTTCAAATCAGTTCTGATAATAAAAGGAGGCTACTTATATGTAAAAAATTAAAATTTTCGATATCGGTCCATATAAACCCGAGAGATAGCCTAAACCGACTTTTCCATAAAAATTTATTTTTTTTGCTTAAAAGCAGTTCTGATTATAAAAAGACGTTACTAAAACACAAAAAATCAAAATTTCCGATATCGATCCATATATACCCGAGATATAGCCTAAACCGATTTTCCCGTGAAAATGTCGGGTAAGCGAACATATTCTTGCTTAAAAGAAGTTCTTATAATATAAGGAGGTTACCAAATAGAGAAAATTAAAAATTCCGATATCGGTCCATATATACCCAAGATATAGTCTAAACCAATTTTTCCATTAAAAATTTTTGTTTTATTTTTTGTTTGAAAGCAATTCTCGTTTCGATATTGCGATATCGGTTCATACATATATTTCCATGAAAGATTTCCTTTATGGAATGGTGATTACAATGAAAAATCCCCCATGTCGATCCATATATATCCGAGCATATTTAGTTCAAATATGTAATATATACTATACATATACGTGACTATCGTGAAGGGTATTCTAGATGCAGACCAGCCGAATATACTACACTCTTACTTGTTTATTTTATTTCAAATCGGTTTCGGCGTTTGAGAAACTGTTTGAATTCAACATTTGAGTGGTAACTAACAATACTGGGCGATGTTTTTACGATTCCACTTAGATATTAAAAGAAGTACTTTATTCAGTGATTCATTCATATTTAACTAAATGAGCGCGAATGGCAAACGATGCTGTCATCTGCAAAAAAGTGAAATAAAGTTGGATACTCTACTGTCACCGACAGGCTTCTTCGCCTTCTCCTGCATGTGGACTTTAAACTTTCATTTCATTGGCTTTTATCCAAATATAAATGGTGTACATTTTTTTCAGTAAGAGCTGACACATTTGTTTTAAATTTGAGAATTACACTCAAAATCGAACTTTTGAAACATTGAATGTCAAATGTTTATATTCAAATGATTTTCAATTTGAATATTGAAAAAGGCTTGAAAATTATGTTCGATATCAAATGATGTAGTCATTTTATACCAAAAGTTTCACGGCTTTTACATACATAAAGTTTACTTTACAAAATCTTGGGTTTTTTAGTGACAAGGGAAAAACAAGAGAAAAGAGAGCCACTCTTTCTTTCTTGCCCCCACCAAACTTAAGAATTTGCAAAGTAAACCTTTCGTGTGTGTGAAAGCGGTATTTGATTTAGTGTTTGCTGGGTAGAACGTCAGCACACACTCATACACATACACATACAGACACAAAGCTTCGAGTTATATTAAAAGCAAATTGAAATGTTCTGTCAGAGAAGTGGGTGGGGATAAGAAAATGATGTGCAAAACTTGAAAAGTTGCAACATGAGGGGACTTTAAAACGAAATTTGTGTCAGAAAGTTATTAAGTTACAAATTGCCAACTGATAAACAAAGAGCTGTGATGAAAATAGTTCTAATGAAAATAATTTGCTTGGGAATTGAAATAATAAATCAAGTGTTTGCATATTTATCTAAAACGCAATCAAACTGCTTTAATATATTTTAGACAATTTGATGTCCTAAACGTCTCAAGATAAATAAGTACCTTTTAGTTGCTACAAAAAACGCTGCACAGCAGAACACATAAGGACAAACAAAAAAGACAACAAGAAAAACACACCAACAGCCATAAAAAAACAGCAACAACTACAACAACAACTCCTACTTATTACCAGACACACTCAATACAGAAGTCCTTTGAGAGAGAGCATAAAAGCAAAATCAATTGAAAATACATAAGTGAGCCAGTGAACGGTGAAGGAAAATTTAATTTTTACACAAATTTTCATGCGAAAAAAGCATTAAAATTAAAAATGAAATATATTTTTAAAAAAATACTAAAAAATGTACAAAGTGAAAAAAATTAATGAAATTTTTTAAATCTTTTGTTTGACAAAAGAAATATTTCAGCGAAGGTGAACTTAATATATAAAAAAAAAAAAAAAATAAGGTGTGTAACTTTAATTTGATTCTATTCCGAGCACAAAAATAAAACAAAAAGCAGAAAGAAAAATTCTAACAGGCACACACAAGGAATCATATACTCGCATACTCGTAATAAGAAGTGTGACTCAAAAATGATGGTTGTTAATTGAACCACCAATTTTGTAAAAGGCCAATTAACTGTGCTGACAGCGCGCATTTAATGAACCAACAAATTATTTATCTTATTAGTCTAAGGACAACAACCATCCAGGGATAAAAAAAAACACAAATTTCCAATTTTAGAAACAAATTTGCAATGCAAGAAAAAATCTAAAATCTAGATGAGCGTGCAAGTGTGTGTTCAATAGTTCAACAGCCGGATTGCGGCATCTATTTTAAGCCATCAATCGATATTGATATATAAAAAAAAAATCCAACGGGAGCGAAAAAACGACAGATAAAATAACAGCAAAAAAAATGGTAACAATGTCTACAGAAGTGGATACAACACAAACGGCCATCGCAACAACAACAACAACAACGTCGAACAAAATGTCATCGTTAACAAATTTAAATTCATCCCCAGCAACCACAACAAATGGTTCCATAAAAGAAATTAACGACACAATACAAATAAATAATAATGATGCTGATGTTAATGATGATGAGGAAGAGGAGGAAGGGGAGGAGGAGGAGGGTTTGAGTAGAAAGGATAACAAAAATTCTATAGAAAAAGAACAACAGCCAACAACACCACCAACAACACCAACAACGACATCATCTAGGACACCATTGAATGAAGAGTTTAATACATCGCCAGGACCCATTATGAATGCAACAATGGTTAACAAAAACCTAAATCCTCAAATAACAATAACTGATTTGGATGAAGCGGAAACTGCAGATAGAGGATTAGGTATAACAACAGCCACCAGTAAAACTCCCCCAGGAAATCAACAGAACGAACAGCAAAATGAGGTCAGTTATCCAAATACCACCGGCAGCAACAGCAGCACCACCAACAACAACTGCACAAACAACAACACCACCTCTACCACCACCACTACCACCACCACCACCAGCAGCAGTAGTCCCACTAAAGCTATTGAAAGTTGTACAAAAACCGAGGTTAAGACTTCGACTGCCCCTTCTACTGAGAATACTTCTATTAAACAACTGACTACAAACACTACAACAAATACCGCATCAGTACAAATTGCTACCACTGCAACAACAACAACAAATAATAGTTCAACATCTATCACCACCGCCACCACCAACAACAATTCAAAACCATCCAGTAATTCGAATGCGATAAATCAAAACCTTTTGCCCTCTGCGATGCAACAGGTGAACAAATCAAACACATCAACACAACCCTCAGCCCTTGGACCATCTTCTTCTTCTACTAGTTCGCAAAATTCAGCGTTGGGCAGCAGCAGTTCTGCATCGACTCATCCGAGAAATACTCATCACAGCACTCAGCAAATGCAATCGCAGTCAAATCACAGCAAAAGGAATGAAGATGCTCCCAATATTTTGGTTTACAAAAAGGTGAGTTCTTTAACAGAATTAAAGGGTGTCCCAAAACTAATGCCAGACTTGAACTAAATACAAGATGCTTCAATCAAAATGTTAGTTTTATAGAAATCAAAGAGTTTTCAGAGCACTATCTTAACATATTTTTATGTGTGACAATAAAAGTCGACCAGATGCTCACCGTAGCTTCAGTGGCATAGCTCTATCCGATGGTTCACATTTTCAATTATTCTGAGACATAATTGAGGTTCAATGTCGTTAAAACTGTTCTTTTTATATACATATGTACGATATTAACTAATTAGTTGTGAGTTCGAGTCCAACGTCAGTCAAGAAGAAGGATTATTTTTAATTGTAACAATAATCGCTGTGAAACAATAAGACCAAAGAAGAACAGAAGAATAATTGAATACCATTAGCTAGGGGATAACTAGCTGTTTCGTAGGCACTACCCTACTCATCAGCACCCACTTTGATTCGAACTCGGGATCATGTGAACATGACGTATTTTTAATACGGCCGCTTAACCAACTCAGCCACCGAGCTCTTTAATTATTCTTACGTTAATGTTTGCCACATATCGATCACATATATTCAATTGTTATAACCCCAGTTGTTTGTACAGGATTTTCTGTCACTGAACAACAAGTTTTTAATTTATTATTTACTAATAATTCTCCTATCTTCTTTTTCTGTTTTTAACCTTGAACCAGTACTCAGGAATGGCCCCTGCAGTACATTGTACTGAAACTAGCAAAACAGGTTATGAGGATTAGGAAAGAGAGAGTAGTGTTTGTGAACGTATGCCTTAAACCGTCCAACATTATATGTGACAGGAAACACATCCCCAGGCAACTATTTCTCTGTAAAGCGAATAGTCTTTGTAATATGTTATACGAATCGCTGGGCAATCGACCGCAAATCTATGAAGCAGGTGTTGTGCAAAAAAGTCCCTAATCACGTCCGAAAAAAACCATTGTAGCAACAATAAAGCCGAGAAAAATACCACACGCGGTGGCGATGCTCTAGTTAGTCAAAAGAGTTAGATACCTTACTGTCATCGATAAGCTTCTACGCTTACTCTTGCACCCGGTCGAGTAACCCGAAAATAGACTTTTAGGAACCGACCCAAACATGAACGTTGTATTCCATTTTCGGTCGGATATAGGTGGTATAAATAGTAAAGAGATCGAATAAATTGAATTAAATCTTACACCGCTTCAGAAAGCCCAGACACTTGAGTGCTTCTTTAGAGACACGATGTTCTATCGCTACTACAATGGATTTTGCTTTGACGACATTAGGGATCTAGTTCCCGAAACATGCACATTTTTAACGTACACGCGTACATCGTCCAGAGCTCATCCACTTGTGGTCGATTGCCCGGGGAATCGTGCAACGCATTACAGAGGGAATTCATTGTTCAGCCGCACGCTTCGTCTGTAAAATAAGTTGCCTGCAGACGTATTTCCCGTCTGTTATAACATTGGAGAGTTCAAGTCAAATGTTCATAAATACTACTCACTCTTTCTCCCTCTTCACTCACATCCTATTTTCTTAGTTCTGGTTCAATGCACTGCTTATGTAGGTGTTAACCCCTGAGTACTGGTCCAAGATACAAAAAAAATGTGTTCAGTCTAGCAAACATTACACTGTATTTTCATTCCTAGCACATACGTATTCCTCAATATTTAAGCTACCATTAATGCAGATGTAGCAGCATTCACAGTTATAAGTTTGTGTGTTACTAAATAACACTGGGTCTTACGGGCGTTGAAGTTGAATCCTGTTTTGAAAATTCCACTCGGAGATTAAAAGAAGATCATTACTCAATGATTCATTTATATTTTACCTCTTGGCGCCCATCTCGAATAGCCTGGGTATATAACTGAACGAGTATGAATGGCAAATGTTGCTGTCATCTGCAAAAGAGGTGATAGGTTTAAAAGTTTGGTATAAGAAGTCATTAAGAAAGATACAAATTGGAGTAGAAGAAAGAACTGAGCATTCTGATAATCCTTAATTAATCGTGAACTCGTTCGATGAGACCCCATCTTTAACAACTCGTATAGTGTCGTCCCCGAGAAACCTCGATATAATACGAGAAAAATCTCACCGATACCAAAAGCAACAAGTTTTGATAGTAAGGCACCATGCCATACTCCATCAAGTGCCTTGAAGATAATGCTGCCACTTTACTGTCATCATATTGATGAATCGAGTGGCACCATTTCTCTGAGAGATATGCTAAAAGATTGCCAGTAGAGCGATTTCTATGGTATCCATATTGACGGTTAAAAAGTAGTTTATAGGACTGTATATTCCTCATAAGATGAGAGTTATGGTTAACTTTCCACTACTTTGAAGTGAGCAGAGCAAATTGCAATTGGACGGTAAGTTTCGTGCTTATTTGCCGCAATGTTTTTGGGGATTGACGTTACACAATGGAAACTTACCAACATAGTATAATATATTAGAAAAGCATGCTTATACACGCGCAAGCGTAGAATACCACTGACTCAAGACCAGTGCTGGAATACCATCCGCTCTAGGAGACTTAGTAATGTCGAGGTCATATATAACGAATGATCTCATCACTTAGCTTTTGAATTATTCTTGGCTTAAACTTTTTTTAAATATGCCCAAAGAAAAGTGTCCGACGGTGTCAAATCACATGAGTGTGGCGGCCAATTAATATCGTCTTGACGTGAGATAACGCGTCCGTTGCATTTCTCGCAAAAATAGCCACTGTTTCATTGGCTATGTAAGAAATCATCCAGTCCCATATCCTCAACTCCTGATCACAAGAAGTCCGTTATCATCCCCCGATATCGAACGCCATCCACGGAACTGCTTGGCCAACCTCATTTTGAAAGAAGCACAGCCCCTAAAAGTCACAGTCTGAACAGTCACATTTCCTAAAGACCAGGTTTGCTGAATTTTGCTCACAATTTTACCGGTTGTGGACACATTTGGCGGAATGTATTGACCGAAAAACTCACGAAGTACGGGTAATGCGCGTAACCCGTTGCTCATTTGTGTACCTCTCCATAGTTAAATTTGACAAACAATGAAACAAGCAAATTCTAAATTAAGTTCTATAAAAACCTTGACTCACAATTAACATAGTGCAGTATGGTTGGTTCACTTTTTAGTTTTTAGTCTTTTGATTATTTTTTTAGTTTAGGATCATGATGCCGAGTTCGAATCCCAGTGGTTGCTGATGAGTAGTATAGCGACTACGAAACAGCTAGTTGTCCACCAGCTAATGGTATTCAATTATTTTTCTGCTCTTCTTTGGTTTTACTGTTTCACAGCAATTACTGTTATAATAAAAAATAATCCCTCTTCTTGACTGAAGTTGTGCTCGAACTCACAGCTAGTGAATTAATATCGTACAAATTGAAATCTGTTAAATTGCTGATAAAGCGTTTTATACTTCGGTTTGCTTTTTTTCCGTCAAAGTTTCCAAAACGTTTCAAAATTTTCTTCCACATTAGCAACAAATAAAAAAAAAAAATCCATTAAATGCCTTTCATTCATTTTAGATGGAGGCAGTCATCGAAAAGATGCAGGCCGAAAGTACTGGCGTTTCGGTGCGCACCGTTAAAGGCTTCATGACCAAAGTTCCTTCTGTATTTACGGGTGCCGATTTAATTGCGTGGATTATAAAAAACTTAGATGTAGAAGATGTTACCGAAGCACTGCATTTTGCCCACCTGCTGTCCTCACACGGTTATATTTTTCCTATCGATGATCATCAGTTGACGGTGAAGAATGATGGAACATTTTACAGGTAAGTAAGAATGTAAATATTTAATTTTTATAAAGGCTCGTTGCAAAATATCGCTCCTTTAGTGCAGCAATATCATAACTTCAACAATAACGCTAACAATTAAGTATTGTTGACGCAAGTATTCTTTCTGTCGAGTGATCAATTGGCAAATTTTTTTTGACAGATTACGCATGACTTATGCCTAACTGCTTTGTCAGTATTCTTTTTCAGTAGCGTTGAGCCTGTTACACGACAACAGTGTCTGCGAATTGCACATCTGTATAAAGAAAGACGACGTTTCGTTAGAACTATTTTTCGCGTTATTCGAGGAACTTACGATGAGCACAATCGACTTACTGAATCCCAGTTTACTTTAGTGAATAATAGTCGACCGGTTAGACCACACCCTGCATGTCGTGAAGAGAATATAGCAGCTGTTGCTGAATGTGTATGTGAAGACCGTGGCGCATCGATTCGTTGTCTTTTTCAGCAGTTTGTCTTGTCATATTCGGCAACATCGTCTTGATGAGCTCTGGTTTCAACAAGACGACGCTACAAGCCATATAACCATAGCTGCCAGATGTGACGATAAATCGTCAGTTTGACAATTTCCATGCTCAAATTCAGCAAAATGACAATTTGACTATTATTGTTCTAAAAAAATTTTGTAGGTGAGACTCAAAGTATATTTATGTACAACCATGTTCCGAGAAACACGCGTTCTGAAACCGCAAAGCGTTCTGAAAAACGCTTAATTGA
This sequence comes from Thecocarcelia acutangulata, assembly GCA_914767995.1. NCBI lineage: Eukaryota > Metazoa > Arthropoda > Insecta > Diptera > Tachinidae > Thecocarcelia > Thecocarcelia acutangulata. The sequence continues at coordinate 71,595,296 of OU612095.1, forward strand.
TTTTAAGATGTTGTAAGGAAAACGAGTTTTACTGGCGTCTCGGAGTTTTTTTCCGAAAAACTACGACATGTGTTTTACATACGTATATATGTAGATATGTGGTAGTAATATAAAATCAAAAAAATTTGACAACAAATAGAAAAATGTTTCAATTTAGTTTTCTTAATGAAAATGTGTAAAATTCGTTAAACTTTTTATTGAAATAAAAACAAAACATATTAAATTTTAACTCTGAATAATTTTATTGGCTTTTGCAAGTTCAGTTTTAGCAAATTCAATCAGGTCTTGCGTTATACGTTTTCATGATGTAACTTGGTAAATTTTACTTTTTATTGTGTTATCAAACTTCGGAGATATTTGATCCTTATAGTCGATAAAGAAGCAACTCTCCTTCAGAAATTCTGAAATTTCCCCATTTTATAAATAAATATGAAAACCAAAACCTGGATTGCGATTATGGAGTTATTTTTTTTTTTAGATTTTGAAGCCATTTTTGCAAAAACTAAAAATCTGCTTTAAAATGTGAGCATTTGCAATATATTCCAAAATATTGTGATATTGCCTTATTCTTTTGCAACGTTGAAATATTAATATTCAACCAATTTCGTTAAAATAAAACAAAAACACGATACTCTTTAGTAAATGAAACAGTTGAAGGAATTCTTTATTATAAAGACTAATTAAAACTAAATCCTTCAAACTTCTTTGATATGGAAATTAAATTCAATTTATTGGAACAATTCAAATCAGATATTTATTCATAAAAATTTCGGACAATTTAATATATCAAAATGTATTTGTTTTTTAATATGATGCTATAAGTACATATGTGTGTAAGTACAATTAATTAAAAACTAAATATGTACAAATTTGAGACCACAAGTTTGCATTATAAAAAAATAAAATAAAAATATAGTTTAAATAAAAATTTAAACTTTTTTTTTTTTTTGACGATATTTCAAAACAAAAATTACGATATTTTCAAAAATTATCGGGAAATTGACAATTTCTGACAACAATTTTTCTAGCAGCCCTGCACACAATGCGTGACACACATAGACTTGTTAGAAATTATTTCAAATTTGCTACAGTGAAAAAAAATTGGCCAAACAGATAGTGTGATATCACACTTTTGGACTATTTTCTCTGGGGATATACAAAGTGTTATTTTGAACCTAATGAAGCGCGTTAAGCGTAATTTATCCGTCAAAAATCCTCATGTACATACAAAATGTATGAGACCAACACAAATAGCGCGGCTTCAACGCTTTGCAATTGGAAAATCCAATTTTAACAGAGCGTAAGAGAGAAAGCTACTACTACTCTCTACTGTCTCTCAGTGAAGTTCGCTTCAAACTTTGAAGTTCAAAGCAAATATTACTCAATTTTTGCGGCCATAAGTAATCACATTTTAGGTACTTTCAGACTAATTTAGCGACTTAATCACTTTTTATTATATCTATTTAGTGATTTTTATTCAACAAGGTTAGTGCACAATACTGTTCATGGCACAACTTTAACGCTTTTATTTAAGGTGCTTACTACAGATTAAAATCAAAGCGCTAAATTACGTTGCGCTTTACGTCTTAATTTAGGTTGCACTGTTAGGTCTTCAGGAATAGGCTGGCTTGGGAAGTCAACTTTTACTCTTGTTGTTCGTGAGATATTTATACTAAGTATATTATTTATTTACTATATTGGAATGAGTCGCCCACAATTGAATCTTCCGAAAGGACAACCTCAGACGTAGTTTGTCATGGCCAACATTTACATATTAAACAGTAAATGTCATAACTTGTTCTTTTAACCGATAATAAACATTTTAAATTAACTTTCAAGTTAAGGTGCACTAAAGCACCATTACATTACAAATCAAGTATCACGATGAATCAAAAATGCATTCAAATTGTTATTAAAAAAACAAAAATAATAAATATTTACTTAAACAAGATCAAATAGTTAAATATCAAATTTGACATCAATATTAGAAATTTAAAATTATTTTTTTCGAATTTATTTTTTTGTTTTTTTATTTGTACGTTGTTGCAGACCAAATGTTGGCCATATAAATACATATGTATGGCGATGATGCTTAACAGAAAATGTTAAACATGCCTGTAAATTCACATAAACACAGTCATTCCCGTTAAGTTGTTTGATTTTTATTAAGGTCACATTTCATAGCATATCTTTAGGCTTATCCTAAAACATGCACCTATAAGCTATTCCGTATTATAATATAAACAATTTTGCTTTCTTGTAGATTTCAAACTCCTTATTTCTGGCCTTCAAACTGCTGGGAACCTGAAAATACCGACTATGCGGTTTATTTGTGCAAGCGCACAATGCAGAATAAGACGCGTTTGGAGTTGGCCGACTACGAGGCCGAAAATTTAGCAAAATTACAAAAAATGTTTTCAAGAAAATGGGAATTTATTTTCATGCAAGTAAGTTTTACCGCAATAACAAAAAATTTAAAGTAACTAAGATTTGTGTTTTTTTTTTTTTCCAAGGCCGAGTCTCAAAGCAAAGTGGCCAAAAAACGTGATAAATTGGAGCGCAAAGTTTTGGATTCACAAGAACGCGCCTTCTGGGATGTACATCGTCCAATGCCGGGCTGTGTTAATACCACTGAAATTGATATTAAAAAAGCATATCGTCGGGGTTGTTCCAGTCATGGTACCGGTTCAGCGGGAGCAGCTGTCACAAAAAATCCTATAGAACAACTGACACGTATTATAACGCTGCGCAAGCAAAAACTAGAACGCCGAACCATTAAAGTGTCAAAGGCAGCAGAAGCGTAAGTTGAAAATTTTTTAATACGAGAGTGGATTGATATTGAAGCTATCTAGGGCTGGATGGCAGCACAAACACAACAATTTTTTTTTTTTTTTTTTTTTTTGAAATTGCAATCTGTCAAACGTCAGCTGTTAAAATTTCACCCAAATTCATCGATTAGTTTATTTGTTGTAATCAGCAACCAATCTTTCGTTAATGATATCAAAAATAGACATCGATAATATAAAACCAAAAAGGTTTTGGCAGGCTTTTCATTGATAAAATATGCACAACTTTTTCCACTCACTTGTATGTTTTAACTGAATATTTTTGAGTTATTCTTGAGCTTACTTGCTGTTAAATTTGTTAAAATCCCGTTAGTTGTATTCCAATTTTTCTCCATATTTAAGATCAAAAATATATATAGACAATAATTTTGTTGTAATTCATAAAAAATAACACAAATTCCATTAAAAAATTCTATTCTCATATATTTTTGTAAGAATGAGCATAATTGGGGGAAAACTTATTTACGATGTAAGTGAAAATAATTTGAAAACACAAAGGAAAATAACTAGAAAGAAATCGCAATTACTGAATAATTTAAAGTTCTTAAAGCTCCTAAAAGGATGTCTGCTTCACATTAATAGAACAAACATAAAGACTTTTAACAAAATAAATTTCAAAACATACACTACATTTACTTGGTATGGCGACTGTATATGTTTCATTCGAACACGTTTAAACGACGCATCTCCGTCTCGATACTTGGCGTCAGTGTCTGTCTCGCTCACTCATGGCAAACGTGTCCACTAGCCACCTCTCTCATCATTTTGCCGACTAGGCAAGAACCGATTCTGAAAATATACAGCAACTGATGATACAGCAAATGATGATACAGCAAATGATGATACAGAAAATTACGCAGCTGAGTTACCGGCATAAGCTTTTACTTTTGAGATTTAGTTTTCAAGATGGCGCAAATGTTATAAATAAAGTAAAGCTCCAGGTATTGTAAATGCGCGAACTTTTAATGACACTTGCAAAGGCACCTTAGCACATTTTTTTAAAGGAGGGCCTTTCCAAGTCGACAAATTTTGAAAATTTTACATTAATGGTTTAACAAATTGTCTTAATTCTAGAAAACTTGGAGTAATTGTGTCATTATTTTCGACAGTAATAACAGAAAATGTTATTTAGGGTTGCGCTTCCAAAGTTTATGTTAACAAAACTAATCAAAATTGAGCACAATAACTCAAAAGCTGTTACAGTTTGACAAAATTTTTAGGTTTTTCTTAAATGCACATAATTTTCAAACTGCATGAGAAAAACATTTTTTTCTGATTTTTCTCCTGGTGGCTACAATCAATCCTGTCTGCACCTTTCGGCTTGATGCTGAGTTCTGTGACAACCTGCATGTAAGATTATAAAAATGGTTGGCTTAAAAATTTCTCATTTACCTCGTATAATGCAAAACAATTTTGTTAGAACTTATCTGCAGCGTTGTCAACTTTGAAATTGCAAAACGCACCGAAATGAGGAAAAAAGCGCGTTATTTCAACAAAAACGCACCAAATGTAGACTTTTTCTTTTCAAGTTTAAAAATCCATTTTGTATTATAACAAGTGAGAGTGTGGTATATTCGGCTGGGCCGAATCTAAAATACCCTTCACGATAGTCTCGTATATGCATAGTATATTTAAAAATTTGAACTCAGTATGCTCAGTTATATATCAACCGATATCGGAATTTTCTATTTTCTGTATTTTAGTAATCTTCTTCTATAAAGAAAATTGCTTTTCAGCAAAAAAAAAAAAAAAATGTGAATGGAAAAATCGGTTCAGGCTATATCCGGGTATATATGGACCCATATCAGAAGTTTTCATTTTCCATATTTATACAACCTTGTTTCATTACCAGAACTGCTTTTGAGCACAAAAAAGTTGTTTAAGTTAGCTTACGCGACATTTTCATGATAAACCCGGCTTAGGCTATATCTCGGGTATATATGGACCGATATCGGAAATTTTCATTTTTCATATTTATATAACCTTATTTCATTGTCAGAACTGCTTTTAAGCAAAAAGAGATGTTTAAGTTCACTTACGCGACATTTTCATGAAAACCGCGGTTTAGGCTGTATCTCGGGTATATATGGACCGATATCGGAAATTTTCATTTTCCATATTTATATAACCTTATTTCATTACCAAAACTGCTTTTGAGCATAAAAAGTTGTTTCAGTTCGCTTACGCGACATTTTTATGAAAAACCCGATTTGGGCTATATCTCAGGTATATAGATATGAACCGATATCTGAAAACATTTTTTTGCCTATAAGTCATCATGCTTAATAAGTGTGTGAAGTTTGAAGCAAAACAAACAATTTTTTTTTCAAAAATTTCCATACAAAATTGCAAAAAAAAAAATGGGGTTTTTCGTTATTTTGAATATATCTCAGCTATACGTGGACCGATATTACTGAATTTCAATAGCAAATTCATGAATCGATAGGGTAAAAGAATGGTGAAAGAAAAAAGTTTTTTAAGTCTAATGGTTTTCTCAGAAACGGTATTCCAACGGCGGACAGACGGACATCGCTTAATCGACTTTTCCATTAATTCTGAATCAGAATATATATATACTTTATAGGGTCGCAAGTTGAAACTGTAGAAATTACAAACGGAATCACAAACTTATATATACCCTTTACATTGTTGTGAAGGGTATAAAAAGGATAATATTTTTATATTAAAAACGAGATAACGGGACAACCTTTTAAGCAGCTATTAGACATTCAACCGGGTTTGAGAGCACCGGCTGATGTCATGCCATCAGATTCGTCCAATAGCTAAGAATCGTGATAAAATTGACCTGTAGTGCGATTCTATTACTTTCGTTATGGCAATGGCATCTTTACAATACTTATAACGATCTATGTTGATCCTAGTTCCTTAGGCCTTTATATTAATCAAAGTTTGTAATAAATTTGTTCAGCTCAAGTTCTTATTGTTTTTTTTTTCCTTTGGAAAACAAAATATTGCAAAATTAAATCAACATTTTTTACAAAACAAAAAAAAAAAAACGTCCTCAGCTACATTTGACAGTCGTCAAAATTATATTGCAGGAGCTTACAATCGTTACTGCAAGGGATAAAATATGTCGAAAAAGTTTACGTTATTCAATTTAGAAATTAGTTAATAATTTGGACTTTTATTAATTACTACTCGTAAAGCAGTAGCGACTTCGCGCGCCTTTATGAATACGAACTGCACTATTCAGTATTTGCTTCTTTCGTAATATTTGACAAACTTGGATTGATCGTTTAACAGCAAGCACTCAGCAAAAACAGCAAATTGTATAAACCGAAATGTTCATTTTTCTCTCGAGGAAGTGTTTAATACACAACAGCAAGATTGTCTCACTTTGTGTATATGATGTGATACGTTTTCCACATTATTACTCTGAGTTCACATTGTGCTTTACAAAATGAGATGTAAAAATTTTAGTCACTTGAATAAACCCTTTTTTTACCTTAAAAAGCAAAAGTTGTCTTGAATATGATTTGGTGCCACCGAAATTTAAAAAGCGCATCGGAACTTAAAAAAAAGCGCACACCGCGCTGACTAGCACAAAAAATTTTAAAAAGCACCAAAAACGATGCGAAACGCACTGAGTTGACAACGCTGCTCATCTGATGGATGAGTCTTCTCATAACTACTAAACAACTAGAAAAAATACTGAACTATGTTTTGACTGTTTCTTTCATAGATTGGTGTCATACTATGAGCAATATAATGAATTTGATTACTTTACAACTTCACCCGAACTGCCTAATCCCTGGCAAACTGACAGCACAGAAATGTGGGAGGCGGAAAAGAACAGGTACAGCAAAAGGTTGCTCCAAGCGACAAATATATTTTTTTATTGCTTTTCAAATTTTATATTTTAGCAAAGAAGTGCCCATGCGCCGGGTCAAACGTTGGGCTTTTAGCATGCGGGAACTACTGAAAGATCCCATGGGTCGTGAACAGTTTGCCAAATTCTTGGAGAAAGAATACAGTTATGAAAACTTGCTGTAAGATTAATGCAATAAGCATACCCGAAAGTTTTTCTTTTAAAGAATGCTCAATCACAAAAATTTATTTATTTGCAGATTTTGGGAAGCTGTGCAAGAAATGAAAGCTCTGCCTCAATCCGAAATTAGAGAGACCATACAACGTGTTTGGAATGAGTTCCTTGCTCCTGATGCTCCGCGTGCTGTAAATGTCGATTCAAAATCCGTTGAATTGGCCCGAGAAGCAGTTAACTCCCCCAACGGACCCAATCGCTGGTGCTTTGATGTGGCAGCTGCTCATGTTTACCACCTAATGGAAAGAGATTCATATCCTCGCTACTTGCGTTCCGAAATCTACAAAGAATATGTTAATTCTTCACGCAAGAAGGTCAAGTCTATACCAAATCTATTTGGAGTGAAACGCTGAAGTGTGGTTCCCGCGGTTGGTACATCAGCCGCGGGACATTCAGGCTCATTATCATTGCAAGGTGGCGGCGGCGTTGGTGGTGGTGGTGGCTCATTGAGCGGAGGAGGATCATCATCATCAGCTGGCACTAGTCACTCGAATCAACAACATCAACAATGTCGTCATCAAAGATCCTCCTCGTAGATTTTTGGGAAGGAGTTATTTTGAATTTCTTTCCCCCCAAATTTGAAGAAGCCAGGAATTGTAGGGTATAAATTATCGTATTATTGAATGAAAACAAAAAATTTCAAAACTAAATGTGTAACACATGTTCGTTTTAGGTTGTAGGTAAAAATATTAGTAAAATGAAAACGCCATACATAGATACATACATACATACCCTGTCGGAAACTGAGTTAATTTTAAACTGACTTTAAGTTAACTATTCCTCAACTAGTGCTGACTGACACTTGGATTACTTTTCAATAAAGGCAACTAACTATTTTAACATTGTGATGTCCTAGGAGGTAGTCAATTGTCGGATTTTACACTACTTTTCAGCTAACTTACAGTTGACTTTCTAAAAGTCAACTTTCAGTTAATTTTTTTAAGCTAGCAATATTTTAACTACTCTACCGTTTGCTAAAAGTACGATTTTTTTAAATCAACCATAAGTTAATTAATTTTAAGTCAACGAAAAGTTAATTGTTGACACTATAGCTGAAAAGCTATTATCCAATTGCAATATTTTTTCGAAATAAAATAAAGTAGTCAAAATTTTTAAAACGTATTTATTTGTAATTTTTCAGAAATAATTTATTAAAAACTTAATTTTTATATTATATATTACAAACAAACAAAAAAAAATACATTGCATGTTGGAAAAAAAAACTTAAAAATGTCAGGAATGTAGAAGATACATTTTTTTGTGTTGTTTCTTGGTACAAAATCTTTTCTGATAACACCTTTTGATCTGCCAAGGCTTGCATTATTATGTTGTTTTTTCACAATAATTTCTGTAAATACATAATTAAAACAAATATCCCTGAACTCTGGATAAATTGTGGCAATATTTATTTGGAGGTCTGATATAATGAGAGAAATTTTGATTGAAAAATAATTACCTTGGAGATTGTATCTGTAAATGCAAAATATTGGTTAATTTTAAGTTTGTCCCTTTTTAATAATTGAATGTTTATTTCATTGAAATTTTCTTGAAATTGGTTTGAGCAATTTGGGTACGACACCGTTTCCTTCTGATCTGTAACATAATTTATTAATAAAAATTAGAAACTAAATACCTATAATAATTATTAATTTTATTAATATTACTTACATGCTGGAATTGGTTGTAATGCAAATCCGCAACGGCTAATTTGTGAACGCGACATCTAGATATTGTTAGCTTTTTCTGCCCTGTAACCATTTCTTCATTTTGCACACGAATATGAAATTATTGTAGAATCTTTGAAGGCTTTTTCACATACTTTTTAATTGCTTTAGATAATTCTCAAATGGATAGCAGGAAATATTTTGAAATGCTCCAAAAAATGTATTCACACATTCACTTATATGCTGAATACTGTTAACTTTATAAGACAAACTGTCTTCTCAAAAAATCACAATTATAGCACTTTAAATTAAAATTAAACAATCACATACAATAATATTAAAATCTTTATTATTTGTCTTACATAAAAAATTTTATTTTAGAAAACTTCCACAGAATTTAAAAATTTATATATGTACATATAAAAAAACTTCAAAAACACGCAGTAGTATTAATAATAAAAATTGAAATCTACGGCGCCTACTAGGTAGCTACATTGTAATACATTTTTGTTAAGGACACTTTTGCATTGTATACTAGATAGCTTAAAATTGGTTCCTAAAAATTAATTGAAAGTTGGCTATTTTTGTAGTTAGCTACTCATTATACGACAGGGTACATACATACACACACATACTTACATACGTTTATACATACGTAAATGCATACATGATAACACTTTCCCCCGAAATGAATTTCAAGTGGAATTGAAACGTTCCATATTACAGTATGAACACACAAAAAAGGGATAATATTTTTTTTTTACTTTTAAGTAAAACAAAATCCATTATAGAAGAATTTTAATGTAATTTGTGTTAAATACATTTATATTTAAAACACATAAAACAACTTACAACAATTACTTTAATACAAAAACAAATATTTGCTATAATATTCAATGTAAAACCACCCACACCAAATAGAAACCACCACTTCGTAAACAATAAAAATATTTCGTGGAAATACCCATATACTAAGGATTTGACTCTTATTACTAAAAGTTCTTCTCTACTTCATGTATTTGTGCAACATAAAAAACTTTTTCTTTAAATTAAGTTAAAACAAACAGAAAAATTGGAAGCTTATAAGTTTAATTTAAGCTTAAGAAATATTAAAATTCGTACTAAATGTTAAATTAAGAGGTGAAAAAGCAAATAAATATAGTTTATGCAATAAAGTTAGTAAGAAAATTGCATGATATTGAAAATATTGTGCGAAACCGTTGAATAAAATAAAAGAAAACAATAAAATAACAAAAATAGTAAAAAATTGAAATGAATAAAAAATTATACATAAATGTATTAAATAATAACAAATGAGTTTTGTACTTATCTAAATAGTCGTTTTAGGCTCTGCTTTCCTTTTTAAAGCCACATGGCCACACGTCAAAGCACTGCTTCAAACTAAACTTTTTTAATTGTATCAGTGAGAAAAAAAAAATCTCACACGCATGATTTGATGTGAGTTTGATCAAAATCAAGTTTGAAGGTAGTTCGATCATCAAACTTTGATGTACGAGCGTGTACACAGAAAGAAAAAGGTCGTACTAAATTTAAATATTTTTTACTTGCTTTTAGTACGAGACATACTCAACATTTTCAGTGCGAAAATCATACAAATGTACTTAAAATAAGTCGAAAAAGGGATTGTTCAAGAAAGCTAATCTTACAATGTATTAAAATAAACATAAAATTCTTGAATCAAGTGCAGAATTCTTTAGCAGAGTAAAAAAACTAAAAGAAAAAACACAAATACGAGGTCTGGTGAAGCCGTTCTTGAGTTATGGGAAAATAAATAAGCGTAACTGGCCAAGTTGCAGAGTAAAATTAAACAGGCACGTAAAAAGATTCTTACGTGATAGAGAAAACTGAAAACAGATGTGAATTAAGCGTCCCAAAATATATATATACATATATATATATATATATATATATATATATATATATATATATATATATATATATATATATATATATATATATATATATATATATATATATATATATATATATATATATATATATATATATATATATATATATATATATATATATATATATATATATATATATATATATATATATATATATATATATATATATATATATATATATATATATACTTATAAAAATGTTTCAGAAATTCTGCCTTGCCCAATTTATTCCGATATTGTTTCTGGTTCGTCTATCAGCACATCTAGCTCACTGTGAGAGCAGTTGATCTGCTTGGTATAAATGTACATGCACATCCACACAAACTACATGAAATTAATATCATGATACACACACAAATACACATAATATAAAGAACGCAAAATTTGAAGTAAATCAATGAAGGGTGCTGGTTTACCCAGATTACGAACTTGTTCGGTTATTCTCAATTACTGATCGGGATTTTTTTTTTTTTTACTAGAGTTGCTACCAAGCTAAAATTTTACATAACAAGATCTTACTTAAAATTCCCCAAAACATGCCATGCACTTATTTTATTACACAATTTTCTCAAGGTGCCCTTCGCTGAAGTAAATCAACCATCACTGATATTATTGTTGTTGTTGCGTTCTTACTATTTCGCAAGCACGTGTGTGCATATATGTGCGTAGCAACTATATTTGTACATTTGAGTCTGGAATAATCAATAAATAGAAGCCTCACGAACGATGTAGAACGTAATAAAGAAGTAAAAATAGCAAGCGGAACTTCAAAAGAGGCAGAGTTGTGCAAGACAGTCTTAAGTCAGAAAAGTAAGAAAGTCCAGTGAGTTAATACACCGTGGTATTAAGTGTAAATAAAGCTGTGAACTACGATTTCTGATAAAAAAAAAACCGTTTTTTTATTTCATAATTTCGTGACATGTCTGTTATATATGTTGGCAGCATCAGGCAATTTGGATTGTCAGTTTGTTCTTGAGAGATAAAAAGGTTAGTCGTGTTTTGGTCAGCGTTGCCTTTTATGATATTAAAAATTTTTGCTGTTTGTTACACTTTTTATGACACTTTTTTTAAAATACCGTTTTTGTAAACATGGAACTTTTTATTGAGAACGATCGAACAGCTGTATGCATAAATACTCAATTCTCATTCATATTTGAGTAAGATTTTATATTAAACTGCTCTTATATTACCATATATTTGATAATGACATATTTTTTTTTAAAAAGTCTGTATAAATAAGATATATAAAAATAAGATATGTATGTATCTATACTATCTGAAAACAAAATAATCGAATAATTTATACCAAGACTGCAATTATAAATGTGATTTGTTTTACTAATAAGTCTGAAGAAGTACAACTGTATTTCAAAAAAGTTACAACGCAGTTTTTGAGTTCGTATATAAATATCATTTAGCTTTAAGTTTCATTTAAATACGAAAACTTATTTTTCACTACAAATTTGCTTCTTCATTTAAGTTGTATTTAAGTTTATTTCATTTATCATATAATTTTGCTTTGCCTAGCTTTTGCGTTAGTGCAATAAAGGTAAACAAAACACACATATCGCTCCTTTATTGCACCATAGTCAAAATTAACTAAGCTTGTTTCGAGAAAAACACATTTCAAATTTTTACTGGAATGCTTCTTTAGATACATGAAATATGTGTTCACTCCAGCGAACATCGCACTGTATTTTCATTCCTAAAAGATCTATAGCATTCGGTTCCTCAATATTTATACCATCCATGAGAACAGATGACGCAGCATCCGCGGTCATTTGTTTGTGTGTTAATAAACAACACTGGGCGGCCCTGTTTTTACGACTCGATTCGGAGATTAGATAGACGATCACTATTCAGTTAGTCACTCATATTTAGCCTCGTGGCAATGATCTCGTATAGGCTGGGCCTATAACCGAAAGAGTACGAATGGCAAATGCTGCTGTCATCCGCAAAAGAGTGGATAGGGTTGGAAGATTGCAATAAAAGGTCATTGAGAAAAGTAAGAAATAGAGTAGGAGAGAGAACGGAGCCTTGTGGTGCCCCTGAATTAATCTTGAACTCGTTATAGACCTCATCTATAACAACTCTCATAGTGCGATCTCTGAGAAAGCTCAATATAAACCGACAAAATGGCCGCCACTTGAAATGATGCTGCTGACTTACGAGTTTTATACCTCTATAAAAACCACCCTTTAAATTCATACACATATATGCATTCCTGAAGCTTTGCTCAGTCGACCATAATGGCCAACACTTTCTTTCCATCTATTTTCAAATGAAATATGTATGTATGTATGTAAATTGTATGTCAGTCTAAATAATTGTTGAAATATTTTTGAGTGGCCGCATAATTGATATACTTATGTACGAGTACTCGTACATATGAACATATTTAGAATAATTCTGACCTGATTATTAATTAGTCTTATAGCATTTTGCCATTTACAAATTAATCAGGAAGTTTTTGCAACATTCAACTGCCAACTGTTGCGATTGCTGCCGATTTTGCTGCTGGTCGCCTTTTAATTATTTTAATTTTATTTAAAACGCAGTAGAGTTTTTGTGGTGTTTGTTGTATTTGTCGATCGCTCATGTTGGTCTCGTCTTACCCTACTTAGTTTCAGAAATCTGTCAACATAAACAACAGCAGCAAACAAATAAAATTACAAAAAGGCAAAAAAAAACCAGCTGAACAATAATGACTTTATAACTGAAAAACGAGACAGTAAATGAAAAAGAAAAATAAAAAATGAAAAATCATGCACTTAATGAATTAAATAAAGAAGGCGTGTGTTTTTGTGCATGCATAAATATTTTGAATAAAATTCAAACAATAGCAGCACCATTGCGATAACAAATTTCAAGGGATCAACCCAGCAAACATTTAATATCAAGCGCTGACAGAGTTGTAACATTTTTAGATTTAACTGAGTTTTGCATTATTCAGTTTAGTAGCTACTAATACTTATACAAAACAAAAAATTAATACAGCTGTTGTTTGTGTTTCCTAGCTGTCTACTTGTCGAGAATGTCATCGCCATTAATTGACTTGGAAGTCCTTAAAATATTTTACTCTATATTCCACTGTTTCAATAAAGCAATGACAATTAAACTCTGCTTTCTGGTGTAAAGGAGGGTTTAGAGACTCGGAGTTGTTGAAGCAAATAAAACTCTAGGAAGTCCCAGCATAACTTAGGGCATGTTAGAACTTCCGAAACCCCTCACAAGAGGTGAAATCATTGAATGGTGTCCAGAGGGTTTAGAGATTCGAAATTGTTGAAGCAAATAAAACTCTAGGAAGCCCCAGCATAGCGTTGGTCGTGTGAGGATATCTCTTACTAAAGGTTAAATGGCAGAAGGCTGTTCAGCACGCCCCATGAGGTTCTGTTCTGCAGACCACCCTAGCGCTGATCGTGTTAGAAGTTGCTGCATCTCGGCTGAAATGTTCTGGTTTGGATCCAAAATCGCAGGCCTTCTTCGATAATTATGGTGCATGATCGATTTCCGAAGAACTAATTATAGTCCCCATTGAGCTGTGAAATTACGTACAGTTGTGAAAAAGATTTACATCAGCACCTGCCTTGACGGCCTAACCTGATGGTGGATCAATTCCACGAAGTGAATTTTTCACGATTCACCACCGCCCCCGTGTGGCTTGCTAGGCTCACACAGGTAGCAATTTTTGTCATATGATTGCGGTCATATGAGCAACTTCTTGTTGAGGAGTTAAGGCCTTCTAATCCCTCCTGTATGCAATTTCCCAGCAATTAATGGAGGACAAGGCTTAATGAGTTGGTAGGCCGAAGCCCATTAAGAGCATCAGCCCTTAAACCAACTCACCCGTCAATCATCACCACTGGTTCCTTACAGTATACGTATCTGTTGTATAGGCAACAGATCCTCGGGAGATTGTTAGCCCTCGAAAAAAGCCATCACCAAACAATTATCAAGGATACTAACACTCCCTTCCTGCGTTTTAGGTTTTATCATGAATCAATACTCAGGGGATAGCCCCTACATATGCAGTGCATTGTACTGGAACTAGGAAAATAGACTATGAGAAAAAGGAAAGGGGGAGTAACGTTTGTGAACTTAACACACGGATCGACCAAAACAAACGTTATCACAGCATTTAAAGTGTTGAAATTAAATTAGTTAAAACTGATCAGTACCCAGTGTATATACCTTCGACACTGCTCAGAATAACAACGTAAGGTAATAAATACATAGGAGGAACATAAAAAAATACTAATAACAACAAATAGAGAAAAAGCAAACGGCAGTAAAAACATAATATAAAAAAAAAACACGTGCACACATGACGCAACACAATACTCTACCTATTCCGGTGTAATTTTGTTTTTTTAGAAATTGATAATAGACATAAGTATAAGTATAGAAAACACGGACGACAATGAAAAACACGTGTGTACAAAACGAAAGACAAAACATTACTGATTATTAGATTATTCTCAGGTCAAATGCGACAATTCTGCTTATTTACGTATCCATTCAACTTTAAATGGACAAAGCAAAATTTTGAATGAAAACTCAATGTCAATTAATAAACAGAGCTATTATTTCCTTCCAAATTTGAAGGATTTGCGTTGTCTATTCGTATTGAAATGTCAAACCAGAGTAAACAAAATCATCTATCAGCTGTTAAATGGGTTGTTTTAGAACGCAGTGTTGACAACTCAGATTTGTAAACCACTATAAAACACCTGATATACATATGAAACAAGCTTTTATGCGCTGAAAATACTCATTTCGACACAGCTTATATGTTAGTTAAAGTTAAGACGAGTCAACCGATACGACAACACTCAATGCTTTCAAAAAAAAACAAAAACAAAAAATCAGACTGAAGAATCATTTACGCAAAAAATTTTATAAAATCACTGCAATACCGTAGTGCTCTACATATCTATTTTGGCAATGTTTCCATTTTTGCATTTCGGAAGTAATTTTTTGGCATTACATATCTTGGCATACATATGTAAATATATTAAAAACAGCTCTTAACAAGAGAATTAAAATGTGTCAACAGATGTTACCGCCAAAATGTGCGCTGGGTATAACTTGAATATGAGTAGAGTGCAAATACTCATATTACTGCTGCTTTGTTTTTACAATGCTGTTGCTGTTTTCTTGACGAAACCCTATACCGCCAAAAATGGTAATATAGGTTAAAGCTGAAGTTGGCAGTAAATTAAGTCTATAAATAGAGCGTTAACCAAACTGCAAAAAAAATTGTTTAAAATTATGAAGGTTGTTGTCTTAATTTAATTTATGTCTCTTGCACTTTATTAGATACATACTCGTATCTGTATACATGTACATTGTACATACTTACATAAATGAAAACAGGAGAAATTTTATGATAAAATGAGTTTCTAATCATTTTTTGGCCACGAAAAAGAACACAAGTAAACATCAATAAAATATCAACACCAACAGGGCTGGGCAAAATACTCACATTATGTATTTCAAACACAAGATACAAAATACTTCCCAGCTGTGTATTTCAAATACTAAAAAATACATACAAATACAATACTTTTTTTGTATTTCGATGTCATAAGAATCTGCCATTCTGGTTTTAGATACAAATTTTATTTTACACATCGTTGGTCTCATATAGAAAGGTCCTAACAAAAATAATTTCAATTTTACGCCATAAGAAAGGCATTTGAAGATAAAAAATATTGCTCTGCCTTATTCATCGACGTCTCACAGGCTTTTGATAAAGTGTGGCACGATGGCTTAATGCATAAAATAAAGTTTAACTTACCTGCAAACATACATAACCTTTTGGAAAGCTATTTATATTGTCGCCAATTTATAGTAAAAGAAGGCGATTTCATAAGCCCCGCTCAGTCTATTGAAGCAGGAGTTCCCCAAGGCAGCATATTAGGGCCTATCTTATATTTGATCTACGCATCTGACATGCCAACAAGCACCAACGTTCACACTTCAACATTTGCAGATGATACAGCATTCCTTAGCATACATAGTAACCACCAGCAAGCATCAATAAATTTACAGGAACATATCGACAAACTAGAGAAATGGCTGAAGCTTTGGAAAATCAAGGTTAATGAACAAAAGTGTGCCCATGTTACATTCGCACTGCGTCTAGGAACATGCTCACCCATTACTATTAACAATAAAGTAATACCTCAACACAGTGAAGTCAAATACCTCGGAATTCATCTTGACCGCAGACTAACATGGAAGTCGCACATCGAGGCAAAAGTAACGCAGATGAAATTGAAAGCAGTGCAAATTAGCAAATTAACTGGCTACTAGGCAGAAATTCGACCTTGAAGCTTGATTGTAAACTTTTGCTGTACAACTCGATTCTAAAGCCAATATGGTGCTATGGGATTAAATTATGGGGCACAGCCTCGTCATCTAACATTGAGAAATTTCAAAGAAGTCAAAATAGAATTCTCCGTAGAATTACAGGTGCTCCATGGTACGTTAAAAACTTACGAATCCCCGCAGATCTGAACGTACCTTTTGTGAAATCTGAATTTGTGAAGTACGCGACAAGGTATATTAACAAACTTGAATTCCATCCAAATCCTCTTGCAGCTAATATTCTTAATTTTGGTGGCCATACCTGTCTGAGAAGGAGGGATACTTTGGTTACCATTAGAGCTCTAAACAGATGACTGAATTCTGAAATAATATTCGCATAAAAATAAATTTTCGTCCAGCACTGGCAGGACTTTAATCATAATTTTTTTTTTTTTTTTAGTATTAAGATTTGAATACTTATTGTCATTACATTTTTTTATGTAAATTCAATAAATAAAATAATGAAGTTAAAAAAAAAAAAAAAAAATTTTACAGGAGAGGGAAAAATCGTAATGGAAACTGTATAAATAGGTATATCTAAAAGTAAATTTCTTTGCTCAATTGCTTGTAAGGGCGATATGTGTGAAATTATATAATTAAATCTTCGTGACACTGTGTACTTGTGTGAAACGTAGTAGAATCCATGATATAAAAAATACAAGGTAGTTTTATTCTCGCAATTTTCCTTAACAATCACCATCTGACAAGTATAAGGATTGTGACATTTTCCATAAAAGTGTGCTACCGTATTAGTTTATGCATTCCCTTGTTTTCAGTTTTGTTTGAAGTTGTGTCTAAGAATAATAATAAAATTGTGGCTTCTAACAAAACTAAATAAAAATTTTAAAATAAAATACATACATAAATCTAAAATATATAAAAATGGCCTGAAAAACATCCCCGGACTAAAATGCTACCGACACCATGTTTCAATGTGCCTTTAGTATAACGTGGATTAAGACGTTGCCTGTTCGGTCATCTAACCAGCCTTAATCTATCGGAACCTTTTTAATTAAATTTGAACTCATCAGAGAATAGTATGGAATTCCTTTGTGTGGTGGTCAAATTAATGTGTTCCCTTGCAAATTCCAACCTGGCCAGTCTATTTTTCCGTGATATAAAGATCTTTTTTACACTTTTGTATGGTATGCTTTTAGTCCGCATTCTGCAGCCTGCCTTTGAGTCCTTCTGGGGGTAACCTTTAATGACAATTGTGTGGCGATGGTTCTTGACGACCCGAATTGGCCTTTTTTTATCAAACACATTATTGCCTGGCCATCTCGTTTACTGGTTTTTCGGGAACCTCCACCTTCATGTTCTGTAACCAAAGTACCCAAATAACGAAAACGGTTTATAATTCTTAGTGAATGTCAAATTTTTTTGCGATTGTGGTCACTGATTGGCCGTTATTAAAATCAGCTATTATTTTTTCTTTTAAATGCACTGAATAATTACATCGCGCCATTTGTTAGAGAAGTTACAAGTCACGCCCAGAACAAGTTTAAAGGCACGGAAACGACGGAAAATTTTCGCTATACATGAAAATGCATGTAATTACCTTTCCAACGATGTGCAATTTATCTCGATCGGAGTGTTAGGTTGGGTTCCACAAGGGTTTGAGTGGGACCATACACCGAAAACCACAAAAGTACCGTTATCTAAAAGAAAATATATATATATAACGTTTTTCGTGTTCAGGAGGTCCCAATTAACTTATCTAAGCATGTGGCGTTCTTGGTATTTTTCCAAATTTAAAATTTGCAAAGCAGTGTTATCGATAATAACACCTCATTTAATAAAAAGTCATTCGACAAACAACCTCTTGTTGGGGAGTGTATAAAACCTGCCGAGGAAAATAATATTTCTACAGGTCCTGGGGAACATAAGCTACTGCCAAATTCTATAAATGCATAAAAACAATAAAATGCTCATCATCTCTACCGCTATTACTTCTTCTGCTGCCTCCACATTTGGTTTCTCGTTTTTTGTAATTTTTCTCCAAGGTATCTACTGGTTTGGAATTCGATGCCTCTCTTTTAATGAGATGCTTTCTGGTGACCAGCGTATTTTGAAACTAAGGTGGAAACATGACGCCAATATGGCTCTATTTGCTTCCGGTGTCAGCATGCTAAACTCATTAAATCACTTTTCCAAGCTCTCCATTACTGAAATGTTTCAAATTATTATATTTGCAGTCGATCTAAACTGGTTCTGACAGGCATTAAGGCAAAAGTTTTCCATTATAAAAATTATTTCCCTGTATATAATCCAAAGCGTTGGGAAAAAGCTGGTGGCGAATATGTAAAAATTCTTATTGATATCACCTGATTAGTGTAAAATATATATATTCGCTCTGGACAAGACAATTGAAAGCTAAATTGCGGTATTGCAAAATGATAAACATTTTAATGGTCGCAGTTTCTAGCAATTTTAACTTTTGTGTATTTTTCAAATATGTATTTTTGAGCGATATGAAAATACAAAATACTAAATACTATCAGGTTGTGTATTTGAAATACAGATACAAAATACGTATTTGTATTTTAAATATTTATTTATATAGTAACTATACAGTTGCAAAGTAAATTTGCAAAGTATAGGATGCGCAGCATGGGCGGGGTGACAAAGACCATAATGCCCAAGATGGTATTAACAGTACTTATGTAGCGTCGCTGTGACTAACTATAACGACCTAAGCCTTCACATAGGAAGTTTCCACGTGGTTAACAATGAATAACCTCTAAAAAAAAACTCTAAACCAATACAGTTAGTTGAGGCAAACCGTTAATCAGTGCGAGTGAGACGCAAAACTCTCGAAGACCAAACAATAAACACTAGCCTGACCGCACTTAAGAAATAATTACGTTGGCACGAGAGCTGTTCTTCAGCCCAGAGCTGCTTTACGACTGATTTCAAATACAAGTATTTCAAATACTCCCCAGCCCTGAACTCCGAGGATGATAATGATCTTTTAATGCTCTAACCGTCACTTCAATTCCAAAATATATAAAAGTATACGACTTTGCTTCCGTCGTTTATTTCCGAAATTCAAGGCTTTATTGTAAAAAACTGTGGCTGTGTTCTGTAACTCTCGCCACGAGAAACTTTTCGACTGAAACGTGTAAAATGAAACAAAATTTTCATAAGTTGAAACAAACAGCTGCTTTTCTCACTAAACTGTAGCTATAACTTTTTTGGCGAGTAACAGCTGTCACGTAAGGAAATTACTCGCCATTTTATAGAAAAACTGTGTCTGTAAAACTTTGGCGACAAAATTTCCCGCTTTCAACTGTCATTATTTCCCGCAAACAAAAAGGCTGTGAGATAGTATTTAAAAACAATAATCATCATAAAATGGATAACACTACTGAAAAAGTAAGTATTTTGCTGTTAAATTAAGTTTCTAAAATGTATGTTTATATTTCAAATGTGCATTTTTGTACTTTAAGAAAAATTCGAGAGTTTCAAAGCAACAAAAAAAAAATTAGTGGAATATATGTCCAACAACTTAGAGTTTGCGAGGAGACAGTTCGACGGTGTTAACTCCCACACTAGCAGTAAGGAGCAATGGGAAAAGCTAAAGAATTTATTAAATTCCCTGGGTGGTAGCGCTAAGTCTGTGGAACAATGGAAAAAGGTATGTATGTATGATGTCCGTTTATCAAAACTACAATTTGTAAATCGATAAGAAAAGTGCATTTCAAAAGCACTTTTTATAAATTTAACTATATACATAGATTGCGAATTGTAGTTTTTAGAAATTGGTGCATGATTCCTTCTTATTTTTCAATTAGCACTAAGTAATATGCTTCTAGTGTTGGACAGATTTAAAGGCTGGTGTGAAGAAGCAAGTAAACGCAAGACGTTCTTTTATCAACAAGACCGGAGGCGGGAGTCGAACCGACATACCTCGTGATTTAAATCCTTTCGAAGAAGAAATTTTAGGTATTATAACCACTGCTGCTGTTGATGGCGATTCACAAACTCCTGAGTCTGGTGTTGCAGAGGATTTTCCCTTTGAGGTGAGTATGCATGTATACTAATGTGGTTACTCAAATTTTCGAGTCAGCTTCCCCCTAGTAATAAAGAAATAAAGCTCGTTTAAACTTATGGAAAACGTTTACAACGATTTTTTATCGTCTTCAAATAATCCTTGATTCTAAGGGGAAACTGTCTCAAATCAGCCTTTGTATGTGCTATCAACGATCTCAGTGTGTATATTTTAAACAGTTTAACAATTCCTATTTCAGGAATCAATGCTTTCAATTGAAGTTTTAGAGGAAGAAAATTTACCAACACCTGCTAAAAAAGCTAAAACTTGCATTAGTACATCTAAGTACAAAGAATCACTGGAAGAAGCCAGAGAAATGACAAGTAAAGTTATGCAAAAACTTGATGCAATTGAAAGTCAAAATGCATTAATTTTGAAAAAACTCGAGCTGCTTGAGACAACTTTAGATTTGTTGCGTTAACAAATTTTGTTTTATATCTTTATGTATCTGCATACATATCGAGCCTTTGCTGCAAGAGAGTAATATTTCAAAACACCCAAGTTGAGAAAAATGTGTTTTAAGTTTATAATATTCCTGCATATATGCATAACAGAAATTTTGAATTAGTACTCTCTTGCAACAAAGGCTCCATATGTACATACTTTCTGTACTTGCCAACATACATTTGATGTAAGCAATATCAACTACTAAGTGCAAAAAACAAATGAATTTACAATGTTGTTTTTATTGTTTTTATTATATAATATTACTATTTTTATTTAATGTTATGTTTTTATTACATACTATTAATATTCCTATTTAAAATAGATGTGTACCTATGCTGAATTTATATTGTTTTTATTAGTTTAAAAATTTTTAGTTTGTATTTAATATTAAATAACATGTATGTACAAAATTTCATATAGAAAAAAATAACATGTATGTAAAAAATTTCATATTGAAATAAAACTTTCGTTTTTTTAAAAATATTGATTTTTTTTTTTTTGAATTTTATTATATTATTGATTTTTATTTGGATAATTATTTTCAAATAAAATAAATAAATAAACAATATTTGAATAAAAAAGTTTTGGTTATGTATAAAAAATTAAAAATTTAAATTAAATAGTAACATATGCATATATCAACTTAATGCCTATTAAGCCTATCTTTCAAGGCATTTCTCAAGCGCGTTGCTTCACGAAAATGCTCTGTAACATGTTCTGCAATATCGCCATCCTCGTCATGTACTGTTTCGTTTGCATTTTCTATTGCAACTAAGCCATTCGCAAGTCTAAAATTATGCAAGACTGTACAGGCATTTATAATTTTGCCGGCAGTTTGAGGAGTAGTGTATAGGCCAACTTGCAAGCACCTAAACACGGACTTCAGTACGCCATTTAGTCGTTCAACACAATTTCTGGCCTTTGCGTGGATATAATTGAAATTTCGTTCATCTTCATTTGCCGATGAACGATACGGTGTTATCAGCCATGGCCGTAAAGGATAGCCCGAATCTCCTACAATATGAGAAATGAAGATATAAATACATATCATAAATATAAACAATTGAGTTTTTAATTCACTATTTTAGCTTCTAGCCAATAATAGCTTCTACCAATAAAAAATTATAAATTGCCTGTTTTCTATGAAATGTCGACATATAGATAGCTGGGAAGCATAGAAAACAAGCTATTTATAATTTTTTATTGGTATTATAAATATATAACAATTTACCTAGTAACCACGATTGATCGCTACGATCCCGCTCAAAACGCTGCTGCAATACACCATTTAAACGAGATGCTTCCCAAATATAGGCATCATGGGAAGCTCCGCCAAATCTAGCGAATCCGCCAAGAATTTTTAAATTAAAATCACATATCTAAAAGTAAAGTACATTTATAAATATATGTACTTTTAACGCTATAAAATAATTTTTGGTCTTACAAGTTGAACATTCTTTGAATGGTACCCTTTTCGATTTAAGTAGCAGCTTTCAACACATTTTTCTGGCCTCTTTATCCGAACATGTGTGCAGTCAATAGCCCCAATTACTCCTGGAAACCCTGTCTCTTCATGAAACCTTAAACACAACCAACAAAAACATATAATTTACACATTTCCCTACATACACACATATACATGCATATAAAATTAGAAATTATTTATTACCTTTGCTTTATTGCATCATATTCATGAATGCTGGGAAACTTGATCCATTGCGACATTAGCTTGCTTTCCAAAATTCCAGCTACTTCGTTCACACTACGGCAGACAACGGAGCGGCTGATGGATATTGCAAAATCTTGACCAATGTCTCTATGAAAAGATCCCGTGGCAAAGAAATGTAGTGCGGCACACATTCTTATAGGTGGTGGAATGTAAGTGCTTCTTATACCCTGAGACATAAATGGGCTGATTTCGTTGAGCAGTTTAGTTGCAGAAGTTCTGCTCAAACGATACAACTCCCTAAACCGGCACTCAGGGATCTCAAAAGGATTTGTGGCATCGCGCAATTTCTTCCTATGAATCCTTAAAAGATTTCTTTGATCATCTTGATCTGCTACAACCAATGCTACACTATACATTGTGTGTATTTTTAATATTTTTATTTGCACAGTTTTATATTTTTACTTGCACAGTTTGTTTTTTTATTTTTGATTACTAATGTTTTTTCCACCACTCACAGTCTATTATTTTTAATTAATAATGTTTTTTTCAACGCTAACAATCTAATGTTCACTTTATTTATTCACTTTGTTATTAATTTTGTGCACAAATATTTGTAAATAAAATGTAAACATTAGAGCCAAACCATACATTTTCTACAATAGCCGGCGGCTATAATATGACGCCGTCGAACAAAAATTCTTAGCTTTAGTAATTTTTGGTCGGCGGCGATACTAATTGTTGCTGACGCTCTAATTTTTTAAAATTACATGTCGGCATCGTTTTACATTTTCTGACATTTCTAACGTAACGACGTAATCGCTTTGGATAGTTTTCGATATGAGTTACAGACGCAGTTTTTTCTCACTTTTCGAGAAACGATGGAATAATTTGTTTCACAAGTTTTCGACGCGAGAACTTCTCGCCAAAGTTACAGAACACAGCCACTGGTTATACATTTATGACTTTCTCCCATCTTTCGGAGAGTGCACGAGCAATCCACGAGTCGATCCAATGTTTTACTTCTTCATACGACTAAAAAAAAACTGGTCAGACAGGCAACGTCTGGAGAACACGACCGGTGGGGTAGAACTTCCCATTTCAACGTTTCCAAGTATGTCTTGGCAGGGCTGGGCAGTATTTGAAGTACTTGTATTTGAAATACGTATCTGAAATACAAATACATGTTTTGTATCTGTATTTCAAATACACGACCTAAAAGTATTTAGTATTTCAAATACATAATTTAATAGTATTTTGTATTTCAAATATATGTTTCCCAGAAATACATTTTTACAAAATAACTACATTTACTTGTTATAATAAATTGAAAATAAGTTATTTCACACAAAAGCTAAAACCGCTAGAAACTACGACGATTAAAATGTTTATCGTTTTGCAATACTACAATTTAGCTTTCATTTATTTTGTCCAGAGCAAATACATTTTACACTAATCAGGTGATATCTGTAAGGATTTCCATATATTTGCTACCAGCGTTTTCCCACCGCTTTGAATTATATACAGGGAAATAATTTTTATTATGGAAAACTTTAGGCTGCGAGAACCAAATTAGATCCACTGCAATATAATACTTTGAGGCTTTTAAGTTTTATTTTAACAAAATTAATGAAGAGCTTGGAAATAAGATTTAATGAGTTTCTCATGCTGACACCTGGAGCAAATAGAGCCATATCGGTGTCATGTTTCCATCCTAGTTTCAAAATTAGCTGATTGCCAGAAAGCATCTCAGTAAAAGGGAGGCAAAAAATTCAAAATCTTGCAATAGATACTTTGGAGAAAAATTTAAAAAAACGTGAAACCGTGACTGGATGCAGAAGAATAAGTAGTAGTTGAGATAAAGATGATGAAGATTTTATTGTTGTTTTGGGCAATACAGTGATCAACTTCGTAAATCAAATTTGGAACTTGAGTTTATCAGTTTTCTAAATGATAAAAACAAAGAGCTTGCCACTCTGGAAAACTATCAAAATATCAATAATGCATTTATATAATTTAACAGCAGCTTGTGCTCCTCAGGACCTGTAGAAAGATTATTGTTTGTCGGATGACTGATTGAAATATCTAGTTTTTATTAAAGGAAATACTTGTTTTGTTGAATGAATTTTTTAATTACTATCTATCAAATACTAAATATTAGATTTGTTTCTTTAATTTCTTTACAAGTTTAGAATAATCATATGAATATACAACTTAGTTTAAGTGCATATGTATGTAAAATAAAATATGTATATAAAGCCAGACGGGTATATTTTTCTGAGACCAAATTACAAAAATGTATTTGAATTTTGTATTTGAAATGCACAACTTGAAAATATTTTGTATCTTGTGTTTAAAATACACTCCTGGAAAGTATTTTGTATCTTGGATTTGAAATACAAAATCTGTGTATTGGTTACTTTCACAACCTGTGGTCGGGCATTGACATGCTGTAAAAGCACTTTATCATTTCTCTCATTGTACTGCGGCCATTTGTCATTAATTGGGTTCGATGACGGTTGCCGTCGGCGTCACAACAGCTTGGGATTTCGAGTATCTTTATAAACCAAGTTTTCGATCCCAGTCACAATGCGATGCAGAAATGTCTTTCGTCTTTGCCTTGCAAGCAGCTATTCACAAGCACGCAAACGCCGTTCATCACCTCTCGGCTTCAACTCGTACGGCACCAAATTTATTTGTTTCTAAATCATTTCCATAATCTTACGTTCAAATGGCCTGTTGCGTCATTCCAAATGGTCCTACCAATTGTTGTTGCTATTGAATTTTGATCAAGTAGTGTTTCCAATTCTGCATCTTCGAAAACCTTCTCTCTTCCGCCGCCATGCTGGTCTTCGATGTCAAAATCAGCATTCTTCAAGCGTTGAAACCAATCTTGGCACGTTTTTTCACCAATAATGGTTTCACCATAGATATTTGCAAACATTCGGTGAGCCTCAGGCTCAGATTTCTTAAATGTAAAAATGATGAGAATTTGGCTCGTAAGCTGACACGTTTAATCGATAATAACTTTATGGTGCAGGCACAAATCGGCTAATATTTCGATGGCGTTATGTTAACAAACTCCTAACCTTATTGACATCTATGATCTATTTATTTCAACTACACCTTACCGCTACAGCCATCTATTGGAAAACAGCGTAAGCAAAGTTGTACACCTAATATATTAATACATTCATTTAGCACAGAGTCATTTTTAGTTGTTTTTCTTATTCCTATTTGTCGCTTTCTTTTATTCGCTATAGCGTTCAGAAACTTACTTCGAACGATGGAGAGGCCTGTTTCACCTATATTTCTTATTTTTATTTAAGTGGTATAATATGGGAATATGTGAAGGAATAAGCCAGCTACGGTTGACGCTCTAGAAGACAACCCTAGCTGTATACTCGAGCGAGTCGTCGAAGAGTGGACCGTGCGAATGGATCACCTCACACGTAGTCGTCAGTGAACAATTACATGATATCATTTTGAAACAGCAAATAACAATTTTACGTCCACCTTCAAATTTATGTGTTTTATATTAAACTATTAATCAAACCTTACGATGAATGACCCTATACATGTTTACTGAAACGTGAATGCATAGTTTTTTATCTATTTTTATTACACATGAGTAATTAAAATAAAAAATTATCGAAAATACTAACTTGAGTTCTTTTTTAGATTATTGTTTTGTTCTTGATGATATTGAAAAGCAGTCCACGTAACCTACCTACAGGGTTCCAAATTGTCCTCCAAAATTTAAAATTATCTATTTTTAGGTAGCAATGCAAATGAAAATTAAAAGGAGGAGGAAGCAGAACTTCTTGTGCGATTTTATATTCATTTACTTCTTACATGCGATATACTATGCAGCCAAGGCCTTCCACACTTCCTTAATCCCAATTTTCAGGAGGCAACTTTAGTTGGGCAATTTTTGAGTTTGTGGACAAATAAGTGATGAAAGTGTGGGGAGTGTAAAAATGAGTACAGAGTTCTACTCGGAAAGTCTTTTTGTGCTGTCATTCGTAATGTCAGAAATTTTACATTTTCTTTCATTTGTGTTCCTTTTATGTTTTGATATGTTGTTCGTGATGAAAGTAATATTGGTGTGAAATTGTGATATTTTAATTCATTAAAAAAAAAATTATGTCGTGGACAACCTCAAAAATAGACAGCAGTATTAATTTAGAAGAAATTAAAATGAAATGGAAAAATTTGAGAATGCAGTACATACAAGGTCAAAGCAAAGTGTAAGCAATAGAAAATTAAAGTTGCAAGTAAAATTGCTGTGTCTGAACATAACAACAAGTTTGAAAGAAAATTTGATAAGAATTGCGCAACTAAAATTGCCTCGTGAAAATTGAGCCTAAGGCGGCAGGTTTTATTGAAAGTCTGCTTTAGAAGTACTCATAGAAGGCTTCCTTTTAAGCCTAATTAAAGGCCTTCTTAGCAGGTCTAATTGAAGTCGTTTCTTACTAGAGAAGACCTCACTTAGGTCTTTCTTATCAGAAACAGAAAAATAATTAATAATAAATAATTTATTGTAAAAGAAAAAGAGTTTATAAATAACAAAAATATTATGATGCTGTTGAAATTTATTTTGTTCAATTGTATGATTTTTCATTTCTTTTTGTTTTAACACGTGAGGAATATGATCTTGAGATTGTAACAATTTTTCCACAAAAAATGTTTGTACCCCTTCCCATATCAATAAAAAAAAAAATCAAATGCTAACTGGACGGCAGACTTTGGGCTGATATCGACACAAACTCGGTCGATATTTTGAGAAGCGAGCAAAGAAAAATTAAAAGAAAGACGTGTGACTGGCACGACATATAATTTTTTGCCTATAAACTTTAATTTACGTACACTATTACTATGGCGATTTCTTCTACGGTATTGACACGCAAGTTTTAACAATATTTAAAAAAAATCATCGTAATTTTTATATTCTACAAAAAATTTACTTATAGCAATAAAAATGTCAAAACACTACAACTAAAGCTCTCCTTTGGCATCAGATCTGAAAAATAACTAATTAGGCGCCTTAAGTCGATCAGACATGACAACCACTTTGGCTGAAACTTTGCGCTGGCCTTGCAGTACTGCTGACCATCTTCACGTTACCGTATTACGTAAAAAGTAGAATAAAAAAAGAAAAGTTATGACTACTTGCGCTTTAATAAAATCTAATGCAGTAGAAGGTGATGATTTATATCCGAAATTTGTTATAAGACTTATGCTTTTGATTCTTCCATATGTTAACTATCTGCTAAATAATATCATCATGTCTTCTACATTTCCGTCAAACTGGAAGAATGCTAATATTATTCCTTTACCTAAAGCAAATGGTGTGTTTAGGCCAATAGCCATCTTGTGTTTCCTTTCAAAAGTTCTGGAAAAAATCTTGTCTCAGCAAATAGTTACACACTTTAATGCTAACAACATGATGTCAAGTAAGCAATCTGGCTTTCGTGAAAGCCATAGTTGTGTTACGGCTCTTGTCGAAGTGAGGAAAAACATACGACGGGGTCTGGAGGCCGGAAATATAAATTTCTTAGTGCCACTTGATCACTCCAAGGCATTCGACACACAATAGACCACGCCATGTCAATCAAGAAATTAAAATACTTTTTCAGATTTTCGCATAACTCCGCTAAACTCATTTCTTCGTATATTTTAAATCGAACACAATCGGGGTTTTTAAACTATGTTTGGTCCGATAAATTGTCGCTTTTTAAGGGTGTGCCTCAAGGTTCCCTCTTAGGACTGCTTTTATTTTCAATATATGCAAATGACTTACCAAAAACTCTTGCAATATTCACCTGTACGCTGACGACATTAAGTAGGTTAGGTTAGGTTAGGTTAGGTTTGACAGGCTGCCAGCTATTATAAAGCCAGCCCACTTGGGTCCAGTCAGGTCCCGTTGTGTTGCCTGGATATGATATGTATCTCAGTAGATCTACATATCGCTGGCTTAGAACCAACCCGAGGATCGGATAAAAGAGTCCAATCCACTTACATTGCATTCCGATACCTCTGTCAAATCATGCAGCATCGGTCTGCCTAGGTACAATGCCCTTATATAAGAAAGAGCTGAACACTGACAGAGGAAGTGCTCAACGCTTTCTTCTTCCTCCTCGTCTCTGCAACTTCTACAGAAGTCATTAAATGGAAAATTTAACCTCCTTGCCTGCGTCCCTATGTGACAATGTTCCGTCAGAACCGCCACAGCAGAACGCAACCTCCGTCGGGGCAAGCCCGTAAGGATAATAGTCCTCCTGTTATCATATCTGAGCCATGTCAGCCTTGATATTCGACAGGTACCCTCATTAGACCATCTGTCTTCAGCGGTCTGAAAAAGTTGACGCTGTACTTGTTTCTTACAGCTCGCAAGCGGGATTCCAACGATCCCATCAATATCTCTTTGTTGTAGCTGGACACCGGCCTTTTCCAGTTCATCCGCTACTAGATTTCCGGACATTTCACTATGCCCTCGTACCCAGATAAGCTCCAGGTTCGAATGTCTCGCTATCTCGTTTAGAGATATCCGGCATTCACGAACCAACCTGGATGTCATATAGACTCCAGCTAGTGCATACAACGGAGCCTTACTATCAGTACAAATTCGGATATCATTCTCATATATCCTGTAGTACCTTAACCAGTTAGCTGCGACATTAAGTATCGCTGACGACATTCAACTGAGTTTAAATTTCGCAACTGAAAACTTTGATACCGGTGTATCTCATTTAAATTATGAATTGAGGAAAATTTATATTTGGGCTAGTGCAAATGGACTCTTCTGAACCCGAAAAAATCAAAATGTATCATAATCACAAAAAAAAAGTGTAGCTCCATCTGAGAGTGTAGATATTGTGCTAACAGGGCTAAGAATCATGTAAACTCAATGGTTGGCCTCTCTGGTTCACACAATATTTTACACCTCTCAAAATAAGAATTTTGCTTGCTAAGACTTACCTAGTTCCTTCTCTTTTGTACGGGTGTGAATGATATTTAAACTGTGACTCGGTTAGTCAAAGAAAACTAAAGATTTTGTTTAACAATACTATAAGGTATGTGTACGGATTGAGAAGATTTGATCACGTTTCATCGGTCTCTGAAAGCCCATATGGGGTTAGTTTTGAAAACTTATTAAAAATCCGCACCCTGGTTTTTTGCATAAAATAGTTCACACTTGTATCCCTAATTACTTATATGAAATATTTCGGTTTTTGCAATCGCCGCAAAACCGAAACATTATAATACTTCGATATCAATATTTAGTGTATGAATTTTAATTTTATTTACGATGCAATAATTGTGATTTCGCATATACATTTTCTGTACTATAAATATAAGTTTAAATCTTGTTGTACAGAAGATAAGAATATAAAAAAAACCAATCACTTCGTAGAATTTCTCAAAAATTTTGTATTGAATAATAATTAAAAATATGAGCAAAATTCCAACTTATCAGTATCAAAGTTACGGCGATTATAAGGACCCAAAGAACGACTCACTGGGCACATGATCCAGACATAAGGCAGGCAAAAATAAAATAGCTAACGTTTACCTCCAGATACACCATTTCGCATAATTTTTGTGTATACTCGTATGTCACAGCCAAGTTTTATCTCAATCGGAGCCGAAACATAGAACTGGGAGTCTGCAAACTATAGTCCTGGAAACCCATCTGTGACTTAATTGACTTCGAAGGTGTAATAAGCTTGATCTTTTTCCTAACCGTGACCTACATTTCCACCTCTTCACTATTACCGTGATTACCTCTCATCGCTAATAAGCACTTCTCGTCTTGTCCGACACGAATCATCTTTGCATTGAAACGTCTCACTGCTACCTCAGACACTACTGAGGTTTCTGAACTAGGATCAATTAACACCCTTTCGCACACTTACTTGTCGCTTGCTGCAAACTTTACAGCCGCAGTTGGCTTCAATAACACGCTCTCCATGACCCGATAACCGGGTAATGCAAATACTTTTTCGGGTCCTTTACGGCCATTTGAAGAGTCTATGAATGGACAGAGACTAGGGCCAGAGCCGAACTAGGTCTTTCCAGTTTCAGAAAGCAGGCAAGAATGAGAAGACCTTTTTGATGCAGGCCCTTAGAAATTTCCCGAGATTTCATGAGATCATTTGTGCAATATTGCATAAATGATTTATTTGGATTAAAGCAAAAACCCAGCGATTGAGATTGTAATTTAATAGTCAATAAAATAACTAAGCACTGTGTGTGGTCGCAGTTTATCTATTTATTTTTGTTGAATTTACGCAATGGCCATTGGTGAGTTTGGAGGGCTATGATCTTGCGAGCGTATAACTTCTATGTGTGTGTGTACTTGATCCTTGATTGTTTTGAAAATTTACCTACTTTTCAAAATTTAAGTTTCTCAGTAGCAATATGTGAAAACATAGTTTGCAATAGCATAGTACCAGGTGGCACAAAGTTAATCATCCAATTTCGTAATTGAATAACGTTTTTAATAAAAAAAAGATATTTAAGTGCTAGAAATGTTCTTTTCGAACGATATTATATTTTTCCTGTTAATTGGAAAATATAATATCGGTCAAGTGGCTGCCGCTAGAGTTGATAGACATTATATATAAGTTTCCGCAATACGAATGGTATTAACTGTTCGCATTATTGTCGAATATTTTCCTTGAAGGCTGCGATTGTTTGTGGCTAGCAGACTGGATATAACATTTTGGGATGATTAAATCGCGCGATCTCGCTGGCCACTGCAATTGTCCAAAATGGGATATTACGAGACCTTCATCGTATTGATGAAACGACACACGTAAACACAAATAAATGGTTGATACAGCAATATTCTAAGGGCAACATACTATTGTCGAATTATATGGTTGTACCTAATAATACTATATTGTTATATTTAAAACGTCATTCAGATGGCACACCATAGTATTGTAAAAAGAATCATATTACCTAACCATACTATATTTGGGTTTAAAAATTGTTTAATAATAACCAAAGTAACCAAAGCATTTATTAAACTAAACATTCATACTTTTCTCATATACTCGTAAAACCATATATATATATATATATATATATATATATATATATATATATATATATATATATATATATATATATATATATATATATATATATATATATATATATATATATATATATATATATATATATATATATATATATATATATATATATATATATATATATATATATATATATATATATATATATATATATATATATATATATATATATATATATATATATATATATATATATATATATATATATGGACCGCATCTGCGGTCGTTTGTTTGTGTGTTAATAAGCAAGACTGGGTCTTACGAGCGTTAACAGCGACTCTGTTTTTACGACCCCATTCGGAGATTAATAGAAGATCACTATTCAGTGAATTATTCATATTTAGCCTCTCTGATAGGCTAGGCCTATAACTAAAAGAGTACGAGTGATGAATGCTGCTGTCATCCGCAAAAGAGTGGATAGGTTTGGAAGTTTGATAGAGAAGGTCGTTGAGAAAAATAAGAAATAGAGTAGGAGAAAGAACGGAATCTTGCGGTACCCCTGAATTAATCTTGAACTCGTTTGATGAGACCCCATCTATAACAGCTCGTATAGTGCGGTCTCTGAGAAAGCTCGATATAAACCGAGAGAAGTCATCACCGACACCAAAAGCAGTAAGTTTTGCCTGTAGTGCACCATGCCACACTCTGTCAAACGCTTTTGGAATATCTAGAGCCACCACTCTACTTTCACCGAAATGATGGATTGAGTGGCACCATTTCTCTGAGAGATATGCCATAAGATCGTAGAGCGACCCGTATGAAATCCATATTGACGATCACAAAGTAGTTTTTGCGACTCTAGATACCTCATAAGGTGATGGTTAAGCATGCTTTCCATTACTTTGGAGAATGCAGAGCAAATTCCAATTGGGCGGTAATTTTCAGGGTTATTCGCCTCACCCTTTTTGGGTATTGGTGTTACATTAGCAACCTTCCAGCACGAAGTAAAAGAATTTTTGATATTTTTTTTTATTATTACAGCTATGCTAAAAGTAAAAGTGGAGACTTTTTTCCGTTAACTGAAACAAAAATTAAAGATCAAACATTTATTTGCCTACGGAATTGTTGACAGTTGACAGTTATTATTATTATTATTAATAAAATAGATTTAAAGAAAAAACTGAGACGATTTAATTTTTTGTTTATAAAAGACCTTTTCTACACCAGTCTACAGAATTAATTTTTCGCGTAAAAACGTGAGTTACCGTAAGAACTCCGTACCGGCATTAAGACAATTTTTCCAACTGGGACTCGTTTCTAAATTTAACACACGTATATACAGTCAAGTATATGATAAATGAAATTAAATAAAACAATATAAATGAAAAAACAAAGTCATCAAATTCATTTCACAGCCACAGCTTGATAAGCATTTGTTTGCCATTTGAGGTGTTTGACTAGACCAATGTCACAACACAGATCTACTTTTTATCTAGAATTTAAGCTCACACGCACTCACACATATTTATACAACTCGAAACTTCTAAATCATATGGAATCTTTGGCAAAATTAAATTTATTTAACAAAATTATCATTCTTATTTGGGTTACAAACTGTTTTATTTATTTCATTTGTTTAAGTAAAATAAACAACATTTAATACCTTTTATCTACACGTAAATGCTTTGATAAAACTTTGTTTAATTCTAGTTGAATAAAATTTCGTTTTGTTGAATCGAATATGTTATACTCGTATTATAGTGTGTTTCCACATAGGTGCTTTCCTCGAAAACACGTGGTTTGAGCAAAACGTGTGGAAATTAACATCTCTTCCCGTGCACTTTTGAAAAGAGCAAAACCCCTCAATGAACATATTTTGAACCGCACTGCTTTTTGATTTACAAATTGTAAAAAATGTAATTTTCGTTTGCAATCTACAAACACAACAAGAGAAGAATGTTTATTTTAAATTAGATTTTTGTTTTTAGTTCAACTTTTTCAAACAATTAAGTTCTTTATTCGCTATTTAAGCTTCTAACAGTTATACCAGTAAAAAATTATAAATAGCTTGTTTTCTATGTTTCCCAGCTATCTATATGTCGACATTTCATAGGAACTACCCTAATCATCAGTAGACTTTGGAAATTTTTGAAAGATATTCTCAAACATTCAACTTTATATCCCAACAATCCAAATAAATTGCTGAGAATTTAAGAAGAAAAATGCTCTAATAATATCCGTCAAAACACAAAAAACAAGCTTTTCTATTTATAAACGTCGCTAACATTTCTTTACACCTTTCAAACAAATGAACAACCGTTGGTTGCTACGATTTGCTTTTTGAAAGTATCGAAAAGCAGAGAACAAAAATTCAAACAATTAAGTTTTTTATTCGCTATTTAAGCTTCTAACATTTATATTATGATTAGGATAGTTCCTATGAAATGTCGACATATAGGTAGCTGGGAAACGTAGAAAACAAGCTATTTATAATATTTTTGTTCAAGTTTTTCTTAAGAACGATTTTTTACAATACAAATTTGCTGTGATCAATAACACTGGCTGACAGCCAAAAAATACCAAGATCGCCACATGCCTAAATAAGTAAATTGGGACCTCCTGAGCACGAGAAACGCTATAATTTTTTTCCCAAGTACCGTTTACCGATAACGGTAGTTGCGCAAAATATTTTTTTAATTGTAAGGAAAAATAACGATTTTTATGCGCTAAGTTAGGGATTTCAGAAAAAATCTCCTGGCAACACTTGCACTGCGAACATTTTTGATCTATTGAGCTCGCACTTTGGGTTGAGTACATCAAGAAACCGGACTAGAACCTTGATTTGGAGTGATGGCAGGCCCCCTTCACTCAACGTATGCCCTTGTTGCAGCCTATTCTGTGACTCAATGTCACACAGTGGATAATCATCTGCAAATGTCTGTACTAGAAATGTCTATTCTGTGCAGGTACTTAAGACAGGTAGAATGATCTGTAAGTACACCTGTCAGTTTTAGAGCATACTCGGCCTTCCTTGCATCAAAGCTTAGAAATTTCTTGAAATGTTCAAGACATTGATTCAACCTTGCTCCGTGATGAGCTCCGTCCATTTTTGTATCTCCTCATTAAGGAAACTCTTGTTGAAGCCAGATGTTGGAGTGAGGCTAATAAATGTCTCCTCTGCTTTGTGTTTGGCGTAGATATCTGTCATCTCATTACACAGACTTCCTTAGTGCCTTTCATACCCTGACACCTAGATCAGAGTAACCTGGTTCTGACTTGCCAGTTAATTTAACCTGTTGTGACATTCCAGTATTCACCTGGACGTAAAGACAGCGGTTTTAGGACTGATTGACTATCATAAAGTATTTTAATCAGCACTTCCTTATATCCCCTATCGAAAAGTTTATCCTCCGCTTCCTTTCTTACGTTTTCGCTTGGTAATTAGCCGTAAAGATTTGTCTTTACGGATAGTTACTTGTATATTCCTGCGTAGTCTTGGCCCCACTATTCCCGCTACAGCTTCCTGAAGTATTTTGGATCTATAGGTGTACCAATTTTGTGAACCATTCCGTAGCCACCTTGGATTCGTACGCCATTCTTCCCTTGTTGGAAAGATGAATCAGAACGTCCTGGTAAAGTTGGAACATCCTATGGTCACTGAGGCCGCCCAATCAAGCTCCCAGGGATTTTTTTATGGGGCTATCGCAAACAGAGGGTTTATAATGACAATCTCCAATCTCTTGTGGCTTTAAAGGAAAATATTCGACGAGAAATCAGCTCAATTGAAACAAGAGTACTGCAGCGTGTGGCAGAGAATACAAGGCTTCGTTTTGAATAGCATGTTCAACTCGACGGAAGACATCTTTTAAACTTTTAAATACTGCGATAAAATTTGTTTTGGTATTTCTGCATTGTTGTTTATAAATGAAGTTAAATGTCCACAAATACTACTCCCTCTCTCCTCTTCCTTGTAATTTATTTTCTTAGTTCCACTGCACTCCATTGAGTACTGATCCAAGATAAAAAATAAATAAAATCCGCATTTCCATTTTATCATTTAATGTTCTTATAAAACTTTGTGACAATTATTACGTTTTTATTTAAGTGTGTTAATATAAATTTGCTACCAGATACACTATATACTCGTATATAGTTCAGGGGCACATGGAGTTCTACAGGTAGAGACCAGTCTAAAGTTTAGGATGTGTTTTCTCCCTTTGAAAAGAATAGAGGAGGTTTTTTGGGTAGTAGCATATATACAAACGTAAATAAAATGTAAATCAAAGAAGACAACTTTACTAATGCAGTAAAAACTGCAAAATCTGTCTTCAGAGTTTCATCCGAGGGCAGATTAATATTGAAGCTACCGAAGTAGGAAAACAAAAATAATTTTTTTATGCAAAAAACATTTATTCTTCAATATAGTCTTCTTTTAGCTCAATACACTTAGTAAGACGATATTCCAACTTTTTTGTACTCTCTGAATAATATGATTTTGGGAACTTCTCAAAATACGCGTTAGTTTCGGTAATTACTTCTTCGTTTGAGATGGATCTTTTTCCTGCGAGCCATTCTTTCAAGTTCGGAAACAGGAAAAAGTCACTTGGAGCTAAATCTGGAATATATGGAGGATGATCAACCAATTCGAAGTGTATTTCACATAATTTTGACATGGTATCTAGTGCTGTGTGAACCAGTCTTGAAGAAATATCACTTTTTTTTTTCTTTAAATGTGGTCGCTTTTTCTTAATTGCATCAATCCATTGATCCAATAATGCACGATAATACTTTCCTGATATTGTGTGTACTTTTTCAAGAAAATCAGTGGCGATAACCTTGCCAAACAATTTCACTGTCTTCGCCTTCTTCGGAGCACTTCGACGCACTGTTTCGATTGAGTTTAGGTTTCAGGTGTGTAGTGGTGGACCCACGTTTCATCAACAGTTATTAATCGACGAAAAAATTTAAAATGATTACGCTTTATCATGTCCAAACAGTACTGTGAAGTGGTCTGTCGAACTCGTTTTGTTCGACACTGAGCATATGCGGCACCCATCTTGCCGATAGTTTTTTCACATGCAAATGTTCATGCAAAATGTTATTCACATGATATGTTTACTATTTCAACAATCTCACGTAACTTGACTCGGCGCTCATTCATAACGATATCGAGTATTTCCTTGATATTTTCTTCAGTAACCACCGCTTTTGGCCTTCCTGTTAAAGGTATTGTGGCCGTGCTTTTTCGGCCGCGTTTAAATTGACTAATCCAATATTTTACCATGTAATCTGACGGCGCAGACTCACCGTAATGTTTATCGAGCTTTTCTTTTGTCTCTTTTGCCATTCTTCCTTCCAAATAATAGCGTTTAATCACTACACGAAATCCACTTTTTTCCATTTTTCAGGAAACACAAAAGTTGCTTACTTCAAATTACTACAACAAATAAACTAATCGATGAATTTGGACGAAATTTTAACAGCTAACGTTTGTTTAACAGATCGCAATTTCAAAAAAAAAAAATAAAAAAAATAAAAAAATTGTTAAATTAAATTTTTTGTTTGTACATTTGTACAACGGGCTCAGTTTTCAAGTAGTTCAAGTTTTTTTCTTTCTTAAGTTTTTTCTTAAGAAGGATTTTTTTACAATACAAATTTGCTGTGATCAATAAGTTTTGATTGAAGAAGACAAGAAAAATAATAATCAAATCTTTAGCTGGGGGATAACTAGCTGTTTCGTAGTCGCTACACTACTCATCAGCACCCACTGGGATTTGAACTCGGGTCATGACGTATCATGATCTGCTGCTTTAACCACTCAGACACCGAGCATTTAATTATTTTCTATCTTTATTCATTCCATATTGAATCATAATGCATTTTGTTAATTGCCCACATTAGGTGTGTTTCTCTACTATACTTTGGGATCCCGCGGGTTCCCAATTTGAGAGAAATGAGAGCGCTTTTGATAGAATAGTATGCTTCCTCTTCTTGCACGAAACAGCCCGTACTTTTTCTTCGGTCTAGTTTCGGCAAGTAGTTAAGCAATCAGCTGTTCAAAAAATAAACAATAACAAAGCAACAAAATTCATTTGAATCAACTCGTATACAAATCATTTCAGTGTTTTTATATAAATATTAAATAAAAAAGAATGCACAAAAGAGTTTAAAAGCCTAAAAGTATAATATATCACAGTATTTTTCGTAAAACTAAATGCCAATTTTTGTTGCCACATCAAAACACAGCATATGTTTCTTTTTTTGGGCTAGAAATTTGAATTTTTGCGTTCCCGTACTTTAGGTAAATTTTATCTGTATTTGAGAGAAACTTAAGCTATGTGTTACAATATTGTAAGATCTGGCAACATACTGACAATGAAAAATTGTCCTGCAGAAGTAAATTGTGTGTTCAGACGATCGTAAGAAAATCTTACAATTTCATTGTCAGACTATGGTCTGACAAATTATTCATCTGACAACAAAAATTGTCAGTTCACACGGTTGTCAGGTTGTTAGATGAAAAAAAAAAAAAAAAATTGCCAGACATGTTGAAAGACATTGCCACTAATGTATATCAACAACCATCTGTTGGGCAGTGTTGCCCATCAAACTTTTTTCTGGCAATGATGCCATTGTCAGGTGCATTAATTTTATACATCTGACAATTAAAACTGAGCTTACAATAACAGCCAAATATCTGGCAATGACGACGAACAGTGTTCTCACGATTGTCAGATGCCTGACAACATTGTCGTCTTACAATTGATTGACAATGGTTTTTCTGGCAACGTTGTAAGTTAAAAATTGGAAGTTCACACGTTTGTAATACATTTTCAGACAATTTTACTGGCAATATTGTAAGATCTGACAACCATGTGTACGTAGCTTTATGCATGCTCTCTTTTGCACGAAACTTGCCCGGAAAGTAAAGAAACACACCTATTGTTTATACAGCGTTTGCTGTCTCAGAACTAGCGGTATTTCTTTTTAGTTATTAACATACATATTTTTGTATAGGGTGTTTTTTTAAGCTAGATAGAACTTTAAATTGTAAAAAGTAACACAAAAAATTAAATTTTGATGAAACATTTTTTTATTTGTTTCAGTATACTCTGACAAATCATTGAATTGAAGCCACGAGACCATTGTATGCGTCGTTCTTTCGCCGATTGGGCTCTAGAGCAGTTGGCAACTGACCCGTTGTTTTATCGCAAAATTGTGTTCAGCGATGAGGCGCATTTTTGGCTTAACGGGTTTGTTAATAAGCAAAATTGCCGCATATGGAGTGAGACCAATCCACAAGAGACCCTACAGACTCCATTACATCCAGAAAAATGCACTGTTTGGTGCGGTTTTCATGCTGGTGGCATCATCGGACCTTATTTCTTCAAAAATGAGGCCGGAGCTCGCGTTACGGTCAATGGAGATCGTTACCGCACCATGATCAATGATTTTTTGTTTGAAAATATGGATGACATTGATCCGGAGGAGATGTGGTTTCAACAGGATGGCGCTACGTGCCATACGGCGAACGCAACCATCGACTTACTGAAATCAAAATTTGGCGATAAGTTGATTTCGAGAAATGGACCTGTCAATTGGCCTCCAAGGTCGTGCGATTTGACACCTCTCGATTATTTCCTGTGGGGCTACGTGAAGTCACTGGTTTATGCTGATAAACCAGCAACAATTGACGCCTTGGAGGCCAGCATTGTTCGTGTTGTTCGTGACATACGGCCAGCAGTGCTCGAAAAAGTGGCCCAAAATTGGACGTCCAGAATGCGCTTCGTCAAGAACAGCCGCGGTGCCCATATGCCCGAAATCATTTTCAAATGTTAATGTCACGTATTGATCTTTCGAATAAAAAAAAATTTTGATTACAATTTAATTTTTTGTGTTATTTTTTACAATTTCAAGTTCTATCGGGCTTAAAAAAACGCCCTATATTTTAATATTCTCCGTACCCAGAGATGTAAATATTAATTTATTGAATTTTTGTTGTTTGTAAATGTACAAACAAAAAATTTTATTTAAAAATTATAAAGTTCAACAAAAATTCAATAAATTAAAAAAAAATGTGTTTGTGCTGCCATCTAGCACTACGTAGCTTCAATATCAATCTGCTATAGTAGATTTGAGTTAGCATTACTGTAAAACTTATTTGATGACCTATTTAATGGCTGGTAATTGATTTTTGTTTAGTTTGATTTGACATTTCGTTATCGATGTGCGGATAGTGCGCCCTTAATTTGTTTTATTATGATTTAAGTTTGTGTATCTCTATAGCACAACCAGTATTTAATTTGTCTGTTCGCTGGTGTCACGAATTTTATGGGAGAGTAAACAGGTGTTTTGATTTGTTTCTGAAGTTTTTCAATAACTCTACAGATAATAATCATATAATAATATTGTTGTTAATCGTTAAATAAACTTGCATGCAACAAAACTGATTACAACTGATGCCACTAATGATTGTCAACCACTATCTCTGCTAATTTGTTCTTTTTTTTTTATTATTATTATTACGAGTATTTATGATTTTCTTTCCACGTAAAATATGGTACTTGCAAACACAACAAAAACATGCGACGAAGGAAATCTTGGCAATAAACGATATTTTTATGGGATTTTCATGAGACTTTTGCTGATATCAACGTCATTTGTAAGTACAAAAAAAATTTATTTATTTATTTATTAGTATTATTCCACACACAAGACTTAATATCTTAAATTGCAATGTGGAATGGAGTTTGTCGTGTGCACACTGTGTGTCGGCAAAGCAGTTTTGTTGGGTGGGCTGATATCGGGTGGTTAAATTTCAAGGGCCGATGTTCAATGTGAACCACACCTAAACGCCAAGTTTTTTTCCGAATTTTATTTGACATTTCTCTATTTCAGACTTATTCAATTTGAACCATGGAGAGATACACAATCCAACAACGTGTTAAAGTTATCCAGACTTATTATGAAAATGATGATCAATTTTCGAAGAAAATCATCTTCAGTGATGAGGCACATTTTCACCTCAGTGAATTCGTCAATAAACAGAATTGACGCATTTGGGCGAATGAGAATCCAAGAGTGACTGTCGAGCTTGTTTTTTGTGTTTTGACAGGTATTATTAGAGCATTTTTCTTTTAAATTCTCAACAATTTATTTATATTGTTGGGATATAAAGTTGAATGTTTGAGAATATCTTTCAAAAATTTCCAAAGTCTACTGATGATTAGGGTAGTTCCTATGAAATGTCGACATATAGATAGCTGGGAAACATAAAAAACAAGCTATTTATAATTTTTTACTGGTTATGATAATATAATTAATACTTTTAATTTATTTAATAATATTCGCATAAAAATAAATTTTTGTCCAGCACTGGCAGGACTTTAATCACAATTTTTCTTTAGTATTAAGATTTGAATACTTATTGTCATTACATTTTTTATGTAGATTCAATAAATAAAATAATAATGTTTAAAAAAAAAAATTTATTTTGGAGATATATTTTAGATTAAATTATAAAGCTTGGTTTCTTTAAAAAAAGTTACTATTTGGAAATGTTATTTTTTTGTCGGTTTGGTTAATAGGGATAAAGGATTTGGGCAGTTTTGTAAAATCGTATGACGCCGATTTTGAAAGTTTGAGCAAGTCAGGAATAAATGTTTTAGAAGGTTGAATGCTGTAGTGTTACATCTACAAATTGGAGGTACAGGCAAGTTAATCAAGTGTCCGTGGGATATTTTTGAGTGTCCTAGGCGAAGTCTTTCAAGGTTGATAAGGTCAAGTCTTTTTATATCCGTGTTCTTTAGGAACTGGTCAATTGATATTTTATCTGGGTTAATATTTCTGTACCATTCAGATGTTTGTTCAAATGTATTGTTATTTTCAAAAAAATATTTTTTTATGAATTTGCTTATGCCAATTGCATTGTGATTATACGTACATAAGACAGGAGCGTTCAACGCTCCTTTTGCTACTTTATCTGCGTATTGATTGCCACTGATGCCACAATGTCCAGGTGTCCATATAAAGATCACTTTTGGGTATTTTTTAATGAGGCTATTTCTTATTTTTGAGGCGTACATATTTTTGTTTGAAATGTTAGAAATAGCTTTTAGGCAAGAAAGCGAGTCAGTATAAATTACATAAGAGATATGTTTGTTAGTTGTTGTGCTGATTGCCTCCACTATTGCAATGATTTCGGCGGATAATATTGATGTATAGTTCGGAAGGGATTTGTTAGTGATTGTTTTGTTATTATGGGTTACACTAAAACTTACACCGTTATTTGTTTTTGCCGCATCGGTGAATATAAATTTGTAACTTTTATATTTCTCTTGAATTTCTAAGAATAACTGTCTGAAAATGGAGTTATCTGTATTAGATTTAATGTAGTTGTGAAGCATGATGTTAACGACATCATCTTAAAACAACCTTGTTTTGCATTTTCTTTATGGCAGGCAGCTCCAGTTTATTGCAGTGTTGGCACATAATTGAAACGACGGCTTTTTCTATTATTTCTACTTTTCTTCGCTCTAAAGCTTTTGTAGCTTTGGTTTTGTTTACAAAATGTATGAAATTAACTAAAAGTGTGGTAATATTGTTGAAAGCTTTTCTGCTTCAAAGTGAGAGCATAAGAAAAATCGCTGCCAAAATAAAATAGATTCTATTTTACGACCGCATTCTCTGGCGTTATTTTATGCCATATTGTATGGAGAAAAACGTCATGCCCTAGTTCTGTTTCATCATTAATGCTTGAAAGCTTTAGGAAGCACCAAAAATCCAAAAAAGCAAAAACGAAACAATTTCAAAATTAAAAAAAATACCATGTTTCCACTACAAAGGAAAACACTTGTTTTGAGGAAAACATGCCGAAGTGTTTCCATTGGTATATCAAGTGTTTTTAATTTCGAATTTTCGAAGTCAGTTTGACGTTAGGTTATTTTCAATCTTTTTTTTTTTTGTAATTTTTGTAAAATTTAAAAGCGTCAGTTTATTAAAACTGGTTTCTATTTCGATATACATACATATTGTATCATACAGACAGTGGAACACTAAAGCAAACATGAGTATTTTAATGTTTCCTCGCCTGTAGCGAAGTTTTTTTTTTTTGAAAATCATGTTTCCTTTTTGATTTCCAAAATATGAAAATTTTTTGATATCTTGCATGTTTTTAAAATAGTGTTCTCTGTTCTAAATTGATGTTTGCTGTTTTTGCTTCGTGAAGATCACGAGCAGTCGTGATCTCCACTGTTTTAAGTGGCCTAGCAAACAAAATTAATAGAATAATTGTTGTATAGTAGCCGTATCATTAACTATTATTTATACACAACTGATGTAACGCATCGTACGGTTTTCAATAACCATCATTCATTTAAGGATCCTTCCTGAATCCTGAAAATTATGAATAGAAAGGTCATGTTAATAAAATCGGAATTTTGCTCTTAGACTTAGTCTTTCTGCTCTTTGAAAGAGTTTTGCTTTAATATATGTTGGTACATGCATATGTATATTATTTTATTAATAAGAATATATTTATGGATTATTAAATATTGTTATGCATAGTTCTAAGTTCTGGTTTATTAAATAAAATGTTGATAGAATGGATTGTAGTATTGATAGTACGTTAAAATGGCAAAGTAATATACGACAGGACTTCATTGTAGTATGAATGGTAGGGAAAAACATCTGGTCCTAAAAAAGGCTATTGCGGGTCAAATCATAGGTAAAAACATCTGCTTGGTTTCCTCTATTTCGATTTTATTGATTATTTTGTGCTGGAGAGCGTTTCTGCCATTAAACAAAGGTGGACATGCCTTTGGAATACATCTGCAGGCTTGTCATTACCAACAATAGTGCCAGAGAAACTGCTAAATAGTATATTTTAGCCGGAGTGCAGTTGTAAACTCATATATACTGAAGAGAAATATGAAACTTCTATCATATTTTAAGTCCCACCTGCCATGTGATTAGCAAACTCCATTCCATAAAAACTTTTCTTTATTGCTCTTCCATATATTATAAACACGTATATATAAGAACAAATCTTGGCCGAAAAAAATTAAAAATTCTAATTGTTTATTAATATTTTTTATGACAAATGAAAACACTATTTTTTCGAATTTTTCATTCACTTGGGATGAATAGCACAAAGTTGTATTTTATATTATTGAGTAAGAGCAGTGTTGCTCAGAACATTTTCGAAGTGTGTTGCTCCAAAACACGTAGATTGAGGTGTTTTGCTCTTTTCATGTTTAATTCTACATTTTTTGCGTAAAACACGGGATTTCTAGTAAACCACCTATGTGGAAATACACTATAAATGAAAAAGGAGTGCAATAAACTATTCAGAAAATATATTAAGTAAGCACTCTTTAAATTTTCGTGCGCTACTTAACATTTGGAGACTATAAGGAAC
Organism: Thecocarcelia acutangulata; assembly: GCA_914767995.1. Taxonomy (NCBI): domain Eukaryota; kingdom Metazoa; phylum Arthropoda; class Insecta; order Diptera; family Tachinidae; genus Thecocarcelia; species Thecocarcelia acutangulata. Next base: position 71,639,801 of record OU612095.1, read on the forward strand.
TGAGTTCCAGAGGGATGTTGCGTACATAAAAAAGTGCCACTGTGACATGAGACTTTTATACCTATACGAGTATGTTCTAAGTCGCTTGCCTCTACAATTCTCCACAAACACTAGTCTATTAAATAGGTGTTCTGGCTTTTGTATGTATATTATTCTATGCATCAGAACCAAACATTTTAAATTGAGTAGGCTTTCAATAGATATACCATATTACATTGAGGAGAAATTTGAAATCCTTGAGCGTTTACTCAAGCCATACACATATCTAATGATGTTGTTATGTGCAACTAATAATTTTCTTTTACCTACATAATCAGAAGAAGCAAAAAGTTCACAGCCATACAACAAAATGGGCATTAGAAAAGTTTTACGCAAGAGAATTATAATCCTTAACGGAATATAATATTGAGTCTGCCAAATTGTTCTCAGCATAGAGAATGCTCGCCCACAGGTATAATTAACATGATTACTCGTAGACCATGTTAATGTGTTGTTCAAAATCACGCCCAGATAAAAACTAGGTTACGGGAATGCATAACTCGGTTAAGAAATCTGTCTGAAATCCAGAGAATGGCTTCTCTTAAAACATATTTTGAAAACCGGCACAGAAAAAAAATTTCGTGTTCAATTACGAAATTCGTTGAATCAATTAATAAATTGTTTGAATGCGGACCTGTAAAGGAATTCGTGGATTTAAACAAAAGTTTAGTAAAAATAATTATTGAGCGAAAACAACATTTTTGTAAACAACAACAACATTTTTTTTTGACAAAAATTTTGTTGATTTTATTTTTACTATAATTTTTTCTGTGGGGATGGTACTCCGCAATCTGACTATTCGCTGTGGAAAGCCGCAAAAGGTCTGGTACCCGTAATAGGTAAGCCACCTTTGCGAACTTCAACTGGCGACTGGGCAAGAGCCTTTCTGAAAAGGGGATGGTGTATGTCGATCATTTGAGAAACGTTTTTATTACAAATGATATAACAAATGATGCATCTGAATTACCACCATATGCAGTTAGACCGCCTGTTTAAACATAAATGATACGGTTCATTGTGGATCTTGAATTTGGTTGTCATTAAAGGAAATAGTGTGCCCCAGTCTTTTATACATAAGTACATATTGTGAATGCATTTATTATTTTTGAACGAAAACGTAACTGAACGAAACTGCTGGCTCGATGATGACTTTTGAATTTATGACGGTATTGTTTTTCGAACGCCCAACCAGAACTGATCGACATCAGCAGCTTTCTCAGAGGTTTTCCAACTAATTTGAAGATTACCGCCTAAATTTAATGTCAGTAGTAAAGTATCTTTTTATTATCAGGAATCCCCTCCTGCAAGTAAGTTTAAATAAATTGGATTATTCCCAATCCACTTTCCTTCGCTACTAGTAGCGTTATTCCAGTTTGGTGACCATTTAGATCATATACTTGAATCTAACCACAAAACCATTGTTCACCGCCGGTGTCTTTACGATTCACATTCCAAGACGTTAAACAAGGTATCAGTAACATTAACCCCAGGAAAGATCCAGATATTGATCAAATTATTGGCAAAATGCTAGAACAGTTACCTCGTGTAGCTAGAAGAATTCTACTTTTTTACTTTTAACTCTATTTTACGCGTTGAGTATTATCCTGCAGAGTGCAAGGTCTCTATGATCACTATGGTACCCAAGCCAGGGAAGGATCCGACTAAAGTAGAATCATATAAACCAATAAGTCCGCTGCCAACAATTTCAAAACTGTTCGAAAAATTGTTAATGGCGAAGTTGATTCCAATACTGAATGATATGGGATGTATCCCTGATCATCAATTTGGCTTTCGGGCTACACACAGCACCATAGAACAAACGCGCAGACTGGTCAATGTCGTAAGACAGCCTTTTGAGGACAAGAAGTATTGATCAGCTCTATTCATTGACATTTCTCAAGCTTTTGATAAAGTGTGGCACGGCGACTTCATACACAAAATAAAGTTAAACTTGCCTGTAAACACTCACAAGCTCCTGGAAAGCTACTTATGTGGGCGGAAATTTGTTATCAGAGAAGGCGATTTTATAAACCCAACTCAACCTATCGAGGCAGGAGTACCCAAAGTAGCATACTGGGGCCTTCTTTATATTTGATTTACGTCTCTGATAAGCCAACGACATCTGGAATCCACACTTCAAACTTTGCAGATGACACAGCGTTTTTAAGCGTTCATGAAAACCACCAATTAGCTTCACGAAATTTACAGGAATATATTTCAATATTAGAGAAATGGCTAAAACTTTTGAAAATCAAAGTTAATGAACAAAAATGTACTCATGTCACATTCACACTGTGTAAGAAAAACAATGAAGTCAAGTACCTTGGTATTCACCTGGACGGTAGGCTAACGTGGAAGTCTCATATTGAAGCAAAAGTTACTCAATTAAAACTAAAAGCAGCGCGACTAAATTGGGTTATGAGCAAAAACTCGACATTGAAGTTGGATTGCAAACTTTTGTTATATAACGCAATTTTAAAGCCTATACGATGACACGGAATTCAATTGTGGGGCAGCGCCTCAGCGTTAATTATTGAAAAAATTCAAAGTCGACAAAACCAAATTCTCCGAACAATTACTGCAACTCCATGGAACGTAAAAAAATCCGCTGGTAAAAGAGGAATTTTCTAAGTACGCGATAAGGTATATCAGTAGACTGGAACTTCATCTAAACCCTCTTGCGCGCAATATACTTAACTTTGGTGGCCACACTCGGCTTAAAAGGGATACCGCTGCCACCATCAGATTGCTCAATAGGTGATTTTACCGATATAGCTTCCGCATAATGAAAATTGTTGTCTAGCATTGGCCGGACTTAAGTAAAAAGCACATTTTTATTTTTTTTTTATTTTTTGTATTAAAATTTGAATACTTATTGTTAGTTCATTTTGAAAATTCAACAAATAAAAACCGCTTAAAAAAATTAAAAAAAGTTTTAAAAATTGGTTATTTAGATTAGGTGGGCGATTACTGCGTCATATTGAAAATAATTTCTTACCTAGATTTTCTAATAAGAAATACAAAAATTTTTTATTTGCTTATTTATTTCACTTTCTTTTTATTTATTTTTTTGTTTTGCATTGTGCAACTGACTTCATTGTGAGACGCATTGTTAAAATCGGATTTTCCCGCGTTTGTTCGGACATGATACGGTCATGAGAACTTTTGACAGCTAAAAAACGCTTGCCGCTCTTGTTTACTGATGGTTGTTAGGTAGCTTCAATATCAATCCGCCCTCGTACATAATTTAATTCTACTCTTATTATTAATTAATTATTTATTTTTTATCGCTAATTATCGTTTACTCGTATGTATAAGAAATCGACAAAATGTTTACTGTTTACTCTCATTTACGTATGTGCGCTTAGGGGAACCCCATTTATTTTTCTTAAATACTCGTCTGGTTTTTGGAAAATAAAAAATGAACTCTTTACTTTTTTAAGTTATTAAGTCTTAGAGCCGTGTGTGCTTTAACTAATTAATTTTATTTAAGCAAAATCTGCTAATTGCTTAAAGAAGTCAAATTATAGCTTTTGCTTTTAGCTTTTCGAATTACAATTCGTAGAGGCATAAATAAACAAGGTATTAAAATAATTTTGAAGGCTAATGCACACAGAAACATACTTCGATGCGTTTACCAACAACTAAAACTAGCGGAGTGTGGAAAATCGGGCCTTTAGTTGGTGGCCATCCCTGAAGCTCGTTGTGATACTTTTTAAAAGTTACGTTGTATAAAGCAAAAGTTTTTCAACTCAAAATTGGTGAAGTGTTTGGTAAAAAATTGCTTCTTATCTACATAACGGGTGCTGCCTGGTTCAGAGGATATAATAATATTATTATATACAAATACCAGAGTTCTGCACCGGTGTACCGCAACTATAAAAATAAATATCGGTTGTTTAGGCAACCATTCCTCACACTCTTAAAAATTGATGCGGGGTATTTATACTTATCGTTCGTTTGCGAAGACTTGATATATCAAAAATGTCAGCAATCACTTTCGTATATTGTGTAGTTTTTAAGAGTAAAAGAAATGACCACAAAAAATAGTGCTGTTGTTACTAACATTTAATAAGAGAGACATTTTGAGCATTTTCTATTACAAAATCAACTTGTAAAAACAACACACTCGACAAATTCTTTTGTTGTGTATATGCGTCACCTTTTATTTAACCAGATTTAATAATTCATCAACGTGGTTATAGTTGACGTTTTTGAAAGTAGCATACTAAATTATGATTTTAACATTGTTTTTGCTTTGAAACGAAGATTCAATTCAAACAAAATTTTTTCCACAATTGTTTATATGTATGTGTAATTGTGCATTTATTGTGGTTATGGATTAAAACCAAAAAATAAAAATTATTACAAATGAAGGAACAGGATATATAAGAAATTAAATGAAAATGTAATTCATAAAAAATCTACTTTTTTAAGTAAAATTTATTATTTTAACCGGTTTTGTACTACATATTTTCAAATAAAATATGTGTATACATTTTTTTCAAAACACGATCGCCAAAACATTATGTTTTAAAAACCTTCTGGCAACGCCGCGCTTAGTACGAATATGTTTACCGAGTGTGAGTTAGTAAATACATAAATCTGAACACACACACTCTCATGGGTAAGGTAAATGGGTGACTGCAAATTCTTACATACAAATATTATTTTCGTTGTTAAAAAGAAGTACGAGTTCGATTGGCGAATGTGGAAAATATAATTGAGAAACCAAATCAAGCAGCCACCGCATACAAGCTTGATTGGGTATGTTATATATGTACTCTAGTTAACAAAAGCAAGCTCTAACGAGTAGAAAACATACTTGTGCAAACAAAAAGCGTTGGGCAATCACACCGCAACTCGATTTAAGACGAGTATGCTTAGATCACTAAAAATAAGGCACCGGTTGCAGATCTCTGTCAAATAGCATCATACAATATTAGAAATGTTATTAATATTCCTACTATTAAAGAAAAGATTACAAAATAATCCAAAAATTACGCTGCACAAATTACTGTACTGCCCAATCCACTTACTTTAGGGTGGTTCTATTTGGAAAGACCAAAATTTGTCGATATTGCAGCATCAATTTTTGTTGACTTATGGCATGAAGATAAAAAATCCTACTACGTCATATCAAAAAAAATTTTTTTCGAGGCCCCAAAATTTAAATTTTTTACTTTTGCTCATCTTTTATTTTTAAGGTTTGTTTCCAATTTTTTTTTTTTTCGCTAAATAATAGCAAACAGTCATATTCATTAATAAATAATTTAATTTCATCAAAAATAATTCAACAATAAATTTCACCTTGAAAAAATAATATTAAAAAATAAACCCTTAAAAATAAAAGTTAAAACAAAAAATTTTAATTTGAAATTAAAATGATTTTTTTGATACGTCGTAGAGCAACTTTTGCTTTTACTCGCGCCAAAAGCTTTCGAAAAATTAATGATACAATATCGATTGATAAATCGACCTACACTAATATACAGACACCCGGTTACAAATTACATTTTTAAATAAGATTATTCCAAAAAGTAATAAGCAGTACACGCGCAGGGTAGCGCCCTTGAATTGTCGATTATGCGGACTTGTTAGCCACGACGTCGTAGTGGCTAACATATCGCGTTCGCTGCGAATACGTTTTTTAAGAGTAATGATTCTTACGTAATTATCCGTTGACAATTGTGTTCAAAATTCGGTTTTCAGCGAATATATGAGGGCGTGTAAATTTAGTTCGTTCGTGGGTGCAAAGATTCCGCGCACCTGCTTCGACTATTAATGTCCCACGGTCAGGGCCTATTCGATCTTCAAGAACTCCCGAAAACATTGAACTTGTTTGAAAGCAGTTTAAGTGGAAATCCGCGACTTTCAATACGAAAAAAAGCAGACGCACTGGGACTTCTAAGAGCAATTATTTATGAAATTTTAATAAAGGATCTGAAGTTCCATCCTTTTAAAAATTTAAATCGTATAAGAACTGAAAGAAAGTGACTTTGATTTACGCAAAAATTTTTGTGCTAAAATCAAATTTTTTGGAGCGACGAGGCTCATTTTCACGTAAACGATCACGTCAACAAAACAAAACTGCCGCTACTGGATTCTAAGAATTCGCAACATCAAAAATATTTGCATTGCCCCGTGGTGACCTTTTAGTATACCTAATCCACTCATGAGATAATTGCACCATTTTTTGTTCAAAAAATTTCAGAACACAAGGCTCCTTTTGTACAGTGTGTTCAACTCGACAGAAGGTATCTAGATGACGTACTCTTTATACAGAAAATTGAAAAGGAATAAAACCAAGAAGAATTTTTTAAAAATGACATGAACTTTACTTTATTCGAATGATAATCTTCTCAAATACGACTTTTGGCATATGACCATCGCAGGTGCCTCTGACATAGTCTAATCTGGTCCAATTTTGGACGACCTTTGCCAACATTTGTGGTCTTATATCGGCATTAACACAGCAAATGTTGTCCTGCAGTGTAAACTATCGACATCACATAGCTCCACAGAAACTAGTCTAACAAAGTAAAATCGCACGATCGTGGAGGCCAATTCACAGGTGCGAAATGTGAACCTATGCGGTTACCAAACTTTTCCTTCAATAAATCAATTGTGGCACAAAATGTGTGAGCCGTCCTTGTAAAATCATATCATGGCTGTGCAATTGACTGACGAAAAAGTCAGCAATCATGGCTATGCAGCCACCTGACTGTAACGTTCTGACCAGCAGCGTTTTTAAAAATGCACACCAAACTCATCATGCATGTCTCAACATACGCTTTAAGATTACATTCACCAAAAATACGGCGGTTTTGTGTATTGGCGTATCCATTCAAACAAAAGTGGGCTTCATCGCTAAACAAAACTCGCTTATGATAATCGGGATTAACATGAAAATATTTTACAAAAATCAAAACTCACCGCAGATTTTTGAGTGAAAAAATTGTTCCTAAGTGTTCACTGTAACTGTCGAAATTATTCATGCTCACCATTGCGGATACAAAATTGAAAAGTGAACACTGAAATTGGTGAACATTTAAAAACACATCGTTACGGAATTTAGCCCCTGAAATCAAAAATCAATCGAAGTAATCGCTGGAAGCTGGTGGAAGTGTTCTGAAGAAGGCGAAGAGAGTGAAAACGGCTGGCCAGGTTATGGCCACTATATTTTGGAATGTACACGGAACATTGCTCACCGATTACCTAGAAAAAGGATCCACAATTACAGGAAGGTAATTAGATCAATTGATGCAATCAAGAAAAAACGATCACATTTAAAGAAGAAAAAAGTGCTTGCTCTTTCTTCAAGACAAAGCACTGGTTCATCTAATGCTGATACGATGGCAAAATTATGTAAATTACACTTTAAATGGAAGAAGTGATTTCCGAAACTAACGCGTGCTTTGAGAGGTTCCCAAAATCGTATTATTCACATCCAATTCGCCGATGTCAAAAGAATAAGTTCATTCGCACTCTAGGCGAATGAAAATTGTTTGGTTTGTATATATGTACAACAGGTTTTTAGTTCAAGTTTTTCCTTTCTTAATTTTTTTCTTAAGAAGGAATGAAAATTGATTTGGGTTTTTTATAACTTTATTCTATGCGAACGACTTGGCAAAATTCAATTAATATATATAAGTTCATGCGAACGAACAATAGTGACATAGACAAACCCAATTTATTCAAATGTGAGTGACTAGCTTTCTTTCGCATACATTTTCATTCGATATCGTCGAACAGGCTGTCAGATTTTTTTTACATTTTATATTTATTAAATCTTCAAAAGGAACAATAAGTATTCGAATCTAGTATTAAGATGGTATAAAAAAGTTGGAATATCGTCTTGCTAAGTGTATTGATCTAAGAGCAGACTACGTTGAGAAAAAAATGGTTTTATTTTTTTCCTATATACATATGTACATAGGTAGATTCAATATTAATCCGCACTCGTATTTTGGAAATTTATGGAAAATATCGTTAAATGGATACAAATGTGTATCAACATGGCTAATATCATACTTTCCAATTAACAGAAAAAATTGAACAGCTCCAAATAAAGATTTCCAACACTCAAAATAGTTTTAAAGCCGAAGGCCCTTCTAGTAGGCGCTAAAAATTTGTTCTTTTTCTCATTGTTTTGTAAGACTGCTTTCACAATTATTGTAGAATTTAGGATCTTAATTGTGAAAACTCAAAATGTAAACAAACTTAATTTAAAGAGAGATTTTCTTGTTTATTCTAACAAAAAGAGAGAAAAAAATTCAATCTGTTGCACTAAATAAATCTATTGAGGAGGAAAAAACTGTTTTTTCGTAGCGAGAGTTTTGCAGCTGCGTGAGTGTTGTGTGTGTGGGTGTGTGTGTGTAGAAAAGCAGCGACAACACTTGAAAGTTCTGCAACTTTTTCAAAGAAGATGAATAGATTTTTTTTAGTATGTATTACTTTGCTCAGCAATAAAACAAAACATCTGATAGGCGACGATGTTTGCGTTTAGGCGGCAGCAGCAGCAGCTTCGTTACGTTTTTTTTAGAAACGTACTACAAGAATAAAGAAATAAAAAAAAAAACATTAAAACAAACAGAAAAACACTGAATTGTAGATCACGTATACTGAATACATCAGTTTAGATTTAACACTGCTTGACAGCAGAACGCGTTTGCTAGTGTAGATTCAGTGTTTTACTTTTTCCGGAGAAAAAAAATTAAACGAAATTATTCATTTTGCAAAAGAAAAAATATATAGTGATATTTTTTCACAAATTTTAGAAATGAAAACTTGAAATTTTTTTTATTAATTTTAAATCTTCTTTAAGTGAGTTACGATTATAATAAAAAAATGTGTTTCGTTTTAAAGCCGGTTTTTTAAAAAAACTTTGTGAAAATTTTCTAAATAATGATCATTTTTATAAAATAAGGCAAGAAAAATACTTGTCTGTATAATAAAAAAAAGAAACAATCAAGACAAAAGAATACTGCATTAACAGGCAGGCAAATAAAAAGCAAACAAACAAACAATTGTTTCTGTTTGAGCAAAAGCAGAAAGAAATCTGAAACAAAAACCAACCAAACCACTACAGTAGTGGAAATTTAAATAGAGGCAAGCGGAATAAAAAGTCATATTAATTTGCAAAATTGCACAAATAGTGCAATTAAGAACAATTCGAATTTCAAATTCGTTAAGCTTTGTTCAGACGGTTGTCAGATCTGACAATACGAGTATTGTCTGATCTAACAAAGTGCTGGCAATTGCTCTTATAATACAGATTGTCAATTTACACGGTTGCTAGACAATTGTCAGAAAAATGCCAACTCCATTGTAAGACGATTATCAGACAATGTTGGCATGAAAAATATTGTCAGTTCACACGGTTGTCAGATTTTCAGAAACAAAATATTTGATTCGGACAATTTTTTATTTGAATAACTGAAAAAAAAAAAATTATTTAGAATATGGATCAAGATATTGCGACCATTCTAACAGCATATATTTGAAAAAATAGTAAAGATGAGGAAGAAAACAAAGAAAAGTCCCAGTGTTTGGGTAAAGAACTGAGAACTTAAAAAGATCGTAAAATTATCTGAAAATGTATTACAATCGTGTGAACTGCCAATTTTTAACTTACAACGTTGTCAGAAAAACCATTGTCAATCAATTGTAAGACGACAATGTTGTCAGGCATCTGACAATCGTGAGAACACTCTTCGTCGGCATTGCCAGATAATTGGCTGGTATTGTAAGCTCAGTTTTAATTGTCAGATGTATAAAATCAATGCACCTGACAATATCATCATTGTCAGAAAAAAGTTTGATGGGCAACACCGCCAAACAGATGGTTGCTGATATACATAAGTGGTAATGCCTTACACATGTATGGCAATCTGACAACTCTTTGAACTAACCATTTTTGTTGTCAGATGAATTATTTGTCAGACCATAGTCTGACAATGAAATTGTTAGATTTTCTTACGGATGTCTGAACACACAATTTACTTCTGCGGGACAATTTTTCATTGTCACTACATTGTCAGCATGTTGCCAGATCTTACAATATTGTAACATCTGACAACCGTGTGTACATAGCTTGAGACTTTTTGCAATGCACTATCTTTGTGTAGTTTATATTCCACGCATCCCACATCCCGCAAGCTTCCCCGACACTTAAAAATTAAACTTACTATTTTGTTTTATAATTGTTTTGTTTTTTGTCTGACAATGATGCTATTGTCAGATGTTAAAAAATTCACGCACCTGGCAATATGAAATAAGCTAACAACGTCTGACAATACTTTTGGCATCTGGCAATAATTTTGTCTGACAATGTTTTTTCGGACAACATTGTCAGAAAAAAATTTAAGTTCACAGATAGTTAGAAAATTTTTTGCAAATTTTTCTGACAATATTGTCAGATCTAACAACCGTCTGAACAAAGCTTTACTGTTATTTTTAAGTTAAGAACCGGACAGGGCTGTCAACTTAATTTTGGGCCTTTCCACAGAACTTAATGTCAATAAGCGCCAAAATCGCCAAATGATTTTTTTTAGCTAGTGGCAATAACGTATCTATATTTTAATTTATTAAAAATATTTTTTATAAAAGCTAAAAAAAAAATGTATTCCAAACCACCGAAAATCGCCAAAAAATGAACAAATTCGCCATGATATACGTCGGGAAGGTATATTACTTTGTTTTACCACCAGTTTGGTAAACATTAGTCTTGACAGTTCATATTTGGCTGTCATCAAGGTAAATTTATTAAGCAAAAGTATTCGACAAACCAACGTGTTTTAATAGTTAAAAAATTTTATTAAAATCAATCATCGATAATTGTGACGATGAGAAAGTTACGTGAAATTTTTGAGAGAAACAACGTACCAACAAAACACACTATTTAGCGTGTAGTGAATGATTTTGAAGAAAAATTGTCCAATCATGGACCACAATGTACTGCAAGATCGGTTGAAAACTGCTGCTCAAGAAAACGTGCAAACCAATCCATCAACCCCAATTCGACGCCGTACTTAGGAGCTTGGTCTTCAAAAAACAAGTTTGGCCACAATTTTGCACAAGGATTTGTATTTGCTTCCACCTAAGATCCAGTTGACACAAGAGCTTCTTCCACAAGACCATTTACGCCGCCGTACATATGCATATAGGATGTTATAGCTCACCATGTGACGAGGCACATTTTCATTTGTATGGATGTGTGAATAAGCAGAATGGTCGGTTCTGGGCAATGGAAATCCCTCAAATGGTGCAGCAGTCACCCCTGCGTCCATTAAAAGCGACAGTGGTGAGCAATTGTTGAGTTGTATTCCATTTTCGGACGGATGTAGGTGGTATAAATAGTAAGGAGGTCGGATGGAGTGAAGTACATCTTACACCGTTTAAAAAACCGAGGCACTTGAATGCTTCTTTAGAGACATGAAAAATATGATCCGTCCAGCGAACATCACACTGTATCTTCATTCCAAGAACATCAACAGTATCCAATTCCTCAATATTTATACCATCCATAAGTACAGATGAAGCAGCATTTGCGGCCGTTTGTTTGTGTGTTAATAAGCAACATTGGGTCTTACGAGTGTTAAAGGTGACCTTGTTTTTACGATCCCATTCGAAGATTAATAGAAGATCACTATTCAGTTAATCATTCATATTTGATATTGGAAATGTCCACCTTTTGTATTTCAATAACTTTCTTATATTACCAAAACTGATTTTAAGCAAAATTTTCATGGAAAAATCTGTTTAGACTATATCGCGGATATGCATACATGGACTGATATCGGAAATTTTCATTTTCTGTATTTTAGTAACCTCCTTTTATTACCACAACTGCTTTTAAGCAAAAAAATTGTTTCATAAAAAAAATCGTTTTAGACTATATCCCCGGGTATATATGGAACGATATCGAACATTTTCATTTTCTGTATTTCAGTAACCTTTTTTTATAACTTTAACTGCTTTTAAGCAAAAAAAAATTTTTCATAGAAAAATCGGTATAAGCTATATCTCGGATATATGTGGACCGATATCGGAGATTTTAATTTTTTGGATTGGTAACCTCCTTATATTAACAGAACTGTGTTTAAGCAAAACAATGGGTTTAATTTGCTTACGCGATATTTTCATTGAAAATCCGTTTATTTTATAATTAGGGTATATATGATCCGATATCGGAAATTTTCATTTTCTGTATTTTAATAACCTCTTTTTATAAAAAAAAAATGTTTTAATCGCCATCTCAAACAATATTATTAAGTTTGAAGCGAAAGAAACAATTTTATTTTCAAAACTTTTCATGCAAAATTGGCCCAAAAATAGCCTTTTCCAGAATTTGAAATATATCTCAGCTATACGTAAACCGATTTTACTGAATTTCAATAGCAAATCTATGAGATAGATAGAGAAAAATAATTGTGAAATAAAAAGTTTCTACGTCTCCTAAGTTTTCTCATAAACGGTATTTTAACCGCGGACACATGGACATCGCTTAATCGACTTTTCTATCAATACTCATTCAGAATATACTTATACTTTATAGGGTCGAAAATGAAAATTATGCAAATCACAAATTTTTACATACGCTTTTTTGAAAAAGGTATAATAATATATATATGTATACCATGGCGACGTTATTCCGGTTTTGCTGATACCACCGCGATAGGATAAATTAACAACATAAAAAATATATTAAAAAACAATAATTATAAAACATTTTTTAATCATTTAAAAAGTAGATACGTTATTGCAGAAACTAAAAAAATATTTGGCGATTTTTGACAATGGATTCGGTGAAAAGGATCAAAATAAATGTGACCCACCAGGGTTGGTGGCAAAGGATAATAACTCTATTTTCCCTTGCCACCACCCACCAAACTTTATACTTTGCAAAACAAACTTTCCGTGTGTGAAAGCGGTGGAAGGAAATAAAAATAAATTCAATTGTAAAAGTTTTGTTTTGATACGAGGGCGGATTGATATTGAAGCTCCCTAACGCTAGATGGCTGCACAAATACAGCATTTTCAGCTGCTAAAATTTCAACCAAATTTATCAATTAGTTTATTTGTTGTAGTCGTTTGAAGTAAGCAACTTTCGTATTTCTTGATATGTGGAAAAACGAGAATTTCGTGCAGTGACTAAACACTTATTTGCACAGAAAAACGGCGAAATAGACAACAGAAAAGCTCGATAAACACGGTAAGTCTGCTCCGTCCGACTACATGGAAAAATATAGGATTGCTGAATTTAAGCGCGTCCGCACAAGCACTGCAATAATACCATCAACAGGAAAGCCAAAAAAGGTGGTTACTTAAGAAAATATCAAGAAAATCCTCGATATCGTTATGAATGATCGCCGAATCAAGTTACGCGAGATTGTTGGAATGGTAAACATATCATATGAACGTATGTTCAACATCTTGCATGTACATTTGCATATGAAAAAGCCATCAGCAAGATGGGTGCCGCGTTTCCTCAGTGACGAACAAAAACCATCTCGAGAGACTACTTGAGAGCGGTGCGTGAACATGATAAAGCGTAATTCGGGTGATTTTTGGCGTCGATTACTAACTGTTGATGAAACTTGGGTCCACCACTACATATTTGAAACAAAAAATCAATCAAAACAATGGGTGGAAGCTGGCGGAAGTGCTTCGAAGAAGCCGAAGACAGTGAAATTGGCTGGCAAGGTTTTGATCACTGTATTTTGGGATGTATACGGAATATTGCTCATCGATTATTTCGAAAAAAGAAAAGCACTATCGTGCATTATTGGATCAATTGATTGATGCAATCAAGAAAAAACTAACACATACATAGGTATAAAAAAGCAAAAAGTGATATTTCTTCAAGTCAACGCACCGGTTCACACAGCATTAGATATGGTGCTGAAATTACGTGAAATACATATATAGTTCAGATTTAGCTCCTGTTTCCAAATTTGAAAAACGGCTCGCAGGAAAAAGATTCATCTCAAACGAAGAAGTGATTACCGAAATTTATGCGTATTTTGAGGGTTTTCCAAAAGCGTATTATTCAGATGGTATAAAAAAGTTGGAATATCGTCTTTTTGTTTTTGACTTCGTATTTAAATACATAATTATTTAATTTTGATTTAAATTTAAGTTGTATTTAAATGCAAGTTCAGTTTATCAGTCTTAAATAATTGCTCTTATTTAAATGTGATGAAAGTATGGCAGCTTCACTTAAATTCCAAATATTATGGAAAGTGTTCCATACAACCGCTGCTTGTTAGTGGAAGAATAGAAACAAATTTAAAGAAAAATATTAAATTTATTAACGGCATAGGAAAACTTAATAGTTGTATTTTAAGCGATGTTATTATTGATTTACGATCATATTATGCTATTATTTAGTGCAAAATTAGTCACTAATTTTAATATCTTCTACAGGTAATAGCTCGTATGTGTATGTGCAAGATCGGTTGAAAACTGCTGCTCAAGAAAACGTGCAAACCAATCCATCAACCCCAATTCGACGCCGTACTTAGGAGCTTGGTCTTCAAAAAACAAGTTTGGCCACAATTTTGCACAAGGATTTGTATTTGCTTCCACCTAAGATCCAGTTGACACAAGAGCTTCTTCCACAAGACCATTTACGCCGCCGTACATATGCATATAGGATGTTATAGCTCACCATGTGACGAGGCACATTTTCATTTGTATGGATGTGTGAATAAGCAGAATGGTCGGTTCTGGGCAATGGAAATCCCTCAAATGGTGCAGCAGTCACCCCTGCGTCCATTAAAAGCGACAGTGGTGAGCAATTGTTGAGTTGTATTCCATTTTCGGACGGATGTAGGTGGTATAAATAGTAAGGAGGTCGGATGGAGTGAAGTACATCTTACACCGTTTAAAAAACCGAGGCACTTGAATGCTTCTTTAGAGACATGAAAAATATGATCCGTCCAGCGAACATCACACTGTATCTTCATTCCAAGAACATCAACAGTATCCAATTCCTCAATATTTATACCATCCATAAGTACAGATGAAGCAGCATTTGCGGCCGTTTGTTTGTGTGTTAATAAGCAACATTGGGTCTTACGAGTGTTAAAGGCGACCTTGTTTTTACGATCCCATTCGAAGATTAATAGAAGATCACTATTCAGTTAATCATTCATATTTGATATTGGAAATGTCCACCTTTTGTATTTCAATAACTTTCTTATATTACCAAAAATGATTTTAAGCAAAATTTTCATGGAAAAATCTGTTTAGACTATATCGCGGATATGCATACATGGACTGATATCGGAAATTTTCATTTTCTGTATTTTAGTAACCTCCTTTTATTACCACAACTGCTTTTAAGCAAAAAAATTGTTTCATAAAAAAAATCGTTTTAGACTATATCCCCGGGTATATATGGAACGATATCGAACATTTTCATTTTCTGTATTTCAGTAACCTTTTTTTATAACTTTAACTGCTTTTAAGCAAAAAAAAATTTTTCATAGAAAAATCGGTATAAGCTATATCTCGGATATATGTGGACCGATATCGGAGATTTTAATTTTTTGGATTGGTAACCTCCTTATATTAACAGAACTGTGTTTAAGCAAAACAATGGGTTTAATTTGCTTACGCGATATTTTCATTGAAAAATCCGTTTATTTTATAATTAGGGTATATATGATCCGATATCGGAAATTTTCATTTTCTGTATTTTAATAACCTCTTTTTATAAAAAAAAATGTTTTAATCGCCATCTCAAACAATATTATTAAGTTTGAAGCGAAAGAAACAATTTTATTTTCAAAACTTTTCATGCAAAATTGGCCCAAAAATAGCCTTTTCCAGAATTTGAAATATATCTCAGCTATACGTAAACCGATTTTACTGAATTTCAATAGCAAATCTATGAGATAGATAGAGAAAAATAATTGTGAAATAAAAAGTTTCTACGTCTCCTAAGTTTTCTCATAAACGGTATTTTAACCGCGGACACATGGACATCGCTTAATCGACTTTTCTATCAATACTCATTCAGAATATACTTATACTTTATAGGGTCGAAAATGAAAATTATGCAAATCACAAATTTTTACATACGCTTTTTTGAAAAAGGTATAATAATATATATATGTATACCATGGCGACGTTATTCCGGTTTTGCTGATACCACCGCGATAGGATAAATTAACAACATAAAAAATATATTAAAAAACAATAATTATAAAACATTTTTTAATCATTTAAAAAGTAGATACGTTATTGCAGAAACTAAAAAAATATTTGGCGATTTTTGACAATGGATTCGGTGAAAAGGATCAAAATAAATGTGACCCACCAGGGTTGGTGGCAAAGGATAATAACTCTATTTTCCCTTGCCACCACCCACCAAACTTTATACTTTGCAAAACAAACTTTCCGTGTGTGAAAGCGGTGGAAGGAAATAAAAATAAATTCAATTGTAAAAGTTTTGTTTTGATACGAGGGCGGATTGATATTGAAGCTCCCTAACGCTAGATGGCTACACAAATACAGCATTTTCAGCTGCTAAAATTTCAACCAAATTTATCAATTAGTTTATTTGTTGTAGTCGTTTGAAGTAAGCAACTTTCGTATTTCTTGATATGTGGAAAAACGAGAATTTCGTGCAGTGACTAAACACTTATTTGCACAGAAAAACGGCGAAATAGACAACAGAAAAGCTCGATAAACACGGTAAGTCTGCTCCGTCCGACTACATGGAAAAATATAGGATTGCTGAATTTAAGCGCGTCCGCACAAGCACTGCAATAATACCATCAACAGGAAAGCCAAAAAAGGTGGTTACTTAAGAAAATATCAAGAAAATCCTCGATATCGTTATGAATGATCGCCGAATCAAGTTACGCGAGATTGTTGGAATGGTAAACATATCATATGAACGTATGTTCAACATCTTGCATGTACATTTGCATATGAAAAAGCCATCAGCAAGATGGGTGCCGCGTTTCCTCAGTGACGAACAAAAACCATCTCGAGAGACTACTTGAGAGCGGTGCGTGAACATGATAAAGCGTAATTCGGGTGATTTTTGGCGTCGATTACTAACTGTTGATGAAACTTGGGTCCACCACTACATATTTGAAACAAAAAATCAATCAAAACAATGGGTGGAAGCTGGCGGAAGTGCTTCGAAGAAGCCGAAGACAGTGAAATTGGCTGGCAAGGTTTTGATCACTGTATTTTGGGATGTATACGGAATATTGCTCATCGATTATTTCGAAAAAAGAAAAGCACTATCGTGCATTATTGGATCAATTGATTGATGCAATCAAGAAAAAACTAACACATACATAGGTATAAAAAAGCAAAAAGTGATATTTCTTCAAGTCAACGCACCGGTTCACACAGCATTAGATATGGTGCTGAAATTACGTGAAATACATATATAGTTCAGATTTAGCTCCTGTTTCCAAATTTGAAAAACGGCTCGCAGGAAAAAGATTCATCTCAAACGAAGAAGTGATTACCGAAATTTATGCGTATTTTGAGGGTTTTCCAAAAGCGTATTATTCAGATGGTATAAAAAAGTTGGAATATCGTCTTTTTGTTTTTGACTTCGTATTTAAATACATAATTATTTAATTTTGATTTAAATTTAAGTTGTATTTAAATGCAAGTTCAGTTTATCAGTCTTAAATAATTGCTCTTATTTAAATGTGATGAAAGTATGGCAGCTTCACTTAAATTCCAAATATTATGGAAAGTGTTCCATACAACCGCTGCTTGTTAGTGGAAGAATAGAAACAAATTTAAAGAAAAATATTAAATTTATTAACGGCATAGGAAAACTTAATAGTTGTATTTTAAGCGATGTTATTATTGATTTACGATCATATTATGCTATTATTTAGTGCAAAATTAGTCACTAATTTTAATATCTTCTACAGGTAATAGCTCGTATGTGTATTTTGTTCACCTTTTTTGCACTAATACAAAAGCAATTTAAATACAACTTAAATGAAGAAAATTGGGCATTTAATTTTAGTTGGGATTTGAAGTGAAAAAATGATTTTGGTATTTAAATGGAACTTAAAGCTAAATAACATTTAAATACGAACTCAAAAACCAGGCCTTACTAAAGGCCTCATTAGTTTTTACTTTCTGTTGCCGTTCTGTGACGTTCATTTCTCTTGCAAATATTGTACAATTATTTTTCTGTGAAAATATTCAGCTGTTTTTACAGTAGAGCATAAATAAATGAAAACATTGGAATAAAGAATGAAATATTTACATCAAGGTGAATTTAGTACCAGGTGGCCTCGTTAGCGTAGCTGATCGGCAGCTGTTTTAGGTGCTCATTACCCAACTATCAAAATTTGTTTATGTTTTCATATTTTTTTCACACATTTTCATGCGCGCCATTTCATATTTCCTGTATACAAATCTAAACCCATTTGGTGCGGCTATACTTAATTTAGTACAGTTAAACATTAGGCAACAATTTTAAAATTGATTTTACAATACGCACACAACTTAGGGAGGGTAGATGAAATCTTAATGGGTGTTCTGTATCGATATTTTTAATAGATATATTTATAGTAAAATATAGGTAATATATGAAAATTAAAAAAATATGAAAATTCTATATTATTTTCACCAGCTAGTTGTTTAATCAAATACGGCCCTATGGTCTCGATTTAAAAAAAGTTGAAATAAATGAAGTGAAAAATGAAATAAAATAATTCGCTGCCAATGCAAACAATTTTTAAAACCAATATTTATTGAAAACATTTGCTTTCGAAATTTTCACTTAACTACCACTACCCTGATCCGCCCATTTATTATTTCTTTAATGCTTTTATATATGTACATTTGGTATACAATTAATAAAAAAAATAAACTTTTTTGTTAATGATAACATCCAGTTTTATTTCGACAGTAATGGGTTAATCGTGTTTTTGAAAATAGATACACAATTTGAATACATTTTATTTCAGCGTTGCCGCTTAGCATGTACTCGTAATTATAAAAAATTGGAACAAAATAAAAAATTTCTGATAATTTGTGTGCAATTAAATTTTTTCATAATTTCTTTGTATATTACAGCATCATCATATTTTGCTCCGTATTTTTATTCAAAATTGTTGAGGAAATGTATTTAGCGATTGGAAATTCTTCATTGTTGTTAATAACATTTACGTTTTCGAAAGTCATTTTCTTAATCTGACACAAATTGTTTTGAAGACTTTAAAAATTTTGTAATTAGACATAAATATATATTTGCACATGTAAATTTTAAATTTATTATAGTGAAAACATGTATATGATTCAATTTTACTCAACTAAATAGAAGCTGCATTTCGTTGCAAAAAAATCTAACAAAAAAATAATTTTCCACACGTATAGCACATCCAAAATTTATTTATATTTTACATTAAAAATAAAATCAGTTAATAGTCTTACTCTCGTTGAATTACAAAACTTTTAATAAGTTCCTAATTCCAATATTATGTTTAATTGTTTCCTTGATAGGTCCAAATCATCGCCGACAATTTCTTATACCTTCTCTAGCAACAGTGAAGAAATCGTACAAGAGACTTATAATATACTTCTAGTTTCCAGTTATTAATCTTTTAAGCTTGCTAAAAAAATTTCCACTTGATATATTCAAAAGTGGAAAAATTTAAAGACAATTGATTATTATTACAATTTAAAAATTTTTTCTTCCTTAATTTTTATATTCTCAAAAAACGAAAAGAATTTTACGGATTTTGTGTAATATCGAGCTCTTGGCTGTGGAAAATTAATTTACGTTCTCGGCAATACTGATTTGTTCAATAGAATTTAAGGCGAATTCATTATGCTTTTGATAGATGGGTAATTTTATATAGGGAGAACACCATGTTGTTTTTTGTGTTGTTGTACTAAGAAGACCACCTGTTATGAATTCGCCTTGGTTGAATTCTATTTTCAACAGATATGCCAGGGCAATAAATACAACACTACGAAAAATAAATCTTTTTCAAATGTCAACGGAAAAATATACACACAAAAAGTAAATCAAAAAAATATGACAGAAAAATTAAGAAGAAAAAATAAACTTATATTTATTTCGTGAAAATTAAAATCTCAGATCATTGAGCTCGGAAAGGTGAAAATGACCAGCCAGATTGGGGAGAATTCTAGATGATACCTGGCGCTCCAGCTACAGTATAATTTAAAAAATTGTTTAAAAATGTTTTTTTTTCAATTTGTTTTAATTATGCCATTGACAGCTGAAAAAAATTAAAATTAATAAAAAAGTTATCAGCTGCGCTGTCACTTTCACCTGTTATGAATTTGCCTTGAACAGATTGGTCCGCAACAGAATAGAACGAACAGTTTCAACTGAACAGAAACAAAATAGCTGATTCAGAACAGAATAGAACGTACCAACTAATTCTGAATTAAGAGTATTGAGCTAAAAGGAGACTGTGTTGACAAATAAATGGTTTTTGAAAAACGAATGTTTTTTTTCTTATTTAGGTAGCTTCAATGTCAATCCGCCCTTGTAAGCGATCAGTTATTTCATTTGTTTATTTTAAATAATGATACATATAGTTAATTATTTTAGTTGTCTGTTTTGTGTGTGCGAAAATAACAACAATTCTGTGGATATTCAGTTTTAACTCTGGCAAATACCTATTTGCCGCTATTTAATAATGCCATTTGCCTTTATATAATTTTCTCAAACTGTTTTCAAATAGCGAAAACGCTAAAGCAGCAGCCGTAAAAGAAGTTCACCGCAGAAACACAAAAGCAGAAGCGAACAACTAAGACGAAAAGAAAAACAAATTTATTAACAAATAAAGAAGAAAAAAAGCTGAAACCAACAACAAACAAGAAGAAGAAGAAAAAGTGGTTAAGGAAGACTGACTTGCCACTAAATACAGTTTATTGGCCTTGACAACTCAACTAAAGAAGATCTACAGCTACAAAAGCAATAGCAGCAACAACAATAGAAACAATTTTAACAGCTCGATAGTTTTCTAACCATCAAACACATTCTAAAGCCAACTCAACTCAAACACAATAGAAGAAACCAACCAACCAACCAACAACCAGCCAACAGAAAAGTATGAGCAGCATTTGAAATCAAATACGGAAATTCAATATATTCTGCAAACGAAGACACAGCCAGAGAGACAGACAGACAGGCAGGCAGGCAGGCAGGCTGACAGACAGAAGAGTAGATTATTAGACTTTTGGCTGGCAAAAACCCAAAACCGCAATTCATAAATTTAAAATTGAGTCAAAAAGCAACAAATCAAAAGACAGTGTAATGAAACATAAAACGTCGCGTTTAAAGATCAATAAAATCAAACGACGTTACAGATTAAGTTTAATTGAATTTAATGAAAACAAATTTATTCATTTGAAATCCAAAAACATCAACAGCCCAACTGCAGAACTGCAACCGTAAAAGTGAAACTTTTTTTTTTTTTGTTATTTTGGAAAAAAACAAATTTTGTGTTGTTTTTCTTCAGTGAAAATTTTAAACCGCAAAATAAGAAGAGTGTGAAATTGCGTGAGTGTGTGTGTGTGTGTATACGAGTATATTTGTGTTGTGTGCACGGTTTGTCCTAAAAACAAAAAATAAACGGCAACATAAATATTGCAACTGTTGGCTGCCTCATCAGCAAATGTTGTTGCTGCCACCACAAAAACACAGACTACAAACCAACCGAAACGAACAACAACACCAACAACAAACAACACAAAAAGTGCAATAACCCAAAACAGCATCAAACTTATTTGTGTGCTAGAAAAAAGAACGAAGACAAAACTTAAAAAAAAAACGAATTGCAAGCAAAATTATGTCATTTCAAAACAATTCCTAAAATAAAAACAAAACAATTTCCAAATTTCTCAATACGGCAACAAAAACAATCAAACAAAATCAGTAAAAAGAAATCATTTCATTTCTCTGGTATTTCCAACTAAATAAAATATAAAAAAAAAATTACAAGTAAATAAATTGCTACAAATGATTTAAATGCTACACAAAATTTATATAGTCTCATTTTTTTAAATTAATAAAGATCAAAGATCTTTTGATAATAATAATAAAAATATCAAAATCACCACCAAAAATCTAAAGCAATTCGTTTTCGTAAAAGAAAAGTGAAAAGTTTAAAAACTTAAAAAGGCACCCAGTTGAACAGCAACAACAACAACAACTTAAAAGACACAAGTTGAAAACAAAAACAGAAAAAAAACTGCAACGAAATTTTGTTCAAAAAGTATATAAAATTGGTGCCTAAAAATTTTGTGCCGTTTCATTTCTTTCGCTTTAAATATTTTCAATTTTATTGCGAAACACCATCCCAAAGTAAGTAGACAGACAGATTGTTAAACGTTTATCATTTAATTACTCATTTAAAATAAGATAAATATTTAATTAATTGCATTATTTATGGATAAATCAGGAAGTATTTTTAAACGGAATATAAATTAGTAAAACTAATAATTTGTTCTAAATGGGGTTTTTTCAACACTAAATATGCATCTAAATGACAGGTGTGTTATGTCTGTGGAGAAAAGCCCCAACTGCTTAAGTTGGCTATAACATGTTTTCCAGAAAGCAGCAAAGGGCCTTGTTTTAACTGAATTACGAAGTTGTGTAAGTGCAGAGTAGCTGCCACAAGCAAACGGAAAATTATAATAAAACTCTAAATTCTGCCTTTTCTTGTTTGTAACTAATGGTGTTTGCTTTTCTGATTAACAAATGCTGCCCCTTAAATGTTTATCATTTTTTTCCGATTACCATCACCCTTAAAAAGTTGTACATGTGTTATTAGCACAAAAGAACAAAGAATGCTAACAAAGTGCCATTTAATAATAATGTACACTTAGCGTTTCAAATATATCATGACTACTTTTAACATACCAACGTTTTAATCACTATTTTTATCTTATAAAAGCTATCATCAGCATTTACTCATCTACAATAACAAAAGAATTTCATATTTGCATAAACACGTATGAAACAATGATGTAAAAAAGGGCAGTATCTCCACCTTACTCGAAGTACAGTGTAGGACATGCTACATGTTTTGCCAGTTTTAAGTGCAACATGTTTTGAAAAGAACATGATACCCTTTAATAGTGTATCAAATTTTTTACAAAAGAACGTATTGAACCACTAGCATAGGTGTAACATTTTTATCAGAAAATAAAACATCATAAAATATCTTGCTGCTAATTTTTCGACCCTCTTATGTTTTTAAATTATAGGCATTTAATACATAAAAGCAAAAATAGAAATAGATCGGTTTTTGCCTAAAACTATTTACTGCCGCGATCACGATGTCGTTTCGTTAACGTTCGCTAATGTTTTATTTTAAAAATAAGTGACTTATAGTCAACTATTATTCAACTAACAAATATATAGGCAAATGATACCAGATCAGACAAAAATAAAGCTTATAAACGGCATCTAAATAGGTTTTTTTGACCTTAAATATTATAACGAACATTTACGAAACGACATCGTGAGCCAGGCAGTTAAAAACTTTTTCATTTCTTTTTAAAATAATTGTAATATGTTTAATGTTATAAAAATGTAAAATATGTCTCTTGATTGTAAATGTTAATGTAATATGTTTAGTTGTTGTAAAAATGTAAAATAGGTTTCTTCACTGTAAATGTTAACGTAGTTGAATATTTCTGTTATTTCAATTTGTGTTTTCAAATTTATAATATTTTGTATATACAATTTTGAAAAAAAAAAATTCCTGAAGAAGACAACAGAGTGTCGAAATATCAAATCAAATAAACGACACTTTATATAAGTGACCTCTAGCTCAAAAAACAAACACTGATTTGTAACTAAAATAATGAAATTAATTATGGGACGTTGTTCCAGCTAAAAGTATGATTTCAAATGAGCACTTTGGATTTAGGCATGGACACAGTACAACACATAAAATTATGCGCATAAGCAACAATGTAAAAGAAATTTTTCAGTTGAAAAATTCAACTGCTATGGTACTAACCAGAGATCTGCATCGGTGCACCACAACCATAAGTACGACGTTTGTTTACCTAATCATTTTCACATCTAAGTATTTTAAACACTCTTAAAAATTATATTTATACCTGTTGTTCGTTTGTGAAATTTTGATACATCAAAAATGTATCCCATCACTTTTGTATCTTGTGTATTTTTTTAAGAGTAAAAGAAACGACCACAAAAACGACTGTTGTTGTTAGTAGCACTCAGAGTCTGAACACAATGTTTGCGGTGCGGTACGATTTCCCGTTGCGGGAGAGAAAAATAAACATAATACGACGGAAGACGGTAACAATAATACCTGTCATTGTTTATATTTTGTCATAGTTTATATTTTTATTAATTCATTTGTGCATACGAGTACTTTTTTATAAAAACTTCTAAAGTATTTACTGTTTGTGTAAGGTATTTTGTAATGGCAGTAAACAAAAAATTATAGCTGTTAAAATATTATTAGTTTGGTAGAAGCCACGTTTTATTTGTATGTGAAATTAGAAACTACGGCACATGCTAACAGGATATGGTGGGTAAGACGCGTTAATGCACCAATTGTCCTTTTGCTTCCACTTTTTATACGTATCCCGTGAATTTCAGCAAAAATTAAATAAAGCCTGACAAAAAATATGGTAACTGAAAGAAATTCACTTACCTGGTACGCCAAAATCTTTGTTAATTTGAACCAAAAATCTTCTTTATACTGGAAGTTATTGTAACTTCCCAACTGCAAATTATAAAATTCCAACTTTTTTTTAAATTATTTCTCCTTCCGTTAATATATTTTTTAAAGTTCTATATTTCGTGAAAAAAATAATAATCTCCAAAATCATGTTTTTTATTTACCATATTGTTGTGAAAATCGTCAATTATTTAAAAGATATGGCAACATCGAAGAGAGAAAGGCAGTAAAAAATTGAGAGAATGAGAAAGTCCGCAATGAAAATAAAATAAATTTTAATTTTATGCCGCTCCGTACTGCGATTTTTTACTACAAATTCGTATGGAAAATCGCACGGCTATAAATTATCGTTACATTGTGTTCAGACTCTTAGTAAGAGAAAAATTTAAAGTGTTTCCTATTTTCGTTTCTAATCGTTTTTTTAATAATACATACATGACGTTGTCACAAAATCAATTTGCAAAAACAACACTCTCGGTAAATTCTTTTGTTGTGTATATGCGTCACCTTTAATTTAACATTAGCTGAAATCGCGGCTGCCAGATTTAATAATTTACAATCATGTTGATGATTTTGAAAGTAGCGTTCTGAATGTTGATTTCAAGATTGTTTTTTTCTGAAAAATTTAAAACGAAAATTCAATTCAAACAAAATTTTTTCCACAATTGGTTATATGTATCTGTAAATGTGCATTTATTATGGTTATGATTTAAAGCCATGAAATAAAAATTACTATAAAACATAAAACAAAAGAAATTTTATAAAAATGTGCTTCATAAAAAAATCAGTTTTATTTTTACCGGTTTTTTACTGAATATGTTCAATTAAAATATGTGTATATATTTTCTTTAAAACACGATCACCAAAACATGATGTTCTAAAAACCTTCTGGCAACGCGCGCTTAGTACGAATACGTTTGCCGAGTGTAAGTGAGTAAATACAAAAGTCCGAACACACACGCTCTCATGGGCAAGGTAAATGTGTGACTTCAAATTCTTACATACAAATATTATTTTCGTTGTTAAAAAGAAGTACGAGTTCGATTGCCAAATGTAGAAAAAATAATTGAGAAACCAAAACGAGCAGCCACCGCATACAAACTTGATTGGGTATGGTATATACTCTAGTTAACAGACAAAAGCTCTAACGAGTAGAAAACATACTTGTGCAAATAATATGCGGAGGCCAGTCACTCCGCAAATCGATTTAAGACGGGTGTACTTAGATCATTAAAAATGCAGCGGTTTCAGATCTGTGGTGCTAACCCAGCAAGAACAATGACGGTCATATGATGTATCATCTGATGTGAAATTACATCAAAATTTCTATCATCTTATTAAAAGCAATATGAAAAAACTGAGGTGAACTTTCGTGTACATGTGATTTCTTTTCTCTTCCAAACTTAAGTATTTTGTGCATTTATAATACACATACCAGAACTGCTCACTCTACAGTTTTTTTTTTACCAGCCAGGAGTGATGCCTGTATTATCAGTTCTGAGGCATCTTTTCTGATGCAATGTCAGGCTACAGCTGATTAATCATTTCTGATGAATGTAGAATCAAAACTGACAAATAAAGGTATCATGCATGCTGAATCAAACCTGATGAGTTTCCTAACATTCCTGATGTACATATAAACAAAGTTCACTGATATTGAAAAAAATATAAATTTTTAAAATTTTAAAATCAAATATTTAAATTTTTTATATAACCTTTACATTGTTGTGTAAGTTTATGATTCCGCTTGTAATTTCTACAATTTTCATGTCGTTAGACTTCGAAACTTTTTTCTATTCTATTACCCCATCGAGTGTTGGCTTTGCTATTGATATTCGTGAAATCGGTTCACATATAGCTAAGATATATCCAAAATTTCGCAATTTTGTATAAAAATTTTTGAAAAAAAAATTTTTTTGTTTTGCTTCAAACTTCCCATAATTATTAAGCATGGCGATTACAAGGCAAGACTCGATATCGGTATATATACATATATCCAATATATAGTCTAAACCATTTTTTAAGGAAAATGTCGCGAAAGTGAACTTTAAATTTTTGTTTGCTAAAAATCAGTTCTGGTAATAAAAGGAGGTTACTAAACTACAGAAAATTAAAATTTTTAATATCGGTCCATATATACCCGAGATACAGCTGAAACCAATTTTTTCATGAACAAAGTTGCTTTGCTTAAAAACAGTTCCGGTATTAAAAAAAGACTATATAAATACAGAAAATGAAAATTTCCTATATCGGTCCATATACACCCGAAATATAGCCTAAACCGATTTTTTATTGAAAACATGTTTTTCTGCTTAAAAGCAGTTTTGTTTATGAAAGGAGGTTACTAAAATATAGATTTTTTCATGAAAATATCGCGTAATCGAACTTAAACATTTTTTTGCTTAAAAGAAGTTTTGGTAATATATTGAGGTTACCAAATAAAAAAAATTAAAATTTCCGATATCGGCCCATATATGTACATCATGCGGCTTCCTAGAGTTTTATTTGCTGCAACAAACGAGGAAATGCTTTCCTTCTTTACCCGAAAAACAGAATGCCCTGGTTAGGAATACGCCAAGGCAAATACTGTTTCCCGGGGGGTTTAGGTAAAGTACAGTAATAATACCTAAGTTAAAAGCAGCCGCATTTTGTGTTTGTAGAGTTATTTCGGAAAAAAACAATATCTAAATCCCTGCTGATGCTGCCCAGTGGTGTAGCGAAATATTGAAAATTTTAAAACAAAAATTAAAAATTGGACTTCAAGCTCGAACAAAAACTGCTCGCATTTTCATTTTTTATAGATTTAGTAGAGCTTTATTTACTCTTTTCAGTCATAAAGCAGCTCTGGGTCATCGTAATAATTTAAGTGCGGTCAGGCTTGTTATTGTTGTTTGGCCTTCGAGAGTTTTGTGTCTCGCTCTCATTGGTTAACTGTTAAACAGTTACTGTTTGCCTCAACTAACTGTATGACTTTACAGCTTTTTGAGGTAATTCTTTGTTAATCATGCTGCAACTTCTTATGTGAAGACATAAGTAGTTATAGTTAGTCACAGCGCCGCTGCAGATTACTGTTAGTACCATCGTGGGCATAAAATCTTCGTTACTCCGCTCATACGAGTACTGTGCAAATTTATTTGCAACTGTATAATCAAATAAATAACTACATAAATAAATATTTACTCTTATTCAACATGCTCTTTCTGCCCATGGCTGTTTTGAATACTTGATCACCTTTCAATAAATTAAAAAAACATATTCACAAGTTTTTGGTTCTTGGTATTTTATTTTTAACAAGAATCGCTTCAACACTTATACAGTTTCATTTTAAAAGAATGATTAAATAAATAAACTGATAATAATAAAAATGTAAATACTCGTACATATGTACAAAACATTTCATGCGAAATTGAGAAAAGCTAAATAAACAAAATATACAAATTGAAAGCGATACATCAGAACCGGGTTATTTGCTTTTCAGAATTAAACTATTAGCAGCTGTCAATATTTAATTAAAACGTATTTTTAAATTAAATTTTCTTAGTTAGAGAGATGATTTTTTAATCTTCTCCAGAAGATCTGAAGATAAGATGCTCAAATTTTGGCACCAGATATGCAGTAGAACTCGCTCTGAAATTTACAATTGTAAAAAGAAAAATAAGTAATATCAAGGTTAATATAAAATAAAATCATGTTTGCAATGCAGGGTGTTTTTACAGAGGTAGAGAACTTTGATATGGAATAAAACTAAAGTAATATTTTAAATTCCCACGATATTTACTTTATTCCAAAGACAATCCTTAGGCAGTATAATTTATGCATGACTTTTAACATATGAATACCACGTCTGGCTCGAACGTAATCAAATATGGAGTTCTACTTTTTGATATATCTTTGTGGCCTTATATTGGGAATTACGCTTCGAATGGTATCCTCCAAATGGGCAATCCTTTCAGGCTTATCATCGTCTGTGTGATATATTCACATATATCACACAGAAAATAGTATATCATATTCAGATCGCATGATCTTTTAGACCTATTTATGGGTCCGAAACGTGAAGTAATGCGGTTGCAAAATATTTTTTTCAATAAATCAATTGTCGTATGAGCTGTGTGACATTTGCGCTGTTTTGTTCAAACCACAGCCTCTGCATATTGAGGTTGTTCAATTAATAAACGAAAAAGTCAGTAATCATAGTTCTATAGCGGACATCATTAACTGTATGTTCTGACCAGTAAAGTTTTTAAAGAAACACGAATTAATGATTTTAGCAGCCGATAAACCATAAACAGTCAGTTTTTTAGTCACATAAACTTAAGGATTACCAGCACTCAAAATACAGCAGTTTAGTTTGTTGATGGATCCATTCAAACAAACGTGATGGACGATTATGTTGACAGTAAAATGGGCGTGTTGCGCGATATGTATTTCGAACAGAAACATGATTTTCAAAGCAAATTTGCGCAGTTTGGTAACCTAGAGAAAATTAATTAAATAATATTGGACGATAACACAATGAACAAGATATATAAAATATTAGCTAGATATAGATATAGCGCATTACGCTAGTGATTAGCCATCTTGTCAGTATATTGTTAGGAGTAAATTCTAGAAAAAAAATTTTAAATTTCTCATATCTATATAAAAAATTACAAATTAATGAGAATTACCATATACTCGTATACAAACGTAATAAAGCCAATAATTTTATCAGAAATACAACAAGCTAAAAAGTAAGAAATAATTTTAAAAATACGACTAAGCTTAGAATAATGAACAAAAAAACGAAAATATTGAATTGCGAATGTTGAAAAAAACGGTTGTAAATTTTCGTCTTTGCCTTAGATCGGTATTGCAAATATAAATATGGTTAAAAAGCTAAAGACACGTTTCGATATCAAGCTAAAAAGTAAGAAATAATTTTAAAAATACGACTAAGCTTAAAATAGTGGACGAAAAAACTAGCTGGATATACGAAAAATATGACACAAGGCGCTCCGTGCTTTTTTTACAATAATACCAGTATTTGTCGTTCCCTATTGTTCTTATTTTTTCTTACTTTTTAATTAGATATCAAAGCGTGTTTATTAGTTGTTTAATGTCCTATGAAAGCGGGTATGCGCATGCGATTGAGTAGCAATGCACTTATCCCTCCGGATAAATAATCACTCATACGACAGTGGTTTCGATAGTTACAAACATACAAATATACAAACATTCAAACTTACACACATACAAATGAAGCTAACATAAGCGTGTTAATAACCGCTCCTGTCGTATAGGTAATGGCTATTCAACTACTAAAACTGGCAGAAAACGTTGAAAAATGCTATAGCGTTGCACAAAAAACGCACAAACTCGGCAAAATGTCCAAAACCCGGTCAAAAATCAACAAAAAAAATCTGCTAAAACCGGGTCCGAAAATATCAGTAAATTTTTAGATACACGCTCCGCGGCAAAACTACGCCAAAAAGTTGATTAAATATTGATTTGTAAATATGTTTTGCTTTTTACAACAAAAAATATTAAATTCAAGTAGTTTTTCTTTAAATGTGTTGGTGTTTGCTCTTCTATAAAGAACTATTGGGCACCCCTGCCTTAAATTTTCGTTAATTCATGAAATACTTACACATATTATAAAAATGCGTACTTCGTCAGAATAAAAACGTGCAGAAGAATTATCCTTATCTAACATAAGATATTTAAGTTTTATTTCCCAAAGTATTAATCGTTTTAGTACTTTACTATTTTATTGCGTTGTTTTTTATATATGCACTTTTTATATCTATGTGCTACAATAATAATGTATGTGTACATGCGTAGGTACGAGTACATATGTACTAAACACATGCACGGTTATACTCAAATGATAAAAATGTCTGAGGTCGCTGCAACTTGCGCTTCGCAGCAGTCCAAAAGATATTACAATTCGCCTCCGATTGCAAACTATTATGCTAACAGAAAAAAAAATTAAGTAAACATATTAAGTGCACTGAACTAGCATTCGATGTGGATTAGAATTTTCTACTTTAATTTGTGAATTAAATGTACATTAGAATGAAATATCAAAATAAACGAGAATAATATTGAGCCATCGCAGCAGCTGATTTCTGTCTGATTTCGATGGTTTGGTGATAGATCATGTTATTAGTTAGTTTTTATCATGAATTTTGTTTATTTGCTGCAGTTCTTGTATCATTTTAGTTTTCTTTTCATCTTAATACTCTCTGCATCATCATAACAGTTGATCCTATGTAACCTTTGCTTACTATAATGGTAGTTTTGCTTAAGGTGTTGGACAGATATTACGACCTGGGCCATCGCGGGGTAAATGTAAGAGAGAATTGTCTACAGACTTCTGATGGGTCACGCTTTCAATGTCACTGATCTCAGGTCGAAGATGAGCATACAACTGTGGATTGGTATTAAAGCTAACTAGCCCTAGATGACAGTACAAACACAATTTTTTTTTTTTAATTGAAATTTTGAAATCTGTCAAACGTCATCTGTTAAAATTTCACCCAATTTCATAGATTAGTTTATTTATTATAGTCATTAGAAGTAAGCATCTGTTTCTTGAAAAAAGTAAATTTCATGCAGTGATTAAATATTATTATTTGAAAGGGAAAACGGCGAAAGAGACAAAAGAAGAGAGTCTACTCCGTCAGATTACGTGGTTGCTGAATTTAAACGCGGTCGAACTAGCACTGCAACAATACTATCAACATGTAGGCCAAAAGAGGTGGTTACTGAAGAAAATATCAAGAAACTATCGTTATGAATGATCGCCGAGTCAAGTAACGTGAGCTTGTTGACATGGCAAACATATTGTTAAGAACTCATATCACATAACCCAGTGTGCAGCTGTTGATCTGCTTGTTAAAAATATACAATACATTCACACAAACAAGAAAAACTAAAAACATAATACACAAAGAAACAGACACACATGATTTAGAGTACTTAAAATTAGAGTAAATCAACTGCAAATGATGTTGTTGTTTTTCTTGTATTCTTGGTATTCGTTTTATTATTGTTTGGTGTAGTGACTTGCTTGTTGTTCGCATGTGTATGAATGTGTATATGCGAAAGAAATACATTTGAAAATGCATGTCAATTGTAGAAACTAATAAAGACGTATAGATTGCAGGCAGGTCGACGGCAATGAGTCTGTTTATTTTTAAGCTTTGTGCAAGACAGTCATACGTCAAAGTAAGCAGGGTTAGTGTTTCCAAGTGTAAATAAAGTTGTGAATCATTTAAGTACTGCATAAGAAACGAGTATAAGTGTTATTATTTCTTTTACAATTGAAGAATCTGCAAAAGCTTTTTTAGTGGCAAAAACGTAACAATATCATATACACGTGTGTGTTCAACATTTTGCATGAACTTTTGTTTATGGAAAAGCTATCGGCAAGATGGGTGCCGCGTTCATTTAGAGTCGAACAAAAATGAGTTCGACAGACTACTGCACAGTGGTGTTTGGACACGTAAAGCGTAATCCTGTTGATTTTAGGCGTCGATTAATAACTGTTGATAAAACGTGGATCCACCACTACACATCTGAAACCAAAAATCAAACGAAAAAATGGGTGGAAGCTGGTGGAAGTGCTGCGAAGAAAACGAAGACTGTGACATCGGCTGGCAAGGCTATGGCCACTGTATTTTGGGATGCACACAGAATATTGAGTATCAATTATCTTTAAAAACGATTCACAATTACAGAAAGTTATTATCATGCATTATTGGATCAATTGCATTGATGATGCCGTCAAGAAAAAAACAACCACATTTAAAGAAGAAAAAAGTGCTCTTTCTCCAAGGCAACGCCCCGGTTCACACGGCATTAGATACGATGCTAAAATTACGTGAAATACATTTCGAATTGGTTAATCATCCACTTTGCAGTCCAGATTTTGCTGCTAGTGACTTTTTCCAGTTTCCAAACTTGAAAAAATGGCCCGCAGGGAAAATATTCATCCCAAGTGAAGAAGTGATTACCGAAACTAATGCGTATTTTGAGGATTCCCGAAATCGCATTATTCAGATGGTATAAAAAAGTTGGAATATCGTCTTACTAACTGTATTGAGCCAAAAGGAGACTATGTTGAGCAATAAATGGTTTTTGAAAAACAAAATGTTTTTGTTTTTCTTTCTTATGTAGCTTCAATATCAATCCGCCTTCGTCAAATAGTTAAAATTTTTGTTACAGGCGACTTTTAAGTATCTAATTTTCGCTTAATTCGAATTTAATTTTTGGGTTTTGCAATTTTATCAAAAAAATTGAATAAGTAAACAATTTCAAAAGTACAATTTTGTTATCTTAAAAAATAAAAGAATAACTGATTAAATGAAACGTGTGAATCTTTTTTTTATCCAAAAATCCTAAATTTTTCTTAGTCTAACAAAATTTCAAAGTCAAGTTAATTTGACTTAAGAATAACTGTTATCTTCGCTGAAACACACACACATGCATATATATGTACATATATAACAAACATACAAAAGATAATATGTATTTAATATAAGAAAAGAATCTTAATATTTTTCTTTTTTTATATAATTCTTTTTTCTTGTGCTTCAACAGCTTAACGTATCTTTAGATGGTAGTACAGGGTGGTCTAACTATAATGCACAACGTTTATTGTGAGTCACACCTTAACGTCAAGCTTTTATCCCAACTTAATTTCACATTTCTTTGTTTCAGTATTTGACAAAGTCAACCTAAAGACTAGAATTCCACAAAATGTCAGCAAACATACTACTATTTTAATCAGCATGCACCGTAGTTATGAGGGAAACTAATTCACCTTCCTGCGATTTTAGGTTGAAACCACAACCATAAGGTTTACAACTATTATAAACGCCAGGATGGTCTGGAAGGCAGAACCTCCCGGATGCTTTGCCAATTCCCGTTCGCCAGTTAGCCCTTGGTGAAGGTGTGAACAAAAAGATTGTGAAATTGATTTACATCAGCACCGCCCTGACGGCCTAATCTGATGAACGGCTTGAATTACTCACTATTCACCAACGCCCCCGTGTGGCTTGCAAGACTCATACAGGTCATCATGTAAACAAAGCCCTGGCTGAAGAGCTTGGCCCTTCTAATCTTCCTGTATGCAATTTCCCAGCATTTCAATGGAAGACAAGGCTTAACCGAAGCCCATTAAGAGCATCTGCCCTTAACCAACTCTCGCATTTAACCACCACTCCTGGCTCCTTACAATACAGGTATCTGTTGCAAGACAATAGCACTTCTGGGGTTAATAGACCCCGAAAACTAGCATACACCATAATTATCAGGGAAACTTATTCCTTCCCACGTTTTTAAGTTTAAACCACAGCCACAACGGTTCAGCCAAGGCAGGTACCTCAACCACGATCAAGTCTGTAAGCAGAAGCTTTGCTGATCGCCGTTCTCTCAATTTTAGCCCTTGGCAAGGGTTTCGGAAGCCCAACACAACATAGCTCATGCGGCTTCCTAGAGTTTGTTTATTTGAACAGACAGAAATGCATGTTGAATTTACAAACTAAATCATCTTCAACGACGAGGCACATTTTCACCTCCATGGATTCGTTAACAATCAGCATTGTCGTATTTGGGCAAATGAGAATCTGCGGAGGAAGGCTGAAAAGCCATACTTCTTGGCCAAGCAGTGATGCTGAATGATTTTCGTTATCACAAGATGATAATTAAATTAAAGATATGGACATAAATGATATGTGATTCCAACAGAATAGTACCACTTGTCACACTGGCAAGTAAATAACGGTTCTTTTGGGCAACAAATTCAATAGCTGTGTTGTGTTCTGTTTGAAACCTCAAATCGTGGCGAAGTTATTTAACCGCCACGATCATGTGACTTGACACTGTTTGACTTCCTTTTTTGGTGATATTTAAAAGAAAAAGTGAACGTCAGGCAGCCATGAACAATTCCAGAACTAAAGGATGAGATAGTTTGCTATATTAACGATTTTGAACCACAATTATGTCTCAGTTATTGAAAATAGGACCATCACATAGAGGTATGAGACCGAAACCGTGGTGAGCAGATGGCCGATATTTGGTTTCACTCATAGTTGTCATTGATCTTTCTGTCATAATAAAAAAATAACAGAAGTTCAAAAAGATATTTCCGGCGTCACAAGAAGTAAATTTGATAAAATTATGGACCTTCCATTAAACGTTTACTATCTTTGACTGTTGGACAACATCTTTCATTTGTGTAAATCTTTCATTCTGTTTCAGAAAGGTTAAGTCTTCTTGAATTAAGTCATTCTTTTATTTCATCTTTCTCTACGCCAGACATATTTCAGAATGAATGAAAATAGTTCAATTATATAAGATCGCAACATAACTAATACACAAAAATACAACTGTTAACCGTCGTTAAAGTGATATTAAAGATATTAAACATTCGTTCGTGGAAGTGATGACATGAGTAGAAAATATCTTATTGAATAGTTAAAAACTATTGAATCACACTGTACTCGTATACGAGTATGTGAAATATCAGAGAGAATAAAAAGAGAACAGTCGAATTACAAAAAGATCATATAAACTTCTTATTGAACTGAGCACTCTAGCAACTGGTCCAACTACGAGTACTAGGGGCCACACAAAAAAAAAATTAATTAAAAATATATTTTCAAACTTAAATAAAAAACGTAATAATTTACACAAAGCTTTACTAAGAGCATTGAACCACAGATTGGAAATGCGGATTTTATTTTTTTAAGAGTATGCCATCTAGGTATATTCCGTCCAGTTGAACACACTGTTCAGAACGGATCCATTTGTTCTGCGCCGCACGATGCAGTAAAATTGGTCCAATTGAGTTGATTTCTCGACGAATAGTTTCTTTTAAAGCCACAAGAGATTGGTGATTGTCTTTATAAACCCTCTCTTTGAAGTAGCCTCATAGTAACTTCATAAATGGCCATTAAATGTCCCCATAGCGACTGATCATAGTTTGGAGGAAATTTTCCCGAAGCAAATTCATCGAAACTCTGGCTGTGTGTGCAGTCGCCCCAACTTGTTGAAAGCACGTGTATAAAGAGTACGATGGATGAGCTTGCAGATTTGGCAATAAAGAACTGCGCAATCATGCATCCATAATTTTCACCATTAACATTCGTCACCTGGCCTCGAAAATTTACGAAAAACAATGCTCCAATTATCTCATGATGGATAAGGCACACCAAACCTGGGGTAATGCAATGGTTTTTGCTGTTTCTATCGATGGTTGCAGGTTTTTGGAGACCATTAATAGTAGTTTTGCTTGCTGACGTGGCCGTTTAAGCGAAAATAAGCCTCGTGGCTCCAAGAAATGGGAGTACAGTGCGAAAACACTCCAAAAATGTTTGCGGTAATCAAAATTCCTTGTTTCAGTTACTGAACGACTTGAATTTTAAAAGGAGGGAATTTCAGATTCTTTTTTAATATTTCTTGGCAGTGCCAGTAAGGCTGCTCTTTTCCGTATTGAAAGTCGCGGATTTTCACGCAAACTGCTTTCAACCCGTTCAATGTTTTCGGAAGTCCTGAAAGATCGACTAGGCCCTGGCCAGAGTCGACCAGGCTCTGTACGGAGTCTCTGCACCGACGAACGAATTAAATTTACACTCGGTCCTTCACGAGTAATTACGTCGATGAGTAATTACGTAGGAATCATTACTCTTAAAAAAAGCCAACACAGCGAATGCGCGATTCTCACTCCACCACTGCGATATCGTGACAGACAAACCCGTACAATCGATAATTCCAACGGCACCATCCTCCGCCCGCACCGTTTATTACTCTTTGAAATAATCGTATTTGAAAATATAAATTTGCCACCAGACACTCTGTATTATGATTTCGAGCCAATAATACGAGTAATTACGAGTAAATCGCTTGTGCTTTCACTGAATTTTTGGAAGCGCCTCGTTAATTGTTAGTACATTCCTTCGTCTGCTGCTTAATAAGAAACACATATTTTTACAGCATTTCTCAACGTTGTTTTGTTTAATTTCAGTATTTTTATTGCGCTTACTTTGTGTTTTTATAAAAGCAAACAAAATTCTGCTTATTTTAAACAAAGTCTTTTTCTGTGTTTTTTTTTTCTGCCAAAAATTTTTTTATCTTAATTTTCAAGGTGAGAAATATATACCTTGAATTTAAGTAATTTATGTACATACATATGTATGTGTGTATGTGCATAAATTTCATTTTATTGCTTTTTTTCAAGTTGCGATTCAGCACTCTATAATCTTTATAATTTCTGTGATTATTTTAATATGAGTTATTTTTAACGTTTTTAAGAAATTTTTTAAGATTCTTTCAACAGAAAAAAAATCAGGTTCGTGTTGGTTTGAAAGTTAATGTGTAATTGGCTGAAAAAAGGTCTCAAGGCAAATACATTTTTTGTTTACAAACATTTCCAGAGAAAAGACAATGTTATGTCACATCACATTACGTCTTCTCTATATACACAAGAAGTCTTCTTTTGTAACAAACGAGGGCGGGTCAGTAAGTTCATGACATTTTGAATTAATCGACTATGTCCCTCTAAATAATTAATTGTAGGTGGCAATACCGCTGCTGTCAACAGCCAACTGTCAGTTCGCTCCAGTCTAAATTTAGTTTCTATTTGGCAATCGTTGATAGAAGACTACAGCGTGTTTTGAGAAGGAAAAGAAAATAAGTGATTTTCGTGTGCTCACTAAGCATTATTTTTCGAAGTGTGTGAAGATAAATACGTATTTAAGCGTATCAGCGAAGCCAAATTTTTCA
The DNA here is from genome assembly GCA_914767995.1 of Thecocarcelia acutangulata. NCBI lineage: Eukaryota > Metazoa > Arthropoda > Insecta > Diptera > Tachinidae > Thecocarcelia > Thecocarcelia acutangulata. Next base: position 71,677,315 of record OU612095.1, read on the forward strand.
ATTAACAGAGATCTGTTGATGACTTAACAGTGAAACTAAATTTGATGTTAAATGGGAATTGGAAAAGGGACCGCTTCATTGCAAGGTTTCACTCTCGATTCAGAAGGACCAAAATTTGACGATATTGTGTGCAAAGTTCTTTTAACAAAATTAACGTTTGCGGTTAATCATTCAGAAAGGCGCTACAGTTTTCACCCCTGAATTATGTTCGAATCTGTAGTTTGCCATATTTTTCTTTATATTCGCTGTACTGAAATATGATCGGTTCGGTATTTCCTTTTTTTATGAGACGCTTGGCTTTTTGGCGTGCTCTCGGTTGGTCTCTGGACACCTTTTTTTCATCCTGCGGCTCTTTAAGCATTTTGTATCCCTATATCCTACACAACTAAATTTTTAATTCATAATTTTACTTAAATAAATTATGTAAGTGAATTTATATAATTAACGATTTATTGATTATAAATAGAACTCAATTTCCTACGGTGAGTAGATCATAGGAATCCTTCCTATATTAATATTATTGAAACTTCATCACTCAACTATTTAATATATTTATGCAAAACTAAACAATTGTGTCACCGATTTTTCGAAAAGTTTTGGCATGAGAGAAAAAAAGTTCCCCTACTTCTAAACAAAATAATTTCCGAAGCGCTCAAATTACAGTTTTTATTTGTTATCAATTTTTGCTTTTACTGTTTTTCACACATTTTTATTACAACGGCAAATAATTGCAAAATGTCAAATGTCATAAATCAAATTTTCGTTAACATATAATTCAATTTCATCTAAAATAAATCGGCAATAATTTAAAATAATAATAATTAGGCGATTATCTACTAAAAAAAAACTTAAAAATAAACGTTGGCAAAAAGTAAAACATCTAAATTTGGGTGCCCCGAAAACTATTTTCTTTTAATGTGTCATAGTGGAACTTTTTCTACCGGATGTCAAAAGCTATCGAAAAATCGATGGCATAACACCGACTGCCAAATCGACCCACCACACACATGTACACATGTACTGTTTCCATGGCAAAAATCTATAAATAGGGCTACGAATTTGTTCCTATTCTCCTTATTTAGTCTCGACTAACTACATCATTTTCACAGACTTGAAGAAATGGCACGGCGGAAACAGATTTGATTCTAAGAACGAAACTATCTCACAAACAAATGGCTATTTGGATGACTTCTACCAGTCATATTTTTCTTAAGGGATAAAGAAATTCAAGAAATGTTGAAATAAGTGTATGGAACTCAAAGTAGGTTATGGTGAAAAATAAAACAACTTTTTACTTTTTTATTCAAAAAGTAACGCACTTATAGATGCGCCCTCGTATCTTTTTAAAAGTATTAAAATTTAAACAATTAAATTGCTAAATAGAACACCAAAAAATATCACATTTATTTTGTTTGATAGAATGTGACAGATTAATGTCAAAACCTGTGCTCTCTTTTGTTTGCAACAGCAACAAAGTCTATGTGCAATATTTTCTCAGAACCGTGTGGCTTGTAAACAACATTTTGATACATTTCTGGTACGATGTTTTTTCTTGGTGTTGTATTTGTTGTGAAAGTGCTACTACCTGATAAAGCAGCTTTGCGACTTAATAAAGGTGACAACAAGGTGTGACAAAAGTTTAGTTTTCTTTGGAAATGATTTTATCGCGTTATTAAGTTGGCAATAAGCTTTTATCGCTTAAGCTTTGTGCAAACATTTCAACTGAAAGATGTTATGATAATATGTGACATAGCATAGAATGCAGCCGTACTGTTCTTGATTCAGCCACTTTTTTGCAGGTTCAAAAAATTCTGATTGACAAAAAAGTCAAGTATTTTCTGTCTCAAGACCGTAAAGGCGAAATTATTATAACTGTCATCGAATTTGGGAAAAAGCACGCTGAGGCGTTTCTAGATGGGAGAAGTGTTTTTTTTTATTAAGGGACAAACAAACTACGCAAGCCGTTTGCCAAATACTCGCTTCCGTTCGCGTACAAACGATTCAAACATAATTCATACAAACACAAATTAATCTCTTTCTTTGTTTTTAATGCGAGTAGATGGCGATTGTGCTGCAATTCGCTTACTACTTACACAAAATATAAATTGTTTTTGTTGTCATTTTTTCGTTTCGAATATTTTTCTTTTAACTTTTCTGCAAAAATTGCAGGTATTAAACTCGAAACTGCTCAACTGTATTGGATTATGGCCCCACTTGAACTCTAACTCTGAAGTATAAAGTTCTCATGTATAAATCCATCATAAAACCTACTTGGTCATACGCTATCCAGGTATGGGGTACCACTCGCGCATTAAACATCCAGAAGTTACAAATACAGTCTGGTTATTATGACCTAAAATTCAGGCAATGTGGTACATACGAACCGAAAATATACATGGCGATTTAAATATCACCACTGTACAAGAAGAAATCACCAATTATTCACGCAAATACTTCAACAAATTACTAAAGCATCCAGACTCCTATATCCGGGATCTGTTGCAGTTTAGATGGCACCAAAGTCAAAGAAAAATCGACACTCTGCGCTTGGCGAAATAGCTCCCTTAACCCATTTTAAAGTAATATAAGATTTGAACACAATAATATAAATTACTGCACTGGCAGTGAGTAAGTAATATTTTTATTAGGAATAAGATATAAATACTTATTGCAAATTTCATTTCATTACAAAAAATCCAATAAATATATAAATACTGTTTTCTGTAAAAATGTTGTAGTCTCTACTTCTTGAAATTCTGTTGATATAGTGTTTACTTCTTTTTCTGCCCAAAGAATAATTATATAATTTTTTTAATTCGAACAAGAAAACTTGTTCTTGCGCCATTTTGTGTGCTTATTTCGCTACCATTTCAATTACATAATTTTCACTGATATTACATAATTTTGCGCTTAGCAGCCAAAGTGAGAAAATCAAACATTTTTGATTTTCGTGCAAATATGCTTCTAATATTTGTGCAAACGTAAAATTTTGACATGTTGGCCCTATGTAGTTTGCTAATAAAGTTTTTATATTTTCCCGGTACCAAAACAAAAGGCAACTACGCTATTGGGGCTACCTGGTAAAACTGCCTTGTTACCAACCTTATGTTGGTAACAAGACAATGATCTGGCAGCTTGATGGTAAAGGAGGTGACGGTAACGGTCATTTTGTCGCCATAATTTTTTATCCGGTTTCAAACCCGCACAAACAGCACAAACCCGTAATAAACACGGGCCAAGCAAGGCAATAAATATAAAAAAAAAACGCTAACGCAATGTTGTGCTTACGTATACGTGTTTTGTCAGATGAATTAGTCTCGTATGTTTTTTTTTTTTTTTTTAAGCATTTTTTTATTTATTGAATCTTCAAAATGAACTAACAATAAGTATTCAAATCTTAATACTAAATTTAAAATTAAAAAATGTAATTCTTAAGTCCGGCCAATGCTAGACAAAAAGTTTTATTATGCGGGAGCTATTTCGGTAAAATCACCTATTGAGCAATCTGATGGTGGCAGCGGTATCCCTTCTTTTAAGCCGAGTGTGGCCGCCAAAATTAAGTATATTGCGAGCAAGAGAGTTTGGATGAAGTTCCAGTTTACTGATATACCTTGTCGCGTACTTAGAAAATTCCTCTTTTACCAGCGGAACACTCAGATCGTTATGAATTCGTGAATTTTTTACGTACCATGGAGCTGCAGTAATCGTTCGTAGAATTTTGTTTTGTCGCCTTTGGATTTTTTCAATGTTTGACGCTGAGGCGGTGCCCCATAACTGAATTCCGTAGCACCATATAGGCTTTAGTATTGCGTTGTATAACAAAAGTTTGCAATCTAATTTCAGTGTCGAATTTCTGCCCATAAGCCAATTTAGCTGCGCTGCTTTTAGTTTTAACTGAGTGACCTTTGCTTCAATGTGAGACTTCCATGTTAGCCTACGGTCCAGGTGAATACCAAGGTACTTAACTTCGTTGTGCTGCGGAATAGGTGAGTTGTTAATTTGGATAGGCGGACATGTTTGCCTACACAGTGTGAATGTAACATGAGTACATTTCCGTTCATTAACTTTGATTTTCCAAAGTTTTAGCCATTTCTCTAATATTGAAGTATATTCCTGTAAATTTCGTGATGCTAAATGGTGGTTTTCATGAACACTCAAAAACGCTGTGTCATCTGCAAAGGTAGAAGTGTGGATTCCAGATGTCGTTGGCATGTCAGAGGCGTAAATCAAATATAAAGTAGGCCCCAGTATGCTGCCTTGGGGAACTCCTGCCTTGATTGGCTGAGTAGGGCTAATAAAGTCGCCTTCTCTGATAACAAACTTCCGCCCGTATAAGTAGCTTTCCAGAAGCTTGTGTGTATTTGCAGGCAAATTTAGCTTTATTTTGTGCATTAAGCCGTCGTGCCACACTTTATCAAACGCTTGAGAAATATCAATGAAAAGAGCTGAGCAGTACTTCTTCGCCTCAAAGGTTTGTCTTATGACATTGTCTAGTCTGTGCGTTTGTTCTATGGTGCTATGCTTAGCCCGAAAGCCAAATTGATGATCAGGGATGCATCCCACATTGTTCAATATTGGACTCAACTTCGCCATTAACAATTTTTCGAATAGTTTTGAAATTGTGTGTAAAAGACTTATTGGTCTATATGATTCTACCTTAGTCAGATCCTTCCCTGGCTTGGGTATCATAGTAATCATTGAGACCTTCCACTCTGCAGGATAATACTCAAGGCGTAAAATGGCGTTAAAAATAAAAAGTAGAACCCTTCTAGCTACACGAGGTAACTGTTCAAGCATTTTACCAGTAATTTGATCAATGCCTGGAGCTTTCCTGGGGTTTGTATTACCGATAACGTTTTCGACATCTTGAAAATTAAATCTCAAAGACACAGGAGGTCTAACAACATAAGGTGGTAATTCCGCTGTATTATTCTCTGAATCATTTGTGATAAAAACGTTTCGCAAATGATCGACATACAACATTCCCTTTTCAGAATCGCTTCTTGCCCAGTCGCCAGTTGAATTTCGCAAAGGTGGCTTACCTATTACGGGTCTTTTTAAACCTTTTGTCGCTTTCCACAAAGAATAATCAGATTGAGGGGTACCATCAAGGCTTTCCAAATATATTTTAAGGGAAGCCATTCTATGGACTTCAAGCAGATTTCTTAGCTGAGTTATGCATTCCCGTAGCCTAGCTTTAAGCTGGGGCGACCTGCGAAGTTGCCACTCTCTTCTGACTCTTCTTTTTTCTGACAGAAGTTGCTCAATTTCAGATGAATAAGTTCTATTGCTCTCATTTCTAGGTCTTAAATGACTAGTGGTAGCATGCTGTACGGCCAGTTTGAGGTTTTCAGAAAAATTGTTAATTGACCCATCAATATCCTCAGGCGTTCTCAAGGCGATATTTTCAGTACAATGTGTGCTCAAAAATTTTTTGTACTTTAACCAATTAACTCTATTGACAGTCAACGGTGAGCCAATCTCTTGGGGGAACGAAACAGAGATTATAGTGGGAGAGTGATCTGATGACAAATCTAATGAAGGCTCCACTTGCATCCACTCTAAAGGAAAATTTTTCGCAACTCCAAAATCTATAACGTCTGGGATCTTTCGTCGGTCTGTCGGCCAATAAGTGGGGTGTCCGCTTGAAACCACATCTAAGCCCATTTTGGAAACGGTGTCAAAAAGCACACGGCCTTTCGAGGTAATTAAGCGTGATCCCCAAAAAGTGTGTTTAGCGTTATAGTCGCCAGCCGCTAAAAATCGAGGCCCAAGTGATTTGAAAAAATTTGAATATTGGCTTTCTGTTATTGAAAATCGAGGAAATAACGATTTTTTCATGAAAATATTCAATGCATATATTAGTTGCTTGGAGATACTCCTCACATGTCTCGTTCATTAAATAATGCTTAATTCTGGATTTTATTAGAATTGCGGATCCTCCGCAAGATCTTCCGCGGGGATCTTTAGTGTCATATAATGCGTACCCATTAATTTTGAAATAACTGTTGGTTGTCAAATGGGTTTCAGCAATCAACATTATATCGATTTGCTTTTCCATAAGGAAGTGCTCAAGTTCAGTTTTTTGTTGGCGAATGCCGTTTGCGTTCCAGAAACATATTTTCAACCAATTCATTTTTTTAAAATTGCCTGCAAAATAGTGGATTGCATTTTCAGCATTTCCTGCATCATGTTCGTCATGGAAACCGTAAATGTATTTATAGATTGAACAAGAGTCTGCAGAGTTGCCTCAAGATTGCTAAAATTTTGGTCGGAGTTTTGAGGCTTGGGCTCCTGATTCAAGTTTGGTTTATCGGATTTTACCACATTCGCATAAGAAATTTGTTGGGGGTTTTGCACGTGTATATGGCTGGTTGGCTGGCGTACCTGAGGGAAATTGGTTGTAGAAATGGTGTTTGACTGCTGGGGTGGCATATTTAAAATTGATGGCCTATTTGTCATTGATCTCTTGAAGTGAGTATAGACAGGACAACCCCTGTAGTTTGCAGTGTGGTTACCTCCACAATTACTGCATTTTTTTAACGCTCGCGTCAGTCTTAGGTTTTTTGCACTGTGATGTACCGTGAAGTTCACCACACACAACGCAAACTGCGGGCAACTTACAATAGGCCTTAGTATGGCCAAATTCTTGGCAGTTTAGGAATTGGACGGGCCCTAAACGCTTATGAGGCTCCTCAACGGTAACCTTACGATGCAAAAGATATTTGAGGTTATAAATTGGATGCACTTCATTCTTTTTCAGGAGAACATCTCTAGGTTCCAATTCAACCCTAAACATGGGTTGAGGAATTTTTTCACGGTTTCTAATATTAACCACATTTTTAATTTTGAAGCCATTGTCTTCTAGTCCGGTTTTGACCTCATTCGTGTCAACAAAAGGGTCAATACCTTTTATAACGACCTGAATACCTTTGGCACTTTTAAGCTGATATGTGTAAAATGATCGCTTCTCCTTCTCTAGAACGTCAGACAACTTTCGGTATTCATTTTCACTGTTTACCTGGATTTTTGTTTCATTTATGCCGCCGTGCTTAACCGATGTTACGTTAAAAGTGTCTTTGCCGATTGCCGCAATAAGTTGCTTTACCAGGTCACTAGAGGTAGGCTCTCGCAAATATATTGGTGGCGGCTTAAAGGTTTTTTTAGATATAGTTGGCTCATCTGTTTGCAGTATAGCAAACCTATTATTATCCGTTGCCGAAGTCCTATTATCATCTTTAGAAATTTTCGGTTTAGATGATATTTGAGCTGATTTGGGGCTTCGCTGTCTCTTAACCACGGTTATGTACCTGTCCATGCCTACTTGGGTTTTTGGCTTATCATGAACAATTAAACTGGAAGATGTTTTGTCTTCAGTTGTAACAACAATATTTGGCGAACACGATCGCGGGCGTTTCCTATCTCTTAGAGACAGGAAATTTTCCAATGATTTTTTCACCGATTCCTCTTCAGAAATCCAAAGATTTTTTCTACCGGAGCTAAGCTCTTTTTCAGAATTACATCTGATAGGTGCACTCATGCAATTAATTGTTTCTATTTTTTATTTACAATTTAAAACAGTATTTAAAAAATGTCACAAAATTTTTCTTTTAAACAAAAACACTCTGTTCACCTATTACGGTTTTTACTTAATCCCGTTATATTTTTTTTTACTTTGCGATCAAAAAAACAAACACGTCCGTTCACTATCGAAGCTAAACAACGACTGAGTCTCGTATGTGATGGATAAAAACAAAAATTCTACGATTAAACATCTTTCTCGTCTGTGCAAGCTCCTTAGTATATATCATGTCTTTTTTCGACTTTATGTTGGCGGCACTGCTCTGTTTGACAATCCATCTGACAGTTGCTTTTTATTCAGTTAACATTTTATTATGCAGATACTTACACTAGAGAAACTTTTGAAAATTATTCAAAGTTATAAATAGCTTGTTTTCTAGGTTTCCTAGTTGTTTATATGTCGACATCTCATAAAAGCTACTCTAATCATCAGTAGACTTGGAAATTTTCTGAAACATTCAACTTTATATCCCAAATCTACTGATGACTAGGGTAGCTCCAAGCTGTTTATAATTTTTTGATTGGTATAAATTTTAGAAGCTATTATAGTGAATAAGAAACGCAATTGACTGTTGAAAGTTTTTATCAACATAAAAGTTCTGTTCGTCAATATTATCGTGTTCTTCGAGGAAGCCCATTTTAACACGCTTATATTCATCCATATTCTGCTTGTCGGCGGCAATACAAGACGACGCCGATTTTTAAACTTTGAGGTGAATCGGCATTCCTGTTGTCAATATTGGCATGTCATAACTGCCGTCACATATTTGATATTCTACAAGGAAAATGACGGCAATATTGTCTGTAATTGCCGGTTATTTTGTCGTCACAGTTTTTAGCGTCGAGTTCAAACAAAAACATAAAAAAAATTAATAAAGAAAATTAAACTTAAAAAAAGTTTGAATAAAATGGAAAAAATTAAAATTACGAATCCCGCCCAATTTCAAAAATGATTAGAGGAGCTGGAAAAGAGTCCATCAATGGCCAGAATTAAAAACGCAGGACTGTTTAAGCAGTCTTCTTTCCACTATTAATTTCATTTTGCTTTCTTCGTCAGTGGAGTCTTAATATGGCTGGAAAAACATTTTGTATTTAAAAACTTCCTTATTTTTCTTTTTCCACAAACTTTCCTATTTTGAACAAAATTTTGTTCTAAATCAAAATGTAAACAAAACGAAGCAACTGACACATACATTAGAGATGTGTGTTGGGTATTATTAACATAATCGATAAACCGGCAACGTCAATACAAAACTGTTAGGGAATGCCATATTAATATTAATGTCGTCTTAAATTGATGTCGCCATAATATTGCCGACGGTATTGCCGTCGACAAGCAGAATATGGGTGATTAGCTTCACTTGTATTTTCGTTTGTACGTTTGAAACTCTCGAAACCCATGTGGCATGAGCGATTATTACATATAACATTGTATGTACAATATTGCCGCTTAAGTGCGAAAATTGACTCTGCCATATTATTCCAGGGAAGTGGAAGACTTTGGAGATTCGCGACGCTGATTTTGAGAATTCCCAAAAAAAAAAAACTCGAGACCGCTTCGCTAACCGGTTCGGAACCAATTTTTCATATTTGGTGCGTGTTTTTACTGTGAAACGTGTATCTCACTTATTAAGTTGCCGTATTACTTCTGGGGAAGTGGAAGATTTTAGGGATTCCCGAAGCCGGGCTTGGAAATTTAAAAAAAAAAAAAATTTGGAACCGCTTCGCTAACCGATTCGAGACCCGTGTTTCATATTCGGTGCACGTTTATGCCGTGCAACGTGTATCTAAATTATTAACGGTAATTCACTTTAGTGCGAAAATTTAAGTTGCCGTATTCTTTCCGGGAAAGTAGAGGAATGTGGTGATTCCTAAAGCTGATTTTGGGAGTTCTCCAAAAACTTGGAACCGCTTCGCTAACCCGTTCGGAACCGGTTGTACATATTCGGTACGAGTTTTTAACGTGGAACCTGTATCTGAACTATTAACAGTGATTCGCTTGAGTGTGAAAATTTAAGTTACCGTATTATTTCCGGGGAAGTGGAATTATGGTGATTTCTCAAGCTGATTTTGGGAAGTCCTAAAAAACTCGGAACTAAAAATAAAAAATAAATATAGTTTAAAAAACTAAAAAACACTCTTTGTTATCGAACTAAAAAGTAGGAAATAATTTTCAGAATAAGCTTAAGCAATAGTGAATGAGAAATGCTAGTATTATTATGAATTAAACATTGGGCGTTCGCTATACGGATGACTCAAAGTGCCCCACGCTTAATTCACAATAAGTAGTATTTTTCATTCACTATTGTTTAAGCTTATTCTTAAAATTACTAATTAATTTTTTTTTTTTCGATTTTGAAAATATATTTATTGATTGAATGGATACGTAAATAGGCAGACTTGTCGAATTTGGGGTGAGAATAATCCACCAACTTTTGTCGCAACATATTAATCTATGTATTTAATTACATACTAATCAGTTTATTGTTTTCAAATTATTTTACTTACGTGGTAAATGTCACGCTGTCTATTTATAGACAAACAACTTTTTTATAATTAATTTTTTCTTTTTTTATGTACTCATATGTGCATACATTGATTTTTATGGCCCATAAAACAAATTGTTTTGTTTTACATTTTAGTTTATTAAGAAAGAAATTCATTTGTTCATTTAGTAGTTAGTAGTAAATTGTAATTACAAAAATATTTGAAATGTTGTTTCTGTGCTAAATATGTGGGTGATTCTCATTGTATGTGTACATGTTGTGTTCTTTTTTTTCTAACTTTAACAATTTAATTACAATATTAAATATATAAGGTAAAATTTAAATTATATTTTTCGAATTTTTAACGTTTTTGTGTATTGAGTGTTCGCTTGCTTTCAAAGTTGTTCAGGCATTGATTTTTGCGAAATGAAAAGTGAAGTGAATTATATATCTTTTATTTAAGAAGCCAATTTTAAAACTGACCTGCAATTCAACATGAAACTTCCAAATAAAAAGTTTTATCAACACTTACTGCCAGAAGTGAAGTTTCTTTATTAAAAGCAAACTTAAACTTTTCTTTATATTTTTACTGCCTGTTTTTGGGAGTCGTTCACAGCAAACAGGAATCGATTCGGTTTTATCGATTTACTTACGAAAGCATTTACGTTATATGAAGACGTAGTGTTACCCACCAACTACAATTTAATATTTGTTTACTTTTGTTCAAATGAAATATTTATTTTAATCATTAAAAATGGTAGCCCCGTCTCAGGGCTTCCAAGGAAATAGGAAATAGGAAAGCAAAAAAAAAAAGCAAACAAATTTCTAAAATTTTTAGCAGAAACATATTTTTTTAACAAAAATTTAAAAATTTTAAAATAAAAAGTATGAATAAAAGAAAATAAAAAAATTGTGTATTTGAATGAAAATTTGCGGTATAAAATAGTTCTGTAATAAATTGTATTATTTTTTATCCGGCGATTGGTTGTTTTCATTCGTGCATGTGTGACATTTGTATCGACAGAAGTCGTCACACAAAAACCAAAAAAATACATATCATATCACGTGAGTAGCAATAATATATGACATTCGTGTATGAAAAACACAAATATGCAAAACGTTAACGTTTTAATGTGAAGCACAGACGAATTGCCTCCTGAAAACAGGCTGTTAAGTTCAGGCGCATAAATGAGTCGAACATATGTAGTGCTTACTTTCTAATATGCACACGTAGAAGAAAATATATGGTTGATATGACAATATTCTAAGGGCAAAATACTATTGTTGAATTGTATGGCTGAACACAACCACATAATATGATTTCTATCTGAAATTTATTTACAAAACATACTACAGCCACGAACCAAAATTATACCACATAGCCATATATTTGGTAAAAGTTCCAAAAATTGTATAATGACTACTGCTGTTATTATAAAAATCGAAGTTGTACTGACATGCCTAACGATATAATATTGTCAATCCTAACAATATTATTGAAAAATTGTGAATTCTATTATCACGGTCAATCGTAGTAATGTTGAAGTTGATGTTTTGGAAACATTGCTGCATTTTTTGTTCGGCCCATAAACCTGCAAAAATATAGATACATCAAAAAACATTAAAACATGTATTTTTTTAATCAATTATCATATAAACCTTTTCGACTTCAAATGTTTATTTTTATGTTCATGTTTATTTATATTTATATGCTCCACGTAATACACATTTATATTTGTTTTAATATTTTTAAAATCAAGAATATTATATGTGTATAATATTCTTGATTTATATAAATTATATAAATGCATTTGTCAAAAATTCTCACAAAAACAACAATACTTACTCGTAGTATATTTTGTAAGCGCACATGTGTTGCCTATACAAACAATAACCATACGCAGTTTTAAAAATAATAGTCTATTATTGTATACTACAAAAGCTATTGTTGTATACAAACTGGTTTTGAAAACATTATTATTGCATTCAACCATATTTTGAAATGATATAAATATAATAGTAGAAATGTAGAATTTTCAATATTACTATGTTTAGAATGGACTAAACTATATTAAAAATGATAATACACTGTTACCGGCAATAATTCCAATTATGGCAGAGTAAATACTAGCGTTGCCACAACAATATTCCAAACTAATTTTTCTCTGCGTATAAAGTTAACCATCAAAGTACAGAATGTCAGGTATTAAAATATAATCAAACTAAAATTGTTTGCTTTCAAGTCATGCTCATCTTCTAGTCATAAAACCGTTTGAATGTAATTTTTTTAATTATTCTAACATTCAGACTTAAGGCACTTTAACATGGTAAAGGAAATATTTAGATCAGTCAAATATGTGTGTCGGAAGAGAGAGAAATTCTAATGCAGAAAGTTACAAGCGATCGGTAGTTCTTCATTTTCTAAATCATATCAGAAAACTCTGTATTCTCATTACATCAGAGTTGTATTTTTAAGTTTATACTGACAGCACTTTGTATATTTATTCAAGCTGGTACAACATTTACAAACGCCATCAAGTAGAAATCAAGAATACTGAATGTTGTTGTTTTGTTAAATGTTCTAGAATTGTAAATATCAGTGATTTTGTTCGACTTATACGAGGTCTGATAAAAAATTAACCGTTATTTTCAAAAAGTATTTATTTATTCATCATGGCTTTAGCCAGGATTGAATTTGAGCTAGACGAATGATACCAACCCATCTTCATATAATATTAGATTCATCAGTAACTTTCAAAGTAATCCTTCTCAGACACTTATGCCAGCGTTTTTTCCAATTCTTGAAACACTTCAGAAATGCGCTTCTTGGTATCGCCGACAGCTCCTATTTCGATTTTTCTCTTATCTCCTTAATCGTAGCAAAACGCTGTCTTCAGTTTTAGGAAGAGGAAAAAGTCAGCCCAGTGAATACGAGGGTTGAGGCATGATAACGGTGTGGTTTTTGGCATAAACTCACGCACAAGCATCGGTATGTTAGCTGGTGCGTTATCATGGTGCAAAATCCACTATTGTTTTTTCAACAATTCTGTTTGCTTCTGACGAATTGCTTCTCACAAACGGCGCATAACTTCAAGGTAGTATTTTTTATTGACCGTACGACCGTGTGGCAAGAATTCATGATACACCACGCCATTGCAGTCGAAGAAAACAGTCGACGAAACCTTCACATTTGACCGTACTGGACGTGCTTTTTTCGGTCTTGGCTCTTCTGGGCGCTTCCATTGGGACGATTGGGCTTTGGTTTCAATGTGATAGCCATACACCCATGATTCGTCACCAGTTATGATCTTTTTGAGGAAATATGGATCGTCGTTGACGATTTTCAACAGCTCCTGAACGATTTCCATGCAACGTTGTTTTTGCTCAAAATTTAGCAATTTTTGAACAATCTTCATTGCCGCACGTTTCATGCCAAAAAAAACATCCGTAAAAATTGATTGGCATGAGCCGAACGATGTGCCAACATCGTCAGCAACTTCTCTGATAGTGATTCGACGATTATGGATGACGAGAATTGGATGATTTGAACCATATTTATTGGACAACTATGATTATCCGTCTTTATGGGCACATCCGTGCTCTATTTCTGTATTGATCTAATTGAGAAAATTTTCGCATGTGAATTGAAACAAAAAAAAAAAACATTTTTTACACACCAGTTTCTGCAATTCCCTTTTGTGAGATCTATCTGCGTCACGAAATGTATTTCTAATCAAACGTTTATTTTCGTAAAAGGCTTTAACAATATTAATGGCTACTCAATTGTATACCTATCCATGATTAAATTTGTCAAATACTGAAACAAAGAAGTTGGGCAAAAAACTCAAAGTTACACGCAAAATAAAAAATATGGTTGATATGCCAATATTTTAAAGGCAAAATACTATTGTTGAATAATATGATTGAACACAACCACATAATATGGTTTCAATCTGAAATTTGTTTACACAACTAAGTACAGCCAAGAACCGACATTTTATTTTTTAACCATTTATTTGGCAACAACGTTATTGCAAAAATTAATATTCAACTGTCAATGATTAAAATCAGTAAAATTTTGCTAGATCCTGTCGTTTTGGCAGCATTGATGTATCTTTGATTTGGCCCATATTTGGTATCAGTAAAAAAATATGGAATTTAAATATATAAAAATATATGCATTTACCCATATAAAATCGCATAAAAACCTTTTTGCTTTAAAGCGGTATTTGTATGATGCTGCTATTTCCACCAAAATATAAGTATTTATATGAGGGCAAGTGGCCGATGACGACCACATCCCATCCAATAATAATAGCAATAATGGACCGTCCTTTATAAACCTAAAATTCTTGATTTCCGTCCACGCTATATAACGCAATTTAGTTGCTATTTAAACATATTGTTTGCCTCCGTCTACTACTTTTTCCAAATTTAATTATAACATCTTACCGAATTATGTTCACAACAATTTTTTAAGCCAGTTTATCGATTTGTTTATAAGCCCGTCCATTTTTAGGTTCTTTTGTTATAATAAAAATTAAAGTATTGTATTTTATTCATAAATAAAGTTATTTTTAATATGTGCACACATACATACATACATGTATGTTAAATTTTGTGTGGAAAAATTAAATAAAAGTTTTTTTCAAAGGAATTTTTTCGAAAATTTCTCAAAGGTTAATCAACTAATCAAATAAAACTTCTTTGTTTAATAACAGCCATAAGCCAAATGGCTTTCTATTTAAAGAAGCCTTTAGAGATACAATTTTTTTTTGTGTAAATATTTTTCTTCAAGTCAACGTCAACTGAACAATCGTTTTTGCTTACGAATGTTAGTCATTTTAAAATCTTGGCGCAAAATTGATTCATTTCGTTCTTTACAATTTATTACATAATATTTCTTCTTGTTTGCGAAAAAATTAAAAAATAAAAAGAGTGTAAATGATTCTTTTTTTTAAGCAATAAAAACTGAAGCCACAGTGAAACTTTGATATAACGAAGAACTTAGGATATTGAAGTTTTCACTGAGCCCGTTGAATGTAACACTTTAATGTGAAATTGTTTATACTAAAATATACAACAGTTATAATAAAGAAATTTAAAGGAATAAAAGTTCTATACAGTTTGTACGAGGATTCATTATAACCATCATGAGAAAAATCAGAAAAAAATCTAAAAAAATAGGAGGTCTTGTGGGAATAAAAAACATTTGAACTGAGTAAAATGTTTTTTTTCGATTTTTTTTTCTGATTTCTCTCAATCTCGTCACCCTCTTTCAGGTTGACATTGAGTTATGGGACACCCTGTATAGCGAAGTATTCTCTCAACAGCTTGTATACAACGAATTAAGAATAAAGCGCGGTATAAGGTCAAAATGATTGCCGTCCACTTGATGCCGTCAACTTGATGCTTTGAAAATTTGATGGCTGATGTCCCATCAAGCATTCATTTCAATCTTGATTTACGCATTAAACATATTGAAGCCAGCATACTACCGAGTTTAATATATGAAATACAATATGCATACATGTCTTTAAATGAGAATCTTTATTTTGACAATAGCAGACACTTCGATATCGAAGTGACTTTTTTTAAATTGATACCAGGGGCCAGATTCCGCAACGATGAATTTTTCTACCAGTGAACACTCAAAGTAAAATTCGCCGACAGGCACAGTGTTCACTTTTCACTAAAAAACGATTCCGCAAGAACTAATGAATTCTATTGCGCTGAATGTGTTAGTTCACGTCAGTTGTGTCATACAAGTTGTCTAGCAGAAATTGTAATTTAAATAATATATAACACTTTATTTTTTTAACTTCTAAATATTTTACAAAAACCACAACTCACCGCAGATTTTTGAGTGAAAAAATTATTCCTTAAGTGCTCACTGTAACTGTCAAAACTGTTCATTCTCACCATTGCGAGCACAAAAACCAAAAATGAACACTAAAATTGGTGAAAATTCAAAAGTCACCGCTGCGGAATTTGGCCCCAGCTATCAGCCACTAAAAACCAGCAGGAAACGTTGAAAATTGCTACTACGTTGAAAAAGAAGCGCACAAGCTCAGTAAGATTTCAAAAAAAAAAAAAAAAATTTGGCAAAATTAACATACAAAGAAAACACGGACAACAGTGAATAAAAAGAAACACTTGCTTTCTATTCAATTTTGGTTTCATACGAAATTAATAATAAGCTTACATATACAGAACATACGGACAGCAGTAATAAAGAACGTGTGCATAGGATGAAAGACAAAACACTACTTGTTTGCGAATCGGTGCCGAGTATTTTGGGAGTTCCCAAAATCGGCTTTAGGAATCGCCAATATCTCCTAACTTCACGGCAGCAATCCTGGAAGCAAATCAACAACTTCAATTTTCACACTAAAGCGGTAACACTTTTTCTAGAGCAAAAATCAACTTCTCTAAATTAGATTCTTGGTTTTTGTACATTTGTACATCGGGTTTTAGTTAAAGTTTTTCCTTTCTTAAGTTTTTTCTTAAAAAGGATTTTTTACAATACAATTTTGCTGTGACCAACAATTTTTGATTGAAAAACAAACCAGAAAAATAATAATCAAGTCTTTAGCTGGGGCACAACCACCTATTTAGTAGTTCCGGAAGTGCCCGTTAGCATGGTCGAGTGCCATTTATCGAAACAAGTGATAGACAGAAGACGGTGAGTTAGGACGTAGTATTTCAACGTTTCCAAGTATGTATTGATCACTTTCGCAAAATGGGGTCGAGCATTGTCATGCTGTCAAATTACTTTATCATGTCTCTCGCTGTATTGCGGCCATTTGCTTTTCAATGCTCGGCTCAAATGCATTAATTCCGTTCGATAACAATCGCCTGTGATTATGTCAGTCAGTTTTAACAACTCATAATACAGTACGCCGAGCTGGTCTAACCAAATATTGAGCATGACCTTGGAACCATGAGTATTCTGTTTGGCCGTCGACGTAGAAGCATGGCTTGGATATTCCCATGATTTTCTGCGTTTGGCATTATCGTCATAAATCCATTTTTCGTTCTCAGCCACAATGCAATGCAGAAGTCCCTTCCGTATTTGCCCTGCAAGCAGCTGTTTACAAGCAATCAAACTTCGTTCATCATCTCTTGGCTTCAACTCGTACGGCACACAATTTTCTTGTTTCTGAATGATTCCCATGAATTTTAGGCGTTTTTAAAATGCCTTCTTGAGTTACTCCCAATGATCTTGCCTACAATTGTGTACCTTCCAAAATCTTTTCTCTTCCACTGTCAAGACAGAATCACCATTCTCGAAGCATTGCAAACATTCTCGGCAAGTTCTTTCACTAATAGTGGCCTCAGCTGCAGATTTCTTCACATTAAAGCTGAAAATTTAGACCTCGCGACCACGACCAGGCAACAATTAATCAAGAATAACTTTATGATGCAAACACAAATCGACTAATACTTCGATGTCGTTACGTTTACAAATATCTAAGCTTATTGTATAACATCTATGATCCATTTATTTCGACTACCACTTACCGCTACAACCATCTATTGCAAAACGGCGGAAGTAAAGTTGTGCACATAATTTAAAAAAAAGTTGTATGTTGATAAATACAATTTTTATAATATTTATTCTATAAATTTGCAATTATGTCAGTAAGGGACTGAAACCAACGATATGTATGCAATCGAATCGATTGCTATAACGAAGTATATTAGCATCTCTTTCAGATTCGTTTTATCGAAATTCAACTGTACACAACACAAAAGATACAAGCACACGCTCGCACAGCAATAAGAAAATTATTTAATAACAAAAGTTGCAGAAATAGAACGAATGATATCCTATTACGATACTATTTTCTGGAAAAGAATTTCATCTTCAATTAAAATGGTGACTGATGTCAATTATATTGTGTATATTAATTGTTACTAAAATATCAATTTGCTGCTATAAATAGAAAACACAAGAATGCAAATTTACTATAATTATCAGAAGGAAACTGGCAAAGCCAAAGAACAATGAAGAACAACTAGTATATAGTATTTTAATAGACGACTATTTCCATAGGAAACAACAAATGATTTGAATAAAATGCAAAGGCGGACCGGCCTCAAGCTAAACAGTGTTTTCTATCATCTCTGTGTACTGGTATGCTGACGACGATACGATGTCGTACACAAGAGATGTTGGGCGCATATTGTCACTTATGTACTCGTCGACGACATACCATAAGGAAACTGTCGTCTATACAATTGTTGACGAAACGGTGAGCAAAATTATCGTTTTTTCGTCAACGATTTGTTTGAGATATCGTCAACAAATCTTCCTCGATTTTCTATAATCTTGTAACCGTCGTTTAAGATTCCTTTAATACAATGTCAAGTGGTTTTAGTGAAATCTCAGACTGGTACACTACTGGCTAAACTTACTGCTTTTGTTATCGGTGATTACTTTTTTCGATTTATATCAAGCTTTCTCAGAGACCGCACTATACGAGTTGTTATAGATGGGGTCTCATCAAACAAGTTCAAGATTAATCCAGTGGTACAGCAAGGCTGCATTTTTCTCCTATCCTATTTCTTATTTTCCTCAACGACCTTCTCTATCAAACATCCAACCCTATTCACTCTTTTGCGGATGACAGCAGCATTTGTCACTCGTTCTCTTTTAGTTATAGGCCCAGCCTATCATAGATCGCTGCCAAGAGGATAAATATGAATGATTTACTGAATAGTAATCTTCTATTCATCTCCGAATGGGGTCGTAAAAACAGGGTCGCCTTTAACGCTCGTAAGACCCAATGTTGCTTATTAACGCACAAACAAACGACCGCAAATGCTGTTTCACCTGTACTCATGGATGGTATAAATATTGAGGAATCGGGTTCTTTTGATGTTCTTGGAATAAAGATACGGTGTGATGTTCACTGGACTGAACACATTTTTCATGTCTCCAAAGAAGCATTCAAGTGCCTCGGTTTTTTGAAACTGTTTAAGATGTGCTTCACTCCATCCGACCTCCTTAGTATTTATACCACCTACATCCGACCGAAATTGGAATACAACTCTCATTTTTAGGCCGATGCCTCAATGTCTATTTTGAGGATACTCAACCCCAATATACCCCCGATTTACAATAATCTTATTGTTGATTTTGACGATTTATTTCCTCGAATTTGACGATTTTAAACCAGATTTGTCTGGCATCTATGTTTCTGATGACACGTAATAATGTGTGATCTCAATCCTTTTAAGCACTTGTGGCTTGCAAAGTCCTCTTATAGGAAATATCGTTTTTTTCGCATAACTGCGATATAAATTTATTGTAGAAAACCTTATGGGTAAATTAAGCACGAGTTTTAGTGCCTTATTCTGTGCTGCCTGTAAACTTTTCAAGCTGGTACTCATTTTATGTCCATAAACTACCGGAATTTAAATAGAGGTTTTTGTTTTTTCCACACAATTTATAGAATTGCTTAGTTTATTTTCAGAATTGTTCTCACAATCATCCCTATTAATCTCTTGACTCCAATTTGCCACAGTGTCATATTTGTCAGTAAACAAACGATTATATACTTTGAGCGTCAAAATAAAGTGTACAAAAACTTTTTCTACAACATAGTACTTTTTTATCATTTTCAGATGTGACAAAATTTATTCATTATCTAATTAGTTATAAAAAAACAATGAGAAATTTCTTACAATTATATAAACTATAGAGCAAAAAGAAATTCGAATGCATATTTTAGGTGTCAAAATAAAGTGTACATGTTGCATGTGCGTCATTTCAGCGTTGTGCTATTGTAAAAGAATATTATAATATTTGGCTATTTGCTTTATTTTGGCATCTGCTAAAAGGTTTTTATTGTTTTATGGTAATTAATTATGATCGGCAGTGCAAAAATTCCTCGTGTGAAGTAAATACCTATTTGTTTTTGTTTTGAAATGAGTAAACAAACTTCTAGTGATATTAAAGAACTAGTAATAAAACTTCGGAATGAAGAAAAAACTTTGAGAGAAATTGGATCTATTATAAACAGAAGAGACAATCATAGTTGACATATTTGACAATTTAAGGCATGTTTTTGACGATTTTTGTAGATCACATTTACGACTACATACATACATACTTCAGTTTTTAGTTATTTTATGTAGAAAATCGAAATAATATTGAGTAATAAAAAAAATAATATAGTGAAATAATATAGTGAAATATGTAAAATTGAAAGGATACGCGATATTTATTTTGGAGTATATCAAGAAGATTTAAATATGCAGATTAATTCAAAACTTTAACTTTTATAAATTCTTACGGTATTATACTTGTAAAAGAAGAAAGTGTATTTTTTTCTGATATAATCAAAGAGGATTCATATTTCATAGTAGATTTCGAAAGACGAGAACTTTAATCCGAATTAAAGCAAGGTAACCTTGGAAAATTTGTTTTACGATACAGATATGGCAATGGTGAATTTTTGGAATCAGTTATCAAAAATGATTCTTCGGTAATTTTTCTTTCTATGGGTAAGTTTACAACAAAAATATTAGTTAGCAAATGTGAGAGTTTTTATCCATGTAACTGAAGCTTAAAAAACCAAAGTGTTGAAGAAACTATTTTCAGAAGAAATGTTATATTCCCACTAAAGAGCACTTAAGAATATGGTTGTTTCGACTTAGCTATGTTCTATTTAATCGAAGCGTTTATTAAATACAGTATATGAAAGGAAATTTCCAAATTCCTTTTATTAATTGAAATCTATTTAAATAAATGCGTTATATACAAAAATGATATGGTTTGTAAAAATAATTTTTCATCATGACAACGCACCAGCGCACAAGAGTGTTTTAACAATTGTTAAAATCAACGAATTAAAGTACGAGTTGCTTGACCACCCACCTTATTCTCCTAATTTATCTCCCAGTGACTTTTACCTGTTCCCAAATCTAAAAAAAAATCCTTGCTGGCAAGCGTTTTACCTCAAATGAGAATGCAATTACAGTTGTAAACCACTATTTTGAAGACCTTGAGGAAAACTATTTTAATCAAGGGATAGAATTGCTAGAAAAGCGTTGGACTAAGTGTATTGAAGTTCCAGGAGATTATATTGAAAAATAAAAATATTTTTGAAAAACTAACTATTCTCTTTCATTGATAGGCTAAGAAGTTTCCGAATCACCCTCGTAGCCTGCGGCTGTGCTTTTTCAACATTAGGTCATGTGTGTTCGTTTCCTTTGGCGTTAGTGCGAACTCGACTGCAAGCTCAAGGTTACTATTTTAATGACTTCCACAGATTAGGTTTAACTTATTTGTATTGTTTGTCGACTTACAGTTGTACTTAAATCGAAGTAAACAGAGTCGCCTATGGATGCCATACGATTGAAACCAGCTGGTACTGGCAATGAAGGCAATCTGTTCTTGTGTAAGAGTCTCTAATAATCGTAAACTATGCGATAAAAAAGTTAAAATTAAATAAAAAAGATGAAAGTTAAAACTGGCCAATTTGATTGTTTTATTTAGGTTTAGGTAATAGGACGTTACTAAAATACAGAAAATGGAAAATAACCGAGATATAGCCTAAACCGATTTTCCATGAAATATTTCCTTTTTGGAATGGTGATTACAAGCTAAAAATATTTTTTCCCCGATATCGGTCCATATATATCTGGCCATTTTTAGTTAAAATTTTTAATATATCTAATATTGGTTGGGTTGGTATCAATCGTCTAGCTTGAGTTCAATCCTGGCTAAAGCCAAGAAATCATACAATATTAGAAATATTAAAAATAAAGTTCGACTATTTAACATTAATACATACATTTTTAATATATTCTAAACTTATACGTCACTATCATGAAGGGTATTTTAGATTCGGCCCAGCCACTTGTTTTCTTTTAATTCTGCCTGCGCAAAAAAAGTTTTGTAATATTATTTTCCATTTGATATCGCTCTTCATTTCGGCTTTCAATCTTGATGTTTTGCTCGCTTCTATCAAAAATCGCCCAGTGAACTTTTTGTCACATACATCTTCGATCTAAGATCATTGACAATGTAAGCGTGACCCATCCGAAGTCTGTATACAATTCCTACTTACATTTACACAGCGATGGCCTAGGCCGTGAGATGCATCCAACACTGTATACATTGTAAGCGAAGATTGGATGAGTTCAAAACTATATTATTAGCATTTCTTTTCTACTTTGTTTCTTCTGTACATTTAATTTAACATAATGAGTAGAAAGAGAATAATCTGAATCGAATGCTAGTTTTTTGTTGTCCTTAACATGTTTTTTTTGATTTTTTCTGTTGACACAATCGCTTACAATCGGATGCTTTGCAAATTGTAATAAGTTGTGGACTGCTGGGCGTTTGCTGCACTTCTTTCTTATCTCTTCGTTCTCTTCTTACAGAGTTTAATGCACAAATACCGTTTATTGAAATGCCCTCAATTTTTGTAAACAAAAAGAAAAAAGGTTTCTTAATATGAAAAAAACCGTTTGAATACTCGCCTTAAAAAAAGTCCATTGTGTGCCAAATAAAACATTGTTGCTTCCTTTTTTTTTTCTTCCTAAAGTATTTCAAAATTTCAGCGCAAAACAAAAAACAGCTGTTGCAGTCACGTTTTTTTTATTTTCATTTCTTGTTGCCCAAGTCCAAAGCTGGGACTTCTATATCAAATCAGCTGAATCAGCAGCAAAAAAAAAAGAGGAAAAACAAAACCCAAAGCATATAAACAAATAAAGCTGCAGCAAAAACAAATCCGTAATTGTAATAAAGAACACAGAAAGCAAAAAAAAAAAAAAAAATAATAATAATAATTTTAACAGACTTTCGAAATGAATTTGACTGTCCGGCGTGTCTCTGAAGGAAAAGCTGAAGCAGCAGTTAAAAAGTAAAAAAATTAAATTTATCATTTAAACCGACAGACAATTACGAAAAAATATTAAGTTTAATATAAACATGATGATGGTAATTTGTAACTCGTATTTAAATCAAAGGTCTGCTGTGCCGTATTGTCTGTTTGTCGGGGGGTCGACCGCCAGTTTGTAACAAAAAACTTTTAAAATGGAGCAAAAACAAAACATGAAAAATAACAAATATTAATTGTAATATTCTTTTATATTTAATATCAACTTTAACAGTCAATCAACAACTTTTGTGGCAAAAGGTTTTCTTTTTTATCGTGTGTATTTTAACGAAAAGAGAAAAAGTCGGCGCGGAATTAAAAGTGCTTTTGTTGATGGAGTTAAAGAAAAAAGAAATAAATCATTAATTTTACAAAACAATTAAAGCCAATTAATAAAATAAATATTAAAATTTAACAATTAAATTAAATTTTATTTAATACAAAATAAACAGCATGACGCTGCGTGTCTTAAGAAATGTTACACATGTTTCAACGTGTCTCTCTCTCTCTCATAACAAGCAAAAACAAATGATTTTTCTAAAGTTTATGTAGATATGTACGTATACATAAGTACATGTACGAGTACGAAGAACGATTTGCTTGGCTGGAACTAATTTTTACAAACATAAATTACGAGTAAATTGAAACCTTTAATAAAAATAAAATAAGTTATTGAATAATGTTTAAAAAAAAGTAATTAGACTTAATTTTTGTAACCGGATCAAGAATTATTAAAAAAAAATCCAATCATAGAAATGATACAAATGATACATAGAAATTAAAATGTGCTTACTGCTAAAGATACATATCGCACAAATAAACAGTCACAACTCAAAATTCATAAAGCTTTCAGGAGAGCAAAAAATTATTTTTAGAAATATTAATACAATTGAGTTTTTTATTTGCTTCTAACATTGATACCAATAAAAATTATAAATAGCTTGCTTTCCATGTTTCCCAGCTATCCATATGTCGTCATTTCATAGGAGCTACCCTAATCATCAGTAGACTTTGGAAATTTTTGAAAGATACTCTCAAACTCTTCAACTTTATATCCGAACAATCTAAATAAATTGCTGTGAATTTAAAAAAAAAAGAAAAATGCTTTAATAATATCCGTCAATGCACAAAAAACAAGCTTTTTCATTTATAAACGTCTCTAACATTTCTTTACACATTCCAAGCAAAAAGCTTGTTTTTTGTGTTGCCGTTGATGATGCGTCATGACCCGAGTTCAAATTAAAAGGCTGCACAGAATGTTCTAAAGAATACTGCTCACTACTGTGTAGTAGTTCCAAGCACTGTATTTCAAAACAATTCTTAAAACTAAATAAACAAGCTATAGAACATTTAGAAACAGTACAAACACTTCATAGTTTTGAAACGCCTTCACGGTTTTGGATTCTGCTTCACAGCAAAATCCAAAGCAAAACATCACATTAAAGCAAATAAACGATGAATCAGAGCAATTGGCATTTGAGCATACTGCGTCTTAAATATTTGTGCTTAATACAAAAGCAAATGCCATGAACAACAACACACACGCATGAGCACACTGTGCATACAGTACTTGCGCACGAATACAAAGACAAAAACTATGAACAATAACAACAAATTTTATAAACAAAACTGAAGTAGAACATTACTTTGATGCTTGAAGTTAGTTCTACTTCATTTGGTTCTAATTACTTGTGTTTGGTTCTGTTTGTTCTAAATGCTTATAAGACAGTATGTATTCGTTTTTGTGTTTAGAACATATCGGCACTGAAGTGTTTGTTTTGATATATTCAAGAAAATGATGGATAGTACTTGAAAAAACTGCGATGTTTTGTAAGACATTTTTATTGTGCTTGAGCAGCACTCTAGTTCAAATAGGAAAATGTATGCTGATGAGTAGTGTAGCGACTAAGAAACAGCTAGTTGCCCCCAGCTAAAGATTTAATATTTGTATTGTGAAAACGTCCTTCTTCGAAGAAAGTTTTAGTTTTGTGCTATATTATAAAATGAGAACAAATTTTGAATTGTCACTCTTTCACTGCAATTTTTCCATTGATGCAATACAAAATTCAATGCGTTTTTCGCTAATAGCGGTGCAACTCGAAATAATAAAAGTAACATAAAATTAAAATACAGAACTAGCGCGCTGTCAGATCTGCAAATAACACTCTTTACAGGGCGTAAAGCGCAACGTAATTTGACGTATTATTTTACTCTGTAGTGTGTAACTTAAATAAGAGCGGTAACGTTGTGCTATTGTATTATTCACCAACAAACCTTGCTGGACAATAAATATAGTTTAAAAGAACTAAAAAACATGCTACGATATCAAAATTAAAATTTTTCATTCAGTTCTTCTTAAATTATCCAAATAACCGTAAAAAGCGAACCATTTTTTTTAATTCCCGAAATTTGCTTTAGGAATCGCAAAATCTCCCACTTCCCCAGAAACAATATGGCAACTTTAATTTCTGCACTAAATCGAAGGACCCTTAATAGTTCAGATGCATGTTTCACGGCCAAAACATGCACCAAATATGAAAAACTTGTTCCAATTCGGTTAGCGAAGCGGTTCCGAGTTTTTTTTTTGGAATTCCTAAAGTCGGCTTCAGAAAACTTCAAAATACCTGCACTTCCTAACAAGAACACAAATAGCGCGGCGTCAACGCTTTGCAATTGGAAAGTCTAAAGCTGAAGGTCAATACCACGCGTTATATGAGCTGCGTAAAAAGCTAACTAACTAACCTCGAGTTACATGCAACGGTTTTCATGCGATAAGTTAGTTGTTGTGTTTGAAGTATTTTTTAAATAAAAACATTTTTTTAACACAAAAACATAAAATAGCAATCCACGGCCCAAATATTCTTGGCGATAACTTTGAAGAAATAAAACAAATTGTGATCTGTGGGTATCAAAAACAACTGGCAGTTTTTATAACGCTTATGATGCATGCAAAAGTAAAAAGTAAACCTAAAGGGTGTTTTTTTAAGCTAGATAGAAC
Source organism: Thecocarcelia acutangulata (assembly GCA_914767995.1). Taxonomy (NCBI): domain Eukaryota; kingdom Metazoa; phylum Arthropoda; class Insecta; order Diptera; family Tachinidae; genus Thecocarcelia; species Thecocarcelia acutangulata. The sequence goes on from OU612095.1 coordinate 71,703,276, forward strand.
TTTAAATTGTAAAAAGTAACACAAAAAATTAAATTTTGATGAAACATTTTTTTTATTTGTTTCAGTATACTCTGACAAATCATCATGAATAGACTCATGCTTGAACAACGCTACGAAATTATCCAAATTTACTTTGAAAATCAGTCCCGTTGTTTTATCGCAAAATTGTGTTCAGCGATGAGGCGCATTTTTGGCTTAACTTGCAAAAATTGGCTTAATAAGCAAAATTGCCGCATATGGAGTGAGACCAATCCACAAGAGACCCTACAGACTCCATTACATCCAGAAAAATGCACTGTTTGGTGCGGTTTTCATGCTGGTGGCATCATCGGACCTTATTTCTTCAAAAATGAGGCCGGAGCTCGCGTTACGGTCAATGGAGATCGTTACCGCACCATGATCAATGATTTTTTGTTTGAAAATATGGATGACATTGATCCGGAGGAGATGTGGTTTCAACAGGATGGCGCTACGTGCCATACGGCGAACGCAACGATCGACTTACTGAAATCAAAATTTGGCGATAAGTTCATTTCGAGAAATGGACCTGTCAATTGGCCTCCAAGGTCGTGCGATTTGACACCTCTCGATTATTTCCTGTGGGGCTACGTGAAGTCACTGGTTTATGCTGATAAACCAGCAACAATTGACGCCTTGGAGGCCAGCATTGTTCGTGTTGTTCGTGACATACGGCCAGCAGTGCTCGAAAAAGTGGCCCAAAATTGGACGACCAGAATGCGCTTCGTCAAGAACAGCCGCGGTGCCCATATGCCCGAAATCATTTTCAAATGTTAATGTCACGTATTGATCTTTCGAATAAAAAAAAATTTTGATTACAATTTAATTTTTTGTGTTATTTTTTACAATTTCAAGTTCTATCGGGCTTAAAAAAACACCCTATACTTTTTGCGTTGTACGCGTCCATGCGTTCTATGCTTTGTGGTTTGTAACTTATCTCATACATTTGCACTGATTCTACTTTTTTGACAGACGCTTAGAACGCGTTAATGCGTATAACGCAGCTTAATTTTGACAGAGCGTAAGAGAGAAAGCCTTACTGTCTCTCAGTAAAATTCGCTTCAAAACAAATGTTACTCTTTTTTGCGGCCATTAATAATAACTAGTATGGCCACACCCAATTATATTCCACAGCTAAATAGGCTTTAAAATAATGCTAAAAACAATCTAAAACTGCAAAAAAAAAATAATGCTAAAATTTTAACTGAATTATATTTTTGTTATTTTAGTTAACATATGTATCTTTAAAAACAATTTATTTTTAACAATTCTTCTTTGTAAACACTTATTCGCCATCATTTCTAGGTATATTTTACAAAAATGCTGGGTTCTCAAAAATATTGGAAGTTGGTCGTACATACGGTATCTTTAGGATCCCTCTAAGCCTAGTTAGGACGGTTGACCCTAAAATATTAGAAACTAGTATTTTGTGTGAGAACCTCCTTAAAGCAGGCAGTAGATATGTTCACATGAAACATAGAAGGAAATAGCCACTCAGAGGCAGTTATGAAGTTGTTTGTGGATTTTCTGCCGTTTCGCCCGACTTTTGACCTCGATGGGAAGACATTTACCCCAATCCTACTGTTCTAATTTTTTGGCTCATGCATTTGTTTACCAAACCCCACAAAATAAATCTCATTTCTAAGATTTTCCATATAACACTAATTCTCCCTACTGTACATTCAATATAAGTTTTCAAACAATTCAGTTGTTTCGAACCACACTCGACATAAAGCAGCAAATTCGAAATATGACATCAAAATATTTCGAATTTTCCTTTTTATGAGATTTATGCCACTGAAAAGTCTTTCAACTTCCACATTTTTAAGTTGCCCGTAACTTCACTGCAAAAGCAACTAATTCTCAGAATACATTCTTATTTAATGAATTTTATAATCATATAAATTTATCCAGAAATCAAAAGTTGAATACTTATTGAACCATTAATATGATCTTAGGTTCTACCACTGATGTACCAAAGCTGTAATTTTTTCTATATTTCTTCTACAAAATGTGAATTTGCAATTATTATTTTCTATACAAAAAGTTAGTATTTATATTATGATAAGATTTTGACAATCGTTGTTTAAGTTGTCGTATTAATCGATCTATATTTTGAATATTCTTAAATTCAATTATGCTAAAAAATGCTAAGTGTGTAAGTGAAAAATACTAGAAAAATGCTAACTGCTAAATTTGCTACACTGCGTATAAATCAGAAAAAAAATGCTAAAGTTAGCCGCAAAAATGCCAAAATGGCCACGCTGATAATAACCCTTTAGCTGCTCTCAGACTAGTTTAGCGACTTTATCACTTTTTATTATTTCTGTTTAGTGATTTTTATTAAACCATTTTAGTGAGCAATACTGTTCATGATACAGCGTTAAATTACGTTCCGCTTTACGTCCTAATTTAGGTTGCACTATTAGGCTTTTTCTGCCTGTGTTACCTTATAAAGTTATTATCAAACTGTATTAAATTTGCAAGTTGGCATCACTGTAACAGCCGATAATATTTTTCCTACGCTTTTTGGGTCTGGCTAGCTGTCACATTCGAGTTTCATCCATGTAAGCTGAATAAAAAATTCGCCCAACACAGCAAAGAAATTATTATAAAGAATAAATTAAATTTAAAAAAAAAATTTTTTTTTGCGTTAAAAACAACCCTAATTTCCTAATGAAAATACTCGTAATATAAAAATAATAATAATAATTAAAAAAATTACATAAACTGGATTGAAATAAATAAAAATGCGTGTCAATTTGCCCGGTGATTTGCTGATGTCAACCCTGTTTGATGCCAGGTAGTAAGTTATATTCTTATAAGAAATAATTGTTAATTTGTTTAATTTTAAGATAATACTCAAATTAATATACTCATTTTTTCAGTCCATTCCCCTTCCAAAAACCATACAGCAAACTAAAAATTTGTGGTCGCCAAATATACTTTAAAATGGCAACTGTGGTTGCCATATTTAGTTGCCAGTTGCTCTGTGTAATATTTATTAACAACTGGCAACGCAACTACAGTTCGGTGGCTATCGATAATGGAGCCATTACACTAAGCGTGCACTAAAGACATTCAAGACGGCGGACTATATGGCTGCAAATGTTGATAGCAACAATTGTCGCCAAGCAGTCGGCTACTTATTTATTTTAGAAGCGACAGCACCGTAATAAACAGCTGATCTGTAGTTTTCACCTTAAGCACATCAACACTGTATTTATATAGAAGAATTCTACTAATAATTAGTCGCAGTAAATATCATAAAATACTTTTCAAATTCAATTAAAAATACAAGATAAAATAATAAACAACAACCAAAGATTAATTTATTAAAAAATAAGATAGTAAATGAGCAGCTTATTTCGAGTATTATAGCGACAGCACTAGCTGTAGCCATCAAATTTAAAAATTTGTGAAACTTTTTGGTCGTTAAAGTAATCATTTTCATAAAGAATATTTTTGATACAGGTATAAAACTTTAAGTTGGCAACACTTTTTTTTAGTTCGATTTGGCATTTCAACACGAATGGTCTGACGGGTGAGTTGGTTAAGGGCTGATATTCTTAATGGACTTCGGCCTACCAACTCATTAAGCTTTGTCTTCCATTGACTGTTGGGAAATTGCAGGGATTAGAAGTCGCGAACTCTTAAGCAAGGGATTTGTTAATAGGACTACAAACTTATAACAAAAAGTTGCTACCTGTATGAACCTAGCAAGCCACACGGGGTCGCCGGTGCATTGTGAATAATTCAACCCATGGAGTTGGTCCATCATCAGATTAGGCCGTAAAGGCAGGTGCTGATGTAACTGAATTTCACAACTGCTACAACAAACGAGGAATTCCTACTCCTCTATGCCCTAGAAAGCAGAGAGGCAAAACCTGCTTCCCGGGGGATTTTATCAAATACAGTGAAAAAGCGTTATATTATTATAAATTTCATTTAAATATCTTAACTCTCCAACATTTCAAATAATCGATAAAGTAGTGGACTGAACAATCGTTAAATACAAGTTTTGCTGAATATGGAAAACTATTTTTGCACTTAATTGTTATCTAAAATACCACTGACGTTTATAATTAGTTTTTCTTGAAGTTGAAAAAAATTTCCTTTGTTCAATATTTTCTCTCTATTTAATTAATATCAGCAACGCAGATGCTGATGACGTTTGTATATTATTAACAATAAAAAATATTAAGTAAATATTTCTTAAATGTTTCCGCGAGTAGCAACAGCAATAAAGGAAGCTCTTAAAGTTTTCAATATAGTTTTTTTTTTTTTTTGTAATACGAGTAGTGAATGAAAAATCATGAATGAAATGTTTGCTAATTGATAAACAAATAATTCATTGTTCCAATTAACACTTTAATTTTAAAAGATAGCATATGCTTTCTTTCGTTAAGAGACATACTGAATGTTGTTGAAGAAAACTGATTTTTTTCCATATAAAAATAAATTTATCAAAATATTAAGATCCAGCTGACAGATGCTCGTGAAGGGGTAATAAAAATACATTTATCGGTTTAAATAAAATTTGAGTATTGATTTGATTTGAAAGGGTTAAACGATTTCTTCCACTTTAATATTCGTCATTTTATATAGTAATAATAATATAATATATCGTCATAGACATGATGTACATTTGATCAGCAGAAAACACTTAGAAAGCGGAACTAATTTATGAAATATTTTGATCTACAGCTTTTAGATCTTTGAGAAAAGGCTGGCCCGCTAACACAACTTAATTAAAGAACTAGAGCATTAAATATTCTGCAAAAATATTTTGTATTAATCTTAACTTAGAGTCGCTGTACTAGAGAAAAATATTTTTTATTAATCTCAACTTAGAGTCACTGTACTAGAGGCCGCCAGCAGTCGACATACATATGGATGCACATGGTCTGATCAAAAAATAAGCGTTATTTTCAAATTCCGTGAGTTACGTATGTTCGTTTTTCGTGTTTTTTTCTGTAATGTTGGAATACATGTCTGTTATACATATATGTATATGTAGTAATATCAGATATCCGTCAGTTTGTTTTTTGACAGATAAAAAGGTTAGTCGTGTCTTGGTGTGCTCTTTGATTTATTACTAAATTTTGAGCAAAAACAACGTCGCATGGACATCGCTCAGGAGCTGTTGAACATCATCAACGACGATCCATATTTCCTCAAAAAGGTCATAACTGGTGACCGACCAATCATGGGTGTTTGGCTATGATATTGAAACAAAAGCCCAATCATCCCAATGAAAGCATCCAGAAGAGCCAAGACCGAAAAAATCACATCAAGTTCGGTCAAATGTAAAAATTTTGCTCACTGATTTCTTCGACTGCAATGGTGTGGTGCATCATGAATTCTTGCCACAAGGTCGTACGGCCAATAAGGAATACTACTTTGTAGTTATGTGCCGTTTGTGCGAAGCAATTCGTCAGAAACGCACAGAATTGTAGAAAAACCCATAATGGATTTTGCACCATGATAACGCACCAGCTCACACACCGATGCTTGTTCGTGAATTTTTGGCCAAAAACAAAACCATTATCATATCATGCCTCAACTGAAACTGAAGACACCAATGAAAAGAAAGCGTTTTGCTACAATTGAGGAGATAAAAGAAAAATCGAAACAGGAGCTGTTTCGCGCGTAAAGCGCGTTTCAGAAGTATTTCGAGGACTGGAAAAAACGCTGGCATAAGTGTATTATACAAGATAGTTATTGATGAATAAATAAATAGTTTTTGAAAAATTTTTAAATAACAGTTATGTTTTAATCAGCCCTCGTATGTAATATGTTCACAAGTCTGTTGTATTGTAAAATGTTAATATAATTAAATGTCACACAGGGATCAAATTCATTCTTTTAGCACGTAGTACAGGATCATCATTGTGACAAGCGAAAAATGAGGCACGAAGCCAAAATGTTTGCGGGATGGTTCACAAAATTGATACGCGGATGGGTTGAAAGCGGTTGCAAAAGTGGAAGCGAGAATAATAACTGTTAGTAAGGACATCACAATTTTCCAAGCGAAACCACACGCAATAAAGATAACGGTGGAAAGACTTAACGATAGAGTTTACAAGTGTGTAATGCTAAAAAAATACTCTCTGACAGAAGCGAAAAAGATTTACATGAGCACCTGCCTTTACGGCCTTATCTGATGATAGAATTCCACGGAGTGAATTATTCAGCGCCTCTGTCTGGCTCAGGTAGCAATTTTTGCCTTATGTTTGTAGTCATATTAGCAATTTATTGTTGAGAAGTTCGGGCCTTCTAAGCCCTCCAGTATGCAATTTCTCAGCAATCAATGGAAGACAAGGCTTAATAAGTTTGTAGGCCGAAGCCCACTAAGAGCATCAGTACTTAAACCAACTCACTCGTCAACCATCACCACTGGTTCCTTACAGTACAGGTATCGGGAGGTTGTTAGTCCCCGAAAAAAGCCACGCACCAAACAATTATCGGGGATACAACTCCTCCTTCTGCGTTTTAGAACTAAACTACAGCCACAACGTTTCAGCCAAGGTTCAATGGTCAACCATGATTAGCCCAGGAGCTTCAAGCAGAACCACCCGGGGGCATGTCGTTTGTTTATACCCTTGGTAAAGGTTTAGGAATCCAAAACAGCATAACACATGTGGCTTCGTAGAGTTTTATTTGCAACAACTCCTTTCCCTCTTTATCCGAAAAACATAATGCCCTGGTTGGGCATACGCCAAGACAAAACCTGTTGCCCTGGGGGAATACCCTCGACAGTCAATCGGTCCGTAAAACTGTAAGCAGTTGTATTTTTACGTCCGATCTAGTACTGGAATACATAGATGCCACATAAATCTGGTTTAAAATCGTCAAATTTGACAGAAAAAAATCGTCAAAATCGTCAATATGATTATTGTAAATCGTCAAAAAATCGTCAGCTCCGAAAATAATTGGATTTTGCATAAAATATATATTTCAATAGGTTAAAATATAACAAAACTACAGCTTTTAAGCTTTTATTAAAAATATATACCTGAACAAACTGAAGTTAATATCATTTTTGTACATAACGCATCTATTTAAATAGATTTCAATTAATAAAGGAATTTGGAAATTTCCTTTCATATACTGTATTTAATAAACACTTCTATTAAATAGGACTTAACTAAGTTGAAACAACCATATTCTTAAGTGTTCTTTAGTGGGAACTTCTTCTGAAAATAGTTTCTTCAACTAATTTCTCAATTTGGTTTTTTAAGCTTCAGTTACCTAGATGCAAGCTCCGACATTTGCTAACTAATATTTGTCCTATAAACTAACCCATAGAAAGAAAAATTACCGAAGAATCATTTTTGATAACTAATTCCAAAAATTCACCATTGCCATATCTGTATCGTAAAACAAATTTTCCAAGATTAATAGGCGTCGTTGCTTTAATTCGGATTAAAGTTCTCTCTTTCGAAATCTACTATGAAATATGAATCTTTTTTGGTTATATTAGAAAAAATACACTTTCTTCTTTTATAATACCGTAAGGATTTATAAAAGTTAAATTTTTGAATTGATCTGCATATTTAAATCTTCTTGATCTACTTATAAGCACACGCTGTATAACATGAAAATTTGTAAACTTTTTAGCTTATTATTTTTTCAAGTACTATTCACATATCATGTCTTTTAAATACATTTCTAACCTATACAATAAATGTATACTCCAAAATAAATATCGCGTATCCTTTCAATTTTACATACAGGTGTATTTCACTATATTATTTTTTTTATCACTCAATATTATTGCCATTTTCTACATAAAATAACTAAAAACTTAAGCATGTATGTATGTATGTAGTCGGTAATGTGATCTACAAAAATCGTCAAAAACAGGCCTTAAATCGTCAAATCGTCAAAGTACTATTTTGAGCACCCAAAATCGTTAAAATGACAATAAATCGTCAAATATGGCAACTATGCTGGAATATCGTAACAGGCTAAATTAACTGGGTGCCATTTTTGGCACAGGCGGCGGAATTCATATGCTACCAGAAAGATAGAAAAAGGTAGTGGCTAACGATGAACAATACTTTGAATAATGTATCAAATCATTTTGCTATTATAATAAATGTAATTTTCAAGCAAAACAAAATTGACATTACATTACGTTAACTACATATACCCAATATATAAAAATCAATGTTTCATGTAGAAAGCACAAACTTATTTACTCGCCCCCGGATATGCTTTATGTGAAAATAATTATTCTACTTTCATAATTCACAGTCTAGCATTTAAAAATGTTTCTTAATCACATGTAACATTTTCTTTTTTAGAAAAGAAAACGTTGAGTGTGTTGGGAAATCTCCGAATACGCTTTAGCATAAATCTGAACTTCTTCGAAAAAATAGATAAAAGAGCAAAAATTCAAACACAGATACCTAATTTTGCAATGCTCCAAATAATAATAATTATTATTATTTGAATGGAACGTGGCCCGCAACGGTCGCTTGTACTGCGACCATCGTTGATCTATTGTGCTCTCCTTACACCCTCACGAGTTAAGTACGTAAAAAGAAACCGGCCTACCTCCTTAATGTATGTGCTTGTTGCAACCTGTATCCCTTGTGCCCCAATGCCTCACAGTGGGTGATCAAGTGCTCCATTGGCTCATCCTCCTTCCCTCTGCAAAATCTGCAAATGTCTTTATTAGACATGCCCATCCAGTACAGATTCTTAAGGAACTCGTATGTGTAATGAGCTGTACGTGCACCTGTCAGTGTTCTGAGGCTTTTCCTATCCAGACTTAGAGCACGTTCGGCTCTCTTTACATTAAAGCTCAGAAATTTCTTGTAATGTTCAAGACCGTTTATCTTGTTTCAATACTGCTCCACGATGGACATCGTCCATTTCTTCATCTCCCCATTAAGGAGATACGAAATGTTGAAGTGGGCCGGTAATAGTCTCCTCTACTCCGTTTCTTGCATAGATGTCTGCCATCTCATTGACATAATGCCTGTCATGTCCTGGGTGCCAGGACAGAAGAGTATTAAGTCCAGATAATTAACTCATGCCATATTGTAAAATTTTCTGGAAAAAATAAATTTTTTCAGCTCTTAAATGTTTTGTTAAATAACGCAGTGTTGCAGTGTTTTAATATAAAAAAACTTTCTAATCAAGAACTTATTTTCCTTGTTCAGGTCATGCTTTGGGTGCGAGTTCTACGTAAACTGAAGAGCAAATTTAGATTGCAGAGAGATAATAAATTCTTTTGTGGGCATATAAAGAAAATATATAACTTTTTCAAGCAAGCTAGCTAAAATTAAATTTTGAGAATTTCAATTAAAATATTGCACAATCTGTTAGAAAATTGCCTGAGTTCTTTACATTCGAAAATATTATAACCCGACATAACCTGTGATTGCATATTTCGGCAAATGCAAATATACATAAGTGTACAACGTTGCTTCTACCACTTTCTGAAATTCGAGTCTTTATTGTAAAAAAACGGGTTATACATTCATGATTCAAGGTATTGTCCATCGCTGGTCACTACTTTCTCCCATCTTCCGGCCAGCATATGAATCTAATTTTTTGAAGCGATCCTCGAATTGATCTAATTTTTTACTTCTTCATAAAACCGGAAGTGCTGGTCAGCCAGGCCGTGTGCCATGGATCGAAACGAGTGAAAGTTCAAAGGAGCAACGTCTGGAGACTACGGCGATTGGGGTAGAACTTGTCAATTTAACGTTTCCAAGTATTTCTTGACCACTTTCGCAACATGGGGTCGAGCTTTATCATGCTGTAAAAGCACTCTCGTTGTATTGCGGCTGTTTGTCTTTCAAAGGTCGTCTCAAACGCATTAATTGCATTCGATGACGATTGCCTGTGACTGTTTCAGTCGATTTTAACAGCTTATAATACACTACATCGGGCTAGTGCCGGCAAATACTGAGCATGACTTAGAAGCATGGCCTGGATATCCCGATGATTTTCTGCGCTTGGGATTATCGTATTGAATCCATTTTTCGTCCCCAGCCACAATGCAGTGCAGAAATACCTTCCGTATTTGCCTTGCAAGCAGCACCCAACTTTCTTGTTTCTGAATCACACTCATGAATTTCAGGCGTTTAGAAATGACTTGTTGCTATGTTAAAAACCAATTAAACAGTTATTTTAATTAAAATATTTTTTTTTATTTACAAAAAGGTTTTGATGAGCAACACTAGTTTGCTCGAATCAAGGGTTGTTTTATAATTGTTCTTAAAACTAAAATTATGTCTACTTTTATACTACTTATGAGAAGTTCTAGACGACTCATTTTAATATTATTATAATTAATATTTGGGAAACCAATTTGGTTCCCACAGCTTAGCGGTAAGCTGATCAGACTTTACCTATGCATACATAAATTGTCTCTTTAGAATTCAAGTGTTTAGATTTAATAATAACAGTGCAACACACATGCATACGTACTTTCATAAGCCCATATTATTCGTACCTCAAGTGTATCTTCAAATGATTGCACTTAGTAGGCACACTGTTGCGACAACGGCCAGTGACACAGAAAAGGTGTCAAGTGACGAGAAATTTAAAAGTAACTTAATGTTCTTTTAGTTATTTCTTGCACATGCCTTTAATAGGATGCATTCATGTTATGGCTAAAAGAATGAATTTATGTCGTGATCATGCATGTCACTCCGAATAGTCCTGCCAATTCTTGTTGCGTTTGACATGGGGCTTGTTTATCTATTGCCTTCAGTTCTGCATCTTTGAAAACCTTCTCTCTTCTGCCGTCATGCTGGTCTTCGACGTCAAAATCGCCGTTCTTGTAGCACGGCATGTTTTTTTTTTCCTAAGAGAAGCCTCGCCATAACCCTTAATAGCCTACTGGTTTCGTTGGGAACCAACCAAAAAAAATGAAAACTTTGTTCGGCAATTCTTTGTTTTTCTTTACGCTGTGTCTTTCATATTGTTTTTGCTTTAATCGTTATTATTTGTGCTCATCGCCGCTTGAATCTACGCATGATTAGCAGGTGAATGCTAGTTAGTGCGTGACAACAGCGACAAGAAAGTATTTGTGCGTAATTGTGTGTATTGTAAAGCACGTTTTTGTGCTAAGTTCTCCGAAATCGTAACGGAAAAAAATATTTCTATAATCTTTGTATTGTTTAAAAGACGCTGTAAGTATTTGCAGTAAATGTAATTATGTTTTTAGTGTTTGTTACCGTATTCATTGGTTGGTTCTTTTAAGAACCACCAGGCTCCAGGAGTTCAAAATTAATAATGTATATGTGTGTTTGTATGATTTCGTCGTGATTTTCGAATACATGAGGAACTTTCCGAGTATGTTAACACAATTGCGTGGTCAGATAGAGAATTTTTCCTCTGATGATTCGGAACTCGACCCAGATTTCGACTTCGATGTTGCTGGGAAATTGTATACAGGAGGGACTAGAATGCCCGAACTCCTCAGCAAGAAGTTGCTCATATGGCTGCAAACATATGGCAAAAATTGATACCTATGTGATCCCAGTCAGCCCCACGGGGGCGCTGGTGAATCGGGAATCGTGGTTCATCATCAAATAAGGCCGTAAAGGCAGGTGCTGATGTAAATTTTTCTCACAACTGCTCCCAGCGAGATCGCCGGGGAACAGGTTTTGCCTTGGCGTATTCTTAACCAGGGCACTCTGTTTTACGGGTAAAAAGGGGAAGGGGTCCCTCGTTTGTTGTAGCAAATAAAACTCTGGGAAGCCGCATGACTTATCTTGTGTTGGCTTCCGAAACCCTTACCAAGGGTATAAATTGGCAGAACGGGGATCAGCGTGGCCCCCGGGTGGGTCTTCTTGCAGTTCAACGTGGGCTGAACATGGTTGAGGTGCATACCTTGGCTGAAATGTTCTGAAAGCGGTGTTAGTATCCTTGATAATTGTTTGACGTGGCTTTTTTCGGGGGCTAACAACCTCCCGAGGATATGTTGTCTTTACAACAGATACCTGTGCTGTGAGGAACCAGTGGTGATGGTTGACGGGTGAGTTTAAAGGTTGATGCTGCTAGAGGGCTTTGGCCTACCAGTTCATTAAGCCTTGTCTTCCATTGATTGCTGGGAAATTGCATATAGGAGGGATTAGAAGGCCTGAACTCCTCAACAAGAAGTTGATCATATAACTGCAAACATATGGCAAAAATTGCTACCTGTGTGATCCCAGTCAGCCACACGAGGGCGCTGATAAATTGTGACTCCGTGAAACTGGTCAATCATCAGATAAGGCCGTAATGGCAGGTGCTGATGTAAATCTTTTTCACAACTGCTCCCAGAGAGAGCTGAGGGAAGTTTTGTTTACTATTTTTTTTATTTTTTGTTATTTTCTTGAATAAAACTTGTTTATTTTTGTTTAAAAAACATTGTAACCTAGAATATGTACGTGTTCAAATTTTGAAATCCGGGTGCCCACTGGTTCCTACCGGAACCAAGCGGGTTTTTTTTTAAATATTACAGTTAAATACCATTTATAACAAAAGTTGTGGAATAAAAGTTGCTTGGAACTGCAAGATTTACAACATACATTTATTTCAGCCCAGAAAAAAAAATCAGGCTATTAAGGGATAAGTATTCGAGATCATTCGATGAGCCTCAGCTACCGATTTCTTCATATTAAAGCCGAAAATTAAAATCTCCATCAAAAATACGAGAATTTGGCACGTAAACTGACATGTTTAATCGAGAATAATTTTATGATGCAGACAGAAATCGGCTAAAACTTCAATAGCGTTATGTTTACAAATACCTGAGCTTATAACATTTATCTCGACTACCACTTACCGCTGCAGCCATCTATTACAAAACGGCGGAAGCAAGCTTGTATACCTAATATTTATATATATATATTTTAGTGTTAAGTAAAAATATACTCGTCCTTTTTGCAAAAGCAATAATGCAAGGTTGTTTGCACAAGATAGTGAATAGGACTTATGTGAATAATGGGTTCATTGGACGCTACACTACAGCGCTTATTATTATTATTGAGCAGAGGTGAAATAGTTTAATTTTTTATATAAAATTTTTATTAAAATTAAAAAAAAACGGGTTTGCACTTGTTTTGTTTAACACTAAAACAGAACATTTAAAAGGTCAGATTCATGTTCTAGACTTAATCCTCTTTTTTCATTAAATGTAATTAAAATAAAACATTGTTTTAACAATTAAAAAATAGTTGCTTTAACAAATACAGATTAATTATCACAAAAAATTTTAAAAAAATTTGCAATAAAACTCAAGTTGTGCACTGATTACAAGTTAAAATAGAAACAGCAATTTGTTGCCTGTTCAAAAGCAATTTTTGGAAAACTCAACATTTTTCTTACAGAGAATGGAAATGAGATTCAGTTGTGCATTAAAAGAATTTAGAACGTTAATGTTATTCAGTAAGCACGTGTGCAAAAAAAAGCGGGAGAGCAAGTCTTTGGGTTATTTAAGCTTATCATTGAAGAGAGCAAATTATAACGAGATCGCTTTTTAGTCAGTGTTGCTGTAATCCAAACAATTAAGTGCCTGATTTCCCTCGTGACCCTGGTTTTTATAAAAGCGTTTGAGTCACATGATTTTGACAATTGAAAAAATAGAAACAACAACTTTTGCAACAAATTATAAAAAACAGGCTTTAAAAGCAAAATTGATATTATTATACGAGGGCGGGCCAATGAGTCCGTGACTTGTTGAATCAAGCACTTGTTTTTATATAAAAAGTTTTCAACACAGCCTCCTTTGAGCTCTGCACACTTAGTTCAGCGTTTCTTCAATCTTTTTATCCCCTCCGGAAAGTATGATTTGTCGAAGGCATCGCCATAAGATGTTTTCGTCGTTGCAGTAAATCTCTCTTACCGCCAAAACATTTCTTCAAGATTGGTAACAAGAAATAGTCACTCGGAGCATAATCTGGCGAATAGGGTGAATAAGGGAGCAATGTGTAGACCAATTCATAGATTTTTCCATGGCCACTGAACATGTTTGCATCTGCTTGAATTTATTCGTGGTTAAATGTGGTCGTTTAATCTCAAATTCCTCATGGAATCCGACCCAGTAAGTTGGCATAATATTTGTCGTTGATTGTATTCCCCTTTTAAAGATAGTCAATGTGAATTATATCCCAAATAAATATAGTTTAAAAAACACGCTTCAATATCAAACTAATTATTCATATAACCAGATAATTATCCGCATAGGCGATCCAGGTTTTTTTAATTCCCGAAATTCTCTTTAGGAATCGCCAAAATCCCCCACTTCCTCAGGAAACAATATGGCAACTACAATTTTCGCACTAAATCGAACTATTAACGGTTTAGATATACGTTGCACGGCCAAAACGCACATCGAATATTAAAAATCCGTTCTGATTCGGTTAGCCAACCTAGTTGGGTAACTTCCCCCCACTTCCTCAGAAGCAATACGGCAACTTCAATTTTTGCACTAATGCGAATGAGCGTTCATACTCGTAGTTAAGGTGCATGTTGCACCACAAAAACGCCCAGCGAATATTAAAAACCTGTTCAAAAGCGGTTAACAATATGGTTCCGAATTTCTTTTTGGAAATACCCAAAATCAGCTTCCTGAATCCCCAAAATCCCCCAACGTCCCCGGAAGCAATACGGCAACTCCAACATTCACACTAAAGCGGCAACACTGTATATACCTACATATGTAATAATCACTCATATGGCATACTCGTGCATGTAAAACTAATGTAAGCGTGTTAAAAACGGTGCCCACGACCTTATAGGTTGATATACTAACCTATGCCTTCTTTGGCGACGATTCACTCTGAGAAACCTACTTTTTGACTATTGTTTGGTCTCCGGTGGGTTACGGTGGATCCACATTTCGTTCATGGTTACGAAACGGCACAAAAACTCATCTACATTGCGGTTGAACAAATCGAAACGTTCCTGCGAAAATGTCACAAGGTTGTTTTTTTAGTCGTTTGTAAGCAAACGCGGCCCACATATTGCGCTAAGCTTTCTATACCCAAGTCATCATTCAAAATTTAAACCGCCATGTGAAATGTCTTTGACTGTCATAATCTCTTTTACTTTCAATATCAGATAAAACCATATCGTGAATTTTTTGAATTGCTTCGGATGTAAAGAACTCAACTAGGTGTCCGGAACGTTCGGCAATTTTCATGCGTGCTTGGCCAGTTCAAAATTCAGTAAACTACTTCTTTACCACGACAATGGATAGTAAAGAGTCTCTTTAATGTACGTCAAGTTAAGCATTGGTTTAAGTGATGGTTATTTTCGCACAAAATCATACTAATGAGCACCCGAAATTCACCATTTTAAATTTTCCTCTGAAAACGCTCAGAATGCTGCTAAACACAAACTAAATGAGGCAGCTTGTTCAAATTTAGACAACTGTCAACTCAGAGTTGGCTATTGACAGGAGCAGTGTTGCCATTTCAGTTAAAAAACGATAAATTAAAAAACTCAGGGGCTTATTGGCTTACCCTCGTATATTTTTAAAAAAACATTGTTTGATTTTTATTTTTCTTATCGCTGTCTCACATGTGCAATTCAAATAAATCTATTGTAAATAAAATAAAATTTACAACAAAAGACAAATAAACTGTATTAACAATAAAGAATAATAATGTTTCGCTGGTATTTTTGCCATATCACTAGATTTATTAATTGTTTGTTCGCATCAGGGACAGGAAATCACAGCACTTAAATTTTATTCAATCTAGGGGTTTTCATTCGAGGGACACTGGGCATTTTTCGGCTGATTTTAAAACTTTTTGACATCAAATTCAGACAACGGCTACATAGCCAGCGAAAACTTGGTATTTACCGACTGCTATACTTACGATTATTTAAGTAATGACTTACTTAATATCTGTTATATATGTACGTATGGAAGTAGCTGCTCTTGGCAAATATACGAGGTCTGATAAAAAAAATAACAGTTATTTTCAAATTTCGCGAGTGACGTATGTTCGATTTCCGCATTTTGGTTTTTGTTTTTTTTTTTTCTTTTATGTTGGTACACATGTCTGTTACATATGTTGGCAATATCAGCCCTTTTGGATTATCAGTTTGTTTTTGACATATAAAAAGGTTAGTTAAGTTTTGGTGTGCTCTTCGATTTTTTACTATTTGAAAAAATTGATCAACGAAACTGTATTAAGTTTTATGTAAAAAAAGAAATTAAATGCTTAGGACATTTGAGCAGAACCACAATTGTGGTAAAACCGATTTAAGGAAGGCAGATAAGCTGCCAATGACGATGCTCGTCCTGGTCGCCTGAGCACTTCACCAACCGATGAAAACATTGAATCACTATCTGATGATGTTGGCATACCGTTCGGCTCATGCCATTGCTTGGCATGGATGTTTTAGGTATGAAACGTGCGGCAGCGAATATTGCTCCAAAATTACTAAATTTGCTGTTGAACATCCTCAACGTTGATCCAGATTTCTTCAAAAAGGTCATAACTGATGACGAATCATGGGTGTATGGCTATCACATTGAAACCAAAGCCCAATCGTCCCAATGGAAGCGTTCAGATGAGCCAATACCGAAAAAAACACGTCAAGTTCGGTGAAATGTGAAGGTTTCGCTGACTGTTTTCTTCGACTGCAATAGCGTGGTTCATCATGCATTCTTGCCACAAAATCGTACGGTCAATAAGGATTACTACCTTGAAGTTATGCGCGGTTTGCGCGAAGCAATTCTTCAAAAACGCACAGAACTGTGGAAAGACAAGCATGGATTTTGTACCATGATAACGCACCTGCTCACACATCGATGCTTGTGCGTGAGTTTTTGGCCAAAAACAACACCGTTATCATAACTCAACCATCATATTCAACGGACTTGTCCCCCGCTGACTTTTCTTAAACCGATGAAAGGAAAGCGTTTTGTACGATTGAGGAGATACAAAATATCGAAATAGGAGCTCTTGGCGATACCAAAAAGCGCGTTTCAGAAGTCTTTCTAGAATTGGAAAAAAATGCTGGCATAAGTGTATTATATCTGAGGGGGATTGCTTTGAAAGGGAGAAGATAGTTATTGATGAATAAATAAATATTTTTAAAAAAAATTGAAAATAACGTTTATTTTTTTATCAGCCCTCGTGTATAACACCGATATATAAAATATTACGTAGGCGTGGCAAAAAAAAAAAAACTAATTTTTCAATTGTTTTTACATCATCTTTAGTCCTGACACACCTTTTTCTATATGAAAGGCGAACCAATCTAGTGTACATATATATTTGCAATAGAATCATGATATAAAAAATACAAGGTACAGTCAAATACCGATAATTCGTAATCGCAAGAGACCGTCCATTTCTTACGAATTATAGGTATTTTCGATTTAGCCAGATTTCGATTTAACGGAGTTAAAATAAAATAAATACAAATTAAGGGGGGTTTTTAATTTATTTACTAAAACTATTAATAAAAAACATAAAATATAATATGTATAAAATAAAATACAAAACACATTCGAATGGCTACTCGCTATCGAATGTCATCATTAGAAATTTCGATACGTTTTACTCATTCGATATGAATGAGATAATCCCAAAAGTGTCAAAACTCGCACATTTGAGTAAGAACTCGCGTGTAAGCGAATGACAGAATTAGTCCACAGGTAAGAAAAGCATATTTTATGCTTTAGCAATTTTCAAATATGCAGCTCATTATTTGAGTCTGGAAAGCACCAAACAAAAGAAATTAAGATTGTAATGTAATAATCCATTTATTTTACTCCTAAATGTTAAAATATTTCGATTCTTATGTACAATATTTTAGATTCATTTGTTTTATTTTTCAGTTTTTTTTTTTTTTTTTTTTTTTTTTTTTTTTTTTGTTAGAAGTCACAACTTTAAAATTATTTTCAAACAAAACTGAAAACAGGGAACTATATAAACTAATACGATAGCACAATTTTATGATAAATGTCATATTCCTTATACTTGTCAGGTGGTGATTGTTAAGGAAAACTGAGAGAATGAAACTACGAAGGCGAATTTATACAGGTGAATGCATGCGGAAAGGTGAATTCAGTACTATGTATTTTGTTATTGTAAAACATATCGTGAATGTCAAAATCTAAATTCGCCTAAGATTCTTCAGCTGGGAAAAAATTTTGTATAAACGTTAAATATAAACGTTTATAATTGTTTGTAATTAAAATCACAAATTATATTAGTTTTTCTCTTTTAAATTCACACAAATTTCTTGAAATTGCACTAAATCATACAAAAAAATCTTCAGATTAAAATAGCGCGAAAAAGTTCATAAACAAAAGAAAAAAATTTGACAGTCTTATTGGAAAAAAAACGCGAGAAGCAAAAAGGAAGTTCACCTAGTAATGAATTCGCCTTGGAAACTATCTTGTATTTTCTATATTATGATTAGAATTATCTACGCCAGCGAAGGGCAGATTGAGAGGATTGAGCTAAAGAGAGCAAAAAGTTGCACTACACAAATCCATTTGTTTGTCGCCATTTGGCGAGTTAATGTTCGGCGAGATATAGGCATTTCATTATTTATGAATGAAAATAAGAAAGATTTTCAAACTCTATATGCCACATTACTACTGAAAAACAACCTGAAAAAACATACATAAGGCAGCTAGATCTCAACAGAATCGTTATTTTGCCAAAATAAAGATATAGATAAAATACTTAATTGAGCAAAATAAAAAAATTCCACAACGATCTTGCTTTGTTGAAATCTAGTAAGCTACTGAATTATGCTAGGAACACAACTGCAACGAATAACGAATTTTTGATCGCGAATATTCGTCACCAAAAATAAAATACATTGGTGTACATGAAAACGCACACAATCGTGGCTTTGGTCGAAATTTGTCATACTCAGCGAAAGTTGAAATAGATTAATTTCTAATTGTTTCGTCAGCGAACAACGAACAAAGTGAATTAAGTGGGCAGGTTTTTTATATAAAAAATATTTTTCACGAAACCATATTTTGTAGTAAAAAATGTATAAAGATGTTCTCAAAACAGAAAAACCTCAGATAATTTGTTCAAAAATCCACCTTTCGGATGGGATTTATATAGGCTGACTTAATATGGTCCCCTTAATATTTATATGTAAACAATGTTATCTACACAAAATTTCGTTGGTATTATGCTTCACACGACGAATTTATACAACGAATACTTGGCGACGAATTCGTTGCGATGAGCGAAATTCGTTGTTCGTCGCAATTGTGTTCCTAACATTAAATTTCATGTTTTCCTCTCGTTTGTAATTGTATTAAGACTTGCCATTATTATTATTGATGAAAGAAACAAAGAATACAAGTTGTTCTGTTTGTGGGCAGTAGTAAATGAATGAAGACGGAAACACACCAACACGTGTATATGGCATAGGTGCATTTTTTAACATTTCGGTTTAAATGTAAAAATGTTTACTTTTATTATTGTTAATGCTAATAAGTAGCATTTATCTACTTAGAACTTACTTGTTGATAATTACATTCATTTTTTAAGTTAAAAAGTAGTGTAATAAAATAAGTGCATGGTATATTTTGGGGAATTTTAAGTAAGATCTTGTTGTGTAAAATTTTAGCTTGGTAGCAACTCTAGTTAAAAAAAATCCCGATCAGTAATTGAGAATAACCGAACAAGTTCGTAATCTGACAAATCAGTGCCCATTGCCGATCTACGCCCATGTGCACACAACAAATAAAAACAAATTGTTGCTTTCAAAACAAAATCAAAAGAAAACATTTTTTTATCGTAGCAATTGCAAACACAACAAAAAATAATAATACTTTTTATCGTCGCAACAGAGTTTTATTGCTAATTTTTTTAATTTAACTTCTTATCAAATGACCTTTTCTTATCTTACAGAAAAAAAAACGTATTTACATATGTACATGTGTTTCTATGAGTTAATTTTTATCGTGACTACTGCTACATTTATCTACCTGAGTGTGTAAATACAACTTATAAATGTTATCGCCACAATTATTGCCCTGCCATAAAACACAATAAGAACGATAAACGATATCATTGTTTCAAGGGTTTATGAACCGGGAGTATTTTTTCAAATCAAAATGTATAATAATATTTTTTTTATTTTATTAAAATCGAACCAACAACTTATTAAATATTTAATAAATTAATAAAAATAGAAATTTTGCACTTTTCACTAGCTTATTAAAAAAAGTAAAAGAAAAGAAAGTACTTTTCACGTGCGGTGTATATATTGCACGTACATCACATCAACAGTCCGAACTTGATCAAAAGCGTTCAACGCAGCAGTGCCAGATTGAAAATGTAACATAATTTTGAAGATTTTACAAACGGTTCACACGAAAGTTTATATTCAAGGTTCGCTCTCTCATTCGTGGTTTGCGGCCCAATCTTGATTGAACCAACATGGTTCGCCATACAAAATTTTATGAGCGAACCAACTTGGTTCATTTTTAATCATGTTGCGACCCATGCGAAAACTACTATCATCTCCAAATTTGATAATAAATTATCGCTAGTTTATCTGAACTAGCTCTCAAAAACATGTGATCAAAGCAAAAATAGATAATTGATGTATGTAAAATCAAAAGAAACACATGGAACATATAAAAATTGGATACTTACATAAAGATTTAAATAAAAATTGAAAAACGAATCAGTGAAACCTTTGCACAAACTGTGTAAACATCAGTGTGAACCAAAAAACAACAGTTTCGCAATAGTGGTTCAGAGAGCGAATCAACTGTTTCATATTACGGTCTAAACATGGTATAAATTTGAAGATTTTTCTTTGAAAAAATTAATTCTTATTTTTGCAGCTGAAACTCGGTTTGGTTTTGTATAAAATATTCAACAGTCTTTACTTTCGATATTTCGATAACAATTTGTTATCATTGTCAGAAAAATTAAAATGTTATTGATTTTTTTTTTTTTTTTTTTTGAAAATTAGGAGTGCCCAGATTTAATATTCTAGTAGGTTAGGTCAGGTAGGCGGGCCGCTGTCCGCATTCTTCAGCAAGGAGTTTATCTATATGGCTACACACTTATGGCAAAAAGTATTCACAATCCTCCTATTTCTCTCTCTCTCTCTCTCTCTCTCTCTCTCTCTCTCTCTCTCTCTCTCTCTGTCTCCATCACCCTCACTCTCTACAGCCGTGTGTGGTATTACTGAATTTTAGTAGAAAACCCAACCAGTAGCAACAAAGGGCTGGAATATGTGCAAATATATGAAATATATATATCATATGGATCCAAAACACTCCAAGGTGTTGGAGCGGGAATAGTGGGGCGTAAAGCCCGCAATGCCATCCTACGATATGTTTATAATATTAAGAGATATCAAGAAACATCACAATACTCTAAATCCTTGTATGGAGTTGATATTCTCGAGTTGCTAAAAATAAGATCATTAATTTCACTGCACAAAATTATTTATATAAAAGAGCCTATTTACTTATTTGAACGCCTTCAGTTTGCACGTTCTAACGGAGGAGAAAACATTATACAATTCAGACATCGAACACTAATATCTGAGTGGCAGTTTTCTACAAATATCATACGGCTGTGGAATTCACTACCCAACACTTTGCAATGTACTGGCAACGCTATACAATTCAATTTTAGTTAAGTTTGAACCTTTATATATTATTCAATAATTTGTTTTATAATAATACTTTTATTTTGCTTGCTTTTCAAGTAGTATACTTTAATATCGCAAATTCCTTATTGAAGAACCTAATCTATTAAAATTTATATTTTATCTATTATAACTTCTACGTAAAATAACTTTAAAATATATATTGTGTTGTTATAAAATCACATACTGTAATTCAAAAGATTTATATATTGTTGTATGTGATATACCTTTTTCATAAAATAAAAAATATTTTCTAAAATATTTCTAAATATATAACTCTTAGCAAAGACGATCCACAATCTTCCAAGCGGAATTACACGCAATAAGGGAAGCGGTTGAAATACTCTCCGAAAGGGAACACAAGGGAGTGCTGATAAAAATACTTTCTGATAGCCAATCAGTGCTGAAGGCCCTGAGCAGTTGTGTCTTTACGTCCAAGTTAGTACTGTAATGTTACAGCAGGCTAAACGAACTGTTAAGCCAGAGCCAGGTCACCCTGATCTGGGTGCCAGGACATGAGGGGCATCACGGCAATGAAATGGCTGGCATCTACGCCAAAAAAGAAGCAGTGGGGACTTTTATTGGACCCACTCCAACTTTTGGCTTCAATAAGGGTCTCCTGAATGATGAGGAGATAAAAAAAATGGACGGCGTCCATCGTCGAACAACATTGGAACGAGACAACTGGTCTTGAACACTAAGAAATTTCTAAACTTTGATAAAAAGAGGGCCGAACGTGCTCTAAAACTGGACAGGAAAAGTCTCAGAACATTGACAGGTGCACTTACAGGTCATTATAACTGCTACAAGCACCTGCATAGGATGGGAATTTCCAACACAGACATTTGCAGATTCTGCGGTGATGAAAAGGAGTCAATGGGGCACTTAATCACCCACTGTGGAGCACTGGGACACAGAAAATGTAGGCTACTATAAGCTTAAATGTTAAGTGAATATGACTTAATATCACTCCCAATGAAGGAGCTTGTCCGTTTTTTTTTTGACATACTTAACCCATAATGGAGCAAGGGCACGCTCATTATATCAACACTGGTCGCAGTGCAAATGGCCGATGAGGGCCATATCCCATCGCTCCTTTATTGCAACATAGTCATATCTCAAAAAATTAGCTTTTCGAGATAACAATGCAGAATTCTTAACAGTACTACCATTTATATCGTGCCAAAAATTTATTCAAATTGCTTTTAAACTGTTTTCTTTAAGAGATATTTTCTCCAAATATTTGCTAAGACTTGTATGAAAACTAAAAATTTTAAATGCGTTTTTCTCGAAACGATTTTTTTTTAGATATGACTATGTTGCAATAAAGGAGCGATATGCATGCATATTAATAATAAAAGATAAGGAAACCTAAGCTTTAGTACTACATTATCTACAATACTAATATTTTTTTTTTAAGCATTTTTTTATTTATTGAATCTTCAAAATGAACTAACAATAATTATTCAAATCTTAATACTAAATTTAAAATTAAAAAATGTGATTCTTAAGTCCGGCCAATGCTAGACAAAAAGTTTTATTATGCGGAAGCTATATCGGTAAAATCGCCTATTGAACATTGTGATGGTGGCAAGGGTATCCCTCCTTCTCAACTGAGTGTGGCCGCCAAAATTAAGTATATTGCACGCAAGAGGGTTTGGATGAAGTTCCAGTTTACTGACATACCTTGTCGCGTACTTAGAAAATTCCTCTTTTACCAGCGGAGCACTCAGATCGTTATGAATTCGTGAATTTTTTACGTACCATGGAGCTGCTGTAATCGTTCGAAGAATTTGGTTTTGTCGTCTTTGAATTTTTTCAATATTTGACGGTGAGGCGGTGCCCCATAATTGAATTCCGTAGCACCATATGGGCTTTAGAATTGCATTGTATAACAGAAGTTTGCAATCCAACTTCAATGTCGAGTTTCTGCCCATAAGCCAATTTAGTTGCGCTGCTTTTAGTTTCATCTGAGTGACTTTTGCTTCAATGTGAGACTTCCACGTTAGCCTACGGTCGAGGTGTATACCAAGGTACTTGACTTCACTGTGCTGCGGACTAGGTGAGTTGTTTATTTGGATAGGCGCACATGTTTGTTTACACAGTGTGAATGTGACATGAGTACATTTATGCTCATTAACTTTGATTTTCCAAACTTTCAGCCATTTCTCTAATATTGAAATATATTCCTGTAAATTTCGTGAAGCTAATTGATGGTTTTCATGAACACTCAAAAACGCTGTGTCATCTGCAAAGATAGAAGTGTGGATTCCGAATGTCGTTGGCATGTCGAAGGCGTAAATCAAATAAAAAGTAGGCCCCAGTATGCTGCCTTGGGGAACTCCTGCCTTGATTGGCTGAGTTGGGCTTATAAAGTTGCCTTCTCTGATAACAAACTTCCGCCCATATAAGTAGCTTTCCAGAAGCTTGTGTGTATTTGCAGGCAAGTTTAACTTTATTTTGTGCATCAAGCCGTCGTGCCACACTTTATCAAAAGCTTGGGAAATATCAATGAATAGAGCTGAGCAATACTTCTTCTCCTCAAAGGTCTGTCTTATGACATTGACTAGTCTGTGCGTTTGTTCTATGCCGAAAACCAAATTGATGATCAGGGGGGATACATCCCACATTGGTCAATATTAAATACAATATTTGATAAGCTTTCTCGTTGCCCTCAAAAAGTAACAAATCCAACAAAACACTCTTTGTAGACTTCATGGAATGCATTCAAACACACAATTAAACTAATATTTATAACAATCAAAAAACTGTCTATATGTTGAAATTTTATAGGAGCTAGTTTAATCATTAGTAGACTTGTAAAACTTAAAAAAATATTTTCAAACTTTTAACTATTTACTGGTATGAACGAGTATATTCCATTATTTTGGGAAATTGCGAAAGCAAATGATATTTGGGAAAAATAATTAAACATAAAAAAAATTTTGTTTTTATGTCGTGATTGAATTTAAAAATTTATGATTTGCGTTTGTAGCGAAAATCGCATCAATAAATAAACATTTTTAATATATTCTCTTCCTTAAAGATCAAATTACTCAATAAAAGTTTAAGAAACACTTTTCTACAAAATCTCAGAGTTGTTTCAATTGTTTTCTCTTGTGGCTACTTGTATGAGCATTTAAATTAGTGTACAGTGTTGTGTACAAATTAAAATGGCGCTAATGCTCTGAGTGTTTTTGATTTGCTTTTCTCACGCACAAAGTGTGAAACAGAATGATATGAAAGGTTTCATATTATTAATTTATTTTGTTAAATATGTAAAGATTACAGTGAGGTTCTAAGTTGACTGACATTGAAATGAATTTGAATAAAGATAAAATGTTCCTTCCAACTGACATGACAGATGTCTCAAGACTTGAGAAATTTAAGCAATTAGCCGACCTTTAAAAATAAAACAACAACAAAATTTAATAACCTTTAGCTTCGCTAGATAAAAGTATGTTGATTAATTAATCTTTTTACTACACAATTTACGAGTATATTGTTTTCTTTTCATTATACGTGGCAAAAGATAATAAAGTACAAACGACTGCATATTATTTTTTTGCTTAAATTTACAAAGTAAAATTGGAAAATGCGGACGAGGGAGGAAATCAATGGAAAGAAACTCAAGTCTTGTCAAAAACAAAAATTTGATTCAGTTAAAAAGTGAAATATTTTGGTAAAGTCGTTAAAGTAAATTAACTGCGGAGCGCGATGTAAACGAAAGATTTATTAATTTTATTATAAAAAAAATTAATGGAATAAAATATTCAAAAGTGAAAAAACGAGTACTGAAAATTGTTTATGCAAGTAGATCGAGCTTAACACGTGCTTCTGTTTTACGCGGTCTCAGTCTACTATCTTAACTCTACCCCAAACACACAACTTTTTGCAGTTTCAGCAAACTACTAGTATTTTAAACGTTTAATAAATTTATATGGTGAAAAATACTTCAATTTGGGAAGTTATTTTGTTTTTATCTATAGTATTAGAGATCTATACGTTTGGATTTCAAATATTGTTGCAATATTTATTATTGAACCTGGATCTAAACCTTTGATCACCACGCAATGCCCTCAAGAGTAATCGCGAATAATTTGCATATTGAGTGCTCTCTTTGTGGGGACCACTGATCTAAACTACATACTGAATGACGGTTGTGAACGATCACATTAACAGTCGTTTTATGGTTTCCCTTTTTATTTTAAAGACTTTTTTCATTCTTCTTGTATCGGGTTTTCCAATAAGGACTTTTAAAGTGTGCTGTGTGGTTTGTGGCAGCGTCCTATTGAAAGCACATTTCTTCCTAGTCCCCGTTTTCCAATTCGGACGAAAAATAATCGTTAATCATGGCGCTATAACGATCGTCATTCACAGTAACGGGACGATCGTTATTGTCGACGAAAAAATATGGTCCAGTGATGCCGCCGACATGAAAACCGCACCAAACAGTTATTTTTTGTGGAAGCAAGGACTCATGAAGCACATGTGTATTTTCACCAGAATAACAACGCATATTTTGCTTATTGACGAAGCCATTGAGCCAAAAATGAGCTTCATCACTAAAGATGATTTTGCGATGAAATTCATCATCTCAACGCACCTTCTCCAGAGCCCAAGCTGAAAATTTACATCGCGTGAAATGTCCATCAATTCTTGATTCAGTTTCATTTTGTATGGATGTAAACCAAGATTTTTATGTGAAATTCGCCATTAAGTGGTCAGTTCTTGAGAACGCCGCGAAATGGATATTGTCGTCACTTCAACCAACTCGTTGTCTCATTGGCACATCAGCGTCACACAATGAATATGTAGACTTAAATTTTTACATTAAACTTGTTATTGTTTGTCTATTAGGGCGATAATAACGGCCGATAATTGGAGTTAACGCTCTTAAAGTTGCGGTCACCGACTCCGAATTTTGGTAGCACATTTTTATAATTTGCATACGTTGTTTGTTAGTGTACTTTACCACAATGAAAATGTTGAGTTTACTGACAAAACAAAAGATGATCAGTGAAATAGTGGGTTCACAAATTCAATTCAAAGTTGGCAAATACTTATTGGAAACCCCCATTATTATTATTGGATGGGATATGACTCACATCGGCCATTTGCACTGCGACCCATGTTGATCTATTGTGCGTCCCCATTATGGGTTGAGTTCGTTTAGCCTGTTGTGACATTCCAGTACTTGCTTGGACGTAAAGACACAACTGCTCAAGGCCTTCAGCACTGATTGGCTATCAGAGAGTATTTTTGTCAGCACTTCCTTGTGTCCCCTATCGGAGAGTATTTCAACCGCTTCCCTTATGGCGTATAATTCCGGAAGATTGTGGTGTCTTTGCTAACAAAGCCCTAGACGTTACTATTCCATTAATTGTGGGAATGCTGCTAACATTTGGCTTCATGCTCTCTCTCTCTCTCTTTCTCTTGGTCTATCTGTATTATTTATTAGCATGTTCACACTAAGGGTTATATTCGAGAATCGCTCATTCATTCGTAATTCGCGATCCAATCTCGATTGGACCAACATGACACGCCATACAAAATTTTGAAACCGAACCTTGGTTCATTTTGAATTTTATTGCGAACCGTGTAAAAATCACTATCGACTCCAAATTTGTCAATAAATTATTGCTAGTGTCTAGTGAACTAGTTCTCAAAAAAACATGTAAACAAAGAAAAAACTGATAATTAATGTGTGTCAAATCAAATGAAAAACATTGAACATATAAAAATTGAATACTTACGAGTACATTAAGATTTAAATAAAAATCGAAAAGGAAGTAGTGAAACGTTTGCACGGCAACAATAAACCGCAAAGTGAAACAAAAACAACCGTCTGAACACCTAGTTTCACAATCGTGATTCAGAGAGTGAACCAAGTGTTTCATATTACCGTCTGAACATTGCAAGTTGGCATCACTTTAACAGCTGATAGTTTGTTGCTACGCTTTTTTTGGCCTGGTGTTTGTCTAGCAATAAGCTGGACAAAAAGATCAATCTAGACAATCTAAAGTTATCATTTCACTTGATAATTATTAACGGCCTTGTTCATACGAATATAAAAAGTGGTTAAATTTGAAGAACCGATGTTGGTTCTGAGTAAAATACAAATTTTTTAGGAATTATTGTCATTTTTTATTATGATAATATTGGTATGGTTGAATTATGTATGGAACAAAATATCGGCCAAAAGACCGCTGTGACTTCGGCGACTCACCTCCATCTGATGGCACAAATTTTCGATTTCGATTTTTGTATCTACATTTTTCCTGTGACATTTGAAACCAATTTATTTTTTATAGTGTTGTATTTATTGCTCTTGCATACACCTAGTATGAATTTGCCTTGAAAAAAGACAATTTAAAAAATAAAACGTGAATTTTAAATTTTAGTTTACAAAATGCCAAAAGGAATAAATAATAACAAAGAAATTTTTATAAATAATAGATAAAATTAAACTAAAAAAATAATATTTTTTTTGTATTAAAAAGCACCGGAATTGTCTAATGCAAATACTCGCAATATAAAAATAATAATAATAAAAATTACAAAAATTGAAATTCAATAAATCAAAATGCTTATCAGTTTGACGGAAGATTTGCTAATGCCAAACCTGTTTGATGCCAGGTAGTAAGTTTAAACATTTACATATTTATTTATTGAGGGTTTTCACGATCGTTATCGTGCAAAATTGCAATTTACAAATTTGCAGTGCATATTATGGTTAATCGTGAACATACCCGTTTATTTTTGTGCAAAATTGCCCTATTTCTAGAAAATTGTTCTGGAGGCACAAAAACTTCTAGCTGCACTAGCGGAAGTCGTCAAAAATCTGCATTTGTTTACAATCATATACAAATCAGTGAAAAAGAAAAGATTGCGAACTTTTTTTTTCAAATAATGTTCTTTATGCGTTAAGACCTTTCCTGCGGTCTTGAAGGTTTTTCACTCGATGCGATTATTTCAATGTTTTTTTCTTTATTTAATAGTTTATTAAATTTCTAGTTTATTTAAAAGACCGCCAAAATTTTCAACTTACTTCTATATACACAAATAACAATATGTCGCTAATTTTGTTGTTGTCAAATGTTATTGTTCGTTTGCAATTGAGTATTTTTGCAAACATCTTTTTGCTCAAGATATTTTTAGTGCAAATGAAAAGAAGTAAAGCAAACTGAAAATACATACATCTTGTTGTTGCTTAAAAAACGAAGTATATTTGCACACATTTGCATCATTTGCACAGATTGCATTACCCATCGTGAAAACCCTTATTATTTATTTAATAACTATACAGTTGTAAAGTATAGGCTGCACAGCATGGGCGGGGTGACAAAGACCATATGCCCAAGATGGTATTAACAATACTTTTGTAGCGTCGTTGTGACTAACTATAACGACCTATGCCTTCACATAAGAAGTTTCCACGTGGTTAACAATGAATAACTTCTAAAAAAAAACTGTAAACCAATACAGTTAGTTGAGGCAAACCGTTAACCAGTGCGAGTGAGACGCAAAACTCTCGAAGACCGAACAACAAACACAAGCCTGACCGCACTTAAGAAATAATTACGATGACGCGAGAGCTGTCCTTCAACCCAGAGCTGCTTTACCACTGAACACTAACACAAGACTAATGCGCTAAACACATTCAAGAGGACAGGCTACATGGCTACAAATGTAGATAGCGCCAGCGACACAACAAACAGTTGTGTTGTAGTTTTCACCTATAGCTCTTTGACGGCTGTATTATATTTTTTGCTGAATTGTTTACATAGAAATTAAGAAATAAATAATTAGTGGCCTGAAATGTAATAAAATACTTTTCAACTTCAGTAAAAAACAGAAGATAAAATAAGAAACAATCAAAAATTAGATTAGATTAGGCGGCCTGTTAGACAGCTATTGAAAAGCCAGCCCATTTGAGTCCAATTTGGTTCCGTTCGGCAGTTCTACATATCGCTGGTTCAGAACCAACACGAGGATCGAATAAAGGAGTCCAATTTACTTATATCATATTCCGGTACCTCTGGCAAATCATGCAGCAGCGGTCTGTCTAGACAGAAAGCCAACAGAGGAAGTGCTCAACACTCTCTACTTCCTTTCCGTCTCTGCAACTTCTACATAAGTCTTTAAATGGAAGATTTAGTCTCCTCACCTGTGTCCGTATGGGACCATGTCCTGTCAGGACCACCACAACAAAGCGCAACCTCCGTCGAAGTAGGCCTCTAAGGATGATAGTCCTCCTATTATCATATCTAGGTCATGTCAGCCTTTGTATTCAACTGGTGACCTCACTAAACCATTTCTCTTGGGCGGTCTCAAAAAGTTGATGCTATACTTGTTTCTTACAACTCCTAAGCGGTATTCAAATGATATCATCTATATCCCTTTGTTGTAGCTGGGTACCGGCCTTTGCCAGTTCGTCCGGTAGCGCATTACCGGGCACTCGATTGTGTCCTCATACTCAGAAAAGCTTCAGGTTCGAATGTCTCGCTATCTCGTTTAAAGATAACCGGCCTTCACGAACCAGCCCGGAAGTCGTATAGACCCCAGCTAGTGCATACAGTGCAGCATTACTATCAGTATATCCTGTAGTACCTTAACCAGTTACGTAGCTACCCTCAACCTGACTAGATAATCTGTCTTGAGCAATGTTAAAAAGTTGACACTGTGCTTGTTTCTTACAGCTCCTAAGCGAGATTCCAACGATCCCATCTACATTTCTTTTTTGCAGCTGGCCACCGGCCTTTGCTAGTTCAACCACTACAATACTTCAAGCACTTCACTGTGCCCTCGTTCCCAGAAAAGCTCCTATTTGAATGACTCGCTATCACGTTTAGAGTTATCCCACTAGTGCATACAGCGTAGCCTCCCTATCAGTACAAATACAGATATCCTCCCCGCTTATCCTGGAGTACCTTAACCAGTTAGCTGCCCTCAGTATAACGCCAACTTCCTCCTGCGCTACGCTACACTCACTTTACAGCCTGAAATTAATACTCCTCTCATACAGGGGAATAAAAATACCCCCTTCAACTCACGAGTCTGACTTGGATTCATCTGTAAAGATTTCAAGCACGTCCTCTTGACGATCTGTGCCGATCATTTCCCAGACCGTGCCTGACAAAATTATATCAAATCTCTTGTCGGACAGTAAAGCGGTGAGAAGTAATCAATATTTTCCGGAAGGTTCACAATTTTTCCTATTATTTAGGCATGAATATACGTCGTCTCCTTCCACACCCTGCTTGACCACAGCCATATAGCCGAATTTATGGCTATTTCCTTCACCATGAGATCAGCCGGCAGGCAGTTCAACACAGTTGTGAAAGCGATTCACAGCTGCCTTTCTGGCCTAATCCGGCCCCCATGTGGCTTGCTAGGCTTACACAGATCGCAACTTTTCGCTATAAGTTTAAAGCCCTATAAAAGAATCCCTTGTTTAAGATTTGGGAAACCAAATATTAATTTAATAAAAAAAACTAGAAAAGTGCCTCTTATATCGCGAACAGCAACAATATTATCTGCAGAACGAGCTGTACGAGCATGTACTAGCGTCTTTTTTTTACAAATTCTCAAATTTTTGCACGATTTTTCAGGTTGTACACACATTTGGACGATTAAATTGACCGAAAAAAATCACACAATCAAATCGAAGTGCACAATATGCACTTCGATTTGAACGCGCATTTGCATAATAAGCCCGAATAACTTTAACGCGTTGCTCGATGGTTCAAATTGAAATAGTCTGAAATTGAGAAATTTCACATGAAACTTGACGTTTAGAAAAGGTTCACATTCAACACCGAACACCCGATATAAACCCCTCTTTAGAGAATGTTTCTATCGTATTCGAATCAAGTTTCTTTGAACCTTTTGTGGCCCTATTTATGAGTCGGAACTAAAATAATAGTTGAGTTGTAAAATTCTCATTACCTAAAAAGATATACTGGAGTTGTATGCGACTGTGTCTCTAATATAATAAACGAAATCAATAAAATTTTTTTTTGCAAGCACTGAAAGAAATAATAAGCATAAAATCGGCCGTACATTTCGCCTGTGGAATACGTTTTTGCTTTTCTTTTTTATGGGACCAATACTCAGGGGATGACCCCTACATATGCATTGTACTGGAACTAGGAAAATAGGTTATGATGGGGAGGAAAGAGGGAGTAGTGTTTGTGGAACAATAACAACACGAAAGACCAAAACAACTACTACAGCCTTTAAAATGTTAGAATTAAATCAGTTAAAACTGATCAGTGCCCAGTGTATATATATATATTTTTTTTTTTTATCTTGGACCAGTACTCAGGTTAGGATGGCCCCTACATATGCAGTGCATTGTACCAGAACTAAGAAAATAGGTTGTGGGGAGGGGGAAAGAGGGAGTAGTGAACATTTGACTTGAACTTTCCAACGTTATAACAGACAGGAAACACGTCTGCAGGCAACTTATTCCACAGGCGAAGCGTACGGCTGAAAAACGAATTCCCTCTGTAATGCATCGTACGATTCCCCGGGCAATCGACCACAAAAGGATGAGCTCTGTACGATGAACGCGTGCTACGCAAAAATGTGCGAGTTTCGGGAACAAGATCCCTAATCTCGTCAGAGCAAAATCCATTGTAGTAACGATAGAACAGAGTACGTCGATGTTCCAGTGAGTCAATAGAGTTGGATACCCTACTGTCACCGATGAGCTTTTTCGCCCTCTCCTGCACACGGTCGAGCATCCCCAAAATAGACTTTGAGGCACCGGCCCAAACATGAGAGTTGTATTCCATTTTCGGTCGGATGTAGGTGGTATAAATAGTGGTATAAATAGTAAGGAGGTCGGATGGAGTGAAGTACATCTTACACCGTTTCAAAAAACCAAGGCACTTGAATGCTTGTATAGAGACGTGAAAAATGTGACCATTCTAGCGAGCATCACACTGTACTTTCATTCCAAGAACATCAAGAGCACCCGATTCCTCAATACTTATACCATCCATGAGTACAAATGAATCAGCTTTTGTGGTCGTTTTTTTGTGTGTTAATAAACAGCACTGGGTCTTACGAGCGTTGAAGGCGACCCTGTTTTTACGACCCCATTCAGAGATTAATAGAAGTGAATCATTCATATTTAACCTTTTGGCAACGATTTCAGATTTCAGGCTGGACCTATAACTGAAAGAGTATGAATAGCAATGCTGCTGTCATCTGCAAAAGAGTGGATAGGGTTGAAAGTTTTATAAAGAGGGTCGTTGAGGAGAATAAGAAATAGGGTAGGAGAAAGAACGGAGCCTTCGGCATTGCTCAGACTAACAAAATTTAGTGCAACATCTTCCACATTACAATGTAATGAAGTAGGGTACTCCAAAAGAAATTAGTGTTGAGCATATAAAGAAAACACGCAAAACGGTAAAAAAAACGTGTTCACAACTTGCTACCTATTCTGGTGTAATTTGGTTTCATACGAAACTAATAATGAGCATATCGTTGGTCTCATGTAAAAAGGCCCTAACACACATAATTCCAATTTTACAGGAGAAGGAACAATCGTAATGGAAACTGTATAGTTAGGTACATCTAAAAGTAACTTTTTTTGCTCAATTGCTTGTAAGAGCGATATGTATGAAATTATATAATTAAATCTTTGTGACACTGTGTACTTGTGTGAAACGTAGTAGAATCCCTATAAGAGCTCAATTCAGGGAATGTGCGAGTTAGGGCCTTTCTACGTGAGACTAACGATTTATAGAATATACAGACAACGGTAAAGAGACAAAAAAACGCAGGAAAAGAAACATAAAGTTGCCTGCAAATCCCCTAAGTACTGGTCCAAGATAAAATAAAAAAAAAAAATAAAAAAATTTAGATTGAAATTTGTACAAGGACCCATCACATCCTTTTAATAGACCCATCATGTTAAAAACTTGAAATTGGTGTAGATCGTAACGCACCTTTTCACAAATGCTTTTAACAATTTTCTTTTTTAAACCAGTGAAATCAGACGTAAAAATACTTTTTTTTTTATAATTTGTTTGCAAAATAAAATTTTTAGATTTATTTACGACCTCCTCCTATATTTAATTGATAAACAACTACAACAGCAAAAATGAGAACAAGAGCGCAATAACCTGAAAAGCAAAAGATAAAGAAACGTGATTTTATTATAATTAGAAGAAATAAAAATACTAAACAACGTAATTTTATTTTTATAAATTTGTTTTAAACAAATGCATTCAGAGAGCACTCATTTGCCGGGATGATTAAATTTTAAAACGATTAAAC
The DNA here is from genome assembly GCA_914767995.1 of Thecocarcelia acutangulata. Lineage (NCBI taxonomy): Eukaryota > Metazoa > Arthropoda > Insecta > Diptera > Tachinidae > Thecocarcelia > Thecocarcelia acutangulata. Next base: position 71,737,215 of record OU612095.1, read on the forward strand.
ATTAAGTGTGTTAAATATTTATTTATTTATTTTTTTTTCCTTTCCAGCATGGTGCTGCAAAATCACAACGCAATTAGCACAAGTACTGCCACCTCAACTGCCACGCCCACAACAAACAACGCCAGTAGAGCATACAGAATGGCTCAGCAGAGACCCATTATTGATTTGTTGGTGGCCATGATTGCTGTTCCTATCCTAATATTGTGCGCCCTGCAAATGGAGAAAAATCTTCATGAGATGGCCAATAGCCCGGAGAGTCGATGGCTGGTATTTGCTTTGGGCATCGGCATGCTGATCGTTAGTGTTATTATTTGTGGTTATGTAACGCATCGTATGGGTGTTTGCATTTGGGCCGGGCCCATTGATGATGTGGGAAATCATACAAGAAGTGAGGGACGAGATGTAACACATGTGAGTATATATTTGGAATTATTTAAAAAAAAATGTGATGTTTCCTCAATACCAACTATCAATCGCGTTGTCTGCATTATTTATATAGAAATCACTCAACAAATTGAGTGCTTTCTATACAAAATTTCTTTACAAATCACTTGCTTGCGATGAGCAATTATCACATAATTAAAAAAAATATGCATCAAATCAATTAGTGTTGTAATAATTATCCTACTCAATTTAGAAAAGGGGAAAAAACTCAACCCCAGTTAGAATTTATGTATTAGGCGCTTTTTAGAAATTCCCACCTTTGAGTTAACAACACTGCTTTATTTGATAGCCCATTTAGCAGTTCGCGTCACATAACCTTAGCGGTCCATGTTCCTATCGGCGGCTCTACTTTACTCACTAAGAGAATGATGAGTTATTTAGGAGTAAGGCTGGACTCAAGACTAGCATACTTAGCGCAGATAGAATGTGCAACAGGAAACGCAGCTGGGATAACGTCAAACCTGACCCGTTTAATGGCGAATATCTTCATTAAGGGTGCGAGATCTGCGGAGGCGGACTGGGGATAAAAAAGAGAGCAAACGCTTTGCTAGCGGTCCAAAAGACAGCTGTTTTTCAACTAATTTTAGCATAAGGCACTATAGCTACAAGTTCAGTCTTGATCATTGATGGGCCGATTCCAATTGATTTGAGTATATTACTAAGAAGAAAAATATGGCTGTTAATAGGACTGATCGTATGGCAATGAAAGTTCTTAGGCGCGAAACTCTGCAAATGTGACAGCAAAAATGGTACTCTGACATAAATGGAAGATGGACGGCAATCCAGCTCATCCAGAATATTGAGAAATTTTTAAGGAGGAGATGAATTACTACCTCACTCAGGTATTATCCGGTTAGAGATATTTTCTCGAGTTTCTTCACAGAGAGCTTTTGTTTATATGAGCATTCTCTGTTTGAATACTTCCAGTGGGATGTAGTTCGGCAGAAGCTGAAACGAGATATGTGGGTATATTTTCTGTAGCGAATGTCGTCTGTACCGTGATTTCGGTTGAAACCAAATGAGCGCAGTAGCAAAATACTGCAAAAAAAGGTTCCGTTTAAAGAAGCGTTAATCTTATAGACTATAAGCAGACATATGTACACATCTAGGTCAGGGGCATGTAGAGCTGCACAGGTAGGGACCACCCTGAAGTAATACTCGGGCCGTTCCAGGCTGGATTTTCCACCTTAGAGTAGGAAAGAGGAGGTTCTTAGTCGAATCCACTGATGTGAAAATGTGCCTCATCACTTAAGATGATTTTCTTCAAAAATTGATAATTATTAACGACCCTTGAAATGGTCGACAGGCTTTAGTTCTTGAGTCAAGCTTGTAAATGAAAGTCTTTATGTATTATGATCAGCGACGACGAGCGTAAGAGATGCAATTGTCGGATACAATCACGAATTTAGGTGGTGAGGAATACTTTCTGCAGAACAAGCTGTACGAGCCTGCACTGGTGTTTTCAAATCTCCTCCAGACCCGATTGGCTCAAATTTTTCCCGATTTTTCCGATTCTACGTACATTTGGGGGATTAAATGCATCGAAAAAAAATCACGAAGTGCACGATATGCTTTTTGATTTGAACAAACATTTTCATAATAAGCCTGAATAACTTAAACGCTCCTTCATGTATCTTTCCATGGTTCAAATTGAGTTAGCTTGAAACTGAGAAATGTCAAATGAAATGCAGAAAAAATTTGATGTTTAGGTGTGGTTCACATTCAATATTGGCTCTTAAAGTTTAGCCACCCGATATTATCTATCAATTACTTATATAAAATTAAATGTGTGTGTCTTTGATTTATATCAGCATTTGTTTTGACATCCTTATCTGATGATGCACCCACTCCGCGGGTTGAAGTACTCACAATTCATCAGCGCACCCAAAGCTCACAAAGGTCGTAACATCTGTCATAAGTGGCATATGAACGAACCTCTTACTTGCTTGGAGGGCATTCTAATCCTTCCTATATGCAATTTTCCAGGCTGTCAATTGAAGACAAAGCTCAATAATTGGTAGGCCGAAGTCCATTTAAAATACAGAGAGAATTCTTTGTTCAGTCATATACGGTCCGTCTGTGGAATGTATTTCCTGTCACTCACAATTTAGGAAGATGCAAATCTACCGTTCACAAATACTACTCCCGTTTTCCTCCTCCCCATAACCAATTTTCCTAGTTCTAGTACAAAGCACTGCATATGTAAGTGTCGTCCTCTGAGTAGTAGTCTTAATTAAAATATAAAAAATTATATATACGAGGGCGGCTTGATATTGAAGCTACGTAAGTAGGAAAAAAACATTTTTTTCAAAAACCATTTATTTCTCAAAATAGTCTCTTTTTATCCGAATACTTTGTAAGACTATATTCCAAATTTTCATACTATCTGAACAATACGATTTTGGGAATCGCTCAAAACACGCGTTAGTTTTGGTAATCACTTCTTGGTTGGAGATGAATCTTTTTCCTGCGAGCCATTTTGTCAAGGTTGAAAACAGGAAAAGTAACTAGGAGCTAAATCTGGATTACAAGGTGGATGATCAGCCGATTCGTAGTATATTTCACGTAATTTTAGCATCGTATCTAATGCTATGTGAACGGGTGCGTTCTTTTGAAGAAAGAGCACTTTTTTCTTCCTCAAATGTGGTCGTTTTTTCTTCATTGCATCAACCAATTCATCCAGTAATGCACGATAATACTTTCCTGTGATTGTGGATCCTTTTTCCAAGCTAATCGATGAACAATATTCCGCGTGCATCCCAAAATACAGTGGCCATAACCTTGCCAGCCGATTTCACAGTCTTCACCTTCTTCAGAGAACTTCCAACAGATTCCACACATTGTTTCGATTGATTTTTGGTTTCAGGTATGTAGTAGTGGACTTACTTTTCATCAACGGCTAATTATCGGCGTCAAAAATCAACAGGAATACGCTTTATCATGTCCAAACACCGCTGTGAAGTGGTCTGTCGGACACGTTTTGGGTCGACACTTAGCAAATGCGGCACTCATCTAGCCGATAACTTTTTCATATGCAAATATTCATGCCAATTGTTGAACGTACGTTTATATGATATGTTTACCATTTCAACAATCTCACGGGACTTGCCTCGGCGATCAGTCGTAACGATATCAAGGATTTGCTTTAGCAACTACCTCTTTTGGCCTTCCTGTTGTTGGTATTGTATCAGTGCTTGTTCGGCCGCATTTAAATTCAGCAATCCAATATTTTATCATGTGATACGACCGAGCAGACTCAGCGTAATGTTTATCGAGCTTTTCTTTTGTCTGTTTCGCCGCTTTCCCTTCCAAATAATAGTGTTTAATAACTTCACTTTTTCCCTTTTTCAAGAAACAAAAAAGTTGATTATTTCAAAAGACAACCCCAAATAAACTAATCGATGATTTTGGTTGAAATTTCAACAGCTAACGTTTGACAGATCGTAATTTAAAAAAAAATGTGTGTGCTGCCACCTAGCGCTAGGGTAGCTTCAATATTAAACCGCCCTCGTAAGCACTTGTTTTATTTGTTCAGTTAATTTTTACAACATTTTTTATTCACGTTTTCTGATTGTTTTCAATGTTTTTTTTCTCTTTTCTAATTTTAGATCAATTCCCAAAATGATATCTTACGAATAGTAGACTCACTGCCGCCCAGTTATGATAGTGTGGTTAAATTCGATATACCACCGCCGCCTTACGACTGCCTGGTCATTGATATGGAGCAGTGCAAGGACGAACCTGAAACTGAAGACAAGCCCACTGTATCGACCGCGACTTCGGCAGTTCACATGTAAACGACGAGTTAAATACGAAACACAAAATGTAAATGGGATGGACCCAGTGCTCCCATTGGAGAGAGAACTAAAAAGAGATTGAAATAAATTTGTGAGAGCAAAATTATTTCTTAACAATAATAGAGGTTAATGGTTATTGGAGATATACAATATTAGCAATAAATGAAAAAAAAAAATCAGCATTTAATTAAGAAACTCTTCCAAAGAGTTTTGATTTTTTTTTTATATATATAACTTCCAAAGCAAACAAAAATCAAATTTAGTAAAATCTTTTTTTATAAATAAAAACGAAAAATCACTTTTATTTTAAGAAGAATTAAATGCAGCAATGAATTCTTTAAATTTGTTTTCCATTACACTGAAAAAAAAAAAATTCTTTTTAATCCCCTATGTACATATGTATGTATGTAGTACGTATAAAATTTATGTATAAAGTTATTTAACTGAAATTCTAAATTTAAGAGAAGGCTTAAAAATAAATAAACTAAACATTTTCATTCATTGAGGAAAACAAATCACCAATTCATCTAGTCCAATAAAATGTAATATTCTACTTAATGCCGTTTTTCAAATAAACAGAAAGTCTGTGTAAATGGATTTGTTTAATGAATAAATTGAAAATTGTTTAATTACAATCAATATACAACTTAACACAAATCAAATTCGTTTGTAATACGAATATGTTTTACAAAGTATTCCTAGAAATAGTTTTTTTTTAATTATTATTTTGTAAATACTGGCTTTAATCGTTTAAGTTTAGTTTTAATTTTAATTTTTTTTTTATAATATTTAAAAAGTAATAAATTGATGAAAAAATTGTTTATTTTATTATTCAAGATTTCCAGTTGTTTTAATCTATAAGAATATTTTTTATAGAATACTAGCCAATACATAAAAATGGATTAGGGTTAAACTATTTAGAGAATAAGGTAAATGCTGAGTTAAGCATGATAGCTGACTGGGCTGGGAAAAACTTTTTGTGTCTAAACTCTTCTAAATCGAAAGCTATGTTTTTTCTCATAGCGGATCAACATCCGCAATATTTATTAGAAATGATCCTTTAACATTTGTTTCATGTCATAAGGTTCTTGGCATATCATAAGGTTCTTGCTGTTGAGCATTTCCTCTGTCGATGCCCGGCTCTCAGTTCTATGAGAGCGCTATATCTAGGCGGACCGATGCTGCACGGGTTGGCGGATATATCGGAATGCCGAGTGAACGGACTGGATTCCTTTATCCGGCTTTCGGGTTGGTTTGAATCTGAACTGTCGGGGGAAGTGTAAGTCTCGTGGGCTGCACTTCTCCTTCAGGCAACACAACGGGACCAAAAGGACCCAAGTGGGCTGGTTTCATGAAACTGGCGGCCTGTACAACCTAACCTAACCTAAACCTAAGGTTCTTGGCATATATATTGACACTAAACTCGATTTTTTACAACATGTAAATAGTATTGTGGCGCGAGTAGCTTTTGTGTTGAAGCGTCTATATAATACGTCAATTTTCCTGCCAATGAAAGTTAGGAAAAATTTAGCAGTTTTTCTGTCTTCCTTTGTTTTTAACGGGTGGTTAAATTTCAAGGGCCGATGTTGATTTTGAATAAAACACAAACTATTTAGGAAATTATTGTAATTTTATTTTATTATGATATATTGGTATTATTCAATTATGTATGGAACAAAATATCGGCCAAATTGGCGCCGCTACCACGGCGGCACACCTCCATCCGATGGTCGAAATTTTCAATGACCCTGAGGCATAATGGAGGTTCTATGCCGTTAATGTGCCGAATTATCTCATCCTTTAGCTGTTGAATTGTTGCTGGCTTATCGACGTACACCTTTTCTTTCAAATAACCCCAAAGAAAAAACTCCAACGGTGTCAAATCACATGATCTTGGCGGTCAATTGACATCGCCATTACGTGAGATAACACGGCCATTGAATTTGTTGCGCCAAAGAGCAATTGTTTCGTTAGCTGTGTGGCAAGTGGCACCGTCCTGCTGAAACCACATATCGTCTACATCCATATCTTCCAATTCGGGCCATAAAAAGTTCGTTATCATCTCACGATAGCGAACACCATTTACAGTAACTGCCTGACCGGCCTCATTTTGGAAAAAATACGGCCCGATGATGCCGCCAGCTTCTGGATTACTCGCATTGAAAAGTCGTTCACTTGGAATAAGGGAATTGCAAGGAAATATATGTGAATTGAAACAAAATATAATATCTCACAAACAAGTATTTCTACAATTGTGAAAACTGTTTGTCAATTGAACCTTTTGATATAAATCATTGGAAAGTTGGGAGGAAATATGTTTCTGTGGAAAAATTTTGTGAGAAGTACTCCTAGTTGTCAAAATATTTCCCAAAAAAAGCCGATGTGAAGTTATACATTTCAGTTGAAAATGTATCAAAATTGATGCCAAAAAGCAAAAAAATAGAAAGCAATAAAGCACTACCGTTCTTATAATGAAAATGAATCAATTTAACTACATACTCGTAAACATGGGCTAAAAAGTCCCGGGGATAACAAAGAAAACACGGTTTTTTTTTTGTTCAAAACTACCGTTATACATCAACGCAATCTCCATCAAGAGCAACGCAATCATTCCATCGCCGCTCTAACATTTCAATACCACTTTTGTAGAACGATTTATCTTTGCCTCAAAATAGGCCTTAGTTTCAGCGATAACCTCTTCATTCGTGCGAAATTTCCATTACGTGAGATAACACGGCCATTGAATTTGTTGCGCAAAAGAGCAATTGTTTCGTTAGCTTTGTGGCAAGTGGCACCGTCCTGCTGAAACCACATATCGTCTACATCCATATCTTCCAATTCCGGCCATAAAAAGTTCGTTATCATCTCACGATAGCGAACACCATTCACAGTAACTGCCTGACCGGCCTCATTTTGGAAAAAATACGGCCCGATGATGCCGCCAGCACATAAACCGCACCAAACAGTCACTCTTTGGGTGGGTGGGTGCATTGGTTTTTCGACAGTCACTCTTGGATTCTCATTCGCCCAAATGCGGCAATTCTGTTTATTGACGAATCCACTGAGGTGCACATTTTCACTCATCACTGAAGATGATTTTCTTCGAAAATTTTCATAAGTCTGGATAACTTTAACACGTTGTTGAATTGTGTATCTCTCCATGGTTCAAATTGAATAAGTCTGAAATAGAGAAATGTCAAATAAAATTCGGAAAAAAACTTGGCGTTTAGGTGTGGTTCACATTCAACATCGGCCCTTGAAATTTAACCACCCGATATATGGGATTGAAGTTTACTCGGGCACGTCACAACAGAATATCGCAAAACTTCGCCTGTGCTTTCACAGCGTAATAAGATTTATATATAATCTCAAATATCGGGATCATATTTCTGAATTTGTTTTGAGCACTATAGGGACGAACTTTGAAAGTTTAATTAAACAGCGCTTAATTGTACAATTTTACAAAATTATGAAATGCAGAAATCCATCTTACATATATGATAGATTTATTTTTGGTAGTTCTTCCAGGACAAATGTATTAATTTTCTCAGTGCACTCAACACTGTATATGACGCGATCATTCGTTGTTAAAGTGGTGAGGATTTGGAACATGCTGCTTCCCGTCTCCGTACGTGATTTCAGCAGAACAGTTTCGCAGTTTGAAGCAATAGTTAAAACATACTTATAGGTGGAATACGCTGCTGCAATGCCAGGTTTTATTTTGTTTAGCAATTTATACAAAAATATTAAATAAACTTGTTTTATTATTTGTGCGAAAATGGGCGGGTAGTTTTAGGCGTATTTTAAACGTATTTTTATACCCTTCACAAAAATGTAAAAGGCATATATAAGTTTGTGATTCCGTTTGTAATTTGTAATTGTTTTTTTTTGCGACCCTATAAAGTATATATATTCTGAATCAGAATTAATGCAAAAGTCGATTAAGCGATGTCCGTCTGTCCGCTGTTGAAATACCGTTTCTGAGAAAACCATTAGACTTAGAAACTTTTTTCTTTCACCATTCTTTTACCCCATCGATTCATGGGTTTGCTATTGAAATTCAGTAATATCGGTCTACGTATAGCTGAGATATATTCAAAATTCCGAAAAAATCCATTTTTTTGCAGTTTTGTATGAAAATTTTTGAAAACAAAAGTCGTTTGTTTTGCTTCAAACTTCACACACTTATTAAGCATGATGACTTAAAGGCAAAAATTTTTTTTAAGATATCGGTCCATATATACCCGAAATATAGCCCAAATCGGATTTTTAATGAAAATGTCGCATAGGCGAAGCTAAACAACTTTTTTTTGCTTAAAAGTAGTTCTGGTAATAAAATGAGGTTATATAAATATGGAAAATGAAAATTTCCGATATCGGTCCATATATACCCCAGATATACCCTTAACCGGGTTTTTCATGAAAATGCCGCGTATGCGAACTTAAACAACTTTTGTTGCTTAGAAGTAGTTCTGGTAATGAAATAAGGTTATATAAATATGAAAAATTAAAATTCCCGATATCGGTTCATATATACCCGAGATATAGCCTAAACCGGGTTTTTCATGAACATGCGGCGTAAGCAAACTTAAACAACTTTTTTTGCTTAAAAGTAGTTCTGGTAATAAAATGAGGTTATATAAATATGGAAAATGAAAATTTCCGATATCGGTCCATATATACCCGAGATATAACCTAAACGGGGTTTTTCATAAAAATGCCGCGTTACGCAACTTAAACAACTTTTTTTCCTTAAAAACAGTTCTGGTAATGAAATAAGGTTAGATAAATATGGAAAATGAAAGTGCCCGATATCGGTCCATATATACCCAAGATATAGCCTAAACCCGGGGCTTTCAAGAAAATGCCGCGTAAGCGAACTTAAACAACGTTTTTTCATTAGAAGCAGTTCTAGTAATAAAATAAGGTTAGATAAATATGGAAAATGAAAATGCCCGATATCGGTCCATATATACCCGAGATATAGCCCAAAACGGGGTTTTTATGAAAATGTCCCGTAAGTAAACTTAAACAACTTTTTTTGCTCAAAGGCAGTTCCGGTAATAAAGTAAGGTTATATAAATATGGAAAATGAAAATTTCCGATATCGGTCCATATATACCCCAGATATGGCCTAAACCGCGTTTTTATACGTGACTATTGTGAAGGGTATTTTAGATTCGGCCCAGCCGAATTTACCACACACCTACTTGTTAACTTTTACAATTAATATTAATGAATACTGAATTTTGTACATCATTGTTGCCTTGTAAAATTCCGAATTTAATTGGCCTTAGAATTCAATATATAATTATAAATAAATATAAAAAAAAATTATTGACTCTAGAGCTGCAAAACAATCGATAGTACTATCGATAGTTTTATTTTTAGCTAACTATCGATTGATTTCTAACTATCGATTGATTTCATTTTTGAACGTATATACGAAGCCGGTTACATGTAACCGGCATAACGTTTCTAGCTATTTATTCAGGCAAGCTATTTATTCTTAGCCGCCTTTAAATTTTTATAATTATAGCGTAATTTACAAATAAAAATATATTATATAAATCACATTATACATCAAAGTAAAGCGTATTATATCATTTATTACTTATTTAAATAGAACAAGTAAGAGTGTGGTATATTCGGCTGGGCCGAATCTAAAATACTCTTCACGATAGTCACGTATATGTATTGTATATATTACAAATTTAAACAAAATATGTTCGGATATATATATATATATATATATATATATATATATATATATATATATATATATATATATATATATATATATATATATGTATATATATGTATATATACATATATATATATATATATATATATATATATATATATATATATATATATATATATATATATATATATATATATATATATATATATATATATATATATATATATATATATATATATATATATATATATATATATATATATATATATATATATATATATATATATATATAAATATATATATATATATATATATATATATATATATATATATATATATATATTTTTTTTTTTTTTTTGTTTTTTTTTTTTCTTTTTTTTTTTTTTCTTTCACCATTCTTTTACCCCATCGATTCATGTGTTTGCTATTGAAATTCAATAATTTCGGTTCACTTATACCCAAGATATAGCCCAAATCAGGTTTTTCATGAAAAAATCGCGAACTGAAACAACTTTTTTGTGCTCAAAAGCAGTTCTGGTAATGAAATAAGGTTATATAAATATGGAAAATGAAAATTTCTGATATCGGTCCGTATATATCCGAAATATAGCCTAAACCGATTTTTCCATTAACTTTTGTTTTTTGCTGAAAATCAATTCTCGTTATAAAAGAAGGTTACTAAAATAATAAAATATAATCAAGATATAGCTTAAACAAACTTTTCCATGAAAATGTCCATGAAAGATTTCTTTTTTGGAATAGTGATAACAAGCCAAAAATAATTTTTCCCCGATATCGGTCTATATATATCCGAGCATATTTAGTTTAAATTTGTAATATATACAATACATATACGTGACTATCGTGAAGAGTATTTTAATATGGATTTCGCAAGGGTCGTTCTACTGGCGATCTTATGGCCTATCTCTCAGAGAAATGGTGCCACTCCATACATCATTTCGGCGAAAGTAAGGTGGTTGCTTTGGATATTTCCAAAGCGTTTGACATAGTGTGGCGTGCTGCACTACTGGCTAAACTCACTGCTTTTGGTGTCGGTGATGACTTCTCTCGGTTTATATCGAGCTTTCTCAGAGACCGCACTATACGAGTTGTTATAGATAGGGTCTCATCAAACGAGTTCAAGATTAATTCAGGGGTACCACAAGGCTCCGTTCTTTCTCCTACCCTATTTCTTATTTTCCTCAATGACCTTCTATTTCAAACTTTCAACCCTATACACTCTTTCGCAGATGACAGCAGCATTTGCCATTCGTACTCTTCCAGTAATAGGCCCAGCCTATCCGAGATCGTTGCCAAGAGACAAAATATGAATGATTCATTGAATAGCGATCTTCTATTAATCTCCGAGTGGGGTCGTAAAAACAGAGTCGCCTTTAACGCTCGTAAGACCCAATGCTGTTTATTGACACACAAACATACGACCGCAAGTGCTGCTTCATCTGCACTCATGGATGGTATAAATATTGAGGAGTCGGATGCTCTCGATGTTCTGGGAATGAAAACACAGTGTGATGTCCGCTGGAATGATCTCATTTTCATGTCTCCAAAGAAGCATTCAAGTGCCTTGGTTTTTTGAAACGGTGTAAGATGTACTTCACTCCATCCGACCTCCTTACTATTTATACCACTATTTATACCACCTACATCCGACCGAAAATGGAATACAACTCTCATGTTTGGGCCGGTGCCTCAAAGTCTATTTTGGGGTTACTCGACCGTGTGCAGGAGAGGGCGAAGAAGCTCATCGGTGACAGTAGGGTATCCAACTCTATTGACTCACTGGAGCATCGTCGCAGTGTGGGGTGCGTTACTCTGTTCTATCGTTACTACAATGGATTTTGCTCTGACGAGATTAGGGATCTTGTTCCCGAAACTCGCACACTTTTATGTAGCACGCGTTCATCGTCCAGAGCTCATCCATTTGCGGTCGATTGCCTAGGGAATCGCACTACGCTTTACAGAGAGTATTCGTTTTTCAGCGTACGCTTCGTCTGTGGAATAAGTTGCCTGCAGACATGTTTCCTGTCTGTTATAACGTTGAAAAGTTCAAGTCAAATATTCACAAACACTACTCCCTCTCTCCGTCTCCACGTAACCTATTTTCCTAGTTCTGGTACAATGCGCTGCATATGTAGGGGTCATCCGCTGAGTACTGGTCCAAGATTACAAAAAAAAAGACTCGGCCCAGCCGTATATACCACACTCTTACTTGTTTTATTTAAGTAAGTAATAAATGATATAATACGCTTTACTTTGATGTATAATATGATTTATATAATATATTTTTATTTGTAAATTATAAGGCGGCTAAGAACCTGACTGAATAAATAGCTAGAAACGTTATGCCGGTTACATGTAACCGGCTTCGTATATACGTTCAAAAATTGTCGATAGTATCACTATCGAACGAAAACAACCGATAGTTAGCTAAAAATAAAACTATCGATAGTACTATCGATTGTTTTGTAGCTCTAATTCTGAGCTACTATATAAAATAAAATCTTTATGGGGCCTCGTCGCCCCATAAAATGGGATTTACAGTGCGAAAACGTTCCAACATCATTTCGCAAAAATTTTTTCAGTTCTTGAACGATTTGATTTTTAAAAGGATGGAACTTCAAATTCTTTTTAAAATTTCATTAATAATCGCTCTTGGAAGTCCCAGTGATGCTGCTCGTTTCCGTATTGAAAGTCGCGGATTTTCAAGTAAACTGCCTTCAACCAGTTCAATTTTTTCGGTAGTGCTTGAAAATCGAATGGGAAAATGTCTCCAAGGCGAAAGTGCAATGCTCACCCGACCATTACGTCATCGTGGCTGACATATCCGCACAATCAATAATTCCAGCGGCAACACTCTCCGCCTGCAGCGCTTATTACTTTTTGAATTAACTGTATTTAAAAATATAAATTTGCCACCAAACACCCTGTACAAGTTAGCTGACGAATCGTGCTACAAAATGTAATAACTTAGAGATGATGAGGTTATTTTTTCTCGAGCTGCGCTAAAGCCCCAATTATATAGAGCAATTGTAGACATACATATGTAGCTTCAACAAATTAGTATCCCGAAACTCCACTAAGCATTAGCACCTAATTCTCATCTGAGCACCTGACATTTTTATGCGGTTATGTAAAGCAAGAGATGTACAAAACGAAACCAAAGAATTTGACTGAATTGAAATATTCAAAATAACAATTGAGACAATCCCGACTTCAGGCAGCAATAAACAATTGAGTAACATATGCGTGGATGCGCATGAAAGCGGTTTACGGTCCATCATCTTCAAAAACAATTAGTTATATACAATTGAACTGAATTTTCTAAACTTCAAAAAAATAAAATATGTAATACATTGGTTACAAAAGAAAATAAATTATTGGAATTTACTATTGTGGCTAAAATGATGTTTTTGTTTTATTTTAACTAAAAAGTTGTAAACATTTTTAGGGTTTTTTTATGAATACGGCTGCTACAATTTAATTATTGTTCATTTCATCCACAAGATCTTTAATATTCTAGTCTATTCATACACCATCCAACGTGTCTCAACTGTGGCGTGACTAACTTAATAGAAAGGTTTGAGTGGTGAATTTCGTTTGGCATTTTATTTAACAAAGATACCACCAGCAGGGCAGCGTTGCCAACTCGGTGCATTTCGCACCGTTTTTGGTGCTTTTCAAAATTATTTGTGCGAAAAAGCGGGGTGCGCTTTTTTACATTTTCGGTGCGTTTTTTTAATTTCGGTGGCAAAAAATCGAATTCAACTCAACTTTTTGTTTTAATGTATATATAAAAAAGTTTAATCACAATCGAAAAAAAGAAACAGTTAAGGGCCAAATAAATATTTACAGTCGGGAAATTACAAAAACTTTCAGGGTAAATAAGATTTGTAATATTGATGTTTTTTTTTTTTTTTTTTTTTTTTTTTTTTTTTTTTTTTTTTTTTTTTTTTTTATCTGGGACCAGTACTCAGGGGATGACCCCTACATATGCAGCGCATTGTACTGGAACTGGGAAAATACGGTATGATGAGGAGCAAAGAGGGAGTAGTGTTCGCGAAATGTTGACGATAACAACACGAAAGACTGAAACAAACGCTATTGCAGCATTTAAAATGTTGGAATTAAATTAGTTAAAACTGATCAGTGCCCAGTGTATATATCTTCGACACTGCTCAGATTAGCAAAATTTAGTCCAACACCTTCCACACTACAAGGTAATTAAATTCATCGAAAATAATATGAATATTGAACATATAAAGAAAACACGGACAACGGTGAAAAAAAAAGAAGAAACATGTGTATCATACTGCTACCTATTCCGGTGCACTTTTATTTCATACGAAATTGGTAATAAACATACATATATAGAAAATACGGACAACGGTAAAAAAAAAATAAAAAATAAACACGTGTACACAACTTGCCACCTATTACGGTGCAATCCGGCCTTATACGAATTTAATTAATGAACATACACATATTGAAACTTGTCAAACATGCCCAAATTTTACGTTTGTACCAACATTAAGCGTTTTCAAAGGGGTGTTTGCTTGTTTGTACAAATATTTAAAGCATGTTTGCACAATTTTCGTGCAAACCTATTGAATATTTGTGTTGCAAAATTTTGTAATTTCAATGCAATTTTTGCAGGATGAAGTGGTGTAAAAAAACGCACACAAAATGAATCAAGAGAAAGTTTTCTTGTTAGAATTTTAAGTAATGTATACAAATTTACCTTCCTTGTAGAAATAAAAAAAAAACAGAAACATAGACGGAATCTCAAGAAATAGAGGCAAAACAAGTTATAGAATAATTTATGTATTGTAAACTTCATATGGCGAGCAAACTGCCGCAACATAATTGCCGTGTACTCTCATTGAAAAGACAAAAAAATTGATTAATTTGTGTTTGTATTTGTATTCTTTGTGCGCAAACGGAAAACGCGTGTTTTCCGAACAGTTTCCGTAGTTTATTTGTTCCTTTAAACAAGTATACCAGTTGATTTTACTTCATTTATGAGTAGTTTTAAGTGCATATCTTTGACGAAAAATCTTTAAAGAGACGAGTATAAATGTTTCTTTCTCGAGTCTAATCATGCTTGTCCACATTTCGAAAAATTCGATATAAAGTTCTAGTTCTTTTATATCCGACTGTATTTTCAACTTTGAAGACCCGTCTAACTTTCTTAAATAAGTTGCTCTTTTTAGCTTTTTTTAGAGAGATAATTTTTGTTCATGAGGGATTGATATAAGCAGCACTCGCTCTATAAGTCTAAGTACAAAATATTTAGATTTTGTGGGAGCAAAATATTACGAAATTCTCTCCGTACTTAAAAAAATTAACAAAAATGTGTTGCAAGTACTATTTACGTTTACACTTGTGGGATAAGTATAATCAAAGTATTATTATGAAAGTCCAAAAAATTTACTGATGGTTACAACTCCACAACATTTACAAAAACAACATGCAATATTCTTGAACTGCGTTTGTGAATGTTGTACCACCTGCAGTAAATACTTGAAGTGCTGCCAATGCGAATTTAAAAAAACACCTCTGATGAGAATACTGAGTTTTCTAAAATGGTTTAGAAAATTAAGATTTACCAACCGCTTGTCAATTTTTGCATTTGGATTTCTCTCATACTGCATACATTTTGTTTTTAAACGGTAAGATTTCCTTTATTCTGCACATATTTTTGACAGATCTAAATACTTGTATTACCATGTAAAGGTGCCTTATATGAATTTATGTTGCTGCCTTGTTCAAAATATTTCAGTAGTTGACTACACAACTACAATTGGCGGTTGCAGCATTTGCTGCAGTGAAGTTATGAAGTCTGCTGTAGTCTATGGCGCATATTCAGAAATGACATCCATTTGTTAACTTATTTAAGTACCTATTTAAGTTATTCTTAGTTGATTACTTTCGGCACGAAAAATTTTAACTTTATTATGGGTAAAGCTGTGACCATTGTGCAATTATTAGGTGGCAGCATTAGAGTTGGTGTACTAGATACATAATATTTTGTTTATTTAAAAATTCCACCATACTGTCAAAAACATGTTTACAAAACAGAGGAAAATGAAGAAAAAAAGTGTATA
Source organism: Thecocarcelia acutangulata (assembly GCA_914767995.1). Classification (NCBI taxonomy): domain Eukaryota; kingdom Metazoa; phylum Arthropoda; class Insecta; order Diptera; family Tachinidae; genus Thecocarcelia; species Thecocarcelia acutangulata. Next base: position 71,753,285 of record OU612095.1, read on the forward strand.
TATAGAAAATTAATTGTGTATTAATATTAATATTTATATTTTCATAAATGGTTTTCAACGCATTTTAAGCAATTAAATTATTCTTGAGCCGAGTGAAGTCGATAAGCAGTAGAATTTTTCTTTTTACATAGCAGACAGCAGCGCATGTTAAGGAACTAAAATATTTTTGAAATCTTTTTTATTGTTTCTTTTGCACTTTTTTTTTTTTTTTTTTTTTTGCTTTTGTTTTTGTTTTTTAAAACTGTTTAAAATATTATTATTATTTCACTTCATTTTGTGTAAACATAAACAACTTTTGACACTACCGGTCGTATTAAATAAAAAATTGTCACCTGCGCTAGTGATGCCACCTGGTTAATGCACCTTGGCTGCAACTAAATGTCGATTAACAAACACATGTAAACAACAGCTGATTGATTTTATTTTATTGTTTACATATTTGAAAAGTGCATTATTTTTGTGGTTCGTACGCATGTTTTAATTGTTTTTCGTGCAATTCCTGCATACTGTTCACGGTGTTCTGATGCATAATTTCATTTTCCAATTTGCTTTTTCTGCAGTTCTTTGTAATTTGGGCTTCTCTTTCTTCTAATATTGACAATTTGTTTTTGGGCTTAGACAAACATCTCAATTTCTTACGTGGACAGTTGTACCTTATTTTCTTGTTTGATAGGACTATCTCCCAATGAGCACAAATCCACTTGCGGTTCAGTCTTTCCTCATTGAGAGTTGCTACCTATTACACATGAATCTTCCGCTACCTCAGACGCTATTAAATTTAAAATTTCCTCATCATCTTCGTCTAAAGAGGGAATCTCAATAATGTTTTCCGTAGCATACGTGGCCTTCCGTACAGTTGCCAGCTTTGTTTTAGACTGCGCTTTCATCCTATTCCATTGCTGCTTCAAAAGGCTCGTGTCTCTTATATATCCCATTAACTTCATTTGCTCGTGGATGTGGTGCCAAGCTTCCTTTTTCTTGTACATCATCTTTGTGTCGTTCCTCTTGTCACCAATGATGTTTACATATTGACAGTGTTGACCACGTTCTTTTACTTAAAAAACTTGATGGTTTGGGGTTCTCTAAAACTACTGTAAATTGGCTCAAATCATATCTTGTTGCTGGTCAACAACGTGTACGTTTCAATAATTATATATCTAAATCTATACCTGTAAGCTCTGGGGTACCGCAGGGAAGCCATCTAGGACCAATTGTTTTTATATTGTTCATCAATGATCTACCATCTGTCATAAAATGTTCCAATATTCTAATCTATGCAGACGATGTAAAAATTTTTTTCACCATGTGGGCTCTGGAATCAAAACTGCCTCCAACTGGATTTGGACAATTTCTGTAATTGGTGTAAGCATAACCTTTTAAAGTTAAATTTCAGCAAGTGCAAGCATATGCATTTCTCAAGAAAATCTAACCCTCATGGGCATTTTAGGCTTGGTGGCCACGTATTAGACACAGTTGAAGAATTTCTGGATCTGGGAGCTTCATTTGATAGAAAACTTACATTCAACCAGCACATTAGCTTTTGCTCAAGTAAAGCAAGGGGGGTGCTTGGCTTTGTTAAGCGCTGATCTAAAGAATTTGCTGACTCCACTGTTGTGAAGCAATTGTATACATCTTTAGTCAGGCCAATACTGGAATATGGCTCGATTATATGGCACCCTATTTATCATGTACACAGAGATCGAATTGACTCTGTCCAAAAACAGTTCCTTCTTTTCATTCTACGCAATATATACCCGAACACTGGAGCCAACTTACCATCCTATGAGTTCAGACTGCAACAAATAAAGCTGCCTTCTTTGACAAGTCGCAGAAAAATATTAAATGTCATTTTTGTCTTCAAATTGCTTAACACAACACAAATTAATTTGAATAAAAGTGTACTTCAGTGTGGCCACCTTAGAATTTTTAGCTTTACAAAATTCCATTGTTTTACAGAACGAGTTCTGTTTAATCCAATCGTTCATGAAAAAATTTTTCTCTATAAACAGGCCTTAAAATCAAAAAAGAGCAACTTACTGAAACAAAGTTTTTATTTGCTACGCTTAATTCAAGTTAGGCGGATCTTAAAAGCTGAAAATATAATCTTTTGATCTATTTTTAGTACTTTTTCAGCACACATGCTTTATTTTGTAGATCGCACGATCGTGTATGATAGTGTAACGAGGCCTTAATTAAACATTCGCATTTAAAGGCCATGTTACACTCATCATACACGATCGTGCGATCTACAAAATAAAGCATGTGTGCTGAAAAAGTACTAAAAATGCAACCGTGCAACAGACTTTTTGACAAATCGTGCGATTTGAAAAATTTTATGAAACTTATCAAAACATTATGGTTTGTGTGCGATCAGTGTGATATATATTGTGAAAAATATAAGAATATTGTTGGTGCCTCAAGAAAAAATTTTAATTAATGTAAAATTATTGTGTTAATAAAAGTTTTTAGTTGTTTTATTGAGTAAATAAATTATTTCGATTATACTTGTATAATAGTGTGGCCTGCACTATTTGATTTGTGGCGATTTTTTCAAGTCGGCCAGACTTTTGAAACAGTGTTTAATGTTTTACTTTCACATTTAAAATATTAAGTAAAGATTAACATCGTGCGTATTAGTTGGACCACATTTTACTTTTTATTGGCCTGAGGGACGGTTTACATGTGTACTCGTATGTGGTTGCATATGTACATAATATTACATATTATGTACTATAATTTATATAGTAAATGATAATGCATGCTTGTGCTTGAACTGAACTACGAATAAATCCATATGTAAATAAATTCCCTGCATTATCAAACGGCTCTCGTTACTAATATTATGAAAAAGTAAGAAAAGCGTTTCAATTTTTATTTTGAATATAAACAAAATTATCTGCCTTTTTCGGTTTTGAGATTAAATAAAGTGTCTACAATTTTTTTTTTTAGATTCGACACAGAGATAACAGCAACCTATAAGTTAAAGTCTCGGCGAATGCTAACGAATCATTTAGTCAGACCTCAGCGTTTACTAAAGAGCATACTAACAGTTGGATTTTAGATTTTTTTTTGTGGTTTTTACGGTTTAATACTTATACATATGTATTTATGTATAATTGCCAAAAATTATTTACTCCCTTTCCCAGCGTATAAATACTTTGGTTTGCAGTAAAAATTAAACATATCAGTTTGAAAATAAAATAATTTGGTTATATTAAAAAGAAAAAAAGTTTTTTTTAAACAACGAAAAAGAAAGTTTCTATTTCAAAAAGTAAAACATCATAAAAATGGAAGTGCCGCCGCCACTGGTGTTAAAACGTTCACTGTATGTTCCAAACAAAACATTAATGGGACCGGGTCCGTCGAATTGTTCGCAAAGAGTTTTGTCTGCATTGAGCAACCCGGTTTTAGGACATTTACATCCAGAATGTTTACAGGTCAGTTTGCATATTATTTTGTGTTACACGGCTTTCACACACAGAAAGTTTACTTTGCAAAGTCTTGAGTTTGCTGGTGGCAAGCAGTGTGGCCATATCGAAAAATATTTTACAGCTAAATCGACTTTAAAGTAATGCTAAAAACCGCTAAAAAGAATTCTAAAGGCCCTGATTCACCATCCTACACGATCGTACGATTCATTCACAGGAAACTGTTTCAAAAGTCTGGCCGACTTGAAAAAATCGCTTCAAAATGCCGTTGTAAGCCACACTATTATACAAGTATGATTGAAATAATTTATATACACAATAAAACAATTAAGAACTTTTATTAACATAATAATTTTACATTACTTAAATTTTTTTCTTGATGCACCAACAATATTCTTATATTTTTCACAATATATATCACACTGGTCGCACAGAAACCATAATGTTTTGATAAGTTTCATAAAATTTTTTAAATCGCACGATTTGTCAAAAAATCTGTTGCACGGTTGCATTTTTAGTACTTTTTCAGCACACATGCTTTATTTTGTAGATCGCCCGATCGTGTATGATGAGTGTAACATGGCCTTAAACTGCCAAAAACTAGTACTAAAATTTGTATTGCTTATAAATGAATTATTTTTCATAATTCTTTTGTATAAACATTTACTGCAGATCAATTCAATAAAATAATTATTTAGCTTTTAGGTTTAAGGGCCAGTTTTTGAGTTCGTATTTAAATGCTATTTAGCTTTAAGTTCCATTTAAATATGAAAATCAGTTTTTCACTACAAATTTGGACTAAACTTAAATGCCCAAACTTCTTCATTTAAGTTTTATTTAAGTTTTTCACATAGTCCATATGCTTTTTCTGTGCCTGCAGTTGTATTAGTGCAAAAAAGGTAAACAAAACACACATACAGGCTATTGATTGTAGAAGATATTTGAATTTGAATGCTAATTTTGCACTAAACAACAGCACAATATAATAATTAATTAAAAATAACTTCGCATGAAATAACATTATTACGTTTTTATATGCCGTTAATAAATTTAAAATTTTTCTTTAAGAATTTTTCTATTCTTCCACTAACAAACAGCTGTTCTATGGAACAATTTCCATAATATTTGGGATTTAAGTAAAGCTGCCACACTTTCATCGCATTTAAATAAGAACAATTATTTAAGGCCGATAAACTGAACTTGCATTTAAATACAATTTAAATGAAAATTAACTAATTTTGTATTTAAATACGCAGTTAAAAACTGGGCCTAAAACTATAAAACAGATATATTTCAGTCAGTATAAATAAGTATTTTTACTAGAGCTGTCGTCCATTTTATTGATCGGGTCGTTCATTTTAGTGATCGGCCACTTTCGTTCAATTATATAATACGGATCTGTTTGTTCATTTCGTTCAACCGTTCACTTGCAACTAGCTGGTTAGTTTCCCGGTATTTATCAACACAGCTGTCTAATATAAACAAAAACAAGTAAGAGTGTAGTATATTCGGCTGGGTCGAATCTAAAATACCCCTCACGATAGAAACATATATCGCTCCTTTATTGCAACATAGTCATAACGCAAAAAAGCTTGTTTCGAGAAAAACACATTTCAAATTTTTAGTTTCCATACAAGTCTTAGAAAATATCTCCTAAAGGAAACAGTTTAAAAGCAATTTGAATAAAATTTTGAAACAATATAAAAGGTAGTACTGTTAACAATTATGCATTGTTAGCTCGAAAAGCTTATTTTTTGAGATATGACTATGTTGCAATAAAGGAGCGATATATCTGTGGCGTTTTATCATAACAGCTTAAGTCAATTTTTAAAAATTGTAATAATTGGTGCTAATTTGATTATTTCACTGAATATGGTATTCTTGTTGGCAGAAATACTTTTTCGTATTAGTCACAAAATTTAGTTATAATTATGATTTATCTTCTTTTCTGCTTAAATTTAGTTCTTCATTCCAATTTCCCTTCAAAACTTTTTTTGTTCTTATCTCGACTTAAGCTGTTATGATAAAATGCCACAGATATATAGTATATATTACAAATTTCAGCAAATTATGCTCGGATATATATGGACCGACATGGGGGAAAAATATTTTTGCCTTGTAATCACCGTTCCAAAAAGAAAATCTTTCATTTTACATTTTCTGTATTTTAGTTCATGGAAAATCCGGTTTATCCTATATCTCGGGTATATATGGACCGATATCGGAAGTTTTCATTACCTGTACTTTAATTACCTCGTTTTATAATCAGAACTGATTTTAAGCAAAAAACATTGTTTCATGGAAAAATCGGTTTAGACTATATCTCGCGTATATATGGACCAATATCGGAAATTTTAATTTTTTAATTAATTAATTAAACAGCTCGGTGGCTAAGTTGGTTAAGCGGCCGTATTAAAATACATTATGTTCACATGATCCCGAGCTCGAATCCCAGCTAGTTGTTACCCCAGCTAATGGTATTCAATTCTTTTTTCTGTTCATCTGTGGTCTTATTGTATCACAGCAATTATTGTTATAATTAAAAATAATCCTTCTTCTTGACTGAAGTTGTATTTTTCATTGTTAGTGCTGAGCGCAGTATTTTTGTATTAAAGAGCACAGCCATATAGCTAAGCGCTTTTGCAAAAACAATTGAGCATCAAGCGCTTAGGGCTGGGCACACCAGAGCAAAATTACAACAAAAACAGGCATCTTGTATGCCTGTTTTTGTAACTTTTTTCACAATTATAAACTATGAATGTACCTTTTCATAATCATAAATTATTAAATATTTCTTATTTTTGCAGCAAAAGATCGTTTTATGTTATATAAAAAATTTAACAGTATTTATTTTCAATATTTCGATAACAATTTGTTATCATCGTCAGGAAAATTAATAACATATTAATTTTCCTGATAACAAATTGTTATCGAAATATTGAAAATAAATACTGTTAAATTTTTTATATAACATAAAACGATCTTTTGCTGCAAAAATAAGAAATATTTTCCAAAACAAGATCAAATAATTAAATATTAAAGATCAAAAATTATTTTTAAGTTCACAAAATAGTTTTTATATGTTTAATTGAGAATAAACCACCAAATTCACTTGCAAAACTGTAAACAATACATTTGACGTAAATAGCTTACCATATTGCCAGTAGCAAAAAATTGTCACATGCCGTAGCGCTACCACCATGTAGATGTTAATGCACCTTGTTTGTAGTAGTGAGTTATAGCCTTTTCACACTTACTCACATCTTTCATCATTTTGGCAAGATGTTAATAACTTCCTATATAAAGTCTATATGAAAAAAACTCAACACCTCTCAACATCTTTAGAAGATGTTGGTTTCTCATTTTGCTAGACTCAACATCTTTCGATTATTTTAGTGTCATCACTAAAAAAATTTAAAGAAATTGTCAAAAATTCATACCATCATTAGAAAATTTTTACAATGAATGGGAGCGAACAATTTAAGTAAATGTTAATTTAATTAAAAATTATATATAATTAAAAATAATACATACAATACATATATTTATAGTAAAAAAGAAAAAAAAATCGTGTTGTATGGTCTGCTGCTGACGGGAGTATGGTAATAGACCTTTGCAAGAAAAATTGCAGAATTGCGGAGTGAGAGGAAAAATTCGCATATTTTCCAGAAAATGACAGTGAAGTTGCAATATCCATTCGTAAGCTGTCTTTGAAAAACTCTGGACTGGTAGTCTTGGAATATCTTTTTTTAAAAAATTACCATTTCGATTCTAAGTTATTATTATTTATATATACATATATGAGTTAAAATCTTAATAAATTATTTAAAATTCCAACAAATGCACGTTGCGCATAAAGCAAGATTTTCTAATAATTCTGAAAATTGAAGCAGTAATTGTTTTTGCTCTCTAAGAGCTATAATTAATCCAATAAATGTATAATCTTTTAATTCTATGTTATTTAATGTTTTTTGTTTGCTCAAACACGTAAAGTAATACTTGACAGATGAAAGATGTTGAAAATGTATTGTAAACAGTTTTTTTCAATTTTCAACATCTTCCACACACATCTCCAAGATGTGAGTAGGTGTAAATACGCTATTATTACGTAACGAGTCACATCATTAGAAATTTACACGATATCGAAATTATTTTCTATTCGATAGTAATTTCGATCACGAATGACAGAATTAGCCCCCTGAATGCTCAAATCTACTGCCACGCAAGTTTTCTAATGGAAACCCTAATTTACATAATATTTTTGTTTCTATTTCTATGTAACTATACAGTTGCAAAGTATAGGATGCACAGCATGGGCGGGGTGACGGAGATCATATGCCCAAGATGGTATTAACAGTACGTTTGTAGCGTCGCTGTGACTAACTAAAACGACCTATGCCTTCACATAGGAAGTTTCCACGTGGTTAACAATGAATAACCTCTAAAAAAAAAACTCTAAACCAATACAGTTAGTTGAGGCAAACCGTTAACCAGTGCGAGTGCGACCGAACAACAAAAACAAACCTGATCGCACTTAAGAAATAATTACGATGACGCGAGAGCTGTTCTTCAGCCCAGAGCTGCTTTACGACTAAAAATATTTTTGTTTATTTTTTCAACTTCAAAATATTTTACAAAAATCAAAACTCAAAAATTCTCATGTATCTACATAAAAAATATGTGAGAGCAACCCAAATAGCACGGCCTCAATGCTTTGCAATTGTAAAAGTGGCAGAGCGTAAGAGAGAAAGCTTTGCTGTCTCTCAGTGGAGTTCGCTTCAAGACAAATGTAAATAGCTTTGTTCGAGGAAATTCCGGGTAAAGTCCGGTAAAATGAGAGTAAACAAAAAATACTCTCAGAAAACAACAAATTTGCCCAAAATTCCTGGAACACAAAAAACCACATTTCAAGCCCGCAATTAAATATGCAAACAAAAACAGCTGTTGTTTATTTATACAATTTTAAAATTCAGTGTTCTCAAATTTAAAATTTTATAATACACTGAAATCCAATAAAAAACAAAAATGTTTGTACAAACCCAAAAATATTAACATGTTTGGCACCATTTTTTGTAGTTTATGAAATACACCTATTGTCGAAAACTCGACGTCGAAAGTGAATGTATAAACAATGTTTTTTTTATTCGATAAATTGTTGTATATTTAGTTTCTGATTTTAACAAATTTTTTTTATCGATGGTAACAAATTATAAATATATTGATATCAAATAAAATATTGGTATAAGAAATCGAGATCAATGCCAGTAACAATTTATTAAATAAGCAATTGCGCAACTAAGTTGCCTGATGTGAAAGCACTCTATGGAGAAAAACGTCATGCCCTAGTTCTGTTTCACCATTAACTCATTTTTTGCGGCTATTAGTAACCACACTTTAGGCGCTTTCAGACTAATTTAGCGCCTTTACCAGTTACTTCTATTTAGTGATTTTTATCGAACAAGGTTAGCGAGCAATACTGTTCATGGTACAACGTTGTACTACAACGTAAAGTTAGAGCGTTAAATTACGTTGCGCTTTACGCCGTAATTTTACTTGTACTGTAAGTTCTTTTTTTATTTTGTTCTTTGTGTAAACTACTTTGTTTTCTTTGTTATTACTATTTTACTAACAAATTGATTTTTAACTATATTATAAAAAAACCCCGGTTAACGGGATTTGTCTTAAATTACCACTATTTTTTTTTTTATTTTAACTTGGACCAGTACTCAGGGGATGCCCTCTACATATGCAGTGCATTGTACCAGAACTAGGAAAATAGGTTGTGAGGAGGAGGAAAGAGGGAGTAGTATTTGTGAACATTTGACTTGAACCCTTTAACGTTATATCAGACAGGAAACACATCTGCAGGCAACTTATTCCACAGACGAAGCGTACGGCTGAAAACCGAATTCTCTCTGTAATGCGTAGTACGATTCCCCAGGCAATCGACCACAAATGGATGAGCTCTCGACGATGGACGCGTGCTACGTAAAAATGTGCGAGTTTCGGGAACAAGATCCCTAATCTCGTCTGAGCAAAATCCATTGTAGTAGCGATAGAACAGAGTAATGCACCCTACACTGCGTCACCGATGAGCTTCTTCGCTCTCTCCTGCACACGGTCGAGTAACCCCAAAATTGATTTTGGGGCACCGGCCCAAACATGAGAGTTGTATTCCATTTTTGGTCGGATATGGGTGGTATAAATAGTAAGGAGATCAGATGGAGTGAAGTACATCTTACACCGTTTTAGAAACCCTAGGCACTTGAATGCTTCTTTAGAGATATGAAAAATGTGTTCAGTCCAGCGAACATTACACTGTATCTTCATTCCAAGAACATCTAGAGCTTCCGATTCCTCAATATTTATACCATCCATGAGTACAGATGATAAAGCAGCATCTGTGGTCGTTTGTTTGTGTGTTAATAAACAACATTGGGTCTTACGAGCGTTAAAGGCAACCCTGTTTTCCCGATTCCATTCGGAGATTAATAGAAAATCACTGTTTAGTGAGTCGTTCATATTTTGCCTCTTGGCAACGATCTCGGATACGCTGGGCCTATAACTGAAAGAGTACGAATGGCAAATGCTGCTGTCATCCGCGAAGGAGTGTATAGGGTTGGAAGTTTGGTATAACAGGTCATTTAGGAATATAAGGAACAGGGTAGGAGAAAGAACAGAGCCTTGCGGTACTCCTGAATTAATCTTGAACTCGTTTGATGAGACCCCATCTATTACAACTCCGAGAGAAGTCATCACCGACACCAAAAGCAATAAGTTTTGTCTGCAATGCAGCATTTAAGATATTCGAAAACCGGTTTTAGAAAAAAGGGGGATAATGGACCACCCTAATACAAAAATATGTTTGTATGTATTTACGTTTGATGCATACAAATGCACAAAGTCCATAGCAAATCATGCATACATATTTACGTACTCGCAGTCATATACACTCATAAATATTAATTATATTTTTTAATTAATCGTAATAAATTACTTTGTTTTTTAATGTTATTTTTTCTTTTTTTTTTTTTAATGTCGTCTACAGATAATGGATGAAATCAAAGAAGGCCTTAAATATTGTTTTCAGACGCTTAATGATGCCACCATGTGCGTAAGCGGCTCTGGCCATGCCGGCATGGAGACTGCTCTTTGTAACTTGATTGAAGACGGTGATATTGTTCTATTGGCCACTACCGGTATTTGGGGTCATCGTGCGGCCGACATGGCCAAGCGCTACGGTGGAGATGTACGTTTTGTTGAATCTCGTTTCGGCCGTTCGTTAACGGTTGATGAAATTGAGTTTGCCATGAACGGTCATAAGCCACAGATATTATTTATAGCCCAAGGTGATTCTTCGACTGGTATTTTGCAATCGAATTTGAGGGAAATTGGTGAATTGTGTCGGAAATACAACTGTCTCTTCGTAGTTGATACGGTGGCATCATTGGGAGGCACTGAATTTTATATGGACGAATGGTACGTGGATGTTGCCTATACAGGTGCACAAAAAGTACTGGGCGCTCCGCCTGGTTTGGCACCCATTTCTTTTAGCAAACGTGCCATAAAGCATGTGGTCGAACGCAAGACAAAAGTTAAGGTCTATTATTTCGATGTACTGTTACTGGGTCAGTATTGGAATTGTTACGGTTCGGCACGCATTTATCATCACACGATTTCTTCAACACTTTTGTATGGTCTGCGAGAAGCGTTAGCTCAAATTTGTGCCCAAGGTTTAAGAGAAGTCATACACCGCCATCAAGAGTGCTCGTATCGTTTGCAAGAGGGTATCAAGAACTTGGGTTTGGAATTGTTTATTGCAAGTCCCAGTGATAGATTGCCGACTGTTAACACTGTTAAAGTACCGGTGGGTATGGATTGGCGCCAGGTAGCTGAATATACCATGAGAAAGTAAGTAAATCTTTTCCAAGCGTATTTTTTTTCTCATTCAATACAACAACTTTTTATTGTAGATACAATTTAGAAATAAGTGGTGGTCTTGGTCCAACTGTAGAGCAGGTCTTTCGCATCGGCTTGATGGGGGAAAATGCAACATTTGAACGTGTCGATTTGGTTCTGAACATTTTGCATGAAGCCATACAAAGTACGACACTAAAAGTTAACGAAAAGTCTAAAATTTAATATAATAATTATGTATACATACATAAGTATGTATGTGACAAAGCTTTTAATTAAAAACTATTTTAAAAACAAGAATATATAAAAAATTATTATTTTGTAAACTTCTATTATACAGGGTGGCTGAACAATTTTGCTACATTAAGAAACTCAAATAACTTTTTGTAAAGTTTATGTAATTTATTTTTTAGAAATTCATTTGAAAAATAATACGTTTTTATTAAAGTAATTCATTAAGTTTTGAAAATAATTGAATTCAAATGGCCTCCACCCTCGTTGACACTTGTACGACATCTTATCGAAAAGTTATTCGTTACTGCCAGGAGTGCTGCAGCGGGAACTGTCTCAATTACCGTTCGAATGGATTGCTTTAAATCATCCAAATTTGTTAAATTGATTTATGAATTCTTATAAGATTAACAAAAATACGTGTACTCCTTGTTAGACATTAAAATGGACATAAAGAAATTCGTTCTCTCATTCTGCCGACGTTTTGTCAGATATTATCTCAGAGTTAATCGCAGTTGTAGACACTAGGTTAGGCATACAACTTACGGCCAGTGTTGCCTACCTAAACTAACTTTTCCTACCACTGCTGTGTCAGCCCACCCACAAAATACGCTTTCCCACCCCGAAAAGGTTTACACGACAAGGCGACTGGTGTACGTTGGGAGATCAAGCGGATTCCAATGAAGAGTACGAAGACAGACAAGCAAAAATTGCTTCGGCACTGATTCGATGGAGTCAACATGTGTCTTATAAGATGGATCCCAAACTGCAAATGCATATTCCAAGACTGGGTCTCTAAACTCCTTAGCCCAATGTTTTATGAAACCAAGGATACTACGTGCTTTGCCAACAGTTAATATGGCTAATAAAGCTAAGCTTAGGATCAAGGAGAACCCCAAGATCCGAGATTGAAAACACTCTTTCCAATTGCTGATTTCCCAGGGAATAATTTACATTAACATAGAAAGTAATACATTTACACTTGTTAAAATTAAGCTCCATCAAATTTTTATTACACCAGGTATTAAAGCTTTCTAAGTCCTTTTGTAGTAGATTTTTATCAGAATATTTGTCAATACTTCAAAAGATCTTTACGTCGTCTGCGTACATTAAGACATTGGAAAATTTAATAACTTTAGGGAGAACATTAATAAATAAAGTAAAAAGTAGTGGTCCGCGGGGCACACCCGAAGTGATGTCCACAACTTTTGAAAAAATGTTTTTGAATCGAACACATTGCTTACGATTTGATAAATAAGAATTAAAAATTAATTTCTAAATAAAAAATATAATTTCAACTTCCATAATTTAATATTTAAGCAATTGCTTAATTCGATTAGATAAAGCAGTTAATATACCTGCATTATAATATTTAACATTTTGAAAATAAATTACTAAACAATAAGAAAGTAATCCTAATCCATCTCATCCTAACAAAATTCTAATTACAATAGGTCTAATAATTAACCAAGCCTTTCGGCAAACGCGCGCTTTCCGTTTGCACACAAACGATACAAATACAAACACAAATTAATCAATTTTGTTTTCTTTTCAATGAGAGTACACGACGAGTATGTCAATACATAAATCATTTTATAATATGTTTTAGTGTCTATTTCTTGACATTATGTTTCTATAATCTTTGTTTTTTTTTAATTTCTACAAAGAAGGTAAACATTTATACAATACTAAAAACTATAACAAGAAAATTTTTCATGATTCATTTTGTGTGCTTCTTCTTCCACCACTTCATGCTGCAAAAATTTCTTTGAAATGAAAAAAATCTTAGATAATACAAATATTCAAGATGTTTGCACAAAAACCGTGCAAACATGCTTCAAATATTTGTACAAACACCCCCCTTTAACAAGGCTAAATGTTTGCACAAACGTACAAACGTTTTGTCATCTTTGGTAAGCTGTTTGTGTAGTTTATTTGGCCCGTAACTAGTTCTTTTATAAAATTCGGAATTATTATTTTGAGGATAATCATGTATGCACATACTTATTTACTAGTAACAATAGAACAATTAAATTTATTAATTTATTTAAAACCGCATTTAAATCTTGTTATTTTATTATGTTATATTAGAAAATAAAACATTTCCAAGAGCAAAAGTTTTTTACTACATTTTTTTTTTATCTTGGTCAGACAGTTTTTATTTTGTAGTCAACAAAAATAGAAATTAGTTTAATTCGAGTGCGGCAAAAAAATCAGCGTGGACATCAACCTGCGGTCGTGTCATCTTGCTGTTGTTCAAATAAACGTTCGCATTAAGCTTTAAACACATAGACGACAGCAAGCAGCAATCTGTCAAAAATAAAATACATGTGTTTATATGCAAACGATTATTTTAACGACATCACAGCAGCACGACTTCACAACAGCATTTGCTGCTGCTGCCAACTAAGATTAATTTCTATTTTCGTAAGCAGCAAAAAGTAAATGCAGTGCTGCCACCATAAATATAAACTGGCAGCAATAAAAACTAAAATGAGTTTGAAATATTTAATAGAAATAAACATCACATAAATAAAATAAACAGATAAATTGATGGGTTTTTACAGTTTTACGTGATATTTTTACGTTTTCAGTCGGTAATTTTAATTTTATTTATGTAAAATATATATCTGGCACCTCTGAAATTTGCATTGTTTAAATACTCATAGTGCTGCTGCTGTCTTTAAAATAATTATGTCGCTGAGGATACGGCAGCATTTGAAGCTAACTTCATTTGTGCTTGTGAAGTTGTGAAGTCTGCTGTCGTCTAAGTGTTTAGAGCTTAAAGTATTAAACACACGACTTCACAACAGCAAATGCTGCAACCGGCAATTGTAGTCGTGTAGTGCACTACTAAATTATTTTAAACACGGCAGCAACATAAATTCAGTTTCAAAAAAGTATACTTCACCTTAGAGTTTTTAGCTTTACAAAATTTCGTTGAATTACAGAACAAAGTCTGTTTATATCAAACTTTCATGTAAAAGTTCTCTCAAAAAAATAATTTCTTAAAAAGATAAAAAGAGTAAATTAATTTAAAAAGTTTTCGTTCGCTACGTTTAATTCAGATTAGGTGGGCCTTCAAAGTTGATATAAATAACTTCTGTGGCTGTGTTCTGTAACTCTCGCCACGAGAAACTTTTCGACTGAAACGTGCGAAATGAAACAAAGTTGAAACAAACTGCTGCTTTTCTCACTAAACTGTAGCTATAACTTTTTTGGCGAGTAATAGCTGTCACGTAAGGAATTTACTCGCCATTTTACAGAAAAACTGTGTCTGTAAAACTTTATCGCAAAAATTTCCCGCATTCAACTGTCATTATTTCTCGCAAATAAAAAGGCTGTGAGATAGTTTTTCAAATAACAATAATCATCACTAAATGAATAATAATACTGAAAAATAAGTATTTTGCTGTTAATTTAAGTATCAAATAGATATTTACACAATTTAGAATGATTGTTTTTTTATTTTAACTTTTTAATTAACTTTTATAACCTTCACACAACAAGTATTAAGGGAATACTTAAGTTTTTAATTTCAACAATTTTAATATATTATAACAATTTTATAATGTTTTTTTTCAGAATTCACAAATTGCAATTATTTTTTAATTTTACAAAATTTTGCACATAAATATGTATGTATGTATTTGTAAATAAAATGTAAACATTAGAGCCAAACTATACATTTTCTAGAATAGCCGACGGTTATATGACGCCGTCGAACAAAATTCCTTAAGTTTAGCAATTTTTGGTCGGCGGCGGTACTAATTGTGGCTGGCGCTTTCATTTTTAAAATTGCATGTCGGCATCGTTTTATATTTTCAGACATTTCTAACGTAACGACGTAATCGCTTTGGATAGTTTTCGACATGAGTTACAGACGCAGTTTTTTCTCACTTTTCGAGAAACGATGGAATAATTTGTTTCACAAGTTTTCAACGCGAGAACTTCTCGCCAAATTTACAGAACACAGCCACTGATCTATAACGAGAACAGTATTAAAAAAATTAAATTTTACGACAACTTATCAAATTTTTTTCAAATGAGGACGAAAAATCTGAACATTTTTTTTTTATCTAAGATATGCAATTGAAACTACTCGTACGAGCAGGTGATGTAAAATCAAAGGTGATATAAAATCAATATAAGATTTCTTGTTTCGAGTCTAAGTATGTATGCATATATTTAACAATAGTAAAAAAAAATTATTATTGTTCTATTTGCCGCTTGAGTTTATTTGTAGTAGGCAACTGAACGCGGCTAATTGAAGAAAATTTTGTGCGTCGAAAATTTAACAAAAGAACATTTTGATTTTTTTTAAAGCCAAAATAAATAAACAAATTCAATTGTTGAGATTTCAAAACCGAGAATTACAGCCTGTTCGACGATATCGAAGGAAAATGTATGCGAAAGAAAGCTAGTCACTCACATTCGAATAAATTTGGGTTTGTCTATGTCACTATTGTTCGTTCGCATGTACTTATGTATTCTAATTGAATTTTGACACATCGTTCACATAGAATAAAGTTAGAAAAAACCCAAATCAATTTTCTTTCGCCTAGAGTGCGAATGAACTTATCCTTTCGACATCGGCGAATTGGCTGTTAATTTCTGTCTTCTATTTTTTTCCTTTACTTTTTGGTTCGACAAAGTGAAGCGGCAAAACGAAAAGTTGAACTGAGTTCAACATTGCCGCTCGGCCGCCTTTAACGGCATTGCCAAATTAAATTAAATTCAATATGTTGAAATTTATGTACGAATATTTTTATAAAAAATATAATTTTTTGAAAATGTGTCACATGGTTGCCGCATGCCGCTCACATTGGCCCAAGGCGAATTCATTACCAGGTGAACTTAACAGCACAGGTGATTATTTTTTGCTTCTCGCGTTTTTTCCAATGAGACTGTCAAATTTTGTTTCTTTTGTTTACAAACTTTTTCGCACCATTTTAATCTGAAGGTTTTTTTGCATGATTTAGTGCAATTTTAAGAAATTTGTGTGAATTTAAAAGTGAAAAACTAATATAATCTGTGATTTTAATTACAAACAATTATAAAAGCTTATATTTAACGTTTATATAAAATTTTTTCTCTGCTGAGCAATCTTAGGCGAATTTAGATTATGACATTCACGATATGTTTTACAATAACAAAATAGTACATAGTACTGAATTCGCCTTTCCGCTTGCATTCACCTGTATAAAGTCGCCTTGCATTGGCCTTTCACTATTATTTCGACTGCGGCAAAAAATCAGCTCGGACAACAACCTGCTGTCGTCTTGTCTTGCTGTTGTTAAAATAACCGTTCGCATTTAACTGCATGTATTTTATATTTGACAAATTGAAGTCGGTTGTCTGCTGGCTTCAATGTTTTTAATGCTTTAGGCAGATCATTGATAAAAAAAAAGTAAACGGCAAGTGTAGGTCAATTTAGAAGGACCAATATTTGTCGATATTGTGCATTTTTTATTTGTTGAATCCTTAACATTAACTAACAATAAGTATTCAAATCTTAATACTAAAGATAAACAAATTAACTGAAAAAAGATATGCTTTTCACTTAAGTCACACACACACTTTTCACTGAAGTCACACACTTTTTCACTTAAGCCACGCAAAGCTTCACACTTAATCACGAAAAGTTTTATTTTGCGGGAACTTTATCGGTAAAATCCATCGGTTGTCAACCGAGGATGAACGCCAAAATGAAGTATTGGCAAGAGGCTTTGGGTAAAGTTCCAGCTTACTTTTTACCAGCGAAACACTCAGATCCTTATGAATTCGTGATTTTTCTGCACACCATGGAGCTGGAGTAACCGTTCGAAGAGTTTGGTTTTGTCGCCTTTGAATTTTTCAATATTTGACTTTGAGGCGGTGTCCCATAATTGAATTCCGTAGCACCATATAGGCTTTAGAATTGCGTTGTATAACAGAGGTTTGCAATCTAACATCAATGTTGAATTTCTGCACAACTAAGTTTTTCCATGTTAGTCTACGATTGAGGTGAATACCAAGATACTTGACTTCATTGCTCTACGGAATAAGTAAGTTATTAATTTGGATAGCCGAACATGTTTGTTTACACAGTGAGAATGTAAATTTTTGTTCATCAACTTTGATTTTCCAAAGCTGTAGCCATTTCTCTAGTATTAAAATATATTCCCGCAAATTTCGTGAAGCTAATTGAGGTTTCTAATGAACGCTCAAGAATAGTGTGTATTCAGCAAAAGTTGAAGTGTGTCTTTTTTCTAGATATATAATAACAGGTAAACATAATTTTTAATTTATATAATTATTATTGTGCAAAAAACAAACTTAAAATTATTATTCAGTAATGTTACTTTCAAAATCGTCAAACTGGTTGTAAATCATTAAATCTGTTAATGTTAAGTAAATTCCACTTAAGGGCGTTTCAGACTATCATACAAGTCTTAAGATTTTGATTGGATTTTGTGGGACAAAAATCTAAAGATATTTTTTGCGACTGTCAAAAAATCTAACGTACCATTACATTTTGTTTTCACACTATCACACCTAAAGTAAAAGAAGGAATATGACTTGAAAATAAACAGCCAATTTACTTAACGTCTGGTTTTAATATTTTTATTATTTGCTTTTGCAAAAAATGCAACACTGATCCAATGAAAAATCTTATTGTTTAAACAAATTTCTAAAAATGGTGAAGTGTTATGGGATGTCAAATCTTTTACCGTATTATTTCTCATTTTCATAACGTTTTACTTTCACACTATCACACTTGCACGTATTATTTGATTTTTTGACAAGTCTTAATACAAAGTGTGATAGTCTGAAGTGCCCTTTAATGTTAAGTAAAAGGTGACGCATATACACAACAAAAGAATTTGTCGAGGGTGTTGTTTTTGTGATGAAGTCATGGATGTATTATTAAGAAAACGATTAGGTACGAAAATAGCAAATACTCAAAATGTTACTCTTACTAAGGCTTAGTAGCAACAACACTCTTTTTTTGTGGTCATTTCTTTTACTCTTAAAAAAATACAGAACAAGATACGAAAGTGATTAGACACATTTTTGACGTATCAAGATTTCACAAACGCACGACAGGTATAAATACCACCGCATCAATTTTTAAGAGTGTTTAAAGTACTTGAATGTGAAAATGATTGGGTAAACAACCGGTATACTTATGGTTGCGGTGCACCGACGCATCTCTGTTCTACAAGTCCTGAGCGATCTCCATGCGACGTTATTTGTGCTCAAAATTTTGTAAAAAAATCGAAGAGCACACCAAAACACGACTAACATTTTTATCTGTCAAAAACAAACTGGCGATCTGAAATGGTGATATTTCCAATATCAGACATGTGTACCAACAAACAGAAAAAAAGCGAAAATCGAACGTATGTAACTTACGAAATTTGAATATAACGGCTATTTTTTGATCAGACCATGTATATTACAATCATACCTCGACAGCTGATTTGGTAATCCTCGAACAACACTCTCGATGTCGTAGGTGGGACTCCTGCCTCAGCCCCTGGGTATTATGTATTCTGTGTAATTGCAGACAAGCAAAAAAACTTCGCATATTTTGTTTGTTATATAAAAAAAAAAAAAAAAAAAAATACTTGTATAATAAAATACTTGTATAATATATACAACGCCATTTTGAAGGGCTTTTGTAGTCGGCTAGACTTTTAAAGCAATCAGGGCCGCCTTAACTGGTTTAACGCTACTCCGTTCTATAAATTTTTTTTATGCAACCAGTGTGTCGTATTTGTTTTTAAATCTTCAATTTGCTTGCAAAAAAAACTTTTTTCGACCAGAAAAACCTTTTTTGTCTTTTTGGTTCCATTTTATTCAAAAAATATAACTAAGCTGCACAAATTTCCAAACAACTTTTTCATACGAAAAAATTAAAAACATCTTTTCACCATCTCAAAAACTAACAAAAACAATCATACGATCTGGCAACATTTTGCAACCAAAATAATTGATATTTGGCCGAAAACGTTCCAAAGTTTTTAAAGAAATATGATTCCTATGTTGATTACTCAAAAGATTTTATTGTTGTTGTTTCTTATAATAAATATAAACATGTATTTTAAATTCTGGTATTTTATTTCATTTATATGCGTAAAAAGTAACCAACACTAGAGGAGTTTAATCTAAATTAATCAATAAAATATGACAATTTAGCTTACTAAAAAGAATGCACGATTATCTTACCAAGGTTAATTAACCTTGTTTCTGCGCAAGTTCACGTGCCTTGGCGCGTTCCAATTTGGCAATACGAGCCAAACTCTTTGAACCCAAAATACCACCACCCCAGTGTCTGCGGATTTCATCATGACGATCATTGTAGTTCGTCTTAATGGCTTCAACAACTTTGCTGAAGTTAGCCTTATCGTTAGCCTCGACGTGAGTCAAAGCCAAAGCGGTGCAGGTCTTGCGGCGCACCAACAAACCGAGACGTGCTTTGCCTTTAACAATGCAATATGGGACACCCATTTTGCGGCACAAAGCAGGCAAGAACAAAACCAACTAGAAGTAGAAAAAAAAAAAAAATAAATTAGTTACATGTCCAGAATTTGAGATGGAAATATTTTTGGAACAAATCTAGTTTTCTAACGCGGCTGCAAATGAAATAAAAAGTACATAGGGGGATAGATAATTGAAAAATAATAAGAAAATGTTAAATGACAATGTTGGAGGAAACGCTTACAAAGTGCTCAAAAAACGCGAAGACATCTTGACGTTTTTCTTACTTGCGTTCAAGCAACGCGAAAAAACACTTTTTGGACGAAAAACGTAACAACTGACATCTGATTTCTGCGGATGTATATGTATAGGCAACTAAAATCCTTTTTTGCTAATTATTTAAAAAAGGAAATAATTTAAAAAAGTCAACATATTAAGATCAATCCATACAGACATTTGTCTGAACATCAACAGTATTTGTATGACCAGCAAATATTCTATAACTTTTTTTCCAGCATAAAGATGTTTTGGTTCATGGCGAATTTATACAGGTGAAAGCAAGGCGAATTCATGATTGGGTGGATGCATCGGCGAATTCAGACGAATTCGGGTCATAAGGCGGCACTTCCTCTGCCAAGTTATGTTTACCTTTTTCGGCGCCATTTACATTTTTTACATGTTTTTTATCAACTACTTTTGACACCTGAAGTGTGAATTCGCCTTTTTACGCAAACAAAATACCTGTTGTTTTTTTATTGTTGCATTGTTGTTTTTTGTATCATTGGTGAATGCAAGCGGGAAGGCGAATTCAATACTATGCATTTTGTTATTGTAAAACTTACTGAGAATGTCAAAATATAAATTCGCCTAAAATTGTTCAGCTAAGAAAAAATGTTACATAAAAGTACAAAAACAAATTTTTATACTTGTTTGTAATTAAAATCACAGATTATAATGGTTTTTCACTTTTTTTAAATTCACAAAAATTTCTTGAAACTTCACTATACCATACAAAAAAAAAAAAAAAAACCTCAGATTAAAATGGCGCGAAAATTTTTGTAAACAAAAGAAAAAAATTTGGCAGTCTCATTGGAAAAAACGTGACATGCAAAAAATAATCACCTGACCTGTCAAGTTCACCTAGTAATGAATTCACCTTGTTTTGTTTACATAAATATTTATCACCTGTATCTTTTTTTCAATCGAAATAGGGTTACCGTCATTCACGATGCAAAAATATATTTTACACGAAAAAAAGTAAACAAGATACATATAACTTATATAGTGGCAATACTGGGGTTTGAGAAAATGTTTAAGGGCATTTCGCTTTACATTCACACTATCACACTTGCACGTATTATTCGAATTTTCGACAAGCCCTAATACAAAGTGTGATAGTCTGAAGTGCCCTTTACTAATACGTATATAACGTAACTGAACACGAACAATGAGAAGGGCGTTACACAGACCCAATTTCTTACGTAGTCATAAACGTGTCGCTGGTTTTCGCTTTATTTGCAGCCAGTTTACCAATTTCGAAAGAAAATGAATGCGAAAGAAAGCCAGTCACTCACATTCGAATCAATTTGGGTTTGTCTATTTCACTAGTATTCGTTCGCATATTCTTATGTATTTTGATTGAGTTTTGACACATCGTTCGCATAGAAAAAAGTTAGACGAACCCAAATCAATTTTCTTTCGCTTAGATTGCGAACGCAAGCAAGTTGTCGCGATTGGTAAACTGGCTGTTAAAACGCGTTCTATGAACAGGCTGTTAGTTTCCGACTTATGAATAAGAAGTTTTCATATACACATACATGCAATTTTCTACATTTTTCTCTCTATAGGGTCAATATTGACATCTTTTGAAAGTTTATGAATATATCTCTTTAAATATCGTTAGTTTAAAAAAATTTTTGTATCAAAGTGTTAAACATGTACATATGTACATGTTACATATCGCTCCTTTATTGTAACATAATCATATCTCAAAAAATGAGTTTTTCGAGTTAACAATGCAGAATTGTCAACAGTAATATCTTTTATATTATGCCAATAATTTATTCATATTACTTTTGAACTGTTTATTTTAAGATATTTTCTAAAAAAAAAAAAAAATGAAAAATGGCGAATAAAAAAACTTAATTGTTTGAATTTTTGTTCTCTGCTTTTCGATACTTTCAAAAAGCAAATCGTAGCAACCAACGGTTGTTCATTTGTTTGAAAGGTGTAAAGAAATGATAGAGACGTGTATAAATGAAAAAGCTTGTTTTTTGTGTTTTGACAGGCATTATTAGAGCATTTTTCTTTTAAATTCTCCACAATTTATTTATATTTTTTGATATAAAGTTGAATGTTTGAGAATATCTTTCAAAAATTTCCAAAGTCTACTGATGATTAGGGTAGTTCCTATGAAATGTCGACATATAGATAGCTGGGAAACATAGAAAACAAGCTATTTATAATTTTTATTGGTAAAACAAAAATTTAGTTTTCTAGGAAACTAAAAATTCGAAATGCGTTTTTCCCGAAACAAGCCTTTTTTAATTATGACTATGTTGCAATAAAGGAGCGACATACATATATTAATTAAAATCCAACAAAAATGTAATTTAATAACAAACATCGGCTTCGCTACCAGTTTTTTTTTTTTTTTTTTTTTTTTTTTTTTTTTTTTGCATAGCCGCCCTTTGGCCTGATGCAGGGATTCTCTCCTCTGTGGTATAACCAACACCGGCTTCGTTAACAAAAATTTTTTGCATAGCCGGCCTGTGGGTATGTACAGAAATTCTCTCCTGTATGGTATAAGAGATCTATTAACAAGCTTTGAAAGTTTTTTACCAATATTGACCACATAAATTGAAAAATGTAGTAGAAAATCGCATGTATATTAGCACGACTAACCAAAAAAAGTGCTCGATGTGCTCTTAAAAATAAACCTTTTTAAGATGACATCTAAAATATTTCGGTTCCAGCTTTGACTCGCTCGTGAACTGGACCTTTTTGAAAAAAGGGTCTATTTTTGGATTTTTGTCGCTTTGAGAATCTGCTTCTTTACCAAGATGTACGATATGGGATCATCCAACGCATGATCTAGAAACTAAGTCCGCCATAATATCAGAGTTACCATAAAATTGCGCTTATACATATTCCAGATCACCGTGTAAAATACATCTAATTTACACAACTCTAAATTATTTTCATACAAAGATGTACTTGGAAAAAACCCCTATTGTCCTATTTAAAACGAAGGGTTACCACCCCATTGCATTTTTGCCAAAATGCGAACTAGCACAAATTTCACAAAGAAAAAAAAAAATTAAACCCGTATTTACTTAAATTGACTAAAGATTAAAATAAGTGAATTTGACATGTTTATTACAAACGACCCCGAACAAAAAATTTAAAGCCCGTTTTTACAGAATATCATTAAAAATATGGCATGGATGATCGTCCTTGAACAAATTGTATACACAGTTGGACGGGCCTTAAAAAAAACTTTTCCTTATGATATCCATCCATATCGTATATGTTGGTAACAAACCAGTCTCAAATTGATCAAATATGCAAAAATACACCATCTTGCACGAATTTTGCTTCCATACACAACTTCGAGTCGCTCTAATGCATATATGAAAACTTCTAAGCGTTTTCGCGAATATTGTCATTTTACACTTTATTTTCAATTTTCTATCACCATATCTACTTCATATTTCATTTAGAGCCTGAGTTGGTGAACTAGATTTAAGCCAAATTTATTCAGAATGTCAAATTTCCACATTGCAATAGTAATAAAATACAATTTCAGTTGAAGAAATTCATGTTTAACATCATTTAATGCTGGCACCGTTTATAAGCTACATATAATTGTAAAATAGAAACTTACCTCTAGGGGGTCAACATCATGAGCGATGACTACCAGCTGAGCCTTCTTTTGTTCAACCAACTTTGTGACGGTGTTGGTACCAGCACGAATAAAAGTGGGTTTTTTCTTGGGTTGCACATCCTTGCCTTTGGCCTTAGCATCAGCAATCTTCTTCAACCTTTGCTTTTTGGCAATAGCCGATTCGGGACGGTACTTTTCCAACAATTTGAACATTTTGACAGCTGTAGTCTTATCCAAAGTTTGACTGTATTGATGAATTGGAGGTGGTACCTTCAAACGCTTTTGCAAAACAGCTTTTTGGCGTTGTACACGAATGTATTTTGGCCATTTCACAAAGCGAGATAAATCACGTTTGGGTTGGATATTTTGACCTAAAATAATTTGCTGTTAATTTCATGTAAGCCGATTAGTATTCCTCTAACACTACTTACCAATACCAAAATTCTTAGGACGCTTTTCAAAACGTTGGTTTACAACTTTCTTGACGACTGGTTTCTTGACAGCCAAAGGAGCAGGGGCAACCTTCTTGGTCACTGGCTTCTTCTTTGGTCTGGTATAAATACCACCGCATCAATTTTTAAGAGCGTTTAAAGTACTTGGATGTGAAAATGATTGGGTAAACAACCGGTATACTTATGGTTGCGGTGCACCGACGCAGATCTCTGTTCTACAAGTCCTGAGCGATGTCCATGCGACGTTATTTGTGCTCAAAATTTTGTAAAAAAATCGAAGAGCACACCAAAACACGACTAACATTTTTATCTGTCAAAAACAAACTGGCAATTTGAAACAAACAGAAAAAAATGCGAAAATCGAACGTATGTAACTTACGAAATTTGAATATAACGGCTATTTTTTGATCAGACCATGTATATTACAATCATACCTCGACAGCTGATTTGGTAATCCTCGAACAACACTCTCGATGTCGTAGGTGGGACTCCTGCCTCAGACCCTGGGTATTATGTATTCTGTGTTATTGCAGACAAGCAAAAAAACTTCGCATATTTTGTTTGTTACATAAAAAAAAAAAAAAAAATACTTGTATAATAGTGTGGCCTACAACGCCACTTTGAAGGGCTTTTGTAGTCGGCTAGACTTTTAAAGCATTTTCCTGTGAATGAATCGCACGATCGTGTAGGAAGTGAATCAGGGCCGCCTTAACTGGTTTAACGCTACTCCGTTCTATAAATTTTTTTTATGCAACCAGTGTGTCGTATTTGTTTTTAAATCTTCAATTTTCTTGCAAAAAAAAAAAACTTTTTTCGACCAGAAAAACCTTTTTTTGTCTTTTTGGTTCCATTTTATTCAAAAAATATAACTAAGCTGCACAAATTTCCAAACAACTTTTTCATACGAAAAAATTAAAAACATCTTTTCGCCATCTCAAAAACTAACAAAAACAAATCATACGATCTGGCAACATTTTGCAACCAAAATAATTGATATTTGGCCGAAAACGTTCCAAAGTTTTTAAAGAAATATGATTCCTATGTTGATTACTCAAAAGATTTTATTGTTGTTGTTTCTTATAATAAATATAAACATGTATTTTAAATTCTGGTATTTTATTTCATTTATAGGCGTAAAAAGTAACTGTTGTGTTGAAACGTAGAAAAAACATAAAACAGTTTATTGAAAAACTATAGAAGTATAAAAACAGTGAACTATGATGTACATAAACTTATAGTAGAAATAGATTATTCATACATTCACAATATTCTACCTGAATAAATTATTTATACAAATTATTTAATACAAAAATTATTCAATCCAGATTTTAGACCAAGGGCTCTAATTTTATCAGCGCAAACAGCTTTTGTGAGATAATCTGCAACCATGTTTCCAGTGTCCACATATTTCAAAATGACCTCTTTATTTTCTAATTTCTCTCTAACAAATTTCACTTTGAGATCGACATGCTTAGTTCTATTTGAAAACGAATTATTTTGCGCAATAAAAATTGCACTCTTGTTGTCGCAACACAGTGTTATTGGCTCTTGCCGGCCTTGAACAAGTTCTCGCTGTAAACGCTGCAACCAAATACACTCCTGTATAGCAGACACCATTGCCATGTATTCCGCTTCTGTTGACGAGAGAGCGATTGTTTTTTGACACCTTGTACACCATGAAATTGCACCACCTTGTAACGTAAAAAGATATCCTGTGGTTGATCGTCTATCATCTATGTTACCTGCCCAGTCCGCATCACAAAAACCAACTAGGCCATTTGGTTTACATTCATACGTTAACCCAGTATTAATTGTACCCTTAAGAAACCTCATAACCCTTTTAACAGCAGCCCAATGACATTTACCAGGGTTAGCATTAAATCGGCTCAACATATTAACAGCATAGCTTATGTCAGGACGTGTTATTTGGGATACGAAAAGAAGACATCCAACAGCCTGCATGTAAGGGACTTTTTCCATTTCTTTCTTTTCGCTGTCAGTAGTAGGACACATTTCTGTAGTTAATTTTAGCCCAACATCCATTGGGGTCGATACTGATTTGCATTCAGACATTGAAAAACGATCCAAGATATCGTTAATATATTTGGACTGATCAATCGTTATTGCGCCACTTTCACAGTCACGCGAAATTCTTACGCCCAGAACTGAAAATGCTTCACCACAATCCTTCATTTTAAAGTTGGAACTCAAATCAGTTTTAAGTTGATTGATCAAATTCATATCGTTGCAGAAAATCAAAACATCGTCTACGTAAATGGCTACATATAACATTATTGCATTCCTAATACAATAGTAGACACATTGGTCAACTTCGCTACGCCGTAGACCAAATTTTAACATCACTTCATTGAGTTTTTTATTCCAAATTCGACTACATTGCTTCAACCCATAGAGTGATTTTCGTAAACTGCAGACACGACCACTGCCATCGTCAAACCCTTCGGGCTGTACCATATATATCTGTTCTTCAAGGTCGCCATTAAGGAAAGCTGTAACAGCGTCCATTTGATGGATCATTAATTTGTGTCTTGCTGCTAAGGCAAACAAGTAACGCAATGACGAGTAGCGCACCACAGGTGCAAAGGTTTCTTCGTAATCGATACCTCTCCGCTGACTACAACCTTTTACAACCAACCTTGCCTTATGACATATTTCATCGCCGTTTGCATTAACTTTTGTCTTAAAAACCCATTTGCACTTTAATGATTTCCTGCCTTGTGGTAAATCAGTCAGGATCCAAGTACTGTTTGTTTCCAGCGATTCCATTTCAGCAATCATAGCTGCCTTCCACAAGTGTGATTTCGAAGAAGCAATGGCCTCTTCAAAAGTTTCAGGATCAACTTGGTTAACACTGGCACTATTTTGCGTTACACATAAGTTATATTTTTGTAAAGGTCTACTTGCTATTCGATCAGAACGACGGATATGAATATTTTCATTAACGCATTGCATATTATCATTAACATCATTATCACCGCTGATTGCATCCTCAAATTCGTCACTCTCAAACCCGATAAAATCTTCAACCGGCAATTCACTAGTTTCACTTTCCCCTGAATTGACGGCCTCATGACTAATATCAACTACGAGTAAATTGCTAGTAGAAATGTTCTCAGAGGCAATAGCCTTATTATCCTCTTTAAAAACAACATCACGGCTTATAATTATTTTCTTAGAAATAGGATCTTGCAATCTATATGCCTTACTTTCCTTGCTATAACCCACTAAAATACATTCCATTGACTTCGCATTTAATTTACTACGTTTTTGCTTAGGGATATGTACAAAAGCTTGACTGCCAAAAACACGTAGGTATTTAATACTGGGTTTTCTTCCTGACCATAATTCTTCGGGACTTTTTTCATTGCCACGACATGGTACTAAATTAATTAAATATGCGGAAGTTGTAGCCGCCTCTGCCCAATATTCTTCAGGTAAATCAGCATCCAATAACATACATCTAACACGCTCCATTATAGTACGGTTTATACGTTCTGCAACACCGTTCTGTTCCGGTGTATAAGGAGCGGTTTTTTGATGCTCTATTCCGCATTCTACCAAGTACTCATCAAACTTCTTGCTAGTATACTCGGTGCCATTGTAGGTGCGTAAGATCTTGATACTTCGTCCACATTGCTTTTCGACAAGTTTTTTGAAATTAATAAATTCTTTGAAAACGTCCGACTTCTGTTTGACCGGAATGACAAATACTTTTCTTGAGTAATCATCTACAAACGTCAAAATAAAACGATTTCCAGAAAATGACTTTGTTCGTAAAGGACCCATCACATCCGAGTGAACGATTTCCAAAAGATTTGTTGCACGATGATCAGATTTACCAAATGAAGCCCGCGTTTGCTTACCTTTTATACAAACTACGCATTTTTCATGTAAAGCAGCAGAATTAAAATTTAAGTCTTGAAAAGAGCTCAACACTTTTTTCAGATTTTGATTGCAGATGTGACCAAGTCTTCTGTGCCACAATACGATATCATCTGAAACAATCAACGCGTTTTCATTTATGTTTTCACTCACAGCACAATCTAATTTATATAAATTGTTAAAAGCCTCTGCAGTTGCCAATAGTTCACCAAATTTGTTAAAAATTTTGCATTTGTCATCTTCAAAGATCACTTTATTACCCTTTAAAGTCATTTGCCGGACGGACAACAAATTAACTGCCATTTGTGGAACATATTCCACATCTCTTAAAACTGCGTTTGTCATATTTTTACCCGAGTACAAAACTACGCTAACATCCCCAGCACTTTCAATTGGCAGTTTGTTATTATTTGCAACTATTACATGTTTACCATTTATTTGCCTTGAATTTTGCAATATGCTTTTTTTATTCGTCATGTGTGACGTCGCCCCTGAATCTATAAACCATTCTTCAGCTTTATTGTTGTTTGTAGCAATTAAAGACGATGATGAAAATAATGAAGTTGCACAGGAACTCCCTTCTTCTCGATATTTCTTTTTCGATGGTTTAGGCTTCGACTTTTGGGTACAATGTTTTGCTATATGCCCTTCTTTCTTACACGAATAGCATTTTATTTTGAAGTTGTTTTGTTTCTTACTAGAAACCAGAGCCTTTTCTCCAAAACCTGGGCTGTCAAATTTAGCGTCTTGAAGCAACAAATTTTTTACCATATCAACACTAAGTTTTGTTTTTGCATTCTCCACTGCCATTACAAGCGGCTTGAATTCATCTGGCAGTCCAGCAAGCATTAAAGATGCCACCAATTCATCGTCTAGCTTAAGACCAGTCTGCTGTACTTTAAGTGACATCATTATCATTTCACTTACATATTCCTGCACGCTTCCAAAATCAGACAACTTAAATTGAACTAAACGTTTGAGAAGTTCAACTTTTCTCGTAAGGCCAGTGTCTTCAAAAGCACGAAGCAAAGCATCCCATACCACTTTTGCAGAGTCCGCTGTCGCTATGTGAGCAAAATTTGCTGGCTCTATCATCAAAGTTATCTCCGCCAAAGCACGTTCATTAGTTTCAGCATCTTTGCTTGAAGGTGATGTACCCAGTCCAGCTACCACAATTTGCCAACAGCCTTTAAGAACCAAATAAGATTTTGCGTGGCGCTTCCAAATGTCGAAATTTTCTCGACCACGCAACTTGTCAAAAGGGAACGACAAATTATTTGAGGCCATTGTGAAACACAAATTATGTTATCAACAAAGATTTAACAGGCTTTTAAAAAATTTTTATTTCTTACAAAATTTTATTTACAATAAAAAAAAATTATTGCGTGACATGCGGCCCATAACCTGTTGTGTTGAAACGTAGAAAAAACATAAAACAGTTTATTGAAAAACTATAGAAGTATAAAAACAGTGAACTATGATGTACATAAACTTATAGTAGAAATAGATTATTCATACATTCACAATAGTAACCAACACTAGAAGATTTTAGTCTAAATTAATCAATAAAATATGACAATTTAGCTTACTAAAAAGAATGCACGATTATCTTACCAAGGTTAATTAACCTTGTTTCTGCGCAAGTTCACGTGCCTTGGCGCGTTCCAATTTGGCAATACGAGCCAAACTCTTTGAACCCAAAATACCACCACCCCAGTGTCTGCGGATTTCATCATGACGATCATTGTAGTTCGTCTTAATGGCTTCAACAACTTTGCTGAAGTTAGCCTTATCGTTAGCCTCGACGTGAGTCAAAGCCAAAGCGGTGCAGGTCTTGCGGCGCACCAACAAACCGAGACGTGCTTTGCCTTTAACAATGCAATATGGGACACCCATTTTGCGGCACAAAGCAGGCAAGAACAAAACCAACTAGAAGTAGAAAAAAAAAATAAATAAATTAGTTACATGTCCAGAATTTGAGATGGAAATATTTTTGGAACAAATCTAGTTTTCTAACGCGGCTGCAAATGAAATAAAAAGTACATAGGGGGATAGATAATTGAAAAATAATAAGAAAATGTTAAATGACAATGTTGGAGGAAACGCTTACAAAGTGCTCAAAAAACGCGAAGACATCTTGACGTTTTTCTTACTTGCGTTCAAGCAACGCGAAAAAACACTTTTTGGACGAAAAACGTAACAACTGACATCTGATTTCTGCGGATGTATATGTATAGGCAACTAAAATCCTTTTTTGCTAATTATTTAAAAAAGGAAATAATTTAAAAAAGTCAACATATTAAGATCAATCCATACAGACATTTGTCTGAACATCAACAGTATTTGTATGACCAGCAAATATTCTATAACTTTTTTTTTCCAGCATAAAGATGTTTTGGTTCATGGCGAATTTATACAGGTGAAAGCAAGGCGAATTCATGATTGGGTGGATGCATCGGCGAATTCAGACGAATTCGGGTCATAAGGCGGCACTTCCTCTGTCAAGTTATGTTTACCTTTTTCGGCGCCATTTACATTTTTTACATGTTTTTTATCAACTACTTTTGACACCTGAAGTGTGAATTCGCCTTTTTACGCAAACAAAATACCTGTTGTTTTTTTATTGTTGCATTGTTGTAGCGAATTGTTTTTTGTATCATTGGTGAATGCAAGCGGGAAGGCGAATTCAATACTATGCATTTTGTTATTGTAAAACTTACTGAGAATGTCAAAATATAAATTCGCCTAAAATTGTTCAGCTAAGAAAAAATGTTACATAAAAGTACAAAAACAAATTTTTATACTTGTTTGTAATTAAAATCACAGATTATAATGGTTTTTCACTTTTTTTAAATTCACAAAAATTTCTTGAAACTTCACTATACCATACAAAAAAAAAAAAAAAACCTCAGATTAAAATGGCGCGAAAATTTTTGTAAACAAAAGAAAAAAATTTGGCAGTCTCATTGGAAAAAACGTGACATGCAAAAAATAATCACCTGACCTGTCAAGTTCATCTAGTAATGAATTCACCTTGTTTTGTTTACATAAATATTTATCACCTGTATCTTTTTTTCAATCGAAATAGGGTTACCGTCATTCACGATGCAAAAATATATTTTACACGAAAAAAAGTAAACAAGATACATATAACTTATATAGTGGCAATACTGGGGTTTGAGAAAATGTTTAAGGGCATTTCGCTTTACATTCACACTATCACACTTGCACGTATTATTCGAATTTTCGACAAGCCCTAATACAAAGTGTGATAGTCTGAAGTGCCCTTTACTAATACGTATATAACGTAACTGAACACGAACAATGAGAAGGGCGTTACACAGACCCAATTTCTTACGTAGTCATAAACGTGTCGCTGGTTTTCGCTTTATTTGCAGCCAGTTTACCAATTTCGAAAGAAAATGAATGCGAAAGAAAGCCAGTCACTCACATTCGAATCAATTTGGGTTTGTCTATTTCACTAGTATTCGTTCGCATATTCTTATGTATTTTGATTGAGTTTTGACACATCGTTCGCATAGAAAAAAGTTAGACGAACCCAAATCAATTTTCTTTCGCTTAGATTGCGAACGCAAGCAAGTTGTCGCGATTGGTAAACTGGCTGTTAAAACGCGTTCTATGAACAGGCTGTTAGTTTCCGACTTATGAATAAGAAGTTTTCATATACACATACATGCAATTTTCTACATTTTTCTCTCTATAGGGTCAATATTGACATCTTTTGAAAGTTTATGAATATATCTCTTTAAATATCGTTAGTTTAAAAAAATTTTTGTATCAAAGTGTTAAACATGTACATATGTACATGTTACATATCGCTCCTTTATTGTAACATAATCATATCTCAAAAAATGAGTTTTTCGAGTTAACAATGCAGAATTGTTAACAGTAATATCTTTTATATTATGCCAATAATTTATTCATATTACTTTTGAACTGTTTATTTTAAGATATTTTCTAAAAAAAAAAAAAATGAAAAATGGCGAATAAAAAAACTTAATTGTTTGAATTTTTGTTCTCTGCTTTTCGATACTTTCAAAAAGCAAATCGTAGCAACCAACGGTTGTTCATTTGTTTGAAAGGTGTAAAGAAATGATAGAGACGTGTATAAATGAAAAAGCTTGTTTTTTGTGTTTTGACAGGCATTATTAGAGCATTTTTCTTTTAAATTCTCCACAATTTATTTATATTTTTTGATATAAAGTTGAATGTTTGAGAATATCTTTCAAAAATTTCCAAAGTCTACTGATGATTAGGGTAGTTCCTATGAAATGTCGACATATAGATAGCTGGGAAACATAGAAAACAAGCTATTTATAATTTTTATTGGTAAAACAAAAATTTAGTTTTCTAGGAAACTAAAAATTCGAAATGCGTTTTTCCCGAAACAAGCCTTTTTTAATTATGACTATGTTGCAATAAAGGAGCGACATACATATATTAATTAAAATCCAACAAAAATGTAATTTAATAACAAACATCGGCTTCGCTACCAGTTTTTTTTTTTTTTTTTTTGCATAGCCGCCCTTTGGCCTGATGCAGGGATTCTCTCCTCTGTGGTATAACCAACACCGGCTTCGTTAACAAAAATTTTTTGCATAGCCGGCCTGTGGGTATGTACAGAAATTCTCTCCTGTATGGTATAAGAGATCTATTAACAAGCTTTGAAAGTTTTTTACCAATATTGACCACATAAATTGAAAAATGTAGTAGAAAATCGCATGTATATTAGCACGACTAACCAAAAAAAGTGCTCGATGTGCTCTTAAAAATAAACCTTTTTAAGATGACATCTAAAATATTTCGGTTCCAGCTTTGACTCGCTCGTGAACTGGACCTTTTTGAAAAAAGGGTCTATTTTTGGATTTTTGTCGCTTTGAGAATCTGCTTCTTTACCAAGATGTACGATATGGGATCATCCAACGCATGATCTAGAAACTAAGTCCGCCATAATATCAGAGTTACCATAAAATTGCGCTTATACATATTCCAGATCACCGTGTAAAATACATCTAATTTACACAACTCTAAATTATTTTCATACAAAGATGTACTTGGAAAAAACCCCTATTGTCCTATTTAAAACGAAGGGTTACCACCCCATTGCATTTTTGCCAAAATGCGAACTAGCACAAATTTCACAAAGAAAAAAAAAAATTAAACCCGTATTTACTTAAATTGACTAAAGATTAAAATAAGTGAATTTGACATGTTTATTACAAACGACCCCGAACAAAAAATTTAAAGCCCGTTTTTACAGAATATCATTAAAAATATGGCATGGATGATCGTCCTTGAACAAATTGTATACACAGTTGGACGGGCCTTAAAAAAAACTTTTCCTTATGATATCCATCCATATCGTATATGTTGGTAACAAACCAGTCTCAAATTGATCAAATATGCAAAAATACACCATCTTGCACGAATTTTGCTTCCATACACAACTTCGAGTCGCTCTAATGCATATATGAAAACTTCTAAGCGTTTTCGCGAATATTGTCATTTTACACTTTATTTTCAATTTTCTATCACCATATCTACTTCATATTTCATTTAGAGCCTGAGTTGGTGAACTAGATTTAAGCCAAATTTATTCAGAATGTCAAATTTCCACATTGCAATAGTAATAAAATACAATTTCAGTTGAAGAAATTCATGTTTAACATCATTTAATGCTGGCACCGTTTATAAGCTACATATAATTGTAAAATAGAAACTTACCTCTAGGGGGTCAACATCATGAGCGATGACTACCAGCTGAGCCTTCTTTTGTTCAACCAACTTTGTGACGGTGTTGGTACCAGCACGAATAAAAGTGGGTTTTTTCTTGGGTTGCACATCCTTGCCTTTGGCCTTAGCATCAGCAATCTTCTTCAACCTTTGCTTTTTGGCAATAGCCGATTCGGGACGGTACTTTTCCAACAATTTGAACATTTTGACAGCTGTAGTCTTATCCAAAGTTTGACTGTATTGATGAATTGGAGGTGGTACCTTCAAACGCTTTTGCAAAACAGCTTTTTGGCGTTGTACACGAATGTATTTTGGCCATTTCACAAAGCGAGATAAATCACGTTTGGGTTGGATATTTTGACCTAAAATAATTTGCTGTTAATTTCATGTAAGCCGATTAGTATTCCTCTAACACTACTTACCAATACCAAAATTCTTAGGACGCTTTTCAAAACGTTGGTTTACAACTTTCTTGACAGCCAAAGGAGCAGGGGCAACCTTCTTGGTCACTGGCTTCTTCTTTGGTCTGGTATAAATACCACCGCATCAATTTTTATGAGCGTTTAAAGTACTTGGATGTGAAAATGATTGGGTAAACAACCGGTATACTTATGGTTGCGGTGCACCGACGCAGATCTCTGTTCTACAAGTCCTGAGCGATGTCCATGCGACGTTATTTGTGCTCAAAATTTTGTAAAAAAATCGAAGAGCACACCAAAACACGACTAACATTTTTATCTGTCAAAAACAAACTGGCAATTTGAAACAAACAGAAAAAAATGCGAAAATCGAACGTATGTAACTTACGAAATTTGAATATAACGGCTATTTTTTGATCAGACCATGTATATTACAATCATACCTCGACAGCTGATTTGGTAATCCTCGAACAACACTCTCGATGTCGTAGGTGGGACTCCTGCCTCAGACCCTGGGTATTATGTATTCTGTGTTATTGCAGACAAGCAAAAAAACTTCGCATATTTTGTTTGTTACATAAAAAAAAAAAAAAATACTTGTATAATAGTGTGGCCTACAACGCCACTTTGAAGGGCTTTTGTAGTCGGCTAGACTTTTAAAGCATTTTCCTGTGAATGAATCGCACGATCGTGTAGGAAGTGAATCAGGGCCGCCTTAACTGGTTTAACGCTACTCCGTTCTATAAATTTTTTTTATGCAACCAGTGTGTCGTATTTGTTTTTAAATCTTCAATTTTCTTGCAAAAAAAAAACTTTTTTCGACCAGAAAAACCTTTTTTTGTCTTTTTGGTTCCATTTTATTCAAAAAATATAACTAAGCTGCACAAATTTCCAAACTACTTTTTCATACGAAAAAATTAAAAACATCTTTTCACCATCTCAAAAACTAACAAAAACAAATCATACGATCTGGCAACATTTTGCAACCAAAATAATTGATATTTGGCCGAAAACGTTCCAAAGTTTTTAAAGAAATATGATTCCTATGTTGATTACTCAAAAGATTTTATTGTTGTTGTTTCTTATAATAAATATAAACATGTATTTTAAATTCTGGTATTTTATTTCATTTATAGGCGTAAAAAGTAACCAACACTAGAAGAGTTTAATCTAAATTAATCAATAAAATATGACAATTTAGCTTACTAAAAAGAATGCACGATTATCTTACCAAGGTTAATTAACCTTGTTTCTGCGCAAGTTCACGTGCCTTGGCGCGTTCCAATTTGGCAATACGAGCCAAACTCTTTGAACCCAAAATACCACCACCCCAGTGTCTGCGGATTTCATCATGACGATCATTGTAGTTCGTCTTAATGGCTTCAACAACTTTGCTGAAGTTAGCCTTATCGTTAGCCTCGACGTGAGTCAAAGCCAAAGCGGTGCAGGTCTTGCGGCGCACCAACAAACCGAGACGTGCTTTGCCTTTAACAATGCAATATGGGACACCCATTTTGCGGCACAAAGCAGGCAAGAACAAAACCAACTAGAAGTAGAAAAAAAAAATAAATAAATTAGTTACATGTCCAGAATTTGAGATGGAAATATTTTTGGAACAAATCTAGTTTTCTAACGCGGCTGCAAATGAAATAAAAAGTACATAGGGGGATAGATAATTGAAAAATAATAAGAAAATGTTAAATGACAATGTTGGAGGAAACGCTTACAAAGTGCTCAAAAAACGCGAAGACATCTTGACGTTTTTCTTACTTGCGTTCAAGCAACGCGAAAAAACACTTTTTGCACGAAAAACGTAACAACTGACATCTGCTTTCTGCGGATGTATATGTATATGCAACTAAAATCCTTTTTTGCTAATTATTTAAAAAAGGAAATAATTTAAAAAAGTCAACATATTAAGATCAATCCATACAAACATTTGTCTGAACATCAACAGTATTTGTATGACCAGCAAATATTCTATAATTTTTTTTTTCCAGCATAAAGATGTTTTGGTTCATGGCGAATTTATACAGGTGAAAGCAAGGCGAATTCATGATTGGGTGGATGCATCGGCGAATTCAGACGACTTCAGGCACTTCCTCTGTCAAGTTTTGTTTACCTTTTTCGGCGCAATTTACATTTTTTACATGTTCTTTATCAACTACTTTTGACAGCTGAAGTGTGAATTCGCCTTTTTACACAAACAAAATACCTGTTGTTTTTTTATTGTTGCATTGTTGTAGCGAATTGTTTTTTGTATCATTGGTGAATGCAAGCGGGAAGGCGAATTCAATACTATGCATTTTGTTATTGTAAAACTTACTGAGAATGTCAAAATCTAAATTCGCCTAAGCTTGTTCAGCTAAGAAAAAATGTTACATAAAAGTACAAAAACAAATTTTTATACTTGTTTGTAATAAAAATCACAGATTATAATGGTTTTCCACTTTTTTTAAATTCACAAAAATTTCTTAAACTTCACTATACCATACAAAAAAAAAACCCCAGATTAAAATGGCGCGAAAATGTTTGTAAACAGAAGAAAAAAAATTTGGCAGTCTCATTGGAAAAAACGTGACATGCAAAAAATAATCACCTGAAGTGCGATTCACTATGTTATTTAAGCCCCAATTATTTCGGTTAAAATTATTAACCACAAAATTAACCTTTTTCCCATTCACAAGTACTTTAAACACCATATACTGGGGTTTAAAGTCAGCTGTTTGAGGCAGCTGTTATATTTAACCACATAAATAGGTGTTAATTAACACCCCAATTTTTTGTGGGTTTAAAAAAAGTGTTGGATATTGTTTACATATTCATTTCATTTAATTCGTGTAATAAACTATTTGTCTAATAAAAAAAAACAATAAAAGTTAGCAAACAACAAAAATAAATCTTGAATATAATATTTTTGTATAAAACAATAAAAATTATAAATAGCTTGTTTTCTATGTTTCCCAGCTATCTATATGTTGACATTACATAGGAACTACCCTAATCATGAAATGTCGACATATAGATAGCTGGGAAACATAGAAAAGCAACTATTTATAATTTTTATTGGTATAAATGGTAGAAGCTAAAAAAAGCGAATAAAAAACTTAATTGTTTGTATAAAACAATAATTAAAAAATTTTTTATTCATTATGTATTTCGTTTTCCTTTAGAAAACTTCTTAAGGAAAGTATTTGTTGATCGATTATAAAATCAAAAATGTTTTGATAGGCAATAACATTATTTTTATGTTAAATGTAATTATGTATGGATGTATGTATGTGCTAAAGCTCTTCATGTTATTTTATTTCCTATCACAAAACTGTTTTTGATTTTATAATTAATCAACAAAAATACATTCCTTAAGAAGTTTTCTAAAGCAAAACGAAATATTCAATAAAAAACTTTTAACTATTGTTTTATATAGAAAGGATCTCGAGCTCACATATTATTTTCAAGATTATTATACATATGTATGTATGTATATAAAAAGGTCAAAGTTACAAAAGATGAAGAAAACATATAAACAAAAAGAGATTCAGTACAATAGCTAATAAAAATGAAATGGAGAGTTGCCACGTTATAACAATCTGAACGTGAAGAAAAATAAAACCCTTTACGGAGGCTAAATATAGTTAGTGAATAACGTAGGGGTTAGTGCAAACAACAAAATGTGTGGTTAAAGTTAACACTTCTAATTGGGGTGTAAAGTTAGTGAATTGCACTACTGACCTGTCAAGTTCACCTAGTAATGAGTTCGCCTTGTTTTGGTTACATTTATCACTGGTTTTTTTTTTTCAATCGAAATATGGTTACTGTCATTCACGATGCAAAAATATATTTTACACGAAAAAAAGTAAACAAGATACATATAACTTATATAGTGGCAATACTGGGGGTTGAGAAAATGTTTAAGGGCATTTCGCTTTACATTCACACTATCACTCTTGCACGTATTATTCGAATTTTCGACAAGCCCTAATAAAAAGTGTGATAGTCTGAAGTGCCCTTTACCAATACGTGTATAACGTAACTGAACACGAACAATGAGAAGCGCGTTACACAGAACTAATTTCTTACGTAGTCATAAACGTGTCGCTGGTTTTCGCTTTATTTAAAACGCGTTCTGCGAACAGGCTGTTAGTTTCCGACTTATGAATAAGAAGTTTTCATATACACATACATGCAATTTTCTACCACATTTTTCTATCTATAGGGTCAATATTGACAAAAATTTATTCATATTACTTTTAAACTGTTTACTTTAAGATATTTTCTAAAAAAAAAATTCTAGTTTTCTGGGAAACTAAAAATTTGAAATGCGTTTTTCCCGAAACAAGCTTTTTTTTAGTTATGACTATGTTGCAATAAAGGAGCGATATACATACATATATTAATTAAAATCCAACAAAAATTTAATTTAATAACAAACACCGGCTTCGTTACCAAAGTTTTTTTTTGCATAGCCGCTGTTCGGCCTGATGCAGGGATTCTCTCCTCTGTGGTATAACCAACACCGGCTTCGTTAGCAAAAATTTTTTGCATAGCCGGCCTGTGGCTGAATACAGAAATTCTCTCCAATAAAAGACCAGATACTTTCTTCGGTTAATACACTTTTGTGTCCTTCGCAGTATGCTTTCCGTAATAAACACAGTACAACCTCACTACTACTTGATTTGACGGATGATATAAGGCGACACGTAAATGATGGCAGAGTACCTGTGCTCGTGTCACTTGATTTAACTAAAGCATTTAACTCTATAGACTTCTATATTATGGTAATTAAGTTAAAACAACAATTCAATTTTTCTACAACTGCTTGCAAGCTAGTTCTTTCTTATCTCTCTAGTAGAGTTCAATTTGTCGTTTTAAATGATCGGTCCTCCAGTCTGCTACCTCTTTATTCGGGAGTTCCACAGGGCTCAGTTTTAGGCCCGCTTCTTTTTATACTATACATTAATGACCTAAATTTGCACATTGACTCAGTAAGTTGCAGATCGTTTTTATTTGCAGACGATATAATGCTTTTGTTTAGTGGTGAACGAGATAGCATGAGAGCTTTAAAAGAAGAAATTAACTCCACTCTGGGATGTTTTTTATCGTGGGCTTCGATGAATATATTAAGGCTAAATTTTGTTAAAACGAAAGCCATGGTGTGTGGATTTGCAGATAGTATTACACAGTTTTTCAATGTTACGAGTTGGAGAGTTCTTTGTTCCATTTGTTGATGAAATGAAATGTCTGGGAATCTTTATTGATAAACGTTTGAGCTTTGACTATCATATTCATAGCTTGCAATGTAAGATCACAGGAATCGTACGAGGGCTATACTCAACGAATATTTACCTACCTCTTCATATTAGCTACCGCCTTGGTCATGCCCTTTTGATGTCCAATATATTGTATAGCCTAGAAATTATTTCTGGAACTTTTAGCTACGTTGTGTTAAAACTTAATAGAACTATTAACATGATTGTTAGATATATTTATAATATTCGCAGATATGACCATATCTCAGAGCGTGTCAAAGATTTTCTTGGATGTTCTTTTCATGAATTCCTATGCCTTCGAAACGTAACTTCCTTTTATAAAATCATTAAGAGCGGATTGCCTTCATTGCTTCGGTCGAAATTTTCGTTTACACGATCCATAAGAAACCCTCAAATTATTATTCCAAGAATAACTAGTACGATATATGAAAAATCATTTGTTGTCAGAATAGCTCGAATATGGAACTATTTGCCTCTGGAACTAAGAATTTTCACTCACTCAAATAATGCTTTTCGTTTGAAACTTAAGAAGCATCTTACAAACTAAAATTCATTTATTACCACTTGGTTTAATTTACTTAGCTTTCACTGTTGGGATCTTTCTTTTTCTCTTTTGTACATTATTTATAAAAACATTTTATCAGGTTGGGGAACCTATGAACTATTGAACTAAACTTTTAGTTTATTTTATTTATTTTTTTCTATATGTATTACCGTTGATTTTATTAAATTAATATGCATACAATAATAGAATGCATATACATATAACGCTCAGATCTGCACCTTGTAATATATTTTAAATTGGCCAAAGAGTGGCTTTTATATTACTTTGAATAAATAAATCTAAATCTAAATATGGTATAAGAGATCTATTAACAAGCTTTGAAAACTTGATATAAAATTGAAAATCGCATATATATTAGAACGAATAACAAAAAAAAAGTGCTCGATGTGCTCTTAAAAATGAACCTGGGACTTTTTAAGATGGCATCTAAAATATTTCAGTTCCAGCTTCGACCTCTCGTGAACTGGCCCTTTTTGAAAAAATGTAAATTTTTGGATTTTTTCTTCGAAGACATCGCGGGCTAAACGGTTACTGTGAATGGTGCATGATCATCGAGTTCTTTTTGCCGCTTCTTGATGAAATGGGATTGGAAAATATGTAGTTCCAACAGGACGGTGCTACGGCACACACTGCACGTACCACAACCGATATGCTGAAGGATACATTTCCCGGGCGCCTAATCTCCCGTTTTGGCGATTTGCACTGGCCAGCAAGATCGCCTGATTTGACCGCTGCATACTTCTTTTCGTGGGGACTTTTGAAGTCACGGGTTTATGTCAACAAGCCTCAGACTCTTGCAGCTCTTAAAGACAATATCCGTCAAGAATGTGAGGACCTATCGCCGAAAGTGTGATAATACTATAAAAAGGGCTCAAATGACAATCAACCGTAGCGGCGGCCATTTACATGACATCATATTCTCGACTTGACGTAAAAAAATCAAAAGACCAAATAAAAATAATCCACATGAATCAAAGTTTTTCATTTTTTTATTTTAAATTACAGCCAAAAAACATCGCAGTTATTTTTGCGCCACCCTGTACAAAGATGTACTTGGAAAACAAATTAACACCCATATTGTCCTATTTAAAACGAAGGGTGACCACCCCATTGCATTTTTGCCAAAACGCGAACTAGCACGATTTAAAAAAAAGCTGAAACCCGTATTTAATTAAATTGACTAAAGATTAAAATAAGTGCATTTAACATTTTTATTACAAACCCCGAATAAAAAGTTTAAATCCGTTATTTTCTACAGAATATCATTAAAAAAAGGACAGGGATGATCGTCCTTGAACAAATTGCATATACAGATGAACGCGCCTTGAAAAAAAAAAAAAAACATGATATTCATCCATATCGTATATGTTATTAAGAAAACAATTTCAAATTGATCAAATATGCAAAAATACACCCTTTTTCAAAATGGTCCAGCTCACGAGAGGTCAAGGCTAGAGCCGACATACAGGCTGCCAGCTATTGTAAGTGGGCTGACTTTACAATAGTTGGCAGCCTGGCTAACCTAGAGCCGAAATATTTTAATAGTCAGCCTAAAAAATACTAATGTTCATTTTGAGGGGGGTACATCTTGCACGAATTTCGCTTCCATACACAACTTCGAGTCGCTCTAATGCATATATGAAAACTTCTAAGCGTTTCCGCGAATATTGTCATTTTACACTTTATTTTCAATTTTCTATCACCATATCTACTTCAATATTTCATTTAGAGCTGAGTTGGTGAACTAGATTTAAGCCAAATTTATTCAGAATGTCAAATTTCCACATTGCAATAGTAATAAAATACAATTTCAGTTGAAGAAATTCATGTTTAACATCATTTAATGCTGGCACCGTTTATAAGCTACATATAATTGTAAAATAGAAACTTACCTCTAGGGGGTCAACATCATGAGCGATGACTACCAGCTGAGCCTTCTTTTGTTCAACCAACTTTGTGACAGTGTTGGTACCAGCACGAATAAAAGTGGGTTTTTTCTTGGGTTGCACATCCTTACCTTTAGCCTTAGCTTCAGCAATCTTCTTCAACCTTTGCTTTTTGGCAATAGCCGATTCGGGACGGTACTTTTCCAACAATTTGAACATTTTGACAGCTGTAGTCTTATCCAAAGTTTGACTGAATTGATGAATTGGAGGTGGTACCTTCAAACGCTTTTGCAAAACAGCTTTTTGGCGTTGTACACGAATATATTTTGGCCATTTCACAAAGCGAGATAAATCGCGTTTGGGTTGGATATTT
The DNA here is from genome assembly GCA_914767995.1 of Thecocarcelia acutangulata. Taxonomy (NCBI): domain Eukaryota; kingdom Metazoa; phylum Arthropoda; class Insecta; order Diptera; family Tachinidae; genus Thecocarcelia; species Thecocarcelia acutangulata. The sequence continues at coordinate 71,795,835 of OU612095.1, forward strand.
TGACCTAAAATAATTTGCTGTTAATTTCATGTAAGCCGATTAGTCTTCCTCTAACACTATACTTACCAATACCAAAATTCTTGGGACGCTTTTCAAAAAGTTGGTTTACAACTTTTTTGACGACTGGTTTCTTGACAGCCAAAGGAGCAGGGGCAACCTTCTTGGTCACTGGCTTCTTTTTTGGTCTGGGCTGAAACCAAAAACAAACAAAAAATTACAACGTAATTCGATGATCAAACTGATTCCTTTCATCAATATTTGGATATTATTTCACAAAAACATAATTTTTTTCACCATTTACTTTACACATACCTTCTTAACAACCATTATGAATTATTAACTTTTTAAGATGTTATTGAAAAAAGCAGATATTTAAGGCAGGCCGAAAAAGACCAGCTTTTATGTCTGCTTGTCAAAAAGGAAAGGAGTTGAGCGAAACGGAAATAGATTGCATGTCAAACATTCAGCAGAGTTGTATTTTTAACCAACTTGTGAGACATCTAGTGTTAGTTTTGGTCTATTATTGTAAGTGTTAACAAATCACTGTTTTTTATACCCTTCCAAAAATGTGAAGGGTGTATATACATAACAGCTCGTCTTCACGTGCCATCGACTTAAACATGACATGAACATAACGTCGGCAGAGCGAAGTTAAAGTAAGTTCATGTTCTTATACGTGGCAATTACGTATGTTCGGATTTACCTTATCAAAGTGTTCAGTCCGGCGCCATTTTGTATATTTTTGATCGTGATGGCCAACTTCATGGCGAACATCGATGCTCAGCCATATGCTCGAGCATCGATGGCAGATCATGAACGAAACATGGGCATGAGCGGTCCACATTAGCCATTTACGATGTTCGACATCATGCTCATACCGATATTGGAAATTTTCATTTTCCATGTTTATATAATCATATTTTATTACCAAAACTGCTTTTAAGTAAAAAAAAGTTGTTTAAATTCGCTTACGCGGCATTTTCATGGAACCCCGTTCTAGGCTATATCTGGAGTATATTTTACATTTTCATGAAAAACCCGGTCTAGGCTATATCTCGGGTATATATGGACCGATATCGAAAATTTTCATTTTCCATATTTATATAACCTCATTTTATTACCAGAACTGCTTTTAAGCAAAAAAAAAAAGTTGCTGTTTTAGTTCGCTTACGCGATATTTTTTTGAATAATCCGATTTGGGCTATATCTCGGGTATATATGAACCGATATATGATTTTTTTTTTTTTGCCTTTCAGTCACCGTGTTTAATGAGTGTGAAGTTTGAAGCAAAACAAAAAGTTTTTTTTTGTCAAAAACGTTCATACAAAATTGCAAAAAATGGCTTTTATCAGAATTTTGAATATATCTCAGCTATATGTGAACCGATATTACTGAATTTCAATAGCAAACCCATAAATCGATGGGGTAAAAAATTGTGAAAGGAAAAAGTTTCTAAATCTAATGGTTTTCTCAGAAACGGTACAGACGGACATCGCTTAATCGATTTTTCCATTAATTCTGATTAAGAATATACATATATACTTTATAGGGTCGCAAATAAAACCTGTAGAAATTACAAACGGAATCACTAACTTAACATTTTTGTGAAGGGTGTAAAAACAAACAAACTATCATGCATGTTCTGAGAAACGCAAATCGCCTAAATTTTGCGTTTTCGATTTGAAAACGCAAAATAGCTGTTCTGAGAAACGTATAATGGAAGAAATATAATTTTGCAATTCCAAATTGCCAAATAGTGGTTCTGGAAAACGTATATCGCTAAATTGCAAATTTTTCATTCTGTTCAAAATTCGAAATTTATTTTTGATTCTCTTTTAAATAAATACAATAATTTCTCTAGAACTTTTAAGTCCAGTAGGGTGTGTCTTCCTTCTGTTTATAAAGGCCCTGATTCACTATCCTACACGATCGTACGATTCGTTCACAGGAAACTGTTTCAAAAGTCTGGCAGACTTGAAAAAATGGCTTCAAAATGGCGTTGTAGTGCACATTATTACACAAGTATGATTGAAATAATTTATATACGCAATAAAACAATTAAAATCTTATTAACATAATAATTTTACATTACTTAAATTTTTTTTTTTTTTTGAGGCACCAACAATATTCTTATATTTTTCACAATATATATCACACTGATCGCACAGAAACCATAATATTTTAAAAAGTTTCATAAAATTTCTCAAATCGCACGATTTGTCAAAAAGTCTGTTGTACGGTTGAATTTTTACTACTTTTTCAGCACACATGCTTTATTTTGTAGATCACACGATCGTGTACGATAGTGTAACATGGCCTTTACAGTGCGACCACACTGGCAATCTGTTGTGTCTTAATAACGCCAGCAGAGTTACGTAATCAAATTGCTAATGTTCAACGCTGTACTTTTAGTTGGCGAACATGTAAATCTCTTAAAACATAATTTAAGATATTTTGGCGAAGAAGGTTGCGCATGTTTTAATTAATTGTAATTGTTTTATTTTTTATTTTTTTATTCTTTTAAACATGAGTGCTTTAAATGCACCAATCTCCGAGCACTCCATTTCTTTTTTTTTTATGAACTCAAAAATGTAAATAATTAAATTTTTTCTGTTGATAAAATCACTTTTTATAATCATTTGTACATTTGTGTATATAATGAAACGTATATTTGTATGTATGTTCATAAACATCAATGATGATAAGTGAATTTTGACAGCTTATGTTCAAAGATAATTGCTCAGCAACATCTTTTAGCAATAATTGCCGAACATGTGTTTGAACACATATTTATGTGGTCCACACGCAAATATCTTGTGTCGGCAATCGATTTTGGCAGTTGCCACAGCAATAATTGGCAATCAGACTGCCCGTGTGGACGGCTAGTTATGTCAGAATAAGTTAATGTTTACACACGCAAGTGCAAGTGCAAAAAACCCAATACATTACCATTTTTTTACTAATACATACACACACCTGCAAGTAGTAGCCTCACTTGCAACCGATTTTGGTTGGCAGTGATTTTTTCACTTGCATGCAAGCAGAAACAAACAGTGTTGCCCATAGATATTTCATTTTAACTTTAATAGGTATTTTTCAAGGAAAAACTTTTAAAATATTAATATTTTTAGTTATATGCCGAAAACATAATATATAAAAACAAAAAAATAAATAAACATCTATAACTTTTTTTCTTTGGATTACAAATTTATTATTTATATTGTGAAAAAGTTATTACTTAATATAATTCCCCTGTAATACTGCTAAGCTAAAACTTTGACAACACAGACATTAAAAGCGCATGTAGTACAAAGGTGTACAACGTTTGTTTTCGACGACATTTTGAAAATGAACTTGCACTTGCGTGTGTAAACAATCGTGCAAATTGCAAGTGTTTTTATTATTTTTCTTCGATGTATTGGTTGTTAATATGTACCACAGATATAACATATGTACACGCTACTTGTAACAAGTTACTTGCACGTGTAAACTTATTGTAATTGTTCTTGTGTGCTTGTGACCAATTAGATTTTGAGGACTAAAATATATTTGTGTGTGTTTTAGTAAGTCCTCTTGCAACGCTGTGCGAAATGGTTTTCTGACATTTCGTTTTAAACTAGCATTCTCCCTAGATTTTTTATTTTTCTAATTGGCTTGTTTTTTATCTTCTTATTCGTTTTTTTTGTCGACGATATTTTTTTATCGGGATACAGAGATTGTGTGTGAATAGAATTGTAATTTTTCAATTAAACAAATTGGCAACAATAAAAATAAGTGGAAAGTTCATCAAAGTGCATGTAAAAAATTGCACTGGCTATGGGCAAAAGAGTGTATAAAATATATGGAAAGATTTACGGAACTTGATATAAAATACCAAATGTTGAAATTTGTGTGTGTTACTTCATAGATACATCCACCATTTTTTATTTTCATCTTAATTTTGTTTACTTTTCTGTTGGGCTTTCGTGGTTAAAATATTAAGGATTAAAAAGAAGATCAGAAAATAAAACTGCTGTATTGCATTTTGTGAGTGGGGTGAAATCACAAGAGTGTAAAAATTTAAACTAGAATTCGAATGTTTTAGAAAGAAGTGAAGAAAGAGACTAAGAAATTCGACAAAGAAAAATATCAAATTCCAATTGCGGAATTGGTTGAATGAAGGAATATGATTTAAGCAGGCAGGCAAAAATTTAAAGAAAATTGCATAGGTATATACATACATACATACATTCCCACAAACACATATGTAAGTTATGGCGATGCTTTATATGCGGCTAAGTTCAAAAAGCTTCTAAACAAATCTAATAATGGTCCATGGCTAAAAAATGTCACATGTCAATAACGCTACTATGGCTACAGGTGGTGGAGGTGGTAGCGTTGGCGCAGTAGGAGGTGTTGGTGGTAGTAATACAGTGGGAGGTGCGACAAATCACAATACTCATGCAGTGGTTGTTTGGGAGTTTGAATCTCGTGGGGGTAAGTGGTTGCCTTATACCCCTGCTGTTTCCCAACATTTAGAACGTGCTCATGCCAAGAAATTAACACGCGTATTACTAAGTGATGCAGATCCAGAATTAGATAAATACTATGTCAATGTCAGAACCATGACCCAAGAGACTGAAGACGGTTCAAGCCGTACTATGGCCGGTGTACGTCGCATGTTTTATACGCCTACATCACCAGCCGGTAAAGGTACAAAATGGGAATGGGCTGGTACAGCATCTGGTGATTGGCATCCTTATAATATGCATGTTCAGTGCATCATTGAAGATGCATGGTCAAAAGTAAGTTGAAAAAATAAAATAAAATCAGCATGTTTAGATAATAGATGTCCTTCCCATTTAACCAAATCTGTCATACTATTCTTTGCTTTTTTTTTCAGGGTGAACAAACACTCGATCTGTACGGCACCTCAAGTCTTCCATATACTATCAATTTTTGCAATCTAACCCAAACGCGACAGCCCAGTGGTCCCATTAGAAATATAAGACGTACGCAACAAGCTCCATACCCATTAGTTAAGCTCACACCGCAACAGGCTCAACAATTGACTGGTAAGTGAAGTTGAAGAATATTTTGGATTAAAGTAACCACAGCTTTTTATTTCTAGTTCAAACAAATTACTCTGAGTACAATCATAAAAGAAACAATACTTTACCCAAATTGGCAGCTAAGACTCATAATGACAACAATAACAAACAACTGCATCAACAACATATTCAACGTTTAAATAATAACTCCAGCTTTGCTCATAGCAATTCAAATTCGAATCGGCAGCCACAGTCTCTTCCGCACACTCATAACCACGCTCATAACCATCAGCAGCATTCCATGCATGCTGCAACTGCACAGCAGCAACAACAACCCCAACCCCAACATCAACAAACCAATCGCAAAACTACCAAACGAAATGGTGAATTGTCCACAGCGAATTTAAGACAAATTTTAAACAATCTTAATATATTTGGCGGCAGTAGTAGCAGTTCAAAACATCAACAACAACACCAAAATCACAGTATTCCGGCGACAGTAAATGCAAACGCCCCTAATCACATACAGACGCATACAAATCATTTGCAGTCTTTTACACATTCCACTAACGCTTTAAACTCTTCCATGAGTAGCCATCATAGTCGTTGTTCTGAGGGTTCTTTACAATCCAAACGTAGCAGTCGTATGAGTATGCATCGCTCACGTTCCCGCACTCGAGCCTCAGACACAGACACGAATAGCATGAAATCACATCGCAGACCCAGCGTTGATACCGTTTCAACGTATCTCAGTCATGAGAGTAAAGAAAGTTTGCGTAGTCGTAATTTTGCCATATCAGTCAATGATCTGTTAGACTGTTCCTTGGGTAGTGACGAAGTGTTTGTACCATCTTTGCCCGCCTCTTCCACAATGTCTTCCATTGCATCTTCCACTTCGATGATGGCAGCTGAAAGAGCTCCTGCGCCGCCACCCATACCTTCAGCAGGTTCCATTTCTGTGGCGTCGTCTAGTACGTCATCTTCAAAGCGGTCTCTATCATCAGCGTCCAAACAGCAGCAGTCGCAGCAACAGTTGCAACAACAACCGCCAATTGCTGGTTCGATTGTTGGTGTAGATCCAGCCAGTGATATGATCTCACGTTTCGTTAAAGTAGTAGAGCCACCAGTGTGGCCCAATGCTCAACCCTGTCCAATGTGTATGGAAGAGCTGATACACAATGCTCAAAATCCAGCTATTGCTTTGAGTCGATGTCAGCATTTAATGCACCTACAATGTTTGAATGGCATGATTATAGCACAACAAAATGACTTAAATAAGGTAACAGAATTGATTTTAAAAAAAGTTAAACTGTTTTTTTTTTATAATACCTTTTGTTATGAACAACAGATTGCTCCTTTATTGCAGTTTCAAATTTCAAATTAAATATGTAGTAATAGTACTATTGTATATTGCGCCAAATATTCATTGAAATTACTTTTAAACTGCCTCCTTTTTTAGATATTTTCTAAAATTTTTTCTGAGACGTGTAGAGAAATGTTTTGGAACGAACTTTCATTTTCATTTTCATTTTTATTTCAAAAATATGCAATACAAAGCCTCAAGGGCCAATATAATTATATTACATCATAGTAGTATATAGCCTGAATATACAACTTTGTTTATAACAAAAATAAAAAATAATTAACAATATATTATAAAATTAATTAAAATAAAAAATAAAAATCATATTTGAGAATACCAGCTCCCCAGCTGAGAAAAATAAGAAAGAAAGCATTTAGCGCGGAAGATATAGGTCCAAATCAGTGGGATAACCACGGAAAGAATATGTAGGTGAAAAGCAAAATATTTCAATGCATAGATGAAAACATTAAAAGTTTTAAACGAAACACGTTATTCGAATGAGAAAATATGCGCAGGGAAAAAGGTAAAAAATTCCACCATCTAGCAATCCTAACCACAAAAGATTTATCAAAAAAGAACAAGAAATTCTCGGTATCAGCAGCTGAGGATTCCTAGAAGAGCGCAGAAACGTAAATGAACTATACAATGCTAAAGCTGTGGAACTTTCTTGAGTTATGACGTTGTTGCAATAAAAGATCGCTGTTTCCCGCCTAAAAAAATGGAGGCTTTTATAGTGTGAAGCAGAATGATAAGGCTATTTAGTTTTATTTCTGATAATGCTGAAGTAAAAAGACTATTGCACTACACCTTTTACATATTTTTATATTATCCTAAATGTTTATATATAAATATAAAAGTCCTACTTTAAGCTCTTGCACAGAACTGTACTGATTGTTTTTAGCATAAACTTGCCTGATAAGCAGTCCCCACATATTTTCCATTATATTCAGATGGGGTGAACATGCTGGCCATTCCATTGTTGATATCCCATACTCCTCAAAGCAAGCTTTAGTTGATCTGCTGACATGGATTGTTTCATTATCTTGCTGGAAAATAAAATCTTTTTCTTGGTGTTCGTTCAGATATAGCATTAAAATATTTGAGACCACTTGCTCATACTCCAAGCTATCCATTCGAGTTGATGGGAAAGCTAAAGGCAGAGAAAATTTTCACAATCTCCAAGCGTTTTATGTTGTGTTTTGCGTTAAGGACTGGACACTTTAATTTTTGCCCGGGCGATGTGGGGTTGTGCTTTAACGGTACTTAACACTGTACTTTTTGAAACAGGTCTAATGCTGTTTTAAATTTATTTATTTATTTCATCTGTACAGTAAAATAAAGAATTCATGGCCAAAATAACAATATTACAAAGCATCATAACCTGAGAATTTATTGGCGCTTCGTAGTAACTTTGACGCCAATCGAGAAACTTGTCGAATTTCACGATCGGAAAGTAGTTTTGTAGACCAGGAGGCTTATTCTGAAATGCGATGCGAAAGTCATCGCGATGCGCAAATGAATTGCGATGCGAAAGATATTTGGTATTCTGTGAGTCTTTCGTATTCGCATTCGCAACTACTTTCAAAATGTGGCAATACTCTTCCAAAGTAAACACATAAACGTCAAATTTACTTCTTATTCGACAAGTTTTACAAGTTCAAAAATTGTTTGGTGGCTTGAGTATAAAAAATAAATAGTTTAATTTGTTAAATTTTTGTTGAACTTTTATAATTTTTTAAATTAAAAATTGTTTGGTTTGTACATATGTACAACAGGTTTTTAGTTCAAGTTTATCCTTTCTTAATTTTTTCGTAAGAAGGATTTTTTACAATACAAATTTGCTGTGATCAATAATTATTGATTGAAGAAGACAAGAAAAATAAATAGTTTAATTAAAAAAAAAAAAAAAATTGTAAAGAACTGAGTTTTGTAAGTAATCCAGATGTCTCCCATCGAGTTGAACACAATGTTCAAAACGGAGCCTTGTATTCTGCGTCACACGCTGAAGTAAACTTGGTTCAATTGCGCTGATTTCAAGGCGAATATTTTCTTTTAAAGCCACTAGCGATTGGGGATTGTTATTATAAAACCCTCTCTTTCAAGGTATCCCCATTAAAAGAAAATCCTGTGCTGTGTGTGCAGTTGTTGCATCCTGTTGAAACCACGTGTGTGAAGAGTACGATGGATTAGCTTGCTGGTTTGGCAAGAAGAATTCCGTAAACATGCGTTGATAATTTTAACCGTTGACACTCGTCGCCTGGCCTCAAGAATTTTCGAAAAAATTGATAAGACACACCAAACAGTCACCTCGCAGTTTTGCTTGACGTGATCTTTTAAGCGCAAATGAGCCTCGTTGCTCCAGAAAATGCAAAAACGCTCCCATAACCGTTTCACAAACATTTTTGCGTAAATCGAATTCTCTTTCAGCTCTTGAACGACTTGAATTTTAAAAGAATGGAACTTCAGACCCTTTTTTAAAATTTCAAGAATAATCGCTCTTGGAAGCCCCATTGCATTGAAAGGGGGATTTTCACATAAACTGCTTTCGAACAGTTCAATGTTTTTGAGAGTCCTTTAAAATCGACTGGGCCCTGGCAGAATCAGAAGATGTTTTACGTGGGTTCCTGCCTTGACGGTCAAACCCCACGGTGATTCTCTCACAAGGTGAAAAAATGTTCATCCGGACGTCCCCATGCATGATAAATTGTTACGCATGACCCTGCATGACAAATGGTCATGCACCGGTACCATTTTCGATCAAATGCTAAATGGCGCATGTTCTCCTCCATGGTGTAGGGCGGAGCCTTTCTAAAACTCCTTCCGATCCCAGGGTCACGACATCCGGTTGCAGTGCAACTTCACAGCGAGTCCGAAAACTCTCCCCGCATTTAGGTATTAAACCACAACCACCACGTTGCCTCCGAAGGACCTCACCATAGCCGGGCGAGAACAATGTTCCCGGGGCTCCCAGCTACCGTGGTACCAGAAAATAATAAACTCTGGTCAGACTATCGCAGCCCTAAAAAGGGCTGCTATAGTTTTAAACCCCAAATGGTTCGAGGAAATGCTAGCCCCCATAAAACAACACTACAGCACTTATTACCATATTACACCATAATACAATAAACATAGCTAACTCGGAACACATTTCTGGAACCAGCACCACATAAATTATAACAACAGCAATACAGGAACTCAGGAATACATATATACAGCAAAAACTCAGCATCCCAAAGGAACAAGACCACTAGAACCCAGGAGTACATTCACACAGCAAACACAAATAAACCGGAACAAATATACGGAATACATCACTCAAAACAGCAATAAGGCAAGGAGGCAACACGATAGACATGCAGAACAGTAACATCATCAATTGTAAACGGTGGTGCAGCGGCCAACAAACAATCTAGCTGCCGTAAGCAACAGGCAGACGAAGGCTGTAGGGGACTTCGGTTCCAAAAAGGCTACAACGGAGGGTTGCCTCCACTTTGTAGTCCTAAACTACTCCTATTTAAAACTCCGCGTGCAAAAACTCCCAACCTATTAAAAGTTCAATCGCCCTCTAAGACCCTACTACAATCTCAAAACTGGGCCCTGGCAACTGTGGAAAAGATTTACATTAGCACCTGCCTTTACGGCCTAATCTGATGTTGGACCAATTCCTTGATTGCATTATTTACGATTCACCAGCGCCCCCGTGTGGCTGATTAGGCGTACACAGGTAGCAATTCTTGCCATATATTTGCGGCCATATGAACAACTTCTCGTTGAGGAGTTCGGGCCTTTTAATCCCTCCTGTATGCAATTTCCCAGCAGTCAATGTAAGACAAGGCTTAAAGAGTTGGTAGTCCGAAGCCCACTAAGAGCATCAGCCCTTGAACCAACTCACCCGTCAACCATCACCACTGGTTCCTCACAGTACAGGTATCTGTTGTAAAGGCAACAGACCCTCGGGAGTTTGTTAGTCCCCGAAAAAAGCTTCGCCAAGCAATTACCAAGGATAATAACACCCCCTTCCTGCGTTTTAGGTTTCAACCACAGCCAGAACGTTTCAGCCAAGGTAGGCACCTCAACCATGATCAGCCCGGGTTGAACTGCAAGCAGAACCACCCGGGGGCCATGCTGATCCCCGTTCTGCCAATTTATACCTTTGGTAAGGGTTTCGGAAGCCAACACAACATAAGTCAAGCGGCTTCCTAGAGTTTTGTTTGCCGCATCAAACGAGGGACCCCTTACCCTCTGTTTCCCGAAAAACAGAGTGCCCAAGTTAGGATTATGCCAAGGTAAAACCTGTTCCCCGGGGGGACTGGGCCCGGCAGTGAGACATTCATAGCCGAAGCAGTTGTGCGGAATCTCTACGCTCACGAACGAATTCAATTTACACTCGGTCCACAACACAACGGGACCAAAGGGACCCAAGTGGGCTGGTTTCATGAAACTTGCGGCCTGTACAACCTACACTCGGTCCATCACGTATTCGCCGAATACTTAAGGGACGACAAAATTGTCGACTAACAATTACGTAAGAATCATTACTCTTAAAAATGTCTCCACAGCGATATTTTTACTAACAATTCCGCACAATCGATAATTCCAACGTTGCTGCCCTCCGCTCTCACCATTTATTACTTTTTTAAATAATCGTATTTAAAATTATAAATTTGCCACCAGACACTTTAATTTCAACATAATGCTTAGATCATCTTTTTGTTAATGCACCAAACAGAAAAATCCACACTTGAAGTCATCACAAACTTTTTCATTTAGAAACACTTGAAAATAGGTTTAGTGAAACTCCAAACTAAAATACTATTTAAAAAACTAAATACTATTTAAAAAACTATAAAAAGGTAAACGGTTGTGTCTTTAACTTTTTCCAGAATCTCTTTATTGAATGCCCAGTTTGTGGTATTGTTTATGGTGAAAAGATTGGAAATCAACCGAACGGTACAATGTCGTGGAGCATTTTAAGTAAAAATCTGCCGGGTCACGAGGGCCAAAATACCATACAAATTGTTTACGAGTAAGTACCAGCAATAGTTTCTTCATAAACTGTAGAGTATCGTGAAACAATTTTGATAACCTTTTATCCTTTTCTTTCAAAGCATTGCATCTGGCATACAAAATCAAGAACATCCGCATCCCGGTCGAGCTTTCTTCGCTGTAGGATTTCCTCGCGTTTGCTATTTACCCGACTGTCCTTTGGGCCGTAAAGTTTTGCGATTTCTCAAGATCGCTTTCGATCGCAGACTCTTATTTTCGATTGGTCGTTCGGTGACAACGGGTCGCGAAGATGTAGTGATTTGGAATAGTGTTGATCACAAGACGCAATTTAACATGTTTCCCGATCCCACTTATCTGCAACGTTGCATGCAGCAACTAGTGCATTTGGGTGTTACCGATTAAATATTATTTATTAGCATTGACTGTAATTAAATGACATTCATCTCATAATTTTATTGTTTGAACAAATTTTTATTGAAGTCTAATTTTGTTTAAATATGTTAAGCAAACGAGTGCAATGTCTCGATTAATCAAATCAAAAAGGAACAAAAAACACATCCGTCGTACATTAAAACATCTAAATGAACACATGCACACAAACATACCTACATACAGCCACACATACAAACATACATACATACACGTTGACACCCACCAGTTTGAGCAACTCAAACTTTAAAATGAACTGAATTGGAAAATTTCATATATTTTATAATAATAATTATAAGACTATATTTAAGTTATAAGAGGTTTAAAACAACTAACAACAATTTATAGTAAAAAGTGTTAAAAAAACAAGATGTGCAAGTTTATTATTAAAGCTTTTTAAATTTAAGATAACTTACACATACAAAAATTTTATTTTTATTTTATTTCTCAATAGAAAATTTCAATAAAAACAAAACGGAAGGAAACTTTTTTACTTGGTCACTTTCAAGTTTATTATTGATTATATTGTTATTTATATAAAGTTAATAAAAAAAACACTATTTGGAATCTGTTGAAATTTTTAAAATATATTTTTTTTTTTTTTTTTTGGAATAAATTTTGTTGTGATTTATGTTCTTCCATTTAATTTACTTTTTATAGTTAAATGTAGTTTAGCAAGACTTTGTCATACAAAAATGTCAATAATATGATTTTTATAGGACTTATTTTTTAAGAAAAACGTTTTTTTTTTTTCAAATATATGCCACATATTTTTGTATATGTATGTTTTTAGCTTACCCGTTGTAATGTTAAGAAAATTAAAATAAATGATAGAAATGTGTACGCAACATTTCTTTATACATTTATTAGTAAAAACAAAAGATCAGAAATAATTTTTGAAGATTATTAAACATTAACTTGTTTTTTGTTTAACAATTGAAAACTCATTCATAATTGTCTGTTCTTATTTTCACAACGCCATTTGTCTTATTTTAAAGTTTTATAAAAAAAGAAGTTTTAAAAATGAAAGATTTATACATAAATAAAAAAGGAAAAAAATTTAACATAAAATTGTTTTAAATATTTAGCAGTCTACATACAGACTTTTGGGGGGTTATTATGTAATACTATTCAGAGCGAAAAAGTTTTCGAAAGATTCGTTTCGAAAAAGTAAATTGTATTCACCCTTACTCCAGTTGGCGTCATCGTCAGCAATTTAATATCAATACGATACATACAGCAACACAACGATGCCGATTGTTTATCGTCTTTTAAAGCACATCTCTAATAAATTAGGCATTTGGTTTGTTTTGTTTACAGTAAAATTTTTTTTTTCGTGATAATTTTAAACAATTAAAACGTTTTTAAATTAGATTTTTGGATTTTAATTCAAGTTTATTCCTTTCTTAGGTTTTTCTTAAGAAGGATTTCTTAGAAAAATAATAAGTCGTTTCGAAGTCGTTACACTACTCATCTATGTACGTTTTTGTTCCGAATGATGAAGAAAAGAAAAACAAATTGCTGTTACAAAGGAGAAAGCAAATATTTCAATTATGTGGTCAAAAGTAAGTAATAAATTAAAAGTGTTCTGTATTTACCAGGAGTTAGGTTAAGTTTCACAGGCAGCCAACCTACTAGTGTCCAATTTGGTCTGGTTTAGTTGCCTGGGTGTGATATGTAGCTCAGCAGATCTACATATCACTGGTTCAGGGCCAATCCGATAATCGGATAAAGGAGCCTAATTCACTTACAGATTTAACCTCCTCGCCTGCGCACCTATGTGGCAATGTGCCGTGAGGACCGCCACAGCAGAACACAACCTCCATCGGGGCAGACCCTTAAGGATGACAGCCCTCCTGTTATCATATCTGGGTCATGTAAGCCTTGATATAAGTCAGGTAACCTCACTAAACCATCTACCGTGAGCGTTCTCAAAAAATTGACGCTGTAGTGGTTTCGTACAGCTCCTAAGCCGGATTCCAACGATACCATCTACGTCCCTTTGTTGTAGCTATAAACAGGCCTTTGCCAGTTCTTCCGCTACACCATTTCCGGGCACTACACTGCGCCCTTGTACCCGCAAAAATTCAAGGTTCGAATGTATCGGTATATGGTTTGGAGATATATGGCATTCACGAACCCATCGGGACGTCGTATAGAGCCCAGATAGTGCGTACAGCGCAGCGTACTACTAGTAAATTCGGATATTCTCCCCGTATATCCTGTAGTAACTTAACGAGTTAGATGCTCTTAGTATGGCAGCGATTTCCGCCTGCACTACGCTACACTCATTTTGCAGCCTGAAACTAACCCTCCTCTCATACAGGGGGATAAAGTATTCCCAACAGCTCTCGAGTCCACCTAGATTCATCTTTAAAAATTTTAAGCACGTCCTCTTGTTGATCTGTAGCGATCACCTCGGACACCGTGCCTTACAAAATTACTTCATATCTCTTGTCGGGCAGTAGAGTCCTCAGCAGTAATCAATATTCTCCAGAGGGTTCACTATTCTTCATATTATTGAGGCATGACCATACGTCGCCTCCACCTACGCCCCGCTTGACCATAGCCTGATTGCCGAATTTATCGACATTTTTTCACCATGAGATCATCCGGCAGCCAGTTCAGCATGGTGGAAAGCGCTTTCGATGCCGTAATGCCGGAAGCACAATCATGTGACCATCAAAGCAGAAGTACCTATTCTTTTTTTATCTGAGACCAGTACTTAGGGGATAACCCCTACATATGCAGCGCACTGTACTGGAACTAGGAAAATAGCTTATGATGAGGAGGAAAGAGGGAGTAGTGTTTGTGGAGTGTTAACAATAATAACACGAAATACTAAAAAAAAACTATTGCAGCATTTTAAATGTTGGAATTAAATTAGTTAAAACTGATCAGTGCCCAGTGTATATACTTTCGACACTGCTCAGATTAGCAAAATTTAGTCCAATCTTTCCTACGATTTTGCAGCAGGTGGTTTTCTCCAACGACTTCCACCACTCGAGTGCCCATACTTTAAAACAGGCTTAACAACCGTGTCGAATAGCTAACAGGAATTTCAAGGATTTATTCAGGTTTTCCCAATTGCTCCTCTGCGCAAGAATAAGGTGATAGCAGCCTTTTCTGCCTTTGACTGGACATTCTGCTGACAGAATAGTTTGAAATTCTAGTAGATATACCCAGATATTTCACATTATCTGACAGCTGGAGCCCAACCTCCCTTACAGGTGGTAGAGCAAACGATGGAGTCTTGTATCTTCAAGATCGTTTGCTGTGGTTTCACACTTGGAACACTACTTGCTAAGTTGCTGTAATCCGGGTACTTACTCGACACGGCAACTGCAATATCATCGGATACATGGAATCTAATTCCATCAATAGCGAATTCAGGGCTAAATTCCATAGAAGAGGAGCTAATTTTTTATTTACTTGAAAGGTTTAAACGTCTAAATAAAGATGCGTTTAACTATGTATGCGCTGGGTCAGTTCGAAACATTGCTTTCAAGAGCTTCCATTTTTAAATTCTCACATTCAATATCTTCCACTTTCTGAACAGCTGCTTCAGAGTTTAAATGCCTCTGATATTTAGGCAGGTGTGCCACAGTTTCTTCCAGGAGACTAATAGCATGTTCACACAAAAGCTTATTTTCGAGGTTCGCTCTCTCATTCGTAGTTCGCGGCCCAATCTTTATTGAACCAACATGGTTCGCCATACAAAATTTTGAGAGCGAACCTACTTGTTTCACTTTGAATCTAGTTGCGAACCAAGCAAAAACTACTATCATCTCCAAATTTGATAATAAATTATCGCTAGTTTATCCGAACTAGCTGCAAAATAATCTAAACAAAGAAAAAAATAATAAAACTTGTGTAAAATCAAAATAAACACATTGAAAGTGTAAAAATTTGAAACTTACATAAGGATTTAAATAAAAATTGAAAAAAGAATTAGTGAAACGTTTGCACAAAATATGTAAACATCAGTGTGATGCAAAAAACAACCGTCTGAACACCTAGTTTCGCAATAGTGGTTCAGAGAGCGAACCAAGTGTTTCATATTACCGTCTGAACGTGGTATAAGGATGGATCCCTTATTCTATCTAGTGTCATCAGTATGAAACGATGTCGATTCAGTATGCCCATTATCAATATCAAATTTATCGATAAGCGATGATGTGACGGCGCAAATTTAAATTGACTTTGTGTTTGTCGTTAGTCTTATTGGTGCCGAAACTCTTTTATTCCTTTTAAATTTTTTTAATTAATAATCTTCAATTAAAAAAAAAAAAATAAAGAAAGAAAAAAATGGTAAAAATTTGCAATTCAATAAATTAGTGGAGGAGTGGCAAAAATCTTTCACTTGCTAAAGGTTTTCAAAAAGACAAACTTCCTTGTAGTTTAAAGAGCAGTTAGAAATAGTTTAAACGATTCTAAAAGCCTTTCATCTATCGAAAAGCAAAAGCAAAACGGTAAAACGAATAGTGCTAAAAGGATTATTGCATGAAAAATTTTTTCTTAGAAGTTTAGCGGGATTGAGAATTTAAAGTAAAAAATAATTTGTCACAACAAAACGAAAGGTCTTGTGCCTTTTGACACTATTTCCAAAATGAGCTTAGATGTGATTTCAAGCGGACACCCCACTTATTGGCCGGCAGACCAGCGAAAGATTCCAGACGTTATAGATTTTAGAGTGGATGCAAGTGAAGCCTTCATTAGATCACTCACCCACTATAAACTCCCCCAAGAGATTGGATTCCCGTTGAATGTCCCTAGAGTTTACTGGCTGAAATATAAAAAATATTTGGGAAGTCATTGCACGAAAGTGTTCTCAAAGCAATACTTTCCGTACAAGGATACAAATGAAGATATTGATGTTTCAATTAAAGAATTTTTTGAAAACCTTAACTAGCCGTATAACATGCTATCACTTATCACACAATATTCAGAAATGTAAACAACAGAACTTACTCTTCTCAAATTGAACATCTTCTGTTAGAAAAAAGAAGAGTCAGCTTAAAATCAGCCTACGGGGATGTATAAATGAATTGAGAAATCTGCTTGATATCTAGAGAGTGGCTTCCCTTAAAATATATTTGAAAAGCCTTGATAGTACTTCTCAGCTGGATTATTCCTTGTAGAAAGCAACAAAATGTCTGAAAAGACCGGTTAGAGGTAAGCCACCTTTGCGAATTTCAACTAGAGGCTGGGCTAGAACCGATTCTGAAAAGGGGATGTTATATGTTAATCATTTGAGAACCTTTTTACTTTAATGATACTCGTATAGCGAATAATAAAGCGCAATTACCGCCATATGCTGTTAGACCGCCTGTGTCTTTGGGGCTTACAGGCATGTTCTGAGAAACGTGCGATCTGAAACCACAAAGCGTTCCGAAAACGCTTAATTCACATTTAGGTGCTCTAAGGAGCGCGCGTTTTACTGGCGTTTCGGAGTTTTTTTTCCCCAAAAAATGCAACATGTGTTTTACATATGTATGTTATATAAAACGATAACAAAATTGACAACAAATAGAGAAATTTTTTAATTTGGGCTTTTAATTTAAATTGAAATTGTGTAAAAAATTCTTCCAAATTTTTATTGAAATAAAAAGAAACCATATTAAAGTTTAATCGTGAATAATTTTATTTCCTTTTGCTTCAGTTCAGTTTTAGCAAATTCAATCAGTTCACTTCAATATACACATGCGAGTTGAAGTCGCTAATTTTAAGTCGAGAAAATAGACAAGATCCTTCGTTGGGTGTGGTATTAAGTCACATACATTTAACATATCGCTCCTTTATTGCAACATAGTCATAATTCAAAAAAGCTCATTTCGAGAAAAGCACATTTCAAATTTTTAGCTTCCATTCAAGTCTTAGAAATTTTTTTAGAAAATACATCCTAAAGGAAACGGTTTAAAAGTAATGTGAATAAATTTTTGGCTTAATATAAAAGGTAGTACTGTTAATAATTCTGCATTATTAATTCGAAAAGCTCATTTTTTGAGATATGACTATGTTGCAATAAAGGAACGGTATGAGCTTGTAATAGCCTCCACAATGGGTGATCAAGTGCTCCATTGACTCTTCTTCCTCACCGCAGAATCTGCAAATGTCTGTGTTGGAAATGCCCATCCTGTGCAGGTGCTTAAGGCAGATATAATGACCTGTAAGTGCACCTGTCAGTGTTCTGAGGTTTTTCCTGTCCAGTTTTAGAGCACGTTCGACCCTCTTTGTATCAAGGTTTAGAAATTTCTTGGAATGTTCATGACCAGCTGTGTTGCTCAACGATGACCGCAAAACCATACTTCTTGCGTTGTCAGAACACCTATTTGGCGTTTTCAAATCGAAAACGCTAAATTTAAGTGATTTGCGTTGTCAAGATGTCGAAAACGTTATCGATAACACAAACCCCAGGAAAGCTCCAGTCATTGAGCAAATTACTGCAAAATGCTTGAACAGTTACCTCGTGTAGCTAGAAAATTTCTACTTTTTATTTTTAACGCTATTTTAAGTCTTCAGCACTATCCTGCACAGTGGAAGGTGTCTATGATTACTGTAGTGTCTTTCATCAAGGTTAAAACATAACAGTTTATATCATTTTTATTTAAGCATGTTTTTAAATGACACAAAAAATTAGATCATAAAGAGTCTTAAATAATGCAGAGATTAAAACTGGTTTTAGCTATAATTACGGTTTATTAAGAAGGAGAAATATTAATAGTATTACCATTGAGCAGAAAGTACTTAATATATAACATGCTCTCCCTTAAGATGTTATCACCAATGTAATTAGCAATAGTATACTTATATATAAATATGTAGATACACAGTTTAATCAATGCAGTATTTTTATTCTCTTTAACTTAAGCTTACTCTAAATATACGTTATATAGATTCATATACAATTTATAATAAAATTCAACGTACTTAAATATTATATAATAATACAACAATTCATAATAAAATTCAAAATACTTAAATATTATATAATAGTAATTTCTCTAAAGAGAATTAATATGCTTTAAGTTTTTATTTACATTTTTAACACTCTTCCATCACGACGTGGCCGTAATGCTCTTTGAAGATTTTCAGTTTGGCTTAGTTCTTTATTGTTTAATGGATTCCTATAGCTTTGTGAAACCAATTGAGTTTCATTCCGCTCTTTAAGTGATGTTGTAGATGTGGGCATATCATCTTCAGTTGCTTCCTGCACTTCAGACGAAGAGAATTCGTTTTCTGCCATGTTATGACTTCGAATTTGATCCAAGTGTCTTTTTATTACTCTATTACTATTAGTTATAATACATCGATAAGATTGGTAACCTATTTTTTCTTTTATTTTTGCTGGAGACCAACTTGGTTTATTTGGATTTGTGTAGTCACGAATTAATACCTGTTGCCCTTCTCTAAACTCTTCCTTACGTTTACCTTTATAATTTCCAATAGACTTTTCTTGATTAGCTAAAATTTTATCTTCAATCAATGGTGGTTTAAGGGAGCTAAATCTTGTTTTCAGAACTCTACCAAAAAATAACTTTGAAGGTGATTCGCCAGTTACACAGTGTTTAGCATTCCTATAATCACATAAAAATCTATTTATGATAGTGTCCAAATTATCATTTTTGTTAGATTCTAATGCTGCACCTATAGATTTTTTTAAAGATTTTACCAAGTT
Organism: Thecocarcelia acutangulata; assembly: GCA_914767995.1. NCBI lineage: Eukaryota > Metazoa > Arthropoda > Insecta > Diptera > Tachinidae > Thecocarcelia > Thecocarcelia acutangulata. Next base: position 71,815,342 of record OU612095.1, read on the forward strand.
TTCCGCTTGACCATTAGTTGCAGGGTGCCCAGGTGCAGTTAGAATATGTTTTACATTATTAAACGCCAAAAATTTTGTAAACTCTTGTGAGGTGAACTGTCTACCATTATCACTCACAAGTGTGTCAACAAGACCATATCGGCAAAAAAGTTCTCTGATTTTATTTATAACAAATGAAGAAGTTATATCTTTGGTTGTGAAAATTTCAATCCATTTGGAAAAAGAATCTATTACTACAAACAAATACTGGTTTCTAATCGGACCAGCAAAATCAATATGAATTCGACTCCATACCGAGCCAGCTGGTTTCCATGGAATGAGACTACTTTTTTCAGGACTCGGCTGCATTTTTTGACAAGGTAAACAGTTTTTTATAATTTTTTCAATATCATTATCAATTTTAGGCCACCAGACGTAAGAACGTGCCAGGGCTTTTGTTTTTACAATACCTAAGTGAGATGAATGTAGTTCATTTAGTATAATTTGACGAAATTTTTGCGGAACTACAATTCTGTATCCCCACAGTATGCAATCGCTTTGAACCGTTAGCTCAACTGATTTACTTTTAAAGGTATCAAATTCTTCACCTTTTAATCCACTAACTACTCCTTTTTGTATTGCTTCACTTAATTTGGATAAAATTGGATCACGTCTTGTTTCTTTCGCTATCTTCTTATAGCAAATATTTAAATAATTATTATTTTCTATAAAATTTATATAACTGCATTCTTCAACGTTTCTGTTTGTACTATGTTTTAATTGTGGCATTCGGGACAGACCATCAGCATTGTTAAAAATTCCTTTCACATATTTTATTGTGTAATTAAAACCCGACAAAATAAGAGCCCATCTTTGAATTCGAGCTGCAGCCATAATAGGCAGACCCTTATTTTCACCAAAAATTGTTAATAAAGGTTTGTGGTCAGTTTGAAGTATAAAATGAATGCCAAGTAAGTATTGCCTTAATTTTGTTACTGAAAAAATTATGGCAAGCGCCTCTTTTTCAATCGCGCTGTAATTGTGCTCACTTTTGGAAAGTGCTCTCGAAACGAAAGCAATCGGTTTTAATGTATCACCAAATTGGTGCGACAAAACACCCGCAATAGCATTATTCGAGGCGTCCGTTGATAAAATAATCGGAAGTTTTGGATCGAAATGCACTAAAACATTTTCAGATGCAACATCATTTTTTATAACGTCATATGCATGCTGACATTTTGATGACCAAGAAAATTCATGATTTTTTTGTAGTAACTCATATAAAGGATACATTTTTTTGAGCAAAATTATGAATGAATTTAGAATAGTAATTAACCATTCCTACGAAGGCTTTAACTTGAGACACATTTTCTGGAACAGGTGCATCAAGAATACTTGCAATACGTTCTTTTGTTTTACTTAAGCCATTTTCGTCAATAACAAATCCTAAATAAGAAATTTTCGGTTTAAAAAATTCACACTTATTAATATTTAGCTTAAGACCAGCGTATTTTAATTTTTTTAAAACAACTTTTAACGTTTTTACGTGATCATGTAGATCCTTCCCCGTTACAGTTATATCGTCTTGGTAAACAACTACTTGAGGAATATCTCTCAGCAAACCTTCAATTGTTTTTTGAAAAATCGCTGCTGCAGGCTTTATGCCAAATGGCAAACGCTTCATCTTAAACGTGCCTATATGAGTACTCCAAGTACACAACTTTTGAGACTCATCGTCAAGAACGAGTTGATTATAGGCATTCGACAAATCTAGTTTAGTAAAAATTTTACCTCCCGCAAGTGAAGTAAAAATCTCATCAATGCGAGGAAGTGGATATTTGAAATCATTTAAAAATTTATTAATGGTAACTTTATAGTCTCCACAAATACGGAGATTACCATTAGGCTTAAGTACTGGTACCAAAGGAGTTCCCCAGTCTGAACTTTCAACTGATTCTAAAACATCATTCTTTATCAATTCACGTAACTGTGTTTCAATCATACTCTTCCAAGCAAGTGGAACTGGACGAGGCTTAAAAAAAATAGGAACTACCGAATCTTTAATTGAAAGAGAAACTTTTTCTAATTTATATGTACCAAGTTGTTCATCAAAAATATCTGAAAATTCTTTTTTTATTTCTTCAATAATTACTGAAAAATCATTACTCATGATAGAGTTCACTTGGGTCAGTTCGAAGTTGAATGCTCTTAAAAAAGAACGACCTAGCAGACAAGGCTTTTTGAAGTCTGAAACAACTGTTCTAACCATTTTGGTGACACCATGATAGGAAATGTTAGCATTAAACTCACCCAATATTTTAATTCGATTGCCACAATAACCAATATATGGAATATGACATTGTTTAAGCATTTTGTTGCCATAGACCTTTTTATAAAATTCTGTAGAGATTAAAGTGCAGGGAGCACCAGTGTCACATGCCATTTTCACATCCACTCCATCAAAATTAACTGGAAGGGAGTACAACTCAGACGTTTCACCACTAGTCAAACTGTAAATAGAGTAATCAAAATCATAATTTTGGAAATCATTATTTTCCTTTATGTCTGATACAAAACTTATTGATTTTTTTATTTTTGTAGTGCAAATACTAGCTAAATGACCATTTTTACCACATGAATGACATTTGTAGTTTTTAAATTTGCATGCATGTGACGAATGGTTTCTCCAACCACAATGAATACATGTCTCCATGTTTTTCTTTTTACTATTAAAATTCCCATTTGAGTTTCTACTGTTATTTACAGTGCTTCTATCACTCTGGTTTTTAATGTGGATAAACCCTCTCTTATCACCTGATGAGCGTGCTCTGCCATTCCTTACAAAATTTATATCAGACGCATCATTGTTTGTTTTTAACGAAAACTTTGTTTCCCAAATCATTGCTTTTTTTAAGGCCTCTTCTATGGTCAGAGTGTGACTCTCTTCGCACATTCTCTCAAAGAGTTTACAACTTAACCCCAATATGAACTGGTTTAAAATAAACGCATTCAGATCACCTCCAAAATTACAATTAAGTGCCAGTTGTTTGACTCGAGCGAACCACTGTGCCACTGATTCGTCTTCATCTTTGTATGAGGTATGGAACTTTTTTCTTTCACTAAACGTAATTACGGGTGGTGTGTAGTGTGTCATCATTATTTCACAAAGTTCTTTGTAGGTCTTTGATACGGGCGAACTTGGACTGCATAAGCTATGAAGTAGCTTGTACGGTGTAACTCCAATTGATTTCAATAAAATTGCCTTTTTCACGTTATCCTCATTGCAGTTTATTTCACAAAAGTGTATATCAAGACGCTCTTTCCATAGAAACCACGATTCTCGTTCTGGTATAAATTCAGAGACACTTGATGCAACAATTGTTCTAGTTGACAAATTTTGTTGCGAATCATCTTGATTTGTAGCCATATTGCTCAAGATTATTTAATCTTCTATTAATTTTAATTTAATTTTAAAGTTGCGAAAATCGCAGTTTTATTATACTCAATACTTTAAAATGCGCAGGCTTAACATGTGCTTATGCTGAAATTCAACATAAACTTGATCGTCGCCAAATGTAGTGTCTCATCAAGGTTAAAACATAACAGTTTATATCATTTTTATTTAAGCATGTTTTTAAATGACACAAAAAATTAGATCATAAAGAGACTTAAATAATGCAGAGATTAAAACTGGTTTTAGCTATAATTACGGTTTATTAAGAAGGAGAAATATTAATAGTATTACCATTGAGCAGAAAGTACTTAATATATAACAATTACTATGATACCCAAGCCAGGGAAGGATGCGTCTGAAGAATCATATAGACCAACAAGTCTTTTACCAACAATTCAAAACTGTTCGAAAAATTTGTTGATGGAGAAGTTGACTCCAATATTGAATGATGTAGGATGTATCCCGGATCATCAATTTGGCTTTCGGGCTAAACATAGAACCATAAAACAAACACACAGACTAGTCAATATAATAAGACAGACTTTTGAAGATAAAAAGTATTGTTCAGCTCTATTCATTGACATATCTCAAGCTTTTGATAAAGTGTGGCACGGCGGATTGATGCACAAAATAAAGTTGAACTTGCCTGCAAATACTGCGAGTGTTAGTAGCCTAATGCATTCCTGTAGCCTAATCTTAAGCTGAGGAAACCTGCGAGACATTGTCACTCTGTTCTAATTCTCCTTTTTTCTGGCAGAAGGTGCTCAATTCCTGACGAATAACTTCTATAGTGTGGTAGCAAATTATGTTGTCGTCATTATTTTTTCCTTGATGTTAAAAAAGTAAAATTTACAATTTGTCCACAATAATATAATAAATAATTCCAACAAAGTGACTGTCATTGGGCTTTAAGATCAATAAGTGGGTGTCCTTAAATCAATTTAACATTTAAGGGAATATTTTCAAGGATTTCTTTGGGACCCTCAACTGTGATGATGTTCATGGAATAATTTAAACAATTTTTTTTAGCAATAAAATACAATGCACCTTAAATACAAATTATTCCTAGAAATTGACATTCGAAATGCAGCACAAACAAACATTTCAAAAATGCAAAAAGAAAAAAAAAATGAAATAAATTTTAAATGACAACAACGAAAGGCAAATTTAGTTTCGTTGCATTTTTTCGTAAAATTTGTTTTGATTTTGACTTATTGCCTTTTAACAGACCTGCAAGTAACAAAAATAAATGAAAAAATCGAAAACAAAAAAAATATGTAATGTAACCTGGTTTTAACCAAATTTGAAAATTTGGAAGATGACCCTGTAACAATAACAAAAAAAAAAAACACATTTACACTCATAACACACAGTGATGATTTGTAAAACGTTAAACGCACATCGATGATGATCATCATGATGATGTTGATGAAGTTGGCAGCACCTTTTTTTGTAGCAAAATGTGAAAAATTGCGTAAACAGTTCCATGTAATAACAAATAAAATATTTAATTTATTGTAATGTTTTTATTTTAAATGTGCAACAAGTTAATACAAGTTTAAATGTATTTTCCGATCATATAAAGCAACATATAATATGGAAAAAAAAAATTCCAACAATAACGATAGTCAATCAAAAATTAACATTCGTGAAGCTTGCACTATGGCTGAAGGGGAATGCACGTATTCGTATTTCAGGATTTCGTACATTTTAATTTTCCAAGGTAACAAACACTACACCGTTTTTTATTGCAATTGAGAAAGTTCAAAGTGAAATTGAGGAAATTTCAAATTATGTTGAGAAATTCAATTTGAAAATGGGAAAATTCGAAATGAAATTGAGAATTTTGAATAAAAGTGAAACAATTCTTAGTTAAATCGAGAAACTGAAATTGAAAAAATTCTATATGGAATTGATAACTTTGCGCCAGTTCACCGATAACTAAGCATTCAAAATGTTGTTATTGTTTGGAAAGTAATTGTGCGAACGAACGAACAAGTTCGTTTTCCGTGAACTGTCACTTCAACTTTTGTTTGAAAAAATTCCTTATTAAGTTAAGAAATGTTTATTTTAATTTTAAGATTTTCATAATAATTAAACAAACATTAAATTTCATTAAATTCAAAGTAAAATTGAGAAATTTCTAATTGAAAGCAAGAGTTTACGTGTAGTATAAAAATGAGAAAGTTCCAAATGACAACGAGCATTTCAAACCAGCATTAATAAAACTCCATATGGAATTGAGAATTTCAACTTTATTTTGAGAAACTTCCAAATAAAATTAAGAGACTTTTTTTATTAATTTGAGAAAGCACAAAGTGTAAAAATGAGAAAACCCAAAGTAAAATTGAAAAAATTTAAAGTGAAATTGAGAAAATTTCAAACGATATTGAGCAACTTAATTTGAAATTGAAAAATTCTAAATAAAATCGAGCATTCAGTACATAAATGAGAAAATTCCAAGGCAGCTTTATACAGGTAGTGGCAGAATTACAATATATACAACACCAACAAACATCAACATGTATTTTGTTGGTAGAATTTACGAATAGTTGCCAAAATTTTCACAACTATTCGTAAATTCTACCAACAAAATACATGTTTATGTTTGTTGGTGCTGTATTTATTGTAATTCTGCCACCACTTATATAAAGCAACACAGCATAAGTCATGTCGCATAGCTGCCAGATTTGACGATAAATCGTCATTTTGACGATTTTCATGACCAAATTTAGCAAAATGACGATTTGACGATTTTAGTTCTAAAAATTACGATTTTTGCTAATCGACAAAAAGTACATGTATACGAGTATAAGTAAATTCAACTCGTCAACAATATAAAAAAATATGCATATTATTTCTGTAACAATATTTGCTTATGATATAAAGAGCTATGTAAAAATGTAACAAACTTAATAATATAGCTTGTGTAAAATTTGTACATTGAAATGTGTATAAAATTTTGAAGATATTAGATTAAAAAAAAAAAACACGCCTAATAATATTGTCGATAAAAACAGCAACTCTCCTTCAACAATTCGTTCGAAATTATCTCATTTTTTAAATAAATATCTGGATTCCGCGTATCGAGTTAATTTCTTCTAGATTTTGAAGCAATTTTAAAAAAATAAGAAACTAATATGTATAATTGTTCGAGCTTAAGGTCTTATTTATTAAATATTATTTTTCCTGAAGAAGCTATCCAAAGGAAAGCGAAATATTGCAAGATAATTAAAAACCAAAAGAACTAAAAATTCCAAAAAAGCTTAAGGTCTGGTCGAACAATTATACATAATAAGAAAAAAAAAAAAAACGGTCGAAATAAAGAATAAGCAAATAAGAAACTAATTTATGCAGTTTTTGCATAAAACAAAAAAATAAAAGTGAATTTTGAGCATTTCAAATATATTCAAAATAATATCAAAGTCCAGTGACTTTGCTCTATTCTTCTGCAACGTGGTCATAATATTCAGCCAAGTTAGTAGAAATAAAAAAAAATAAGAAACCTTAGAAAATTATACAATTGAAGGCATTCTTTATTATAAATACTAGCTGAAATTAAATCCTTCAAACTTCTTTGATACTGCAATTAAATCCAATTTATTAGAATTATTAAATTCAGATATACATATATTCTGAAAATTTTCGGAAAATTCAGTGTATCAAAGTGTATTTGTTTTTAATATCATGCATTACATATGCATGATATGAATGTATGTAAATATAATTAATTTAAATACTAAATTCTTTAATAAATTTATATCATTTTTGCGAAAGTACATTGAGACCATAAACTTGTATTAAAAAACTTGTCATATATTTAAATAAAAATTTAAAATATACTAACGGCCTTAGTTATAAAAATTTTTTCTTATTTATTAAGCTCTTATTGTACTAATTTTGTATAGAAATCAGTGCAATAACAACTTAATAAACTTGAAAAATTTTTTATAAATAAGGCAGTAGTATTTTGTAGTTTAATAACACCCAATTTTCACGACGACTTTTAAATACATGTTTGTTTTTTATTTTATTTTAAAGCTGCTACCAAAATCATGTTACCTTTTCATCATGATTTTTTAAGACATGTCTTAATAATATCGTTTGTCTTTTTCTATCCTTTTGTTAGTATCAATTAAACATCTGCATTATTACGCTGAAACGGCATTTGAACAAATTCATTTGCTTTTTGAATGAATAAAGCTTCGTTTCACACACAACTGACTACGAAGTGACTCACATTCTATATTAATAAAAACAAATAAATGAATACACAAACCGAACGAATAATGATAATAACTCGACTCGTGGAGAAACAAATACAACCACATTCAAATAAAACGAAAACAAGAAGAAAAATTTTCAAACATATTATCATTCGAATGAATCGAAGTAGCATTCGATTATATTTATACATACATATGTACACACAGTTACTAAAGTATACATACGGTGCGTTATTTCTATATTTTAGCGGAAAAAATAAATATGGTTGCATTAATTAAAAAAATTTTATTTCTTATATTAATAAAAACAAAATAACACAAAATTAACAAAAAAATATACTTCAATATCTTTCAAAACTTAAATTATACCGCATTTCACATTTTCACAAAGTTACTAAAGTATACATACGATTCTTAAATATATTTCAAAATAACCATTTTAATATTTTGTATGGCATCCTTTGGCTTCCACAACAGCTGACAGTCTAGCAGGCATCGACAATGCTAATTTTTTTGTCGTTTCTGCTGAAATTAGATTCCATTCTTCGATCAATGCCTGTTTTAGTGTCGGGATAGACGTTATATGTCTTTTTCTAATGGCTCGTTTTAGGTGATCCCATATATGTTCTATAACATTCAAATCTGGCGATTGAGGTGGATGCTCTAGTTGCTTTTTTACATTATACAACAACCATTCTTTCACTATCTTTGAAGAATGCTTAGGATCATTGTCCTGCATAAATACGGCATTTCCTTCGAGCCCCAGCTTTTCCACGCTGGGAAGGTAGCTATCCTTTAGAATTTCAATATACATGGCCTTATCCATAGTTCCCTCAATAAACCTTAAACATCCAACACCAGCTGCGGCCATACATCCCCAGACCATTAAAGAGCCTCCACCATGTTTGACCGTAGAATTTACATTTTGGGGTAAGAATTCCTTATTGGGTTTTCTCCAAACTTTGGCACGTCCATCTCCTCCAAAAACCATAAATTTACATTCATCCGTAAATATAACACGTTCCCAAAATGTGGGGTCGTTTATGTGGGCGTGTTGATATTTTTTTGCATACTCTAAGCGTTTTGCTATATTTACGGCTCGAAGCAAAGGTTTTTCCTTGCAACTCTACTAACGAAGCCACTTCTTTTAATGCAACGACGAACAGTTTGGGTACAGATTTTTATTCCGTGACAGGACTCCAATCGACGGTTAATTTTGACCGCACTTTCCTTCGGATTTTCTTTAATTGATCTAGTAATTATCCTTTGCATTCTCTCACTTAGCACAGAAGGACGGCCAGAGCGTGGTTTACTAGCATAATATCCGTTTCTTTCAAAATTTTTTATTATTGTTTGCACAGTTGCCTTCTTCAAATTTAATATTTCACCAATATTTTGTAGTGATTTTCCTTCATTTTTAAATTTTACAGCCATTTTCCGAATATCTTCAGAAATTTCTTTAGTTTTCGGCATTTTCACAATTTTTACGCAATTAAAAAATAAACATTGAAAAATCTCTTGCTGATCTCACCTAATCAACTTCCACTAACGAATGAAATGTAATTTTCATAAAATTATTAGCGGCATTTGTAACGGTACATCAAAAAAATATGCGTATGTATACTTGTGTAACTTTGCAGAAATGCATTTAAAGAGTTTCATGGTTGTATTTACTAAACACTGGCAGAAATAACTTAATAAGATATCTCAAATTCATAATTAGGCAAATATTTATTAACGGAAATAAACAATTCTAAGAAATATATAAAATTTTTTGAAAAAAGCAAAATTAGTTGGTCGTATGTATACTTTAGTAACTATGTGTATGTATGTGCGTATGTATGTACAATAACATACCATCAAAGTTCTTTTACCAACTCCAATTTAATATTTTCAGACCTTATTGCGCACATTTCTTAAAAGCAAATTGCGTCTTAGCAAAATGTTTTTCTTTGTATTATAACGAATGTAATTTGCATTCGAATTATAATTGTTATATTCATTCATTCAATCGATATTTCGTGCACTCTATCAAACAGTTATTTTGTATTTGCGTGCTTTTGCTCTTACAAGTAAGAGAAAATATATATTTGAATTACGAAGAGTATACGGCAGAATCTATTTATTACGACCAACTATAAAACGCAATTCATTCCGTTTTCTGTTTTTTCTCGTTTTACTTTGGTAATCTCTCTTAAAGTATGCGATATTTGAATGAATGTTGTGCATACAAACAAATGAATGTATTCTTGCAGCCTTTTAGTATCAATGTAGTCATCTTGCCACACGAATGTAAATGAAAAATAATAACAAAATTACAAATGATAACAAAAATGAATTAGGAAAAAAAAACACGAAAAACATAGTTCGTGTCTTTTTGTTTACCCCTCTTTCATTTCTATCAAATTTGCCCACAAATATGAAAGACATGACTTAAAGACGTTTGAAAAAATCATCGTGAAAATTGGGTTTAAGCCAGATTTTTTTGACGATAATTCAAAACTGAAATGACGATATTTTCAAAAATTATCCGGATATTGACCCGGATAATTTTTCATATTTTTTCCGGCAGCCCTGGTCATACGGCTTCCTAGAGTTTTATTTGCTTCAACAAACGAGAAACTCCTTCCCCTCTTTAATCGAAAAACAAAATGCCGTGGTTAGGAATATGCCAAGGCACAACCTGGTCCCCGGGGGGTGTGTTAAAGGATGAGATAATTCGGCGTAGAACCTCAATTATGCTTCAGCGTCAAAGAAAATTTAGACAATCGGATGAAGGTGTGCTGCCGAAATCGCGTGGTCGATATTTGGCTCTATACATAATTGAACAATACCAATATTATGAAAACAAAAAATTATAGTAATTCTTAAATAACTTGTGTTTTATTCGAAATCAACATCGGCCCTTAAAATTTAACCACCATTCAGAAGTAACGCAATCGCACGACAGGCCAAGATTGGCAAACACGATTTTTAGCTATTGCACGAGTTTGATGGCATGCCCTCATTTGGTGCTATCAGTCCCTGTTTGGACATCAATAAAATAAAAATATAAAAAGAAATATTCTAAGCTTGGTGCTTTTTTGTTGAAATAACGCGTTTTTGCCCCCGTTTTGGATTATTTTGAAATTGCAAAGCTGACAACGCTGTAAACGAGGTAACAGATTTTCCAGCGGCCAAATCCCCGCATACGATATCGAGCAGAATTATCGAAATTTTTCATTTTGGTATCATGGCATACGATATCGAATAAATTTTATTGCAATAATATAAAAAAGTTAAAGAATTTATCTGTTGTATTCGTACTTCTGGGGAACATATGGTCTTCAATCTATTACACTTTGTTCAAATTACGATCCGATATGCATCATTTGCCATAATCTAGATGTATCGTAATGTTATTCGATACGATAGTTATTTCGATATCGTATGCGGTGATTAGACCCCAGTACTTTGTGTTACACCATTGCACGCACGTCTTTAATATAAGGATGTAGTAATATCTATACATACCTTTAAATATATAAGCCCATAGTGCAATAGTTTGTGCATAAACAATTGAAGGTTAAACTTTAGATGACATTATTCATAAACTTATGTTATTTGTTGCAATGATCCTAGCCGAATAAAAGGAAAGAGTGGCGCGTGGGGGCAGAGGGGAGGCTAAAGATGCAAGTCAATCAAATCAGTGGTTGCATGAAAAAAAAAAACATAAACACATAAAACAAACTAAAACAATTGTTTTTATTTTACATTTTCAAGTTTATAATAACCATATCGAAATAAAATAAAATAAAGTAAATAAAGCTTAAAGGTACAAAACCGAGTCGAAATGCGTTTAAATTTTGTTTTAAAGCATCAGTTTATCGTAACGATTCGATAGCGCCGGTTGTGTTTAAAAACGAAAAAGTAATTAAACAATTAAATGTAATAGAATCTGAAACAATAAAATCAAAACACAAAAACAGCAACAGCTTAAATACATACATATGTAGTCCAAAGTGAAATAAAACTTTTGTCATTTTATACCATTCCAAAATCGAAAATATATAAAAATTCTAATTAGTTAACAGCGTTGTTTAACTTTAACGTTTAACATCAGTTTTTGAGAAGAAAAAAAAAATACGAATACATTTTATTTGAATTTGATCTCTTTGGTTATCAACGCGGTCCACCACAAACCGCAAGTCAATCAACATCAAATACTAACAGAAAAATAAATAAATATCTTTAATTTATTTCAAACTGATTGTTAAAAAAAAATTGTGTCTTAAAGAAATATAAAAGATTAATGCAATAGAAAATAAACTTTTCTTGCAATCGTTTCAAATTTGAATTCATCATCAACGATTTTTTATCTATTTTCTTATATCAAGTATGTGTGAAATTGTTTCTATTTGAAAAATTAACTCTAATTGTTATTGACATTTATTAAATATTATTGCGCTCGTGTTCGGTATTGATACGGATTTATTTAAAACAACATTTGAATGTTTCAATATTTAAAAATTAAAAATTGTATGAAGTAAAATTTTGATTATGTCATTTCACATTGAGAAATAATTTTATTTAAAAACACCAGACTAAAATCAACGCTTTAATCTTGAAACGTGTAAATTGCAACAAGCGTGAAATAAGAGGATAGTGTAAGAAATTTTAAAAACTGTGCAAACCTTGCACGAGTATGTATCAGTGTAGTCAATTCGGTACATTTAGCTACATTTTTGGTGCTTTTTGATATTTGCTGTGCGAAAAGTTCCTCTATCGGTGCGCGGTGCACTTTTTTTTTATTCTTAGTGCGTTTCGGAATTTTCGATGGCACTTTTTGTACTGTTGCCAATTCCTATAAACACACATTAGCTTTTTTTAAGCAACTCTACAAAAATGATACCCAAATTCGCTTAAGGAGCTATAACTTTCTATTTTCTATTTCTATGTAACTATACAGTTGCAAAGTAAATTTGCGAAGTATAGGATGCACAGCATGGGCGGGGTGACGGAGACATATGCCCAAGATGGTATTAACAGTACGTTTGTAGCGTCGCTGTGACTAACTATAACGACCTATGCCTTCACATAGGAAGTATCCACGTGGTTAATAATGAATAACCTCTAAAAAAAACTGTAAACCAATACAGTTAGTTGAGGCAAACCGTTAACCAGTGCGAGTGAGACGCAAAACTCTCGAAGACCGAACAACAAACACAAGCCTGACCGCACTTAAGAAATAATTACGATGACGCGAGAGCTGTTCTTCAGCGCAGAGCTGCTTTACGACTGAGCTATAACTTTATTTAACAAAAATTTATTTGTACGATATTAACTAATTAGTTGTGAGTTCGACTCCAACTTCAGTCAAGAAGATGAATTATTTTTTAATTATAACAATAATTGCTGTGAAGCAATAACTTATTGTCCACACCTGCGATAATATCTGAGCTGAGAACGTCAAATTCAATCACAGAGAGAATTCTGTTACGTGTAGACTTAAAATCAGTGTTATCGCAGTCTTATAATAATTTTTACAAGAAATCTCATGGCAACGATCTTATAAGAAGAGCTGTCAAAAAAACGATTGTATATGTGTTTGTGTACAAAAAGACGCCATTACAATTTTACCGATTATTAGTTTTGCAAATTTTCTTTTAAAAACCCCTTTTAAATGGAAAATAATTTGTTTTTATGACATAAATATATACTATACGTGATTAATTTTGTACAAAATGTGCGCATAGAGAAAATTTATATAATATTCTATTCACCGAAAAGAAGTGGGTTTTTCTCGGCTTTCAGTGATTTATGAATTGTTATAAGATTAACAAAACTACGTATACTCCTTGTTAAATATTAAAATGGACAGAAAGAAATTCGTTCTCTCATTCTGCCGACGTTTTCTCAGATATTATGTCAGAGTTAATCACAGTTGTAGACACTAGGTAAGGCCAAAAAAAGAACAGAAAAAATAATTGAATACCATTAGCTGGGGGACAACTAGCTGTTTCGTAGTCGCTACACTACTCATCAGCACCCACTAGGATTCGAACTCGGGATCATGTGAACATGATGTATTTTTAATACGACTGCTTAACCAACTCAGCCACCGAGCTCTTTAATTATTCTTACGTTAATGTTTGCCACATATTGATCTTCTTTTAAGCCGAGTGTGGCCGCCAAAATTAAGTATATTACGCGCAAGAGGGTTTGGATGAAGTTCCAGTCTATTGATATAACTTATCGCGTACTTAGAAAATTCCTCTTTTACCAGCGGAACACTCAGATCGTTATGAATTCGTGAATTTTTTACGTACCAAGAGCTGCAGTAATCGTTCGAAGAATTTGGTTTCGTCGCCTATGAATTTTTCAATGTTTGACGCTGAGACGGTGCCCCATAATTGAATTCCGTAGCTTCATATAGGCTTTAGAATTGCGTGATATAACAAAAGTTTGCAATCCAACTTCAATGTCGAGTTTCTGCCCATAAGCCAATTTAGTTGCGCTGCTTTTAGTTTCAACTGAGTGACTTTTGCTTCAATGTGAGACTGCCACGTTAGCCTACGGTCCAGGTGAATACCAAGGTACTTGACTTCATTGCGCTGCGGAATAGGTGAGTTGTTTATTTGGATAGGCGCACATGTTTGTTTACACAGTGTGAATGTGACATGAGTACATTTATGCTCATTAACTTTGATTTTCCAAAGTTTTAGCCATTTCTCTAATATTGAAATATATTCCTGTAAATTTCGTGAAGCTGTGTCATCTGCAAAGGTAGAAGTGTGGATTCCGGATGTCGTTGGCATACCAGAGGCGTAAATCTAATATAAAGTAGGCACCAGTATGCCGCCTTGGGGAACTCCTGCCTCGATTGGCTGAGTTGGTCTTATAAAATCGCCTTCTCTGAAAAGAAAAACTTCCGCCCATATAAGAAGCTTTCCAGAAGCTTGTGTGTATTTGCAGACAAGTTTAACTTTATTTTGTGCATCAAGCCGTCGTGCCACACTTTATCAAAAGCTTGAGAAATGTCAATGAATAGAGCTGAGCAATACTTCTTCTCCTCAAAGGTCTGTCTTATGACATTGACTAGTCTGTGAGTTTGTTCTATGGTGCTATGTTTAGCCCGAAAATCAAATTGATGATCAGGGATGCATTGTTCAATATTGGGCTCAAATTCGCCATTAAAAATTTTTCGGATAGTTTTGAAATTGTTGGTAAAAGACTTATTGGTCTATATGATTCTACCTTAGTCAAAACATTTATTAACTCCACTTTCAATACGAGTAGTTATGTAAATACAGGGTGGTTGATCAATTTTGCTACATTAAGAAACTCAAATAACTTTTTGCAATTTATTTTTTAGCAATTCATTTGAATAATAATACATTTTTTATTAAAGTAATTCATGAAGTTTAGAAAATAATCGAACTCAAATGGCCTTCACCCTCCGTGACACAAGTACGACATCTTATCAAAAAGTTATTCATAACTGGCTGGAGTGTTGCAGCGGGAATTGTCTCAATTACCGTTCGGATGGATTGCTTTAAATCATCCAAATTTGTTGGGTTTTTTTTTTGTAAACTTCTTGTTGGCAATAACCCCACAAAATCAGGTACAGTGAGGTCAGGAGACCTGGGAGGCCAACGGAATGGGAAGTTTCTTGAAATCAGTTTATTGGGAAATTTTTGCCACAATTTTGTCATAACAGGCGTGGCTATATAACAAGTTGCCTCATCTTGTTGAAACCAAACAATGTTGAAAGAGATTCTCTTTCGGCGCAATTCTGGAAAGAAAAACCCTTTCAACATCTTTAAGTAACGGTCTCCATTGTCGGTAACAGTAAGACCGTTTTCTTCGAAAAAGTAAGGCCCGACAATGAACCTTGCAGAAACCGCACACCACACTGTGATACGAAGTGGATGTAATTGCATCTGATTGAGTATCTGTGGGTTAGAATTACTCCATATACGACAATTTTGTTTGTTAAAATTGCCGTTTAAATCAAAATGTACCTCGTCAGACATAAAAATGCAGTTCAAGACGTTTTCATCCTCTGACACCATTTGAATGATCTTCTCACAAAATTCCAAGTCAATCGGGAAATCTCTGGGGTTCAGTTTGTTTGTTAATTGAATCTTATATGGAAATAAATTTAAATCTTGGTGCAAAATTGTCTGCAGTGACTGTCTCCTGACATCCATTTGAGCAGATAAGCTCCTTGTGGAAACTCTAGGATTGGATTGTATGGCAGCAGCTACAGCAGTGATAGTTTCCTGCGTCCGAACTGAGGGATCTCGTTGATAAGGCCTTCTTGCGATTGTGTCACGCTCAATGGGCTCTCTCTATCAACGTCCTAATTCTCCATTTTAGTTAAACTTAAAGATCGATCTATAAAATAGTGTTGGGAAAAATCTTTCATTTGAGTGAATCCTTCATTCTCTTTCAGAAAGGTTAAGTGAACTAATTCATTCTTTTCTTTCATCTTTCTGCTTGCCAAACATTACAGAATGAATGAAAATGTTTCAAATATGTGTGTCAGGTGGCAGCATAACGAACTATTATACCAGTAAAGCAACTACAGCATTATTTATTTGTATCACAATTTGTTTAAACGCAATATATAAAAAAATTGATTTAAAAATTATAAAATATAAAAATATATTATTATTATATATAAAATTGATTTAAATTTAAAATTACAAAATAAAAGAAAGATGAAAGAAATAGAGAAAGAATGCAGAAATATTTCTTTCTTTCACTTGAGTGAATCATTCAGTTGAATTCATTCATTCATGAACGACACAATACTATAAAATACAATAAAAATGTAACAGGGCAGTTACACAGAAAATAAGTTATTAAATTTTTTTTGGTAGTAGCTTCCATCAGCCACCCTGTATTTGAAAATATTTTTAAAGGTTTCCAAGTCTACTGATGATAGAGTAGCTCCCATGAAATGCCAGCTAGTAAACATGAAAAGCAAGCTGTATATATTTTTGATTGATATTATCTGATAGTTTTTTACTAACGTATGGCTGAGGAATCGAGATACAGTAAGAGATTCAAATAATTTTTATTTTTCATCAATGTATTTTGTTTATTTTTATTTTTTTGTAGTATATGTAACTTCCATTTAATTTTATATACATATATAATTGATAGATAATAGATAACAAACCGTAAAGGTTTGCTCTTTCACGCATATGCGGCACCTAATCAGAAAATTATTGATTGCGTCCGAAATTGCCTCAGTTAGTGTTTTAGTGGGCTGCTTCACTTCGGTCACATTCCTTAAGGCCCATTTAGCCGACCGTAAATGTAGAAATGTAAATGTAGTCGTAACAGCTGATCGTTTTTGTTATCCGAGCAACAATGAAAGCGCTTATCTGACTGTAATGAAATGTAACCGTAACGTCTCAACCTGTAGAAAATAGAATTTCATTACGTGTTTACGTGACAAATGTAGTCAGTGATGGTTTATATTATAGTGAATGGCAGAATGGCCCAAAAACCCTGTTTTCTTACTTTTTGTTTATTTGATAATTGCAATGTTTAAATAGTTATATTTGTATACACATATAATATATTTTAATAAATTTAAAACTTTTCTGTAAAATACGCAAAATGGATATACATGGTAGCATAATTTATACACAGCGCACAATTTTTGCAACTGTCACATTATATGTAACAACAACATTTATTCGCCCGATTTCCAAAAATATATTTGTTAAGTACAAATTTTAAAAATTGCTTTATAATGTAGAGTTATGCTGATATAAATGTAAGAAAGCAATACAGTATAAATTTAGGTCTGTGATGAAACGAAAATGTAATAAAAAAATTTTTAATATTTTTTAAGTATAATAAGCTAATAATTATATATAACTAGCATTTTAGAGAAAACCATTAGACTTAGAAACGTTTTTCTTTCACCATTCTATTACCCCATCGAGGCATGGGATTGCTATTGAAATTCAGTAATATCGATTCACATATAGCTAAGATTTTTTTTTTTTTTTTTTTAGCTTGGACCAGTACTCAGGGGATGACCCCTACATATGCAGTGCATTGTACCAGAACTAGGAAAATAGGTTATGAGAAGGGGGAAAGAGGGAGTAGTGTTTGTGAACATTTGACTTGAACTTTCCAACGTTATAACAGACAGGAAACACGTCTGCAGGCAACTTATTCCATAGACGAAGCGTACGGCTGAAAAACGAATTCTCTCTGTAATGCGTAGTACGATTCCTCGCGCAATCAACCACAAATGGATGAGCCCTAGACGATGAGCGCGTGGTACGTAAAAATGTGCGAGTTTCGGGAACAAGATCCCTAATCTCGTCAGAGCAAAATCCATTGTAGTAACGATAGAACAGAGTAACGCACCCCACACTGCGTCGATGCTCCAGTGAGTCAATAGAGTTGGATACCCTACTGTCACCGATAAGCTTCTTCGCCCTCTCCTGCACACGGTCGAGTAACCCCAAAATAGACTTTGAGGCACCGGCCCAAACATGAGAGTTGTATTCCATTTTCGGTCGGATGTAGGTGGTATAAATAGTAAGGAGGTCGGATGGAGTGAAGTACATCTTACACCGTTTCAAAAAACCGAGGCACTTGAATGCTTCTTTAGAGACATGAAAAATGTGTTCTGTCCAGCGAACGTCACACTGTATCTTCATTCCAAGAACATCAAGAGCATCCGATTCCTCAATATTTATACCATCCATGAGTACAGATGAAGCAGCATCTGCGATCGTTTGCTTGTGTGTTAATAAGCAACATTGGGTCTTACGAGCGTTGAAGGCGACTCTGTTTTTACGACCCCATTCGGAGATTAATAGAAGGTCACTATTCAGTGAATCATTCATATTTAGCCTCTTGGCAGCGATCTCTGATAGGCTGGGCCTATAGCTAAAAGAGTACGAGTGGCAAATGCTGCTGTCATCTGCGAAAGAGTGGATAGGGTTGGAAGTTTGGTAGAGAAGATCATTTAGAAAAATAAGGAATAGGGTAGGAGAAAGAACGGAGCCTTGCGGAACCCCTGAATTAATCTTGAACTCGTTTGATGAGACCCCATCTATAACAACTCGTATAGTGCGGTCTCTGAGAAAACTCGATATAAACCGAGAGAAGTCATCACCGACACCAAAAGCAGTAAGTTTTGCCAGTAGTGCACCATGCCACACTCTGTCAAACGCTTTTGAAATATCCAGAGCCACCACTCTACTTTCACCGAAATGATGGATTGAGTGGCACCATTTCTCTGAAAGATATGCCATAAGATCGCCAGTAGAACGACCCTTACGAAATCCATATTGACGATCACAAAGTAGTTTATGCGACTCTAGATACCTCATAAGGTGATGGTTGACCATGCTTTCCATTACTTTGGAAAGTGTAGAGCAAATTGCAATTGGGCGGTAATTTTCAGGGTTATTTGCCTCACCCTTTTTGGGTATTGGTGTTACATTAGCAACCTTCCAGCTTGATGGAAACTCACCAAAATGGTAAAGTAAACTGAAGAGGCGTGCTAATGGACGCGTAAGCGTAGAAGAACACTGCTTCAAGACCAGTGCTGGAATGCCATCCGGTCCAGGAGTTTTGTTTATGTCGAGGTCTGCCAAAACCCTTTTAACTGCTCGCGCCCGGAAAAATATCTTTGGCATAGTTACAGATACTCTTTCGAGCTCGGGAAGTGGTTGACTGCTTTCCGGCAAGCAGGAGTTGCTTGCAAAAATTTCAGCCAACAGGTTAGCTTTTTCAACCGGGTCGGTGAATGCTTGGTCATTCTTTAAGAGAGTTGGGATTGATGAACTAGTATTGTTCTTTACCCTCTTAACGAATGACCAAAAGGTCTTACTGCCCCGGGGAGCTGTAAGGACCTTGGCACGAAGACGCTGTTCGTGAAGAAACTTTTCACGCCTAAGTACCTTGGCACACGAAGATCTTGCCTTTTTGCGTAGTAAATCAGTCTCTGGGTTTTTGTTTAAACGCCAATTACTGAATGCTTCCTCTCTGGATCTGACTGCGTTTTTGCACGTCTGATTAAACCAGGATTTCACTCTTGGTTTAACCGAAATCTGCTTGGATGGGATGAATGATTTCATCCCTAGCAATATAATATTCTCGACCATTTTTGCTGAAGCATTTATGTCATTATCTAGAAAACAAAGTTTCCAATTAAAATGCTCATAAAATTGGTTGAGCTCAGCCCAACGCGCCTTTTCGTAAATAAATATTGAACGTTTCGTAGCTGATTTCGAAACGTTACGAAGTTCAGAGATCGAAAAGGAGGCAGAAATGGTGCAATGATCCGAATTGCCGAGAGGTGCACTAACTTTGACTTCATACTTTTCAGGGTGTGAAGTCAGGAATAGGTCAAGTGTGTTTGAATGGTGCCCTTCAACACATGGAATATGCGTTGGCTCATTCACTAATTGCGCTAGATGGTTGTGCGCAGCGAATAACTCAACATATTGGCCTTCTGGAGTTGTATGACTCGAATGACGAAGCCAAGATGAGTTGTGAACATTGAAATCGCCAGCAACAACGATTTCACTGCTCGGACAATCCTCTAGGATTTTCGATATGGAGTCAGAGAGGGTATCGAAACCAGAAATGGTAGTATCCCGCCCCGTATTTGGACTTCTATATAGAAACCCGAAATGCAAAAAGTGTGACCTGATTTTGAATTTAACCCAAAGACAGGTAAATTCGGCATCATGCATGCCTAATGGTTGCTGGCATTGGAACACAACTTCATTGCGAACGTAAATTACAAGGCCCCGATGGAAATTAAATAGGGATAGGAGTTGATACCCAGGTAAATGAAAATCCTGTGGATCAGCATTCTCAGATACCTGGGTCTCACACAGGGCGAAAACATCCGGCCGATGGAGACAAGTGTGAGCATAAACAGAGAAAAAATTCGTTCTCAGCCCACGTATATTACAAAAGTCAATTTTAAAGTTGCCTGTCATTACGCCGGAAAATTAACAAAAGAAATGTTGACTCTGCTATGCAAGAGAGGCCGAAATCAATTGTTGCTAGGTTGACCATATAGCACCCAGTGTGTATACCTTCGATGCTATAATAATCAACAACAATTAACCCGGCATCCCCGACATTGCAAAGTGATTACTATTTAATAAATGTGGAAGGGAATAGATATCAATGCCTGTACAAGGGCCATAAAAGCCCTGATCTGGCCATGGGTTATATATTTTTTTTATTATTGATTTTTTTTTTTGTTTGTTTTTTTTTTTTTTTTTTGTTTGTGTTGTTATTTTTTTTTTTTTTTTTTTTTTTTTTTGTTTTAATTAATTTTTTTTTTATTGACGTTTCACGTGGTTATTGAATTGTTTGTTGGGTAATGTTATTGCAAATTATGTATGTTTGAGTTTTATGTTAAATTCTGTTTGTTGTTGTTGAAAGTTTTGCTTATGGCTATTGTTGTTATTATTTTTTAACTGTATTGTTTTATGATGATCTTTGTTTTTATGGTTTTATAAATGTTTGCAGTTTTATTGTTTTATTTTGTTTAATGTAAATTTTTCAAACAAACAAACAAACAAAAAAAAAAAAAAAAACACCACACAAAAGTAAAATTTGATTTTTTTTTTAAATGAGTACGAAACGCGAAAAAATAAATAAACATGTGATTTTTAAACATAGAAAACACGGACAATAATAAAAAGACGTACGCGCGGGATGAAAGACAAAACACTACTTTGCTAAGATATGTCCAAAATTCCGAAAGAGGCCATTATTTTTTGCAATTTTGTATGAAAATTTTTGAAAAAAATATTGTTTTGCTTCAAACTTCACACACTTATTATAGTAATAAAAGGAGGTTACTAAAATACAGAAAAATAGAAATTCCGATATCAGTCCATATACTCGTATACCCAAGATATAGTCTAAACCGATTTTTCCATAAATGTTTTTTTTTTTTTTTTGCTTAAAAGAAGTTCTCAGAATATAAGGAGGTTACCACATAGAGAAAATGAAAATTTCCGATATCGGTCCATATATACCCGAGATATAGTCTAAACCGATTTTTTTGTGAAAAATTTATTTTGCTTAAAATCACCTCCGATTATAAAACGAGGTAATTACTCGTAAAATACAGAAAATGGAAAATTCCGTTATAGGTTCATATTTAACCGAGATATAGCCTAAACTAATTTTTGCATGATAATTTCCATGAAAGATTTCCTTTTTGGAATGGTGAATACAAGGCAAACATATTTTTTCCCCGATGTCGGTTCATATATATCCGAGCATATTTAGTTTAAATTTTTAATATATACTATATATATGTATATAGGTGACTATCTAGAAGGGTGTTTTAGATTCGGCCCAGCTGAATGTACTACGCACCTGTTATATATTAATATTATTATACATTATAAGCAATTGAATTTGTTTTTTTAGAAGTACCAAAGAGCAGAGAACAAAAATTCAAACATTTGAGATTTATTAGCTATAGTAGCTTCCAACATTGGTACTAATAAAAAAATTATAAACAGCTTGTGTTTTATGTTTCCCAGCTGTAGCTCATATGAAATGTCGACATGTAGACAGAAAAAGAAATATTATAAATTATAGGTACCATTTGAACAATTTTCGTACTTTTTGTTTATGTACTGAATACTATGAACTCTCATCACTGCTATGAACAGCTGTATTGCTTTTATTTTATTTTTGTAAATTATTTGATATAATGATGAAAAATTAAGTATTTTCTTTAACATACAATAATATAAAAATGAAAAACAGAACACTTTTTCTGTAAATCATTAATAAGTGAACACTTTTTCTTCACATGCACTTCTGTTTTTTTTTTTTTTGTATCAAAAACACATGATACGGTTTTACGTGTTCTATAAGTGCTACTACATTTACGTTACATTTACATTTACGTTACAGTTACAATTTCTACGGTCGGCTAAATGGGCCTTTAGTTTCGCTTTCTACGCCCTTTTGGTTAACATAAGCCGATAATTCAGGGCTGACCGTGAGATATGAGTTATCGTTGGAGCTCCGCGATAACTGCTCTGGCTATGTGTGCAGTTGCATCATGTTGCTGGAACCAAATGCTATTAACACAGAGACGTCTTTGCTGCAGTTCTGAATAAAAACACTCGCCCAACATCTTTAAATAACGGCGTGAAATTATTATATTTTGTTTTGTAGCACGATTCGTCAGCCACCCTGTATTAACCAAATGGAAATTATAATTGTAAAAAAATTTTTTTTTTCAACGTGTAATTGAGTTTTTGCGTAGTATGTTGTCGGCTTTATGTTGTATGTGGGGATGTGAGTGCACATTTATAAGAGCAGAGCACAATAGCTTAGAAGTGATGCAAATTCGTAACAATGTTTTTGTCAGAGTCTGGTGCTGACACAAAGCATTTTTGCTTCCAATGATTTAACAATGAAAGTATTATTAGAATTGGACAGTAAATAGTCAACTCTTGCCCCAAACAAACTATTTTGTTACGTTAAGGGCGTGCTTTTTTAAAATAAATTTTTATTATTTTGGAAATTATTTAGCTAGACATTTTGCAAGTGATGATAGTCATTCTGTTTCAAATGTGCTGAAAACAGCATGGAAGCTGTAGGCGAGTCATCTCACGTAGACAAAGTAAAAATTTATTTTGATTGCAGTGTTGGTAACTTTCCGGATTTTGTGCAAAGTAATCAAAATTTTGCGCAAAACAAGCGTGAAACCTCCCATTTGTAAAAGTTGCATGAAAACTTTAATATAAATTAACTGTTAGTTTTGTAAAGTTAAAGTCAAGTGTGAAAGAAGAATTTTTCTGGAAAATGTTTAAACTTTATTTACGCAATTCATTATTATTTTTAACTCAATTTGAGATATTACATTTATTTTATAACTCGGTGCTGTTGTTAGTATTTATTTTAAGTGAAAACAAAAAAGAAATCGTTCGTTATTCCGAATTTTATTGAAAACAAGCAAGCGGGAAGACACGCATGCAGCGCATAAGTAGGACAATCGTGATTAAGACCGCACATAAAATTACCAGCTTTAATAATTTTTTTCTATCCAACATTGCAGAATAAACAGAGCAGAATAAAAGTTTACAACAAATATCAAACTACGTGAAAAGGCTGAAAGGTAAGCTTAAAAATTCATTTAATTATTTATTTAACCCAGTGTCGGCCGAAATCTGAATTTCCTATCGACACAAAATTAAATTTGCTGCGACGCCCGCACGAGTACAATAGGGTGGTTCGAAATTTTTTTTTTTGTCACTTCACCCCATAGGATCAATGGCAACAACATTGCTGACGAATTAGTCCAAAAAGGGACAGCCCTAGAGGATAGGGATATAGACCCCTTTTGCGGACAACCCATATCAGCGTGTTGGAAAAGAATAAAACTCTACACGCTAGAACATGCCCAATAAAAGTGGCTCACAGTGCCCACATGCCTTATATCAAGGAACCTGTGGCCGCACATTAACTCCAAGAGAACAGGGGATCTATTAAAACTTCCAAGCTATTAACGGTAGCAGTCATCACTGGACATTGCCCGTTCGGAAACCATGCCAGGAGATTGGGCCTACCATATAATGATTTCTGTAGAAGCTGCCAGGACGAGGAGGAGGAGAAGACGATCCTTCATCTCCTCGGTATATGGCCGGCATTGGAGCATCATCGTCTCATATGCTTAGGCGAGCGGAGCTTCAATAGCCTCTCATGTCTGGCCCCGGTCAAACCGACTGCGTTAGCTTCTTTTATAAGAAACAGCGGATGGCTAGTAAATCAGCAAGTAATGCCACACTAAGTAGTTTCCCACCTCTCCTTTCCCTTTTCAGGCAATCACAAAGGGAACGACCTTCAGGAGCCAAGTGGGCTGGAGTATCCGGGTACTTTCTGGAGAATCCAGTGGCCTGCCTACCTAACCTAACCTAACCACCCCATAGGATGAAAGATAATGTAACAACAATTCGTAAATTTATTTTTTTGCCACGCCTACAAATAACCCCCTTTTAGTATTTTGTTCAATGTATCGACATTTTTAGTCCAATCGCAACATTTTATATATCTGTGTTCAGTGCTCTGTATGAGTTATATTTCTGTCTTTAGCAGTTCTTGATTACTACGTCAAACTCTACACAATTTTTTTTTGTATGGAACGCGAACCACTCTAATGTATACTAGAAAAATCTTTGTGCAAAGTATAAGATATGACAGATTTCATGTGCCCCGGTCTTAATACAAGCATATAAGTATAAATGTATGTGTCTGGCCATCACCGGTTTAAGCATATTAATGTAAAATAAATTTGCAAAGTATAGGATGCAAAGCGTGGGCTGATAACGAAGGTCATGTGACTAATAGGCTTTTTTTCACACTGATCAACATCTTTATGGAACGCGTGGAAGATGTTGAATATGTGAAACACTGTTTACATTGCTCACATCTAACGTCTACAATCAATGAAAAATATTATTTTTTCAATTTTCAAACAATTTAACAAAAGCACGTAAAATTTTTTGGAAATAAATTTATTTTAAAAACAAAAAGAGGATTATAAAATTTATGTACATATGTATGTCTGTAAATAAAATGTAGGCCTTATAAACAGAATTTAACAAAAACACAGAAAAAATTAATAATAATTGATACATGATAAATAAATTATGAATTTTTTTATTGTTTTCAAAATAAATGAAGTTTTTTCCGTGATGCCACAAGAATAATCGAGATTATTGCCACGTTTCTAGTGATGGCACTGAAATAATCGAAAGATGTTGAATGGAATAAAATGAGAAAGGAACATTTTGTAAAGATGTTGAAAAATGTTGAGTTTTATTTGTATTTCTTATGGGAAGATGGTATCATCTTTTTTTTATTTAATAATTTAAAGGTCTATGGAATAATTCTTACACACCGCAATATAAAATAATCAATGTGATATTAGTTATGACATGAATTTAGATGTAAAATAATATTACGCTTTGTTACGTTAATATTTTTTGAAAAATCGACAAAGTTGTACAGATAATTATAATTTTGACATAATCTTCTAAATGAATCAGCATTTGCATAACTTGATTGATGACATTCTAAATAAATTGGAATAAAGTTTATAGTAGATCTATATGGAATATTAAATTTAATATTACTTATAAGAAACTCAGAATGAATTGTACCCTCTAACAATTTCATCATAAACGTAACATCAAACATTGCTCTTCTGCTTTCCAGCGTGGGCAAATCAACCATGGCTAATCTTGTGGCATAGGATGGAAGTCTCACTTCAGGATTCCAAGTTGAATTTCCAAGACAAAATAACAAACATTGCTTCTGAACAGATTCTATACAGTTCCTTTGATAACATGTATATGGATTCCAAATAACCGATCCATAGTCGAATATAAGTCTAACTAAAGATGTGTATAATCTTTTTGTTATGTATGGTTCAGTAAACTTCTTAGCCCAACGTTTTATGTATGCCAGCACACCGCGAACCTTATTTACCATCATTATAATATGACTATTAAAAGTTAATTTGCTATCAAGAAGAACGCCTAAGTCCAGCATCTCCGACACTAATTCCAAACGGTGTCCACCCAATACAAATAGACCATCACTGCTCCAGTTCCTTGAAAAACGCATATGTTTACACTTGTTTATATTAAGTGTTATTAAGTTTGCCTCACACCATTGAAAAAAATTATTTAAGTCATGTTGTAAATAACATCTGTGCGCAGTGTTGCCGTAACTAAAAATAATTTTAACATCATCAGCATACATCAAAATATTGCAAAAATTTATAGCACATGGAAAATTGTTAATAAACAGTGAAAACAAAATAGGGTCTAGGTGACTGCCCTGAGGTACACCAGATTTAACTTCAATCTGATTTGATACAGCATTTTTAAAACTCACGCTCTGTTTTCGCCCAGTTAAATATGATCTCAGCCAGTTTATTGTTTGTGGAGTGAATCCCGTAAGCTGCAGTTTCAGTAATAGAAGGCCTTACTAAAATCCGTATATATAACGTCAATTGAATGTTTATTTATAAATCCCTTATTAACTATGCAGATTAATTCCAAGAGGTTAGTAGCTATCGATCGGCCTTTCCTAAAACCATGCTGATGATTTGACAAAACGGAAGAAATTTGGTGAATTAAATTATCCGTAAAACATTTTTCAAAAAGTTTCGGGATAGCACTAATCTTTGCAATACCCCTGTAGTTGGATATATTAGATTAACTTCCAGATTTAAAAATTGGAATAATATAGGAATTCTTCCAGATATCAAGGAAATAACCATATTTTATGGATTTATTAAATAAAATTTCCAATTGTTATTTTAACATGCAACTAGGTATGCCATCAGGTCCACTATTGTACGAAAGTTTTACGCTTTTTATAGCTGACAAAATCTGTGACATTGAGATAAGACTGAGATGTATTGGAAGAGCTTCACGAATTGAGTAGTCATATGAACTACGGTTAAAATGAGTATCTGAATATGTTGTTGAAAATAATTCAGAAAATAAGTTACTTATAGTTGAAGTATTAGTGAATACATTATCTAAGTATTTCATCACGTGCGGAAAACCAGTTTCTCTTCTTTTAGAATTAACAAAATTATAAAATGATTTAGGGTCGCGTTTTAATTTTTGCTTCATATTGTCATATTATATTTAGCGCGCGAAATGGCGTATTTAGAATAATCAGAATGTAACCCAAATTTCTTAAATCTTTCAAAATACCTATTTTTTATATTCTTCTTATTGTATTCCAGGGAGGACCAGTTACAGGATGAAATGATCTTTTAGGTACGCTTTCGTTGAGATATTTAAAGATTATTTTGTAGAAAAGTGATATTGACGTTTCAAGTGTTGATACATTAGATATACTGGATAGCATTTCCAACCAGTTTGTGTTGCAAAGAAGATGGTTGAGTTCATCAAAATTTCCTTTTTTAAAACAAAACCTTTTAAGATTTGGAGTATTTCAAAAACTGATGGTAGATGTCAGATGTTGTTCAGTGGAAAAAGCCTATAAGATGGTATTAACCAGTACGAGTGCATTCTAAGCTTTGCTATTACTAACTATAACATCCATGTGTGCACATATGAAGTTATAGCGAGGTTAACAACGAAATTCGAAGCCCTAACAACAACAAGCCCAACCGGTTTTAAGTAATGCTTAGGATAACGCTTACATTTTTTTTCATTCCAGAGGCCCTTTACGACTAAAAAAAAAGAAAAGTCGTTCATATTACATATTACGAGCAGTCTGCGTTTTGACACGGAACCATTTAGAATGGAAACATTTATTTGGTAGCATGCGAGTATTACGGGTGGAGAAGAGAGATTAATTTTTGTTTTCGGTTCTCGACGAAATGCTTTGTTTACACTTGCTTTAATTTTTCGTCAATACAGTCTTCAGACTGTATAATTAAAAATGATCACAGGAAGACTGAATCAGCAGCACCCGGAACAACATAACACAGTCAAACAGAAGGCAAGTGGACAGGTAGACAACTGTGAAAATGATTTACATCAGTACCTGCCTTGACGGCTTAACCTGATGGTGGATCAATTCCACGAAGTGAATTTTTCACGATTCACCACCGCCCTCGTGTGGCTTGCTAGGCTCACACAGGTAGCAATTCTTGTCATATGATTGCGGTCATATGAACAACTTCTTGTTGAGGAGTTCGGGCTTTCTGATCCCTCATGTATGCCATTTCTCAGCAATCAATGGAGGACAAGGCTTAATGAGTTGGTAGGCCGAAGCCCATTAAGAGCATCAGCCCTTAAACCAACTCACCCGTCAATCATCACCACTGGTTCCTTACAGTACACGTATCTGTTGTATAGGCAACAGATCCTCGGGAGATTGTTAGCCCTCGAAAAAAGCCATCACCAAACAATTATCAAGGATACTAACACTCCCTTCCTGCGATTTAGGTTTCAACCACAGCCAGAACGTTTCAGCCAAGGCAGGCACCTCAACCATGATCAGCCCGGGTCGAACCGCAAGCAGAACTTCCCGGCCATGCTGATCCCCGTTCTGCCAATTTATACCCTTGGTAAGGGTTTCGGAAGCCAACACAACATAAGTCATGTGGCTTCCTAGAGTTTTGTTTGCCGCACCAAACGAGGGACCCCTTCCCCTCTTTTCCCCGAAAAACAGAGCGCCTAAGTTAGAAATACGCCAAGGCAAAACCTGTTCCCCGGGGGGTGGACAGGTAGACAGAAATACAGAACACAGTAACATTATCATCCTGCAGCGGTAGTGCAGTGGCAAAAATAACATAGCCAACGAGCAGCCTTGCAGCAGCCAGGCAAAGTCTGTAGGACAATTCGGTTCCAATTGGTTATAACGAAGGGTTGCATCCGCTCCGTACTCCTAACCTTCTTATATTAAAAACTCCGCGTGCAAAAATGCTCAACCTACAAAAAGTCCATTCATCCTTTAAGACAATCCCAAACTCACCTGTCTTTATAAATCCCCAAGTGTGCAGTATTTCTTATATCATCATAGTCTGAGTCTAATTCAGTACATTGCATACAGTGACCAGGCTCTCTTCCCCTCACCTATAATACGAAATCTCCGACAGACGTTTAATGAACCTTGCCCCGTCAGTATAAATCCGAGACTAAAATCAAAACTAATCCGCGCGTTTCTGTGTAACTGTGACATTACGTGTACAACTATACTATACCCATCCCTTGTTACTGCCCGTATATTGAGCTTGCCACCTACATTTTTTAGTTAATTCAATTACCAGTTAATTAAAAATTTGTTTAAGTGTTCATACATTAATATTACTAATGCAATTAAGGTTTGACAACAGCTGACAGAAAAGTTGTTTACATTTTGATTGTGAATGTTTCTTCTTGTTGACTCGCCATCTTTTGTTTGCATTTGTTTACATATGAGTTGTCAAATTTGAACAAAGTGTGTTCATTGGTTATTATTGTGCTAACTAAATACGATTGCCACAATTTACAATTAACTGTTAATTGGCAATTAAGTTAATGAAAATTTTGTATGGGTAATTAAAATCAATTAAGGCGTTAATTGCGTTCGAGCGTTCGTGAGCGATGAATTGGTTCACCGAGTGGAATTAGTCTACCGTAAGACTAGGCCGTCATGACATGAGCTGACATAAGTCGATAACACATATCATATCTCATTTAGAGATATATGACATTCACGTTAGCAAGCGTGATCTAGTTCACCCAGTAGAATTGGTTCACCTCTAAATTACGCCTTCAAATCAGGTGCTGACAAAAATCAATTACACATTTTTAGCCAATTTGCTAAGTCAACCCAGGACATATTCCCAAACAACGGTAACCTTTATCCCTAACCTGCTAGTTCTTATGGCAATACCACTATATACTTATAATTAAACTACAAGGCTCAAAGTCACTGTATGGTGTGCTGTTTTCGCTGGAGGAGTCATCGGACCTTTTTTCTTCGAAGTCGTCGCGGGCCAAACGGTTACTGTGAATTTGGAGAGCTACAGAGCAATGATCAACGAGTTCTTTTTACCGCAATATGATGAATTGGGATTGGAAAACATGTAGTTCCAACAGGACGGTGCTACGGCACACACTGCACGTGTCACAACCGATATGTTAAAGGATGCATTTCTCGGGCGCCTAATCTCCTGTTTTGGCGATTTGCATTGTCGAGCAAGATCGCCTGATTTGACCGCTGCAGACTTCTTTTTGTGGGGTTTATGCAACAAGCCTCAGACTCTTGCAGCTCTTAAAGACAATACCCGTCAAGAATGTGAGGACCTATCGCCGGAAGTTTTGGCCAATGTGATGGAAAATGTTATAAAAAGGGCTCAAATGACAATCAACTGTGGTGGCGGCCATTTACATGACATCATATTCTCGATTTGATGTAAAAAAAAATTAAAAGACCAAATAAAACTAATCCACAAGAAGAATCAAAGTTTTTAATTTTTTTTAAATTACAGCCAAAAAACATCGGAAGGTTATTTTTGCGCCACCCTGTATAAAGAGTTGCCATTTGATATCAAAAAGTTAAATCGCTACTTTAATTATAAGCTAAAGAAAAAAAAAACTTTTGAAATAAAAATTAGTTTCTGGCATTTTATAAACTATTAGTGTTGGCTTATAATTTATGATGTTATTCGGCAGATAAGACATACACGCATAAAAACCATGAAATCGTAAGAACTTTTAAAAAGAAAAGATCTTATTTGGCACCAATCAAGAAGACTTTATAGGCTTTGGACCTTATTTGCTCAGAAGAAAAAACAAAATTTTTTTTCAAATTAAGATTTATGACAACGATTGACTTGACTGACTGTCTTGCAAGTTGAATTCACGTTTGCACATTTAGTGAAGGACATTTGTTAAATAAAATTTATTGCCAGATCAAAAACTAAAGACGAATATGGAAGTTGTATGTGTAAATCAAACGCATTTAAACTTTGATTTGTCTATCTAACAAATCTTCTGTCCGTCTGCTGCCTGTTTTAAATGTCTCGCAGCACTTTGTTGTTGCTGTTGTTGATATTGCTTGTTGATATCGTCGTCCGTCTTATTCATTCATCGTTATGGTCATAATACTACCAAGTTAAATGGTAGGGTGGAGAGAGGGGGGAGTAAGAAGAATTTTTCCTATTATGGAGACCCAGAGAAAACGTGTTACAAAATTGAACGTTTACTTTTTTTAATATAAAAAAAAAAAACTTTTTCTATTAGTTTTTATACATATTTTTTAGAAGAAAACAGCAAAAAAAAAGTTGTACAAAGTGCAAACTGCAATTACATCATCAATCAATTTCTCAACTATCCGGGGGGGTTCTTAACAGATTTACTTACAGATTTGATTGTTCGTAAAACAGCTTTAATTTTCTATTTTGAAATTGGTTCATTAATTTTTTACACCATTTGGAAATGTTTCTATATTTAAAATGCAATCGCTATTAAATTGCCTTCATTTTCTCACTAGTTTTTATTGAGTGTTTTTTTTTTTAAATTCACAATTTTGAGTTGGCAGCATTTGCATTGAAGTTGTGTTCCATTAGGCACGCATGATGCTGAATTAGCCAGTCTTTGGGTTAAATTCTTGACAGAAGTGAAAATGCGGGTGGGGATATAACCTTTTTTGGTTTCAATGCCCTCTCTGACTCTATATCGAAGATCCTGGTGATTTCAATGTTCACAACTCATTCTGACCTCGTCATTCGCGTCATACAACTCTGGAAGGCCAATATGTTGAATTATTCGCTGCACACAACCACTTAGCGCAAGTAGTGAACGCATTGAAGAATACCACCATGTACACATAGCCAGAGCTTCAATGAATTTGCTTCGGGAAAATTTCCCCCAAAAACTGATCAGTCGATTTGGGGACATTCCATGACCATCGAGGTCGCCCAACCGATCTAACTCTTATGGATTTTATATGCGGCTACCTCAAAGAGAGGGTTTATAATAACAATTCCCATGACCACCGAGGTCGCCCAACCGATTAAACTCGCAACCCTCAAAGAGAGGGTTTATAATAACAATACCCAATCTCTTGCGGCTTTAAAGAAAAATATTGATCAAGAAATCAGCTCAATTGAAACAAGTTTACAGCAGCGTGTGGCGCAGAACAGAACGATCCGTTTTGAACATTGAGTTCAATTCGAAGGAAGATATCTTCCTTCGAATGACATATTCCTTAAAAAATAAAATCTGCATTTCCATTCTATTGTTCAATGCTCTTAATAAAACTTTGTGTCAATTATTAGGTTTTTCATTTAAGTTTGAAAATATAAATCTGATACCAGACACCCTGTGCATTGTGGTCAACGATAAGCGTATTGGAAACTCTGAAACTAACTGTTATATAATATGTATTGTTTGTGTAAATAATTTCAACTGTTTTAAAACTACATACATATGTAACTTTTCTTTTAGGTTAGCAATATGGAACTGGAGTGTGATTTGAGTAAAATCAATAACGAGGAATTGCTGAGGAAAATGGTAAGTTAAATAGATATATACCTTGAGATTAATATGGAAATGGCGTATCTGTTATTTTTTCAACATGGCGTTTTTAACATTTTTAGTAGTGTACAAGGGCGGATTGATATTGAAGTTACAAACACAAACTTCTTTTTTAAATTACGATTTGTCAAACGTCAGTTGTTAAAATTTCACTCAAATTCATCGATTAGTTTATTTGTTGTAGTCGTTTGAAGTAAGCAACTTTTGTGTTTCTTGTAAAGTGAATTTCGTCCAGTGACGAAAGGGAAAATGTCGAAAGATGCAAAAGAAACCCTCAATAAACAATACAATGAGTCTACTCCGACAGATTACACGGTAAAATATTGGATTGCTGAATTTAAACGCATGAAGAAAATATCAAGAAAATCCTCGATATCGTTATGAATGATCGCCGAGTCAAGATACGTGAGATTGTTGAAATGGTAAACATATTATATGAACGTGTGTTCAACATTTTGCATGAAGATTTGCATATGAAAAAGCTATCGGCAAGATGGGTGCCGCGTTTGCAAAATGTCGACCAAAAACGAGTTCGACAGACCACTTCACAGCGGTGATTGGACATAATAAGGCTAATCCTGTTGATTTATGGCGTCGATAAATAATTTTTGATAAAACGTGGGTCCACCACTACACACCTGAAACCAAAGATCAATCGAAACAATGGGTGGAAGCTGGTGGAAGTGCTCCGAAGAAAGCGAAGACAGTGAAATCGGCTTGCAGGGTTGTGGCCACTGTATTTTGGGATGCAAACCGGATATTGATCATGGATTATCTTGAAAAAGGATCCACAATTACAACAAAGTATTATGATGCATTATTGGACCAAATTATAGATGCAACCAAGAAAAAACAACTACATTTAAAGACGAAAAAAGTGCTCTTTATTCAAAACAACGCACCAGTTCACACAGCATTAGATACGGTGCTAAAATTATGTGAAATACACTTCGAATTGGTTGATCATCATGCTTGATAGTTAAATTAAATTTGAATGGTAAAACTCTAAGATAAATTGCCGAATCGGTTGGAATAAATATCTTCTGTCCACGATATTATTAAAAGTTTCCGTTGTTACCGTGTACAGGAAAGAGCGAAGAAACTTATAGGTGACAGTAGGGTATCCAACACTATTGACTCACTGGAGCATTGACGCAGTGTAGGTTGCATTACTCTGTTCTATCGTTACTACAATGGATTTTGTTCAGGCAAGATTAGGGAGCTTGTTCCCGAAACACGCACATTTTCTACGTAAGACGCGTACATCGTCCAGGGCTCATCCATTTGTGGTTGATTACCCGAGGAATCGTACAAAGCATTACAGAGAGAATTCGTTTTTCAGCCGCACTCTTCGACTGTGGAATAAGTTACCCGCAGACGTGTTTCCCGTCTGTGATAACGTTGGAAGGTTCAAGTCAAACGTTCACAAACACTACTCCCTCTTTCCCCCTCGTCACAACCTATTTTCCTAGTTCTGGTACAATGCACTGCATATGTAGGGGTTATCCCCTGAATACTGGTCCAAGATAAAAAGAAAAAAACAACGACTAGAAGGCCACGGAAAGACACTAAATGAAGGAGAAGAGCGTTCAATGTTGAATAAACCAAAGAAGAGCCCTTTAAAATCACAAAACATCTTAAAATATCGCAAAGCAAAAGCTATTTTCCTTAATACGAGGGCGGGTCAATAAGTATGTACCTTTTTGAATAAAACACATGTTTTTATATAAAAAGTTATTTTAATTTTCAATATAACCTCCTTTGAGTTCTATACACTTAGACCAAAGTTTCGCCAATTTTTTTTATCACTTCCGAAAAATATGATTTGTAGAGGTTATCAAAATGATTTCACCGTTGGATCCAAATCTCTTTCCAAATATTCTCCAGAAACGCTCTAACAAACAGCCAACAGATAAATAAATGGATTTTGTTTCTTTTGCAAAATTTTAAAATGTTCAAAAAGAAGGTCCACTCAACTGCAAAAACCCTTTAAGAGGTTCTATGATTTGAAAAATCATTTTGAGACGCTTTAAAAGTTGCTGCTACTTAGTACTCATTTACATAGGTATTCATTTTAATAATTTTATTGTAAAATCTGGTTATACATTTATGATTCGAAGTATTGTCCATCGCTGGCCACTACTTTCTCCCATCTTGCGGGCATCGTACGAGTCCCGCATTGGAAAAACTAGTAGTCTTTTGAAGCAATCCATGAATTGATCAAATTTTTTTACTTGTTCATAAGATTGAAAGTGCTGGTCAGCCAGGCCGTGTGCCGTTGATCGAATCAAGTGCTAGTCCAAGGGAGCAACGTCTGGAGAATATAGTGGGTTCCCTTTACAACATTTCCAAGTATGTCTTGACGACTTTCGCTATATGGTGTCGAGCATTTTCATGCTGTAAAATCTCTTTATCATGTCTCTCGTTGTATTGCGGCCGGTTGTCTCTCAATGTCCGGCTCAAATGCATTAATTGTATTCGATAACCATCGTCCGTTATTGTTTCAGTCTGTTTTAATAACTCATAATACACTACGGCGAGCTGGTCCTACCACGTACTGAGCATGACCTTGGAACCGTGAGAATTCGGTTTGGCCGTCGAAGTGGAAGCATGTCACGGTATATCCTCATGATTTTCTGGGCTTTGGATTATCGTAATGAACCCAGTCACAATGCCATGCAAAAATCCCTTGCGTCTTTGGGATTACCGTAATGAAACCATTTTTCGTAATGCGATGCAGAAATCCCTTCCATTTTTGGAACATCACTTCAACATCACCCGGCTTCCACACGTACGGCATCCAATTTCCTTGTTTCTGAATCATTTCCATGACTTTCGCGCATTTTTAAATGGCTTGGTGCGTCTCTGCCAATGCTCCTGGCGATTCTTGTTGCGTTTGACACGAGTCTTGATCAAGTAATGCCTCCAACTCTGCATCTTCGAAAACCGTCTCTCTTCTACCGCCATGCTGGTTTTTGACGTCAAAATCACCGTTTTTGGAGCGTTGATACCACTCTCGGCACTTTCTTTCACTAATAGCGGCCCCATCTTAGGTATTCTACACTATTCGATGAGCCTCAGCCGCAGATTTGTTCATATTAAAGCAGAGAATTTGGCTCGTAAGCTCCCATGTTTAATCGAGAATAATTTTATGAAGCAGACACAAATCGACTAATATTTCGATGATGCTATTTTTAAAAATACCTAAACTTATTGTATGATATGTACGATCTATTTATTTCGAGTACCACTCGAAATAAATATTGCAAAACGGCGGAAGCAATGTTGTACACCTAATAGATGACCGGTATCTCTTTGTAATTTGAAAAGAAAACTTAGTTTGATTTTATTATGGTAATATTTTGTTTACAAAAAGTAAATAAATATGTATACTCAAAGATATACTCTTTTATATGCATGTATGTACATATAGTAGAGACCAAGATGACTAAAGCGAGATGTCACGTCGTTTTAACGAAAGTCAATTAAGCTGTGGATAAGCACAAACTTTCTACCCTAAAAATTCCATATATGGCCAAACAATATCAGCTGCCGACGCCACCAACGAAATCTAAAGTTCATTAATTTGCAACCAGCGACCGAACGTCTACGATCTCCCCTTAAACTGTTTTACCATACTCGTATTTATTTTTAGAAAAGATGGCAGTAAAGTGTGGGTTAATCGTCTTATTTAGTTGGCGGCGATGAGCGAATAAACTTGTCTCTTCTCCTTCGTTCACTAAGAACTTGAATGAAATTGCTGGATTGACAAAAAGAAAACTATTTATATATTGAAAATATTTATTCTTATTACAATTTTATTTTCAAATTTATGTGCTTCTTTCTGTTGAGCTTTCATTTTTTATTGCCAAACACAATAAATTGTTCAAGTTTAAAATATTATTAATTTATGCATTTATACGAAAAATATTCATGATTGCACACAAATTGATTTTAATTAAACAATTTTTTTAAATAAAACAAAACAGAAAAAACAAGAGACAAAAAAGACAAATTGTTGCCTTTCAAAACTGGAGGATTATTCTTTCTTTTGTCGATTGTTAATGATCAAACAGAATTCTGG
Source organism: Thecocarcelia acutangulata (assembly GCA_914767995.1). NCBI lineage: Eukaryota > Metazoa > Arthropoda > Insecta > Diptera > Tachinidae > Thecocarcelia > Thecocarcelia acutangulata. The sequence goes on from OU612095.1 coordinate 71,852,128, forward strand.
CGTGACCACACTTTCCTATAAAAATCGACACAAAATTTTCTATTGATCGAGAAATGGATTCTATTTTATTTTGAAGGTATTTTTTTCTTAAAGCCTCTTATAGAGACATTCACCTTCTAATAATGTTATCATGCTTCTGTACATTTTCATTCATTTCGTATATAGAAAGTTGAAGAAATAGAATATATAAAAACCAGAGTTACACGTTAAATGGCCATAGATTCGACGATCAGGCTAAGGGCAAGTGGGGTGTGGAAGGAGGCGGCAGATGGTCGTACTTTAATTGTGAAAAGAATAAAGGATTTTCGGGGGAATATTGATAACTGTTCAGAGCTCTACTGCCCGACAAGGAATTTGCCGCAATTTTGTCAGAGGTGGTCGGTATAGATTGTCGAGAAGACGCAATTGAGATCTTCAAAAATGGATCCGAATCGGACTTGGGAGTTAGTGTGGTTACTTTTATCCCCTTTTATGACAGGAGGTTTAGTTTTAGGCTGTGAAACAAATGTTGTGTGATGCGGGGTGAAATCACGGCTATAATGAAGGCAGTTATAACATATACCAGAGATTTGCAATGTTGCACTGCAACCATAAGTACAGCGGCTGTTTATCCAATCATTTTTACATCCGAGTATTTTAAACACTTTTAAAAATTGATGCGGTAATATTTATACTTGTCGTTTGTTTGCGAAATATTGATACAACAAAAGAGTAGAAGAAACGACCACAAAAAAGAGTGTTGTTGTTACTCGCACTTAGTAAGAGCAAGATTTTAAGTATTTTCTATTTTCGTTTTTAATAATACAGACATGACGTCATTACACAATCAACTTGTAAAAACAACACTCTTGACAAATTCTTTTATTGTGTATATGCGTCGCATTTTATTTGACACTAGTTATAGCTCGTTTCAGCCCGACTTATCCGGAGGTTTGGGCTGTGCGTTGATCTACTTATACTTGTATATATTTAGATTAACTGAAATCGTGACTGTCAGATTTAATGATTTACAACCGTTTTGACGATTTTGAAAGTGATGATTTTAATATCGTTTTTGCTGAAAAACTTGAAACGAAAATCATCAGGAGTCTATACGATACATTGCTTGGTTCGTGAGTGCCACGTATTTTGTTAATGAGGTAGGATGTGTAACTGTTCTGCGGCCTTATTTGACGATGAGCCAATTCTATTGGGTGAACTAATTACGGTTCAGCGCCCCAAGTTGCAACTTTTTGCCATATGTTTATAGTCATATGATCAAACCCCTTGCTGAAGAGCTAATCCCTCATGTAAACAATTTGCCACATAGTGAATGGAGTTAGTTCGGGCGAAGCCCACAAAGAACATCAGTCCTTTACCAAGTCACCCGCCTATCCATCACTTCTGGTTCCTTTCATTACAGGTATCAGTTGCAAGACAACAATACATCGAGGACTATAATTAGTTCCCCGAAAACCAGCAAACACCCTAATACTTCTCTAATAACCCCTCTCTGCGATTTTAGATTTAAAACGCAGCCAGAAAGTTTTAGCCAAGATGCAGGCATTTCAACCCCGATCAGCACCTGGATGGAAACAGAACGTCCTGGGGACTTTGTTGATCCCCGTTCTGCCAATTAGCCCTTGGTGAGTCTTCGGCAATCCAACACAACCTAACTCATACTGACTTTCTAGAATTTTATTTGTTACAACTAATGAAGAACTCCTACCCCACTCCTCCAGAGTGCCCAGTGGTGGCAATACATGCTCCACGTGGAGATTTTTAATGAGTTAACGAGACACTCGAGCCTGGAGTTATTCTGGGTACAGAGGAGCAGTGAAGTGCACGAACTGACGAAGGCCGGGACGCAAAGGGTATAAAAGAGATGGCAGGTATCCCGCTTCAAAGCTTTGAAACACAGGTACAGCGTTAGCTTTTAGGTATTATACAGAACAGATGGTGAAGTTACCAGTTAGATAGCAAAGCTGACATGGTTTTGGTATGATAACATTAGGACAGACCCCCGACCCCCACATTCTATGGGGGTCTGTCCCGATGGAAGTTGCGCAATATGTTGTGAATGCATTATAGTTGGTTTGGATCCTTTCATCTACTCTTAAGATTAGTTCGAAACTAAACCGGGGGGTGATAGGTAGATCTCTTCAAAAATGTATCATCCTCCGGCAACACAACGGGAACAAATTTACCTAAGTTAACTTAGTCTAACCTATATAATAACACTGCCGTCGATTTAATTATGAACTTTATTTGTTTGCCAGCGATTTTTTGCAGAATTATTCTATTTGTTTCTTTATAGACACACGCTTATATATCAAAATTTTTATTCCTCATGTTAAGAGGATTTGAAAATATTAGTGTTATGACTTCAGAATTCTGATAATTAGATTGAACAAGCTAACAATTTAGACTTTAGCATGATGTTTGATTTTTTTTTTTTTTTTTGATAAAGTATGAGTGTTATTTGATAGTTCTGCGATCTCAATTTCTTGCACAGTAACTTCATATCCAACACCTATAACATCAATCACCATCTTTTAATAGAGTGCTGAAAAAATTTTGAGCAAGCTGCTTCCATTGGAAGCCATTAAAAGCAGATAACTCCATTTCAACAAAAATGCAAACAGGTCAATTTTGTTTGTTCTTTAAGCATCATATTTTGCTTAAAATAATCATCAGTGTAACCAAGAAAAGATAAATACTATCATATGGCCTACTTGAAAAGGGAATTCACTGACGGTTCGGAGTGAAATTTCTCCTCAAGGTATTTTCTGCTCTCATCACAACACAGTGCGCATGAAAAACTGGGTGTTTTAAAGAGAAGACATTCTCTAAATTTTCCTCAGAATATTCTCTGCGCGAATCCCTACTAACCTACGCCTGTTAAAAGCGGACTATATTGCTCTAAGAAAACGTGTTCAGTTTGTGTTGGTGGCATTGCGATCTATCATATAGGTAGATACAAAAAGGGAGAAGCGAACATTAAAAGGAGAAAGAAACGTTAAGGCAACTTTAAAAGAATGTTAGAAAGAAATTGATCCCAAAAAAGTTGAAGCGTCTGAACCGGGACTTATATCTGGGCTGAAGAACAGCTCTCGCGTCATCGGAATTATTTTTTAAGTGCGTTCAGGCTTGTTGTTCGGTCTTCGAGAGTTTTGCGTCTCGCTCGCACTGGCTAACGGTTTGCGTCAACTAACTGTATTGGATTACAGTTTTTTAGAAGTATTTCGTTGTTAACCACGCTGCAACTTCCTATGTGAAGGCATAGGTCGTTATAGTTAGTCACAGCGACGCTACAAGTGTGCTGTTAATACCATCTTGGGCATATGGGTTTTGTCATCCCGCCCATGTTGTGCACTTTGCAACTGTATAGTTACTAAATAAATAAATCTTTTGCAGCCATTTCAATTATTTATTTTCTGTGATATGTGTTTGTTTATACGAGGGCGGTTCGGAAACCTCTTAGCCTATCAATGAAAGAGAATAGTAAGTTTTTCAAAAATATTTTTATTTTTCAATATAATCTCCTGAAACTTCAATAGACTTAGTCCAACACTTTTCTAGCAATTCTGTCCCTTGATTAAAATAGTTTTCCTCAAGGTCTTCAAAATAGTGGTTTACAACTGTAATTGCATCTTCATTTGAGGCAAAGCGCTTGCCAGCAAGGAATTTTTTTTAGATTTGGAACAGGTAAGTGACTGGGAGGTGGGTGGTCAAGCAACTCGTACTTTAATTCATTGATTTTAGGCATTGTTAAAACACTCTTGTGCGCTGGTGCGCCAGGACGTTTTTCTGGAATTTGTACATTTAATTGGTCCAAAAGGTTGCATTAGTACCCTGAATTTATTGTTTTGCCCTTTTGCAGATAGTTAATTAATAAAATACCTTTGAAGTCCCAAAAAACCGTTGCCATAACCTTACCAGCCGATTGAATTGTTTTTGCCTTCTTTGGGGCACTTCCTCCAGCTTCAGTCCATTGTTTGGAGTGTTCTTTTGTCTCTGAAGTATGGTGGTGGATTCATGTATCATCACCAGTTATGAAACGACGCTTAAAATCCATGTTATTTCGCTTAAAACGATCCAAATAAGCTTGAGAAATGTTCATTCTTGTGCGTTTTTGTCGACTGTTAACAAATGCGGCACCCATCTTGCAGAAAGCTTTTTCATCTGTAGTTCTTCATGCAAAATTAAATGGACTCGATCATTTGAGATGCCCATGATATTAGCTATTTCACGCACTTTTATTCGTCGATCATTTAATACCATATCGTGCACTTTAGCTACAATTTCTGTTGTTGTTGCTCTTTTTGGGCGTCCACTACGTGGTTTATCTTCAATGCTTGTCCAACCACGTTTAAATTCAGTAAACCAATTTTTTACTGTTGCATATGAAGGAGCACTTTTTCCTAACACATTCACCATATCATTGTGAATTTCTTGTCCCGATAAACCTTTTTTGTGTAAATATTTAATGACACCACGCATTTCTAATTTTTCCATTGTAAAAAACTCACGGATGCGTCTTTTGTGAACACCTGTTTCGATATGAAGCAGTTGCAAGATCGAAACAAAAAAAGAGGCTAAGAAGTTTCCGAACCGCCCTCGTATAATCAATTCATACCTAGTCATATCTTCTTATTTTGCTTAAAATTTTTTAAATTTCTGGTAGTCTTAATGTTTTTTAACTTAGAAAGTGTCCTTATCATCAAAAATTTCAACAGATGGTCATTTTATAATAAATCCTTTATAATTTTTTTTCTGTATTAGTTGTTATCTATAAAAATGTCGTCATTTGATTTCTTTGTTTTTGGCAAAATGTGCATTCGTGATTACATAATACACGAAAGATACACGAAAAATAAAATTTTCAAGTACAAAAAAATTAATAAAATTAAAAAAAGATATGAAAAAAATTTAATTGATATACAGGCAGGCAGCATAAATAAAAATAAATAAAAATTTATTGTATCACCTCCAGTTAAAAGTGCCAAACAAATCAACAGCAACAACTACAGACGGCAGACAGCCCCAGCAGCAGACGTAAAACAATATTTGAATCACTGCTAACGAAGCGGCGTCGCCGATGAAAAATGCTGTCATCTCTCATTGCTGCTTGAATTGCAAAAAAAGTATTTATTACAAGTTTTTGGGTCTTCAAGAGAAAAGTGACGTCATTATTAAATTGAAGATAATAATGAATGTACACAAAAACAAAATAAACAGCCAACAAGTAATAAAATCAAAACATTACCAAAACACACACACACACACACACGCATTATCGTACTTCATGCAAGTACATACATACATGCACACGTACTCTATTTAAAAAGAGAAGATCATTGAATCAGTGTTGCCGGAAGCAAAAATAAATTTTACAGAATCAAGCCATTTTAAAATTATACAAAATTCCAAAAATTATACAAAACTAATGGCTCGATTATGGATAGCTACCGAACATTAGTTGCGTTGGCTGTGGGCAACCCAACAATAAAATTATATTATATATGGCAACAATTTTCAGTTGCTGAAAAGTAAGCGACTTATTACATGCAGTCTACACCTAACTTGAAACGCAGTTAAAACATAAAGTTAAAACTTGCTGTTTATATATCTGTCTGTTTAAGGTGGCGGACACGTAGTAATGTTAGAGTTATAACTTCTCATAGTAAAAAAATAAAAATGGCGAAAAACAACTACAATTAGCAGGCTGTTGTCAATTTAAGTTATAACCGAGTTTCCAAATGAAATGTTTTAACAACCAAGTTATAACTTTAACCAAACTTCAACATGAGCGGTCCACACTTAACTTTAACTTGAAGTTAGCGTCAAAGTTAGTGTTTTCATGTCAGGTGGAGACCGCACTTTAGCAACCATAATTTTTACAGCAAACTGCAGTACAAACAACTGGGATTATAGCAAATTGCATATGTGATCAATATGAGACAAATATAGACGAAAAAATAAATAAGAGTTCGGTGACTATAGTTAGTTAAGCGGCCGTATTGAGAAATACATCATGTTTACATGGTACTGAGTTCGAATCCTAGTGGGTGCTGATGAGCAGTGTAGCGACTGCGAAACAACTAGTTGTCCCCCAGCTTTAGTGTATTCAATTATTTTTTCCTGTCTTCTTTGATCAAGAGTTGTTGATGGCGGCAATTATTGTTATAATTAAAAATAAAAATATTTCTTGGCTTTAGCCAGGATTGTACTTGAGCCAGACGAATGATATCATCATATAGTATTAGAAATAAAATTTTGTTTTTGAAGAAACCAGACAAAAAATAGGATTTTAACTTAAAAAAAAAAACAAAAAAAGATGGAAATTAAAATTTCATTAAAAAAAAAAACAGTGCAGGATGTGTCACCAATTAGAAGGTGGCTAAGGCATGCTCCTAATTCTTTAGATTCGTGCTATGTGGTGTAAGTAAATACCATGTATGGGATAAGTTTTAGCAACGCATACGTATGCGTGTGTGTTTTTTCAGCTTTAATGTTTTTTTCTGCCTTTCTAAGGTTGCTGTCGTGTATTTCGTGGAAATTTTAAAGAATGCTCTAATCCAGTTATATGCAAATTTCTTTTGCTTTGGGCCATTTCCTTAATAATGGACCATTATTATATAACTTTCCTGAAATATTGGCTCCAACCAGATCTGCAGATGCTTTACCTTTTCCAAATGAGTGAACTTTTCGAACACCGTAAGGTTTAGCTTCCATTGCTTCTACAAGGGTGTCAAACTGTTGCTTAGTACGAACTTTAATCACTTTCAGAAGTTCTTATAAGAAACAATTGTTTAATTTCTTAACTTTAAGATAATACAACATAATTTATTCGTTTTTTTTACAGCAACAAAAATTTGTGATTGCCAAAATTACTTTAAAATAACAACTTTGGCTGCCAGATTTAGTTGCCATTTGCAATACTTTTTTAGCATCTGGAAACGCAACTAAAGTTCGGTTTCTTTGCAATTATAGACATTGGACCAAAAATCTAATAAATTCGAAGGTATTTTTTAATTGAAATAATCTTTCCAATGAATATAGCACAGCTTTGTCCATTGAATCTTATACTCTACTGCTGATACATTTGTGGTCATAATTCGCTTTAATCAATCATGAATCATGGAAAACTTTGCTTCAATTAGCGGACTAACATTTTGTTATTGAAAATTTTTTAAATAGCTTCATGGCATAGGACTGCCAGATTTCATATACAAAGTATGTAAAAATATCCAGCTATTTCGCCACATGATTTTTAAATCGCCAGTCGCCAAGCCAAAAATGTTGTCGCCATAGTAGATCAAAATTCTCTACGTATGACAAAAATCGCCATATCTGACAACCCTGCATGAACCAGAAGCCACTGCTTATACTTTCTCAGATAGAGTTAAAGCGAAACTTATAAGTAATGCGAGGCTGTGTAATGCTTTGTAGCATGATATAGTTTCTTATCTTTTATTTCTTGTCATTGCATTTATTTCATTTTTATCAACTTAGAATATGGGGTTTAGAATACTTTTTGGAGAGAATTTGTGTGTTAAATTAAACATAAAAATTTCTAAAATTATAGACATATGTATGTCGACATTTCATAGGAGCTACCCTAATCATCAGTAGGTTTTGGAAAATTTTTAAATAAATTATTGAGAATTTAAAAGAAAAATGCTTTAATTATCTGTCAAAGCTAATATAGTGAATAAAACTCAATTGTTTGCAAGATAGTTATCAAAATTTTGACAACTATTCGTAAATTCTATCAACAAAATACATGTTGATGTTTGTTGGTGTTGTATTTATTGTAATTCTGCCACTACCTGTATAAAGCTGTCTTGATTGTTCGTATAAAAATTTATAAGTATATTGGATTGCTTTTCAAATTTTTAATTTTTTTACAATCCATTTGTTTTTATTAATACCTATAAAAATTAAAGAAAACAATGTTATACATACAATATATCAGGGATGAAAACAAAAACTACAACAAAAGCTTCAAAAGTTAAAAATTTAAATACACATATGTTATATGATACTTTTATAAGCAATTCCATTTTTGAATAACTTTTTTGCTAAATGAAAAAAATAAAAAATATATTATTACTAAATGAAAAAAGTATTGTGAAACTTTATTTGAACCTTTACAATTTTTTCTGTTAATTGGAAAATATGATATCAGCCAAGTAGCTGGTGCCCGTGTTAATGCGCATTTTCCATAATTTTACACAATATTTCTGGTGATAACCGTTCGAATTCCTGTTGAATATTTTCCTTTAGGAAGCATTAACTCGCGACTTCAAGTATCCCCAAAGAAAGATGCAAATTTGCATTGAGGCTTCTCTTGTGCGTGTAGTCTTGTTAAAACAACAAGTTCACCAAGCCACGCTCATATAATTTTGGCACTCGTCACTAACGATATTGCCAATAGCGTTCTCAAAAAAATACGGTCCAATCACTCCTCCCGCATGGACATCGTAGCCTTGAACACAGTGGTCATGAGTGTAGGATATGTAATGGCTTTTCATGGCGAATTTTTAGTATCGCAGAAGCGAGGCTTTTGTTTATTGACGCAACCATTTAAATGCAAATGCACCTCGTTGTTCATGATGATTTTCGTATCGAGCATCAAAATACGGAATGAAAAATTACAAATTTCAGTACACAAAAGTTATCCGAAAATGTGTAGTTTGTCCCATTTTTGGATAATTACATAGTAATTGGCAACACTATTAATAGGTACACTCTTTACTTGTGTTGTTGTATATGTATGTATATTACTCTGAGCTTTTTTGCTGTGGTTTCATTCAACTTGTTGGCTGCACGTATATGTTAGTACATATAAACATACGTACATATGTATCTTGTCTATTACATACTTACGTTTTTGGCCATGATGTCCATTATTGTTATTATTATTTTTTTAGTTGCTGTTCGACATTTTTTACAGCTTGTTTGTTTTGCAGTGACACACAGTCATGTTGTACTCATTCAACAAACAGCCAACCGGCATGTCTGTCTGTTGTGTCTCAGCTGCGTGGGAATTAAAATTGCGCATGCGTAACCAAACTTTTCTAAGACGGTTTTGACATTTGCATATTATAAACATGTTTATTCTTTGGCTGAGTTCCATTTAATTTGATCATTTTATACTATAGAAAAAATAAAATTAAATAAATTACTATTTTTGTAATTCGAAATATTATTTAGCAGCAAACAGAAGTCATTAGTAAAATATTATTTACAAATTACAATTAAGTCAAGGTAAAAATGACTAATAGAGTTAAGAGATTTTGATGTTCTAGACGAATATTAACAGCAGAAGATCTTACCTATGTATATATTATGTATATCTAGATATATATAACTCAAAGGCGACTGACTGACCCACATAGTGACCTATCAACGCACAGCCCAATCCACTGGATGGACGTAGGTATCCGCTCAGAAAGGATTTTGATTAACTCTACCCCCAAAGAGATTTGTTGGCGAGCGAAGCCGTGGGCAAAAGCTAGTATGTATATAATTAGTAGTGTGAACAATTTTCAACACGGGGAAAACTGGTTTTGATACTCAAATAAGCATGTAAGCCTCTGGAAATAAGCACAATAAAGTAGCTGTAGCCGTTTTTTCCGAAATTCGATGCTTTGTTTTTTTTCATTCATTTATTTATTGAATCTTCACAAAGTGAACTAATAATAAGTATTCAAATCTTAATACTAAATACACAAAATTAATAAAGTCTAGCCAATGCTAGACAAAAATGTTTTATTTTGCACGGTCAATATCGGTAAAATCACCTAACGTTCTGATGGTGGCGATGGTATCCCTCCTTCTCAACCAAGAGTGGCCTTCTCAAAATTAAGTATATTGCATGCAAGAGGATTTGGGTGAAGTTCCAATTTGCTGATATACCTTGTCGCATGTTTTGAAAACTCATCTTTTACCAGTGGAACACACATATCCTTGTGAATTCGTGAGTTTCTTACGTACCATGGAACTGCAGGAATTGTACGACGAATTTGATTTTGTCGCCTTTGAATTTTTTCAATGTTAGATGTTGAGGCGGTGCCCCATAATTGAATTCCATAGCACCATGTAGGCTTTAGAATTGCGTTGTATAACAATAGTTTGCAATTCAACTTCAATGTCGAATTTCTAACCACAAGCCAATTTAGTTGCGCTGCTTTTAACTTTAGCTGAGTAACTTTCGCATCAATGTGGGACTTCCATAGTATTTAAAACTTTCTTTGACTGAATCAATTCTCGAGTGAGCTGTGTGGGATGCGAATCGTCCCTTTTAGAATCACATGTCAACAAGATTACTGCCAGCTCATTTAAGTGCGAAATAATTGCTAATATGTCCATATACCGTTCAACATTAGCAGTAACATTCTGACGATCTGCGCTTTTGAGAGCATATGAGCCAATGACTCTTACAAACAGTATTTTTCTCTGGAAGTATTGGTGTTTCGGCAAGAGCTTATGCATTTTACTCACTCCAAATAAGACAATTCTGTTTATTTACGGAGTCATTCAACCAAAAACAGGCTTTACCAAAGAAAAAAAATTTTAATAAATTTCAATACTAATACGCGCTTCAGCCCACTTGCCCACAATGAAATGTCACACTAAACTATCAGCTATTATATAAAATTTTAAATAAAGCAGTGTTGCCAACTCAAAGTTACAAACCTCTAAAAAACCCCTCTGCGTTTAGGTTTCAAAAAATTTCTCAAACACTCTCGACGCCAAGACTATTAATATTTTTTCAAGTTGATTTAGGTGGGAAATATTTTGATAGCTACAGTAACTTTAAAGCAAAATAGTTGCAATTTATTATTAAGTGCATGTTAAAAATTACGAGTCTATTAAAAATCTGTATCCGTATTAAAACAGATTAATTGATGGCAAATTTTGTATTCCATGCAACTGAATATAACCTTCATTTCATATTCAAGGTTGCCAATTACTAGACTAAAAATAAAGTAAAAAAAAAGCCTCTTCAATCAAACAGATGTCACTAGAGGTCTGATCAGACTATTATACAAGTATAAATACTTTCATTCGATTTTGTAAGATAGAAGTCAAAACACATTTCTTACGACTGCCAAAAAGTCTAACCATCACACTTGAAATAAACCAACAAATTTGAGTAGAAAAGGAAACATCTGTTCGTTTTTTTTTTTACAAAACCATAAGTTGTGATTATTTTGTCGTGTAAAATTGCAGTGATCAACATTTTTAAAGAAAAATATTATAAAACTTACAAATTTAAAAAATGATGAGCCAAAAATAATGAAAAGAGATGGATTTAGGAGTTGTGGCAGCATTTATTTTAATTAAAAGGACAAAACTAATAACATACCTTAATAGCAATATCTTCGCTCATTTCGGAACTTTTAAGTACTTTAAATATATAAAGCTTTTCAACTTTGTACAGCAAATAGCTGTGCCAACATAAAACTTTACACTGCCGCAGGTGCGCTATTCGCCGTAGGCGATAGACGTGAAGGCGCTTGAAAATCTTCAACAGTTAAAATAATAATTATTTAAAACAGATCCAAATTCAATAGCACAAAAATATGTTATGTTCTACATATAGCATGAGCAAAATGCATTTATAAACGACAGCTTAATTCTAAATTTGGAGCTTTTTTATAGCGACAAAAACTACTATCAGTATCGTAGCCCCTTCGGCTACGAAATAGCCGACTACTCAATTTATAAATCGCTGGTTTGCTAAAAAACACAACCCTGATCCAATGAAAAGTATTATCGTTTTGTAAAGTTTGAAAAAATAACAAAGTCGTATGGGATGTCAAATTTTTTATCGTATTATTTTTCGTAAGTATGACAGATTGCATTCAGACTATCAGACTTGCACGTATTATTTAAATTTTGGACAAGTATTAATACACAGTATAATAGTCTGAACTGGGCTTAAGCAATATCAACATAAATTGCCGGGATATACTTTAACGTTTTCTTATTTTTTCTATAAAAATTTAAAAGTTGAGCACGACAAGTAACAAACCTTTAGTAAATAATTACAAACAGAGTGAGAATTAGTTTCTTGCACTTGACAGTTATAGCAACAATAAAGATACATATGCATATGTATGTATATGTATATTAAGTCGTTAACACACATTTTTTACAATTTCCTTTAATTTACTGTACGAGTATGTATAACAAATGCAAACTAATTGGCCCAGACTCCCTCGGTTAGTCAGTCCAGTCAACAGCGCCTACGTTAATAATTTCCAATCAATTGTTATAAATCATTAAATCTTTAATACAAAAAACTGGCTTGATTGTGTAGTAATGAAAAACTAAGCAGTTGTGGTTTTTGTTGATTTTATAAGCCGTATTATTTTTCACCACCCTCTCTTTCTCGCAAGTACTGTTAATATTTTTTTAAAATGTGTATTTACTTTGTTTTTGACTGAATCTGTTTAGCAGTTTACGAGTATGAGTTGTTATTGTTGCTGTTGCATTTATGCATGGGAGTATTTTCGATGCATTACGTTGCACACAATTCGCTAGAATTGGCGACTAACAACTTCAGCAGCTATAAAAACAAAACAGCTAAACGTTTTTGTTGTTTTAAAATTAAAATATAGCAATGCAATAATGACGATGAGTTAAGTTGTTGGTATTTGTTTGTGTAAATGTAGGCGCGAGAGTTATTTTGTTATTGTTTTTTAATACAAAAACCAAAACACAAGAGAAAAAAAAAAACAAAGAATTATGGTGAATTTCTGTCAGGGGAAGATTAAAAAAAATATTTCAACCTCTTCAAAATAATCTGTGAGTTTGTTAATTTAATAAGTCAGGTTTTTATTTATATTTTTTTTAGATTGGAAAAAAGACTCAAAAATAATTTTAGGAGAATCAGAATGAATTATAGCAACAAAATAAAATGTTTTTATTGTATTAATTACCTTTAAAAAAAGAGAAGTTTTTTAACGCCTTTTATCGCTGAATTTGAGTCAATATCTGTGTTTTATACACACACATGCATACGAGTAAATAAAATTCCAGAGGTTATCAATCGTTTTTAAGGGCCACGAAGAGTTGAAAACAAATCATGCATACCTACTAACGAAACAATACCTATAATATTAAAAATCTTAGTGAAGAGATGTCGATTAGAAAAAACTAAACAAAAGATTGAATACGTTGATTGCTCCGAGTTTGATCACCTTCCAATTAATTTGAGAGATATACATAGAATTTCACATTTTAAAGTTGCTTTAAAACGTCATTTACATCTAATTGAATCAAAAATTACTTAACGTTATAATCTTAAACAAATATTTATAATTATATCCAAATTCTTATTTTTTTATTACTTTTTAACTATTTTTATTTTGTTTTTGTACTTTTGGTTTAGAATTTATAGTTTTTATTTTTATAAAAAACCTTTCCCAACTGGCCCTTTTAATGCCCTAGTGCGGCTGGGGCACTCATATTGTCAAATATATATTTATATATTATCTTCAATTTTATATTAATATATGTAATACTTTGAACAAATAAATATTGAACCTTAAAATTTTTTTCTTAATTAATGAATAATGATAATTTAGTTTTATTACGTAGGTACTCAATTTTGGAAATTAATTTAATAATATGATAGCTTAGATTAGGTAGGCAGGCCGATGGATGGACTAGGTTGTCTAGCTCCTGGAGTCTGGGTCCTGGAGTCGTTCCCTTTGTGATTGCCTGAAAAGTAAGAAAAGTGGAGTGAAGAAAGGAAGTTATGGGAATATAGTGAGTGGATGGAAAGAAAAGGCGGGAACCTCATTGTGTAGTGTTACATGCTGCTATACTAGCCATCCGCTGCTTCTTATGAAATAGGCTAGCGCGGTCGCTTTGACCGAGGCCAGACAAGATAGGCTGTTGAAATAATATGATAGAAACATTTGTTTTTTTTAGCTTTGAATTGACAACACAGTTTTATTTGATAGCTAATAACAGGTTTTTATTTCGTTTGGTTTAACATTTCATTACAACCAAGGCGAATTCATAACAGGTAAATACAAGAGCAATAAATACAACACTACAAAAAATAAATCTTTTTCAAATGTCAAGGAAAAAATATAAACACAAAATAAATTCCAAAAAATATAATAAAAGAAATTTACAAGAAAAGTAAAACTTTTAATTATTTTGTGTAACTTTTAATAAGTTCGTGAAAATTAAAGTCTCAGATCATAAAGCTTGGAAAGGTGAAAATGGCCGGCCAGATTATGCATGATACCTGGCGCTCAAGGTACAATATATAATTTAAACATTTTTTTAATGTGTTTTTCAATTTAAACATTTTTTTAATGTGTTTTTCAATTTTCTGTTAATTCTTCCATTGACATCTGAAATAGATTAAAATTAAAAAAAAGTTATCAGCTGCGCTGTCAATTTTACCTGTTATGAATTCGCCTTGAATTGCTCTTACAACACCCTCTGTTGTAAGAGGAAGCTTGACAATTGTTTTCTTTATTAATTATCAAAATAATGATGGTGTTTGTCAATTAATATTGAAGTACCAAACTAAATTTTGTTCTCCGATCAAGCCTATTTTTGGTTGGAGAAAATTATCGCATTAGAAGTTATGGTAATTCAAAAACTTTTGTCGAGACACTATTACATTCACTTACTGTTGAGTGCCCTTTATGGTCTGGCGATCGGAATGTTACTGCCAATACAATGGATATGATTATGTAAATCTTTTTCACAACTGTGACATGCGTTGTAAAATAAAGCAGTGCTGCTAACACAAAGCTGAGTACTCCCGAAAAAAACTCCTACTAAAAAATAAAATAAAAAGCAGAGACTATAGCAGGAAGGCCAACTATCATGAGGCCAACAAAATAATTACAAAACAATAACAAATATTTTTCAGACTTCACATGTATGTCGAACAAAATTGTTGTAGTACAATCGATGTCTTCGTTCTTCATTTATTGTTTGTAGGTCCTTTATTTATTTCATTATATGTCTGTGTGAGCTTCTTCCTTAATTTTACTTAATAATTTATTCAATCTATTATATCTTCTATATTATTTCCTATTAAATGTGTTAGACTTTGTTAACCTTTCCGGTACACCTGGTATAAAGGGCGGTCCAGCCAAAACACACGATGTTAATTGTAAGTCAAACAAAAAGTTTTCGCAGAATTATCCTAATATTTTTTTCTTATGATAGAAGAACCTATAACAATTATGCGAAAAGCAAAATATCGGCCAAACGCTCGCACGGCTTCGGTGACACACTTCTTCCTAACAGTCCATATTTTCACTGACTTTGAGACATAAATACGATTCAATTTCGTTAGTGTGCGAAACTATCTCATCTTCTAGCTCTTTAATTATTCTTGGCTCATTGGCGTAGGCTTTTTCTTTTAAATTTTAAATGACTCTGAGGCATAGTTGAGGTCCAATGTCGTAAATGTGAAATCGGGCTTTTAAACATATAGGAAAAAAAATTTATTTACGACATCAATTAATACATAAATTTCTTAATTTATGTATTAAATGTATTAATTTATAAATAACAATAAGTATTCAATTCTTAATACTAAATATAAAAATAACAACATGCTTTTTACTTAGTTCCGTACAATTCTAGACAAAAAGTTTTGCCCGTGTGGCCGCCAAAATCAAGTATATTGCGCGCAAGAGGGTTTGGGTGAAGTTCCACTTTACTGACATATCTTGTCACATACTTAGAACATTGCTCTTTTACCAGCGATACACTCAGATCTTTATGAATTCTTGAATTTTTTACGTCGTGTTAAAAATACATCATGTTCACATGATCCCCAGTTCGAGTCCCAGTGGGTGCTGATGAATAGTTTAGCGACTACGAAACAGCTAGTTGTCCCCCAGCTTAGTGTATTCAATTATGTTTTCGTGTCTTCTTTGACCAAGAGTTATGGATCGCGGCGATTACTGCTATAACTAAAAAATCAAAAATGCTTGTTTTCAAAAGCCAGATTTGAACTTGAGCCAGAAAAACATCATCATATAATATTAGAAACATTCAGTAGGTTCAACTTTTTATCATTAATACTTATATATACATTTTTGTGTAATTTAAGATTTTTAGTGTAAATTTAAAAGTATTCGATAAATACTACTTATTAAAAAAAATCTTAACGCGCTGCTCAATTGCATACCTCTCCGTGGTTGATTATGTCAAACACTGAAACAAAGAAACGTCAAAATAAGTTGCAGAAAAAATCTCGGCAATAAGGTGTGTAAGGCTCACAATCAGTGAAATTTTAGTCGAAAAATCTTCACTTGCCTTAATAAAAACCTTAGTTTTAGCAAAAAAAAAAAAAAAAAAAAAAAAAAAAAAAAAAAAACAAAAAGAAGTAAATAAATAAAACTATATTATATTTCTAATATTATATATATTAGAATCCTAATGGGTGCTGATGAGCAGTGGAGCGACTGCGAAACAACTAGTTGTCTCCCAGCTTAGAGTATGCAATAATTTTTTCTGTGTTGCCACAACTAAAAATAAAAATAATTCTTGGCAAAAGTCAAATTTAGTGAACTTGAGCCAGAAAAACAGCATCATATAATATTTATGTCAAATCCAAAAATAATCTTTGTTAAGTATTGAAAAGAGAGCATCTATCCTATCATAACAACAAAAAGATTAGGCAAACATATAATAAATAAAATACGTTTAAAAAAATGTATGAAATATACTCAATATTTTTAGTGTATTTCATGCAAATTTTCCACACGTATCACCACTCATTCGTGTTCAATAAACACCAAATAAATCAAATTTCTTTCCAAAATTAGTTGTATATAACTTGTATATCAAAAAGTGCTCCATATAAAAAAACATAGGTACATGAGAATGTATGTAAGAGGTAAAATATTATTTCAAGATATTTTATAAAAGATATCAAAGTTTGATAGATAATTGAAAATAGTTCAAACATTTTCAAAAATTTTCATTTTTAAAAAAAGGTTTTCCAATCTTATTTTGATTGTAAAATATCTGCACCATCCTTTATATGAGTGTTAAAAATTTACCGTGTTTTTGTTAAACCAATTGTATTTTGAATATTGACTACAATTTGTGTTTAAAATATGTTCTCTGCTGAGCACAATTTGAGAACGGCTGTTATAAGAATATTTGCTAAAACACACAGACACCAATACTAATGTTTAGAATTACTTTTTTTATTTTTCAATTATATTACTTGTTGTGGGCTAAAATTCACAAAATTAATAAAAAAAAGTAACAGAGATATCTTGAAAACTACCTTTTTCTAAAGAAAAAAAAAAAACAATCAAATTTAAAAAAATAATAAACATGTTTGCTGTCGCTTCGTATACGGTCACATCAGCCAAAAACGACCAAAACAGCCAACGTATCACATCACATTTTTCAACTTCACTTTACAACGCGAGTTCAGTTAAAAAGTTTTTTAATTTCAGTTTATGCGGGGTTTTTCTAATTTCAGTTTGAATTTGGTGCTCGATCGAAACGTACGTCTTTTTAAGAAAATAAATAAATAGCTTATAAAACATTAACGCGAATGAATGTATATTTGTTTTTGAAACAATAAGATTAGACAAAATAATAATAAAATATTAAAAAAAAAAACAAAATTAAACAAACCAAAAACTTAATTAATAAAGTCTTTGAAACAAACTGTGATCAACGAACACTAAGAAAAAGTAAAATTATTTACTTAAAGTTTTTATTAAAAAAAAACAATTTCCTAAGTTTTTATTATTAACGAAAACAACAGATAAGCGTTTGTTTTATTTAAGCAGACTAAAAGTTATTAAAAATATTGTGTGAGTTCCGAACAAGTTAATAAGAGTTAATTTTAATTAACAAGTTAGCGAATCTGCTGCTGTAATTTGTAAACAGACAGATAAAAAATAAACAGCTCATTAAGAAAAAGGTAATACTAATTTATGTAAAAATATTCATTAACTAATTTTTAAATAGACAAAGAAATCGTTACTTTTTTGTGAACTAGAATTTCATATGTATCCAACATATGTATGTTTAATAAATAAATAAATAAAAGGATTAATTTGTTGTACACTGGTTTTTACAGCCCTGCATTTGTTTTCCTTGTCTGCTTTGAAGTTTTGTTTGTTTACAAGAAAATCATATTTTTTTTGCGGTTGTATTGCGTCCCAAACATTAGTTATTCTGAAGCACACGTAATGTCTTTCATTTAGGATGCTTCGATTTACATTCTTGTGATTTAAGACGTCAAATTGTGTTTTCTCTTTCAAATTCAATTTGCGTCGCTGCATGATTTATGCCTTAGAAGTTATGCCGCATGTTAGTAAAAATCAGGAAATTCCCGTGTTAACACTTTCTTGTTATATGTTTTTGTGCGGTGTTTATTAGTTAATTTTTGGTTTTATATACACTGCCTGCCACTTGAATAAGGAAACGCACTTTTTAACTTTAATTAAGTAAAGGGTGTTGTAGTGTCATCTCTGCATGCCATTAATAGTAATACACGAATCATCTAATTCTATTTAATAATAATAATAGTATAGTCAGCCTATAACAATAACGATATTCGTTAAATTAGGTTAAGTTAAATAAACTCTTTAATAAAAGAGACAGTTGAGAATGAACACTAAAAGAAGCAACAACCGACTTTTATTTCAGGACTACGATATGCTTCGATATGTCTTCGATGGGGTTTCAATGATGATTTTAAATTAAACACAAATAATTTAGGAGTTATTGTCCTTTCTTTTTATTATGAGATGGAACAAAATTATGGTGTGGAGCAAACTTCACCGGCACACTTCCATCTGATGGTCCAAATTTTCAGTGACTATAAAGCACAATTCAGCTTCTATGCCGTTATGTGCCGAACTATCTCTACCTATATCTGGCTTATCGACGTACACCTTTTCTTTCAAGTAACCCCAAAGTCCAATGGTGTCAAATCACATGATCTTGGCGGCCGATTGACATAGATAAGATTTGTTGCTCAAAAGAGCCATTGTTTTATTAGCTATGTGGTACCATTCTGTTGAAACCACATATCGTCCACATCCTTAACTTCCAATTCGGGCCATAAAAAGTTTGTTATCATCTCACGATAGCGAACACCATTCCCAGTAGCTGCCTGACCGGTCTCATTTTGGAAAAAATACGGTCCGATGATGCCGCCAGCCCATAAACCGCATCGAACAGTCAGTCACTGATGTGGGCGCGGTTTTTTCACAATCACTCTTGGCTTATCATACGCCTAAATGCGGCAATTCTGCTTATTGACGAATTCACTGAGGTGAAACTGTGCCTCATCACTGTAGTTGATTTGATTTTCGCAAATTGACGATTCCATTGTTGCCATTTCTTGCCACCATTCTGACCATTGGTTGTATATCTTTCATTGGTTCAATTTGAGTTAGTCTGAAATTGAGAAATGTCAAATCAAACACAGAAAAAACTTGACGTTTAGGTGTGGCTGACATTAAATCCTTAAAATTTAACTACCCGATATATTTCCTAAAATAAAATTCAGAAAAAAATTGTTTGCTTTAGTTTCCTGAAAAAATAAAAACATACATATTTTGTCATACTAAAATTATGCATTTATTTAAAGACATGTATTTCTGTGGTACTTTTTTGCCTGTCACTTGAATAAGGAATTCTTTTAATAACCTGGAAGGCTAACATTTCAACTTCAATATAAACAACTAGCGAACTTTTAGTTTGATAGTTTTTACACAGTTTTTATTCAAAATGGTGGTAAGGTTCTTTAATAACTCTGAAAAAGAAAGAATTGTGATTTTGAAATCTCACGAGTCAGAATCCAGTTCAAATTGCCAAAAACATTAATAGAAAAAGAAGATACGTGGAAAAATATGGCAAGAACATGAAAAGACGAAAGAAAATGCAACAACTTCAAAAGAAAGACGAAAAGTTCTTAGAATTGTATCAAATTCTGTTATGTCGGTATCCAGAAGACGCGAAAAAGGTGAGGTCAGTGCAAGTCTAAAATCAGTAAACTTAAAAAACGCAAATCACAACTTCTACAGTTTGCCACAAATACAATGACATGATCCGACAAATGGTTTAAAGTTGTATTTTCCGATGACTACATTCATGACCTAAATAAGGAGGAATTATTTTTGAGCCGCAGATACAGCCGAGAGGGCGGAATAATGGTATTGGATGCCACTTCGTATTATGGTACCATAGAATTGCTTTTTGTATTCTACAAAATGACTACAATGCCTCACAACAATATTCTGGAAGAAGCATTTCCAAAATTTAATGATTTCAATGGACCCATACCTTGGATGCACCAACACGACAACGCTGCGATTCATACCGTCAGAACAGTGAAATAATGCTTAAATCAATATTCACCAAACCTGAATACGAGGGAAAATGTCTGGAGTTGGCTTGCAAGAAAAGCTTGTGAAGGAGGAAAACAATTTCAGACGATAGAATCCTTAAAAGATGCAATAACGGAAGCATGGAGTTCAATTTCAATTTAGAGTCATTGTACAAGTCGATGCCAAATCGCAGTTTTGAGGTTATTTTTAAAAAAGGTGGCAGCACTCATTACTAATTGAATGCTAGAATATAATAACTTTCATATTTAAAAACAAAAATTTAAAAATAAATTACATTTTGCTTAGTTTTAAAATATTCCTTATTGAAGTGGCGCACGAAAAAGTACCGCGGGGATGCGGCCCTCATCGGTCACTTGCACTGTGACCTTTGTAGGTCTACTGTGCGTCCCCTTGTCCCATTACGGGTTAAGTACGTCAAGAAACCGAACTAGCTCCTTTATTGGGAGTGATAGTAAGTCCCCTTCACTCAACGTATGTGCAGTGGGTAATCAGGTGCTCCATTGTCTCCTCTTCCTCACCGCAGAATCTGCAGGTGTCTGTATTGGAATTCCCAACCTGTAAAGGTGGTTTAGGCAGGTATAATGACCTTTGTATCAAAGTTTAGAAATTTCTTGGAATGTTTAAAACCAGCTGTATCTTTCCAATGTTGCTCAACAATGGACTCCGCCCATTTCTTCATCTCTTCATTAAGGAGGTCTCTAATGTTAGAGACGTTTATAAATAGAAAAGCTTGTTTTTTGTGTTTTGACGGATATTATTAAAACATTTTTCTTTTCAAATTCTCAGCAATTTATTTGGATTGTTGAGATATAAAGTTGAATGTTTGAGAATATCTTTTAAAAATTTCCAAAGTCTACTGATGATTAGGGTACTTCCTATGAAATGTCGACATATAGATAGCTGGGAAACATAGAAAACAAGCTATTTATAATTTTTTACTGGTATAAATGTTAGAAGCTTAAATAGCGAATAAAAAACTTAATTGTCTAAGAAAAATATAATATTTTTGCATACTTTTTATATTTTTCTTTATTTTGAAGTGTTTTCTTCTAAATTCTAAAAAAAAAAAATTAATAATTTTATGTATTGTTAAAAATAAAAGAAAATTTCAAAAAGTTTGTTTTTTAACATTGGTGTGGAACTTAGTTAACAGAGGTGTGGAACGTATTTAACTTACGAATTTATCTTCACACCCTTTGAAAATTTTTGAAAAAAAAATTGTTTGGTTTGCTTCAAACTTGACACAATCATCAAGCATGGCGATTACAAGGCAAAAAAATTTCTCAATATCCATATTTATCCGAGATATAGCCTAAATTTATTTTTTTAATGAAAATGTCTTAAATAACTGTTTTTGCTTAAAAGTCGTTCTGGTAATAAAAATTAAAACTTCCGACATCTTGAGTAGTGACATTTCGAAAAATTGGTAGGTCGAAAAACTTGTGGCTCCAATTTATAATTTCAAAGTAATTACTGGCATCAACATTGATAGTCTGGACTTCAAACACGCGACAATTGAGGAGCTTTGTGCTTCTTGAATTCGTCTGGCTGCAATTTTTCTCATCAAAACGTAGCCTTGTGTTTTGCGCTACACGCTGCAGTAAACTTGGTTTAATTGAGCTGATTTCTCGACGAATATATTCTACAAGAAATTGGGGATGGTCATTATAAACCCTCTCCTTGGGGAAGGCCCATAAAAAATCCATGGGAGTTAGTAAAGCGATTGCAGTCGCCCCATCCTGTTGAAACCACGTGTGTGAAGAGTATGATGGATGAGCTCACAAGTTTGGCAAAAAGAATTCCGTAATCATGGTCCTTAATTTTCATCGTAGACATTCGTTGCCTGGCCTCGAGAATTTTCGAAAAAAATGGTCTTATTATCATCTGATTCGTGGATAAAGCACACCAAACAGTTACCCTGGAGCAATGCAATGGGTTTTGATGTTTTTATTGAGGGTTGTGGGTTCTTGGAGACGGCAGTTTTTTGCTTGTTGACGGGACCGTTTAAAAGAAATTGATCTTCGTCGTTTCAAAAAATGGAACTTACAGTGTAAAACGTTTCACAAAAATTTTTGCGTAAATAAAAGCCACTTTCTTTCGGTTCTTGAACAATTTGATTTTTAAAAGGATGGAACTTCAGATCCTTTTTTAAAATTTCATGAATAAGCGCTCTTGGAACACTGCTCTTTTCAGTATTGAAAGTCGCAGATTTTCACGTAGACTGCTTTCAACTAGTTCAATGTTTTCGAGAGACCTTGAAGATTGACTGAGCCCTGCCCGTGGAGCATTCATAGACGAAGCACTTGCACGGATTGTAGGCACCCACGAACGAATTAAACCACCCTATTCACTGGACTTGGCCCCCGCTGACTGTTTCCTCTTCCCAAAACTGAAGACAACGATGAAAGTAAAGCGTTTTGCTACCATTGAAGAGATAAAAAAAAAACCGAAATAGGAGCTGTCGGTGATAACAAAAATCGAGTTTCAGATGTGTTTCGACGATTAGAAAAACGCTGGCATAAGTGTATTGTATCAGAGGGGGGCTACTTTGAAGAGGACAAGGTCGTTATGATGAATAAATGAATACTTTTTGGAAAAATTTTAAATAACGGTTATTTTTTGATCGACTACCACTTACCGTTGCGGCCATCTATTACAAAACGGCGGAAGCAAAGTTGTGCACCTAATAATAAGATTGCAAAATGTTTTGAAGGAAGTATTTTTTAAAATCTACTGACTAAGGTGGGATAATCGACAACGTAATGAAATGAGACATGCTATTTTTATTTCTAAGCCCAGTTTTACTTTACTGATGACGTAAGAAAATAATTAAAATCTGACAGTCATCAAGTGTTTGTTTGCTATTGTTTAACTGTTGTTGCTATTGCTTTTTTCCGCCTTTTAACAATACGAGTAATGCAAGAACTACCTATAATGATTTTATAAATCGTTTCAAATGAAGTTTAGTTTTTCAGATTAGCATTTAGATTAAAAAAACAAAAACACAAATTTTTAGACTTTTAAAGTTCAACTTTATTTGAGAAGGAAATCAACAACCATTAAGAATTTTGAAGGCACCACTCCACACAACTCTCTCAAGCCCCACTGATCGGGTTTAACAGGTTTGTCTTTTCTTTCTTTTTGCTTTTCAAATTGAAAAATAAATTAGAAATTCGTTAA
Organism: Thecocarcelia acutangulata; assembly: GCA_914767995.1. Lineage (NCBI taxonomy): Eukaryota > Metazoa > Arthropoda > Insecta > Diptera > Tachinidae > Thecocarcelia > Thecocarcelia acutangulata. Next base: position 71,875,683 of record OU612095.1, read on the forward strand.
AAATAAAGTGATGATTGAAACTGTTTTTGTTTTTATATTGTTAAACGCAAAAATATGTATGTATGTATGTAGTTATATTTCTAATATTTAAATTGATATGAAATCTTGCAAAATACACGTAATGACAAATTTTTGCACAAAATGAAAAAGAAAAAACTCAGCGGGTGCATGACGTAATTTCTAAATGTATTTTGAGTTGAGCTTTTGATTTTTTATGCTTTTAATTTTATTGATTTGTTTTTTTAGCGTCTTGACAGAAACTGGATCTATAATTAATGAAAGTTTAAAATTAACCGCTTAAAAGCCAATAAAATAATAGAATTGTTTTAGAGGGTGAAGTTAACACTTCAATAATTGAAATGCAATCGCAGCAATTAAATGTTTTATTTTTTTTCAGTATCATGCCCATTTTAGATTTCGTCCAGCGTTTTTTCAATTCTTCATTTCTGTGGAAAGTTTTATCAAAACTGTGAACCAATTATAACCATTATGTTCGCCTGTCCTTCTTTTTAGAAGAGATAATTAGCAAATGATCATCTCAATATGTAACAAAAGACTTGCGGAAAAGACTGATAGTAAATTGTGTTAAAGAGATATCTATATTGCATTCTTTTAGCGAAGCTGTTCCGAGTTTAATGTGAATTCCCAATGTCGGCTTCAGGAAACGTCAAAATCTTCGCACTTCATCAGAAGCAATATGACTACTTCAATTGTCGCAATAAAGCAAATGACAGTTTATAGTTCAGATGCATGTTCGAAGGCAAAATCGCACACCGAATATGAAAAACTGGTTCAATATCGGTAAGCGAAGTGATCCCGATTGGTTTTGGGAATTCCCAAAACCGGCTTTGTAAATCCCCAAAATCACCCCACTTCCCCGGAAGCAGTACGGCTACTCCAACTTTTGCACTAAAGCGAATAACACTTTATAGTTCCACGGCAAAAATGCACACCGAATATGAAAAACCGGTAAGCGAAGTGGTTCCGAATGGAAATTCCGAAAAGAAAAACATCAAAATTAAGATTCGGTTAGCGAAGCTGTTCCGAGTTTAATGCAAATTCCCAAAGTCAACTTCAGGACACATCAAAATCTTCCCACTTCCTCAGAAGCAATAAGGCTACTTCAATTTTTGCACTAAAGCTAGTGACACTTTATAGTTCCACGGCAAAAACGCGCACCGAATATGAAAAACCGGTTCCAAACCGGTAAGTTAAGTGGCTCCGAATGTTTTTGGGAACTCCCAAAATCGGCTTCGTGAATCCCCAAAATCGCGTCATTTCCCCGGAACCAATATGGCTACCCCAATTTTTTGCACTATAGCGAATGACAGTATATAGTTCCACGGTAAAAACGTGCACGGAATATGAAGAACCGGTTCCAAACCGGTAAGCGAAGTGGTTCCGAATGTAAATTCCGAAAAGGAAAAAATAAAAATTAAGATTCGATTAGCGAAGCTGTTCCGAGTTTAATGGAAATTCCCAAAGTCGTCTTCAGGACGCGATAAAATGCTCCCACTTCATCAGAAGCAATACGGCAACTTCAATTTTCGCACTAAAGGGAATGGCAGTTTATAGTTCCACAGCAAAAACACGCACCGAATATGAAAAACCGGTCCAAACCGGTATGTGAAGTGGTTCCGAATGTTTTTGGGAATTCCTAAAATCGGCTTCGTGAAACTTCAAAATCGCCCCATTTCCTCGGAAGCAATACGGCTACTCCAATTTTTGCACTAAAGCGAATGACAGTGTATAGTTCCACGGTATAAACGCGTACGGAATATAAAGAACCGGCTCCAAACAGGACGCATCAAAATCTTCCCACTTCCTCAGAAGCAATACGGCAACTTCAATTTTCACACTAAAGCGAATGGCAGTTTATAGCTCCACGGCAAAAACGTAACCTGGGTGGCCATGGGCTGTGCCGCGATTAATATGTGTTGACGCATATCAGCCAATGACCAGCCAGCTGCTTATTCTCTTTTAGTAGTGTTATATGATATTTTTTCATGATTTTGATATTAAATCAAGTTGTGTTTCAGATATTTTTTATTTATTGGCAACACTAACAGTTTTTGTTTTTTGCTATAAAAATTACAAGTTAGTTTATTTTGATAACTGCTATGTGGTTATGCAGTAGTGTTGCGTTTATTGTAATCATTTCATAAACATAAAAACTGTATTTTTGACAGGTTGTGGTCGGTAGCCTACAGTCTTTAATGTGTTTAATGTCTAAGTGTTTGCAAGAAAGTTTACTTTTCAAATAAATACAAAGAGTTATCACTCTTTTATCGCATTTTTAAGATAAGTTAAAAATTAAAGTATTTTTATACGATGATATCATTAACAATAAGGTATTTGAGAGCACATTCTTATCAATTATTTTGTTTTTCTGGTGTTATTATTTATTTGTATAACTTTTGTTGAATTTTAGCATTTAAGTGGCAAAATTTGTTTAAAACAAATTAAATGTAAACAATTTAATCTGTATGTATGTACTCGCACATAACAGACACAAACAGTGTCAAATACACTATACACCAATCATTATTTGAACGTATACTGTTCTTATCACATCGAACATTGAACGAAATCTTTAAGCAAGTATGACAACATCATATTAAATTTAAATGTTTTTTTTTCTTCACAACAAACATAAATTTAACACTTTGTTGTGGCTGCTAAATGTCTCTTAATATTGCTGCTTGTACTATTATACTCGTACGTTGTACAGATTACCTGATAAGATTTATCGACATGATTTTATGAATTTTTTATAGTGATTAGTCATGCATACATCATATAAATTAATAATCTTGTTCTTTTGCCATTTTACAAAAAATAATACACACAGTTGAAAAAGTTTCTCTAAATACCGATTTCTGGTATAATTAATAGGTGGCAGCACTAGAAGTTGTACAAAAACGCTACACAAAACCATATAATATTTTGTTTGTGAAAAATTCTATTGGATGTCATAAAAGTGCGAGAAAGAGAGTGAAAATTATCTACAAATGCTAAAAAAAAAGACAGATAAGAGCGTTTGTTCTTTACAAAAACTTATTTTAAACATTTTTATACCTTTCACGAAAGTGTTAAAGGTTTACATACATATGTATGTATGTACGTGTAAGTTAGAAACTTTTTTTTTTAACCATTCGAAACAAAAATAGTGTATTTTGCTTCAAACTTGACATAATTAAAAAAACATTTCCCCGATATCGGCATATATTTACTCGAGATATAGCCTAAACCGATTTTTCATGAAAACTTGAACAAAGATTTTTATCGGTTTCAAATAATAGTGTCACATTTAAGAAATTTAAACATATTACCCTTCCTTTTTCCATCCCTTGGTATCTTTGCTGGGTGGTCCAGCACTGTTTAAAAACTGTATAAGTTTCTGCTAGAGGAACATTGTCTCGTTTTGTATAACCTCTTACGATATCTTCATGGTCCTCCATAAATCCCCCCGGGGAACAGGTTTTGCCTTGGCGTATTCCTAACTTGGGCGCTCTGTTTTTCGGGGAAAAGAGGGGAAGGGGTCCCTCGTTTGGTGCGGCAAACAAAACTCTAGGAAGCCACATGACTTATGTTGCGTTGGCTTCCGAAACCCTTACCAAGGGTATAAATTGGCAGAACGGGGATCAGCATGGCCCCCGGGTAGTTTTGACAGTAATGCGCCATGCCATACTCTACTAAATGCCTTGGAAATATTCAGAGGCACCACTGTACTTTCACCGAAAAGACGGATTGATTTGCACAATTTCTCCGAAAGATATGCCAAAATATCGCCTGTAAAACGATCCCTACGAAGTTAGTGAAAAGTGAACACTAAGGTTTTTCGAAAAAAAATTGTGTTAGTCACTCCCTAGGATTAAAGATAATATAAAAAAACAATTCGAAAATTATTTTTATTTATTTATTTCAGTCGTAAAGCAGCTCTGGGCTGAAGAACAGCTCTCGCTTCATCGTAATTATTTTTTAAGTGTAGTCAGGCTTGTGTTTGTTGTTCGGTCTTCGAGAGTTTTGCGTCTCACTCGCACTGGTTAACGGTATACCTCAACTAACTGTATTGGTTTACAGTTATTTTTAGAGGTTATTCATTGCTAACCACGTGGAAACTTCCCATGTGAAGGCATAGGTGGTTATAGTTAGTCACAGCGACGCTACAAAAGTACTGTTAATACTGTTAATGGGCATTATGGTATTTGTCACCCCACCCATGCTGTGCATCCTATACTTTGCAAATTTACTTTGCAACTGTATAGTTACTAAATAAGTAAATAAATAAATAAATTATTTTTTGACACACCTACAAATACTGCCCATTTAGTATTTTGTTTACTTGGTCGTCATTTTTAGTCCGACATGACATTTTATATATCGGTGTTCGCGGCTACTTTTCTGTCTTTAACAGTTTTTCACTGCCACGTCAAACTTTACTTATGATTTTTACAAACTTGGTTCGTACCAACCCCAGTGCTACATGTTTTTCAATCGAGTTTTTAAAAGTCATGGCTAGAATTTGCCGTGGTAGTAAAAACAGAAATGTAGCCCTTACAGAGCCGCGAACACCGACTAGGGCGTGCCAAAAGCTGAATTCCTAACAGAAATGTAAGCGAGCCGTCTTGTACACCTCTTTGCGTTGGAGTTGCCCTTCCTTTCGCCATCAGAACCTCTTGTGTTGTGTGAGCAAGGGTGCAAAATTTTGTCAAGGCGTGTAGTTTTGTAGTATTCACATTAAACAATCAAAATTAAGTTTTGAATTTAGTTACATCTTTTTGCATTTTAGCTAACGATATGTATATATGTACATACGATACGTACTATGTATGTATATCAACAACAAAAAAAAAAAAAAACAAAATTTTTTACCTAAAAGTAATCAAATTTAATAATTGTTTTTTCATAAATTGATTTTAAAATATGGAGAACAGGCAAACCAAAAAAAAAAGAACAAGACAAAAAGGGGAGACGGCAAATTTAAAGGGAGATTTGAAATTAACATGAACCACAATAAATTTGCTATGACGTGATCTCATCACTGTTATAGATAAATGTACTCGCACATACATATATATGTAGATGGCTGTATAACAGGTGTCTGTTCATAGATGCCAGATAAATCTGGTTTAAAATCGTCAAACTCGACGGAAAAAAGTCGTCAATATGATTATTGCACATGGTCAAAAAATCGTCAGCTAGTAAAATTAATTATTTTTGAATAAAAGATTTACTTCTACGGCGTAAAGTATAGAAAAATAAGTCATGGTTGCTTTAATAAAAAAGTACAGCATTTAAAGCTATACCAACAAATATACTGCCTGGCCCACGATGTCGCATCGTTAACGTTCGCTAATGTTTTATATTAAAAAAAAAACAAGTGACTTATAGCAACTATTATTAGATAAGGCAAATGATCAATACCAGGGAAAAATAAAGTTTATAAACGACATCGGAATAGATTTTTTGACCTTAAAAATTGTGACGGACGTTTACGAAACGGCATCGTGAGCCAGGCAGATATACTCCTACAAACATCAAGTTAATTTCATATCGCTCCTTTATTGCAACATAGTCGTAACGCAAAAAAGCTTGTTTCGAGAAAAACACGTTACAAATTTTTAGTTTCCATACAAGTCTTCGAAATTTTTTTTTTAAATATCTCCTAAAGGAAACAGTTTAAAAGTAATTTAAATAAAATTTTGGAACAATATAAAAGGTAGTACTGTTAACAATTCTGCATTGTTAACTCAAAAAGCTAATTTTTTGAGATACGATATGTATACGTTTCATCAATTGTTGTGACATATATTCTTAAAATAAGATTTCATTTCATAAAAGGTACGATTATTATTGTCCAAACTTGGTTTGTTAAACAATTATATTTATATATATTATAATCTTAAATATTGAATTTTGGAAAAAAAAGTTTAAATTACATATTTATTTCTATATGACTAAACGGTCACCCTGAAGTGTAACAACTTGCTATAATTACAACTTCCAGTCGGCAAGTAGTAAAGCCGACTGTAGTTTTAATATAAAACCGTAATTTTTTCATTTTTAATTACCTACGTGCAGCCTTTTGCTAAACATACTTTTGAATTGTATTTGAGTTATAAATCTTTTTTTCACATAATTTTAATTGTATTTGAATTATAAATCCAAACAATTAAGTTTTTTATTCGCTATTTTTAGCTTCTACCATTTATACCAATAAAAATTATAAATAGCTTGTTTTTTAAAATGAAAAGGCTTGTTTTTTGTGTTTTGACAGATATTATTAGAGCATTTTTCTTTTAAATTCTCAGCAATTTATTTATATTGCTGGGATATAAAGTTGAATGTTTGAGAATATCTTTCAAAAATTTCCAAAGTCTACTGATGATTAGGGTAGTTCCTATGAAATGTCGACATATAGATAGCTGGGAAACATAAAAAACAAGCTATTTATAATTTTTATTGGTATGAATTATAAATCTTTTTTCCCTCAAACCTTTTTAAACGTACGGTGTAAATCATAGCTGTTACTTACCTAAATAAACCTGTACGCAAAGGAACAATCAAGCTTATTATTATATCGCTTAGAAAACCGATCCCTAACCTCTTATCTATTTTACTTCAACTGAACAAGTTGAACTCCATTGGAGAGTCAAAGTTCTCTTTCCCTTTTTATTATGCAGCCCAAAGAGGAGAAGTAGGAATTAATTGTAGTCTCTGCAATTATTTTCAATTATACTAAGCACTTCTGTTAAATCGGGCATATCTGAGTCATAACAACCAGAGTTTTAAAGTTTTTGATAGTCTTTAGTAAACAAAATTTTTTTCCGAAAATGTTCTCTTGAACTAATTAAAATGAGACTTTAGTTTAGTTAAGTTTCATGTACCTGGATGCAAACTCATCACAAATTTGCAGAACATAATGGGACTAATCTTTTTACTATAAACTTAGTTATAGAAGGATACTTTATTCCAAAAATCTAGCATATTCATATATAAAGAAATTTTCCAAGTTTAATAGGCTTCGTCGTATATGTATCGCTTTCGAATTCGACGATGAAATAAGAAAATTCTTTTTTTATGTTAGAAAAGATACACTTTCTTCTTTTATAATATTGTAAGGACTAATAAAATTTAAAGTTTTGAATTCATCTTCAAATTTAAAACATGAGCACATATAAATTTGTACAATTTTTAGCTTATAATTTTTTTAAGCGCTATTCACAAATGATATTTTAAATTCAGCTCTAACAATTACAAGATATGTATACTCTAAAATCATCTCTATCACATAATATTTCAGTATTACAAAAATACATATACGTAAGTATATTTACGTACCATAAATATTACTTTCATTTCCTGCATAAATTAACTCAAACAAGTGAGAGTGTGGCATATTCGGCTGGGCCGAATCTAAAATACTCTTCACGATAGTCACGTATATATATACTATATATTACAAATTTGAACTAAATATGCTCGGATATATATGGATCGATATAGGGGAAAAAATATTTTTGCCTTGTAATCACTACTTCAAAAAAGAAATCTTTCATGGACATTTTCATGGAATAGATTGTTTAACCTATATCTCGGTTATATATAAACCGATATCGGAATTTTCTATTTTCTGTATTTAAGTAACCTTCTTTTATAACGAAAATTGCTTTCAGAAAATTGCTTTTCAGCAGAAAAAAAATGTTAATAGAAAAATCGAACCGATATCGGAAATTTTCATTTTCCATATTTATATAACCTTATTTCATTACCAAAACTGCTTTTGAGCAAAAAAAAGTTGTTTCAGTTAGCTTACGCGGCGTTTTAATGAAAAGCCCGGTTTAGGCTATATCTGGGGTATATATAGACCAATATCGGAAATTTTTGTTTTCCATATTTATATAACCTTATTTTATTACCAGCACTGCTTTTAAGCAAAAAAAGTTGTTTAACCCGGTTTAGGCTATATCTCAGGTACATATGGACCGATATCTGCATTTTTAGTCACCATGCTTAATGAGTGTGTGAAGTTTGAAGCAAAACAATTTTTATTTTCAAAAATATTCATACAAAATTGCAAAAATAAATGGCTTTTTTCGGAATTTTAAATATATCTCAGCTATACGTGAACCGATATTACTGAATTTCAACAGCAAACCTATGAAACAATGGGATAAAAGAATGGTGAAAGATAAAAGTTTCTAAGTCTAATGGTTTTCTCAGGAACGGTACAGACGGACATCGCTTAATCGACTTTTGCATTAATTCTGATTCAGAATATGTATATATATTTTATAGGGTCGCAAATAAAAACTCTAGAAATTACAAACGGAATCACAAACATATATACCCTTTACATTTTTGTGAAGGGTATAAAAAGGAAGTATGCATGTAGTGGCTTTAAAGATGACAGTAAAACTGTGATCTATAAAAATCGTCCAAAAACAGACCTTAAATCGTCAAAGAGCTATTTGCAGCACCAAAAAGCGTCAAAATGGCGATAAATCGTCAAACATGGCAACCATGTGTCTTTTTTGATGTTGCTTATTTATTGTTGCTGTCATTCTAGAACTCATTTATGTAAGTATGTATGTGTGTATGTGCGTGTGTTATGTGCGTGTTTTCTCTTTTTATTTTCGTTTGTGGAGTGCAAAGTATGCAGCAATTAGTATTTTTATTATGGAGCTTTACTTTCAATAACAACAATCGAAATGTAGCGCAATGAAATAAATTCGAGTTTGTCAAAAAAAACATTTTGACCTCGAAATGTCATGTCTTTGTTTAAGGTAATTTATTAAAAATCCAGACACAAAAATATTGCAGCAAATTAATTTTTTAAATAATTATTTACAGTAGCAGCTCGCTACTTGCACATTTCAATTCCTGGGACATGAAAGCTTTAACGCTAAAGGCGCTTTAAGGCTAAAGGCCTTGATTCACTATTCTACACGATCGTACGATTCATTCACAAGCAAATGTTTTAAAAGTCTGCGCGAATTTACAAAATCGCTTCAAAATGGCGCTGTAGGCCACACTATTAGACAAGTATGATCCCAATATTATATATATTTTAGGCTAGTTTTTTCTCGAGGCGCCAACAATATTCTCATATTTTTCACAATATATGCCACACTGATCGCACAGCAAACATAATGTTATGAAAATTTTCATAAAAATTTTCAAGTCGCACGATTTATCAAAAACTCTGTCACACAGTCGCATTTTTGGTACTTTTTCAGCACACATGTTTTATTTAGTAGATCGCACGATCGTATAGGATAGTGTAACAGGGTCTTAAACTGTTCCACAAGCTGCTTGTTCTGCTGTGCCAGAAATTGTTGTCGAAAAATTTTAATTTGCCAGAAAAAAACTTAATTTTAGTAAAAAAAAATCTGAAAATATCTTGCCAACAAATAGTTAATAGTGCAGTGCACTGCACATGTAAGGGTCATCCTCTGGGTACTGATCCAGGATAAAAAAAAAATAAACATGAAGTTTTTATTTTTTATTAATTATTATAACAATAAAAAATTATAAACAGCCTGTTTTCTATGTTTCCCAGCTATCTATATGTCGACATTTCATAGGAACTACCCTAATCATCAGTAGAATTTGGAAATTTTTGAAAGATATTCTCAAACATTCAACTTTATATCCCAACAATCTAAATAAATTACTGGGAATTTAAAAAGAAAAATGCTCTAATAATACCTGTACACTACAAACTAGCACATTAGTGTTTGACCAGCTTTTAGGTTCTAGAAAGCACATATTTACCCAGTAGTTTCGGCTCACTGTTGCCACTGCTATCTTCACTAACTATTCCCTTGCATGGTTTTCACTTAGCGGTCTTAGTAAAGATAATTCACCCAGCAGCTTTAGCTGCCTGCTCCCCTAGCAGCAAACAAAACTCTAGGAAGCCGCATGACTTATGTTGTGTTGGCTTCCGAAACCCTTACCAAGGGTATAAATTGGCAGAACGGAGATCAGCATGGCCCCCGGGCAGTTCTGCTTGCGGTTCGACCCGGGCTGATCATGGTTGAGGTGCCTACCTTAGCTGTAATGGCTGTGGCTGAAAACTAAAACGCAGGAACGGAGTGTTAGTATCCTTGATGATTGTTTAGTGTGTGGCTTTTTTCGGGGACTAACAATCTCTGTTGCCTATACAACAATTACCTGTACTGTAAGGAACCAGTGGTGGTGGCTGGACGGGTGGTTTAAGGGCTGATGCTGTTAGTAGGAATTGGCCATCTAACTCGTTAGGCCTTGTCTTCCATTGATTGCTGGGAAATTGCATACAGGAGGGATTAAAAGGCCCGAACTATTTAACAAGAAGTTGTTCATATGACCACAAACATATGGCAAGAATTGCTACCTATGTGAGCCTAGTAAGCCATACGGGGGCGCTGGTGAACCGTGAATAATTCACTCCGTGGGACTGATCCATCATCAGATAAGGCCGCAAGGCAGGTGCTAATGTAAATCCTTTTCACAACTGTTCCTACCCACATTTATTCCGACTGTGAGTTGGGTATTAATTGTGGTACCTTCCGACAGAAAATCGCATGAGAAGACGAAAGCAAACTAGTCACTGCTTTTACACCAAACCCGAGGGAATTTATGCAATATTCGAATCCTCTTACATGCCGAATACGACTTCTATTAACCGAAAGTGAGTAGCGCCAGTACGATGAACCTAAAGTATATCCCAGCTGACTGTTCCTAGTCACATTTATTCCGATTGTGAGTTGGATATTAATTGTGGTACCTTCTGACAGGAAATCGCACGAGAAGACGAAAGCAAACCGGTCACTGTTTTTACACCAATCCCGAGGGAATTTATGCAATATTCGAATCATCTTACATACCAAATACGACTTCTATTAACCGAAAGTGAGCCGTGTCAGTACGATGAACCTAAAGTAGATACTGCTTCTTCAGTCGACGGTAAAATCACGTTACAAATGAAGACCTTTGACACAAGAGATATATTTCACAGAAAAGTTGGTCAAATCTATCTTAAGTTTCGCATGCTACGGCTTTATTAATGACTTCAGCCCTTTCTTATTTACGTAAGTATTTATATTGGCCGCCCAATTTTCGGAATTTTTACTTTTAAGAGCACATTAGAGGAGCTCAGCAGAGGTGATATATTGCATGGGGGAAAAATACCGCAATCTCTAAATTTGTGCGCAATTTTTAAATTATTTTCCTTTAATTATAAACTTTCTTGTCTGAAGAAGACACAAAATTTATGGGATTCCTATTTATGTTATGCTTAATTTTTATCCAAATTTATTGAGCTCTGCTTATTTCTTTATAATATTGTTACGTCAGAGGCTTTTTTTTCTTTTTTAAATAATAATTTAAATTATTTATTTGTTTGTTACAGTGGCAGCAATCTGAGGACGTCAATCGCAAAAAGGAAATACGTTCGCAGTTATACAAGTTACGAGAATCACGTTTAAGAGATCTTTATCAGGGAGACATAATGGCTGACAACTCAGGAGCTGGTTTTGGCAAAGATCCCTTGGTAACCAGTCATGGTGATGCCTTAGCCGATCAAAGTTTTCAAAGTTTGAAATCGAAGGAAATACGGGATTCTCTGTCGCCTACTGAAATGAGATTTCAATCGATGACTCTTAATAATCCTAATACCACTGGATGGAATGTTCAGTCTGCGAAGGAAGTTAGTCCAGATGGTAGAGGTTTCCGTGCAGAAACCGTAGCAACCACGGATGGTAAACCTTTTTTTAACTTAAAACAAAAACTGTTAACATTAATATATATTTTTTTATCGCAGGTGTTGAAAGCGTTAACGGAGGCATTGCAGAATTTAAGGGACGCAACGAACAACGTTCTAGCGCCCATCATGAAGGAGACGATAAAAATTTCGTTAAAAAGGCCATGGAAAGTTCCAATTCTCATTTGCAAGAAAAGGTTGTTATAGGAGATGAAAATTCTGGACGAACCGAAGTACGCACTAGTTCAACTAAATCATCATCTTCTTCCCAAGTCATCCAATCGTCAACAAATGTGGAATACGAGAATGGCTTTCCCATACAGCAACAGCCCCATCCTCAAAAATATTTACTGGACACAAACCGTTTGAATCAGCAGGACTTTCAACAGCGCCAGCAGCAAGAACAACAACGTTTGCGTGAAGAACAACGTATTTATGAACAACAATTCCAACAACAACATCAGCAGCATTCAAATCAACACGAACAACATACCACTGAACAAGTTTCTAAAACGCATCAAAGTACGCAGCAGAAAAATATTTCACAAAATATACAAACTCAAGAGACACACGAACAGAATAAACGTTATGTTGACATGGACAAAGCCTCACCGGAATATCAACAACATGTACAACATCTTATGCAACAGCCTGGTGAAATCATTTCTAATACAGTGGAATATCCCAAACCAAACGTTAAAATGATTACCACAGTTAAACGTTTACCAGACGGTACTATTGTACGCAACAAGCGGTATGAAACCGAAGAATCGGCACCTACTACACCTACAACTCGTTCGACGTCCACTCCTTCAAATCAAACTCAACCCCGACGAGACTCTCAACAAGCACCCTCCAGAAACTATCAACCAGATCTTTCTTCTCACTCTAAGCCAACCCACGATATGGTTGACAGCAGCAGTACTTCTCGTTACGTCCAAGACACTCACACCGATGATATGGAAACTAAATTTTCTTCGATTAAAAAGTCCAGCAGTAAGTTTTCAACTGAAACCACTTCCGAAACTATACAGGATGCTCATCAACATCGTCCTACAAGTGGACCTTCTTCTCGCCCAAAACCCAAGACTGATGACTTCAGTACTCACGGTTTTCCTTCAGTTAGGGCTGACAAACCTACTCAAGAATATCCTACTGATCGCCCTCACACAGCCTACCCTTCTCAATCAATGCCCAATAAACCAAATGCTGCTGTTGTACCCCGTTATACTGATGACACCGACAACATCACCGAACGTCGTGTGAATACTAAAGACGGAGAAGTAATAATTGTTAGTTCAGAAAAGAAACGCAAATATAAAACTTCTACAAACTCTGAACGCATTGTAGAAACTGAACATATCGTACATGACGATCAAACACAGCAGCAGTTGCCCAGTAAGACAACACAAGACTTTTCGACTCACGGCTTTCCCTCAGTAAGGGAACCAAGCAGCCAACAACCAAGATACCATCCTTCCGAAAAACAAATACAACCCCATGAGCAGGATTTTCCTATGAATACAGTACCACCCGGCACGCGAATAAATAATATCCAACAACGCACGCTACATGGCGAAGAAGAAGTGGTTGTCGTTAGTTCACAAAAGTCTCACACGGCAAAACATACCACCAATGTTGAGCGTATTATTGAACACGATGTAATAAAAGATGATCAGACAATTAATAGTCCACAGTACTATACAGTGACCACACCTGGAGATCAAAACCCTACAGGAGGATATCCAGGTTCCCCCAAGAAACCTTCTAATCACGGGTACTCCACTCAAGAATACCCTTCGGTTAGAACCCCAGGAAATGTAATACCTGATGATCGCCAACCTCATTACGAACAACCAGCAGAAACTATAAAGCGCCCTAGCACAGACTACGCCACCCAAGGCTACCCTTCCGTAAGCACTCCTTCAAGACCGGCAGCAGGCTTACCATCATCTCACAGACAACATCCAAGCTCTCCTAGAAAATCGCCCAGTCAGGATTATTCTACTCAAGGCTTTCCATCAGTGAGAACACCGTCAAAGGCAACACCAACTCAAGGTTATCCCTCGAATGTGGGTGGGGAACCAAAACCCAATGGAACAGCTGAACAGCATTACTCTTCTCCAAACAAGAAACTCCCATCCAGAACACCATCACCTAATAAATATAAAAATACAAATACAACAGCACGCGAAACCACTGAACGTGTTATTAGAAAAGAAAAGGAAGTTGACTCTGCTCATCGCGCTTTTGCTGCTTCCCTGCGCAGTTCTTCTCCGTTTGACCACACAGACTACCATTCAAGACACACACCACGTTCAAGCGTTTCCTCAAACAGGACTTTTAGGCGTGATATGCGCGAAGGTTCTCATGAAAGTGCTCCCTCAGAAGCCAGCCGTATAAGTACTACCACAATAACTCGTAATACGCCGCCACGTGCTGTAGCCGGTAGAACTACAGTGACCAAAACGGTTACTACCAGAACTGGCCCAGGTTCCAATGACTCTCTTAATGCCATTTCTCCAAGATCCACAAAATCACCTTCCCCAGGTAAAATTAATTCTATCACAACAACAACCACAACCAGGACTTTGACAAGCAAAGATGCGCCAAAAGTCACAGGTACGCATACAATTTCTAAGCAAATGTAAAATTTATAAGTGGAAACTACATATGTTCTCCAGATAACCAGCATAAACGTATTACTAGCAACAAAACCGATACTCTCTTTCCTATTAACGAACCACAACTAACTTCTTCTTCTATCACAAAAATCAACTTTTCCGATAATCACAAGCAACCACATAAAAATACAAAATACAACAACAACAAAAACAGCAAAAACAATATAGCAGCCAAAGCTGATTCTATTAATAATGCTTACGCTGGTTTGGAAGAAGTTGTAGAGCCGCCTTGCATAAAAAAGCATTATTATAAGCTCGGTCCGTCTGATCAAACCAAAGCGCAAAACAATACTACAAGCTCCAACACTCCGTCATTAAATAATCCCCAAATTAATGGTAAGACAAGAAGTTTGCTACTTTAGTCACGGCCCTCAAGACACTAAATTTACTTTTTTGTTTTCGAATAATGCAAAAACGTTCAAAAGTAACACTCTTCCTCTCTACCTACCACTTACCCTCTTCTTCATTTTTTTTATTCTCACTTTGGGAAGAGTAATATGTAAAGAGACACCCTTGAGGTTTGCTTGCTCACGATACTTCTAATTCTCTGCTAATTCGTTAAATGCAACAAAAATAAAAACATACACCAACAACATTTTCATGCTTAGAAATAACTTTTGTATGCCTTTCCTTCCTTCCTTCCTTCCCTCCTTCTCTACTAATTTATCACTTTCTTTTTTTAAATAAAATACTTAAAATGGCTTTGTTTACTTTAAGAATCTCTAATAAATACCTATTATATACAAAAAGATATATTTAAAAAATTTGACTTGTAAAAACTTTTCGAGTTTTCTTTTTATTTAAGCTACGTTCACATGGTAATACAAAATATTTAGATTTTATAGGAACAAACTCAAGGAGCATTTACGTTTGCACGGTGGCAGCACTAGAGCAAAATTACAATGATACAACAAAAACAGGCATGTGGTAAGCTGTGCATGTCAAAAATATTTGTAACTTTTTCACAATTATAAACAATGAAAGTACCTTCACAATTTTAAATTATTTTTATTTGAATAATTTCTATTTAATTTATTCACAAAATTGTAAACAATACATTTGACGTAAATTTGCCAGTAGCAAAAAACTGTCATATGCCGTAGTGCTGCCACCGTGTATATGTTAATGCACCTTGAACAAACTGATACGAAAATCTCCCCGTATTTAAAATAAGAGAACAGAAGTGTGTTGTAAGTATTTTCTATCATGTTTACAGTTATGAGATTAAAAACAATCAAAACACAGTGTGATGATGAATGAATTTTGTTGCATTAAGAAACTGGTATAACTTTTCTTGTAATACATGGAATTTATTGATTCGTAGAACTATTCAATTGTATTAAAAATATGTAGTTTAATTGTTCTTAGAGATAACTGAATTTAAATGTCATCGATGGGGCTGGGGCATCTTAGCAAAAGGTTGTTCATTAATGCCCGTAAAATTGAGGCTGGAATTCCCACTATTGTCGCTTGAATTTACTGTATGTCTCCGGTTTACAACAGCTCTACAAGAAAATAAAAATAAAAAAAATACAGTGGAGTTAGGGCAGGCGAAATGAGGGCCATCGTAAGGTCGAGTGTCTTAAAATGAGTATGTTTAGCAATTTTCTGCGTAATGCGACCGTAATCGCCTGAGCTACATATGTGTGCAATTGCTCCATCTTGTTGAGAGGAATTTTCCATTGGCGTAGTTCCGGATAGGCAGCACAACATGAAACAACTGTATGCCCACCAGTAAAGCGAATTGGTTGCATATTCCCCTCATATAGTACTTCCGCCATTTTATTTGCTTACGTTACCGTTCGCATGAAAATGAGCATTATTTGGTATGAAATGACAAAACAGCTAGATTTCTTCTTTTTCCATCTTCTCGCAAAACTCCAGGTGAATTGGCCAGTCTTGCTGCACTCAGTTTATTTGATATTCAATTTAGTAAGGAGTTAAATTCTAGTCCTTATCATTATAGTCTGCAAAGTCTGCCTGCTGAAATCCATTTGAGCAGATAGTCTTCTTGTGGAAACACTGGGCTGGTTTTGTATGGCAGCAATAGTTTGCTCTATTCAAATGGAAGTGTTTCGATTATAAGGACTTCTATAGGCTGTCTAATGCTGTGCAAAATTATTTTCGTAATGGTTCATCTAATCGAAAGATCACCGCCAAACGTGCGTATATATTCTGTTTGAACCAAAACTACTTGAACGCGTTATAGTGATAGAGAGTCCGGATTCTTATTTCAGTGTCCCAGTTTCCATTTTTATTAAATTTTAGGATCATTATACAAAAAACAAAAAAAAAAAAACAAAAATTCGGATCACTTAAGCTTTGTGCAGGCGGTTATCAGATTTGACAATATTGTCTGATCTAACAATGTGCTGATGTCTATATTCTCTTTGAACCAAAACTACAAACTTCAACGCGTTATAGTGCTAGAGATTCCAGATTCTTATTTCAGTGTCCCAGTTTCCCATTTTTATTAAATCTAAGATCAATATACATACAAAAAAAAAAAAAAACAGATTACTTAAGCTTTGTTCTGACAATATTGTCTGATCTAATAATGTGCTGACAACTGAATGACAATGAACAGCTGTTCTTACAATACAAATGGTCAGTTTACACGGTAGCTAGACAATTGTCAGAAAAACTCTCAATATCTGACAATTTCATTATCTGGTAATGACGGCATGCAAAATGTTGTCAGTTCACACGGTTGGCAAGATTTGTTTTGTTGCCAGAATCAACATATTTACATAAACATTTATTTTCACTGGTAAATTTGGAAAATTGAATAACTAAAAAAAATATATTTTGTTTACGATAAATATTTGCAAATGATTCGTTCAGCTCAAGGTCCTTTTTGTTTTTTTAAAAATCAAGATATTGCAACCAAAAAATATAAAAAAACGTCGCAGTGTTTGGGTAAACGACTGGGTGTATTGTTGCCACCAAAAGGTATTGTACTCAATATTACTCACCCAGCGTCGTGCAAATGAATCGAAATCGAAGCTTTGCTAAGTTGCAGTCGAAGGTTGAGTGGAGATTAGCCCACTTCCCTTTGCAGTCGTTCAAACTCAAAGGAATTGCATCAGCGATTCTACGCATCCCACAAGCTTCTCCGCGACTCATGAGACCAAGGAAGTTGCTATTTTTTCCCATACGATTTTTGTTTGCCTTTTTTTTAGCAAGAAACCCCCCAGTTCTTGGAGATGAAACTTTTATAAACTGGAACTAATTATCAAACACTTTTTCACCTTCAACATCTATAGAACAATCGTGATTATAATCCATACTTGTATTTTTCAAATAACTTCTTCAGAAAATTTAATTTACTTCTTTCATTCGCGCTAAAAACTTTTTGCATTGTTTTTTCTTTTGCCTGGCAATAATATAATTTTAAGATGTTCAAAAATTAACGCACCTGGCAATATGAAAAGAGCTAAGTACCTCTGACGATAATCTGACAACGGCAAAAGAAGTGTTTACACGATTGCCAGGTGTCTGATAATATTTTTGTCTGACAATGTGCCGACAATGTCAGACAAAAATTGTAAGTTCACACGATTTTCTGTAAATCAGATCTGTCAATCGTCTGAACAAAGTTTTAGCTAGAAAAAGTTAACAAGTTTTGTTTTGGCAACGGTTTTCTGCATACAACTGTCATTAAATTACTGATGGTCGCAACTCTACAATATTTAAAAGAACAAAATAATATATTCTTGGCTTATAATTGGTGGAATCGGCAAGTATCATACCAGCTTTAATAAATACTCAACATGCATCCAATGTAAACATAAAAATACAACTCTGGTCTGAGGAGATTACAACGATTTCTAAAACCGTGCTTTCGGATTTATTTCCCTAAAAACACATTTGGCTTTTACATGGTATGATTTTCTTCATTCCACACAAGTTTTTAACCGATCTAAATATTTGTATTACCCTGTAAACGTACATTATTATTTGCATATGCATGGTGAAATGATCATTTACTTCTTGTTTATAAATTAACCAAAATTGTATTCAAAGAATTTAAATTAAGTTTGCAACTAACTTCACCAAACGTAGATTACTTCAAATTTATTCTTTATTGTAAATTGTATTATATATTTAAAATAAAAGTAAATAACAAATAAAAATTAAAAAAAAAAAAATAACCCAAATAAAAAGGAAACAAAAACCAAAAATTAATGTAGTTGAAATTATTTATTTGTTATACGACTAATGATTAACCACTTGAACCCAAAACACCTGAAAGGGACGTTTTGGTTCAAAAACAAACAAAATTTTACAATTTGTTTGAAATGTGGTGGCGAATTGTAATTGTGTGATTAAATTATGTTCAACAGAAAAATCACCAACAAAAAAACCATCATCATTACAACCAGCACCCAATAGTAGAAGTAGTACCACATCACTCAATAGTAGAAAACCACCAACATCTGTGATGACAGATGATTATGATGATGATAATATGACTAAACCATCACCATTTTCATCGCCCTCATCCAGATCTAGAACACCCCAAAAAACTGTTGTTGTTCCTCCTCAAGCACCACAAGATGATGATTGGCAAATGCCTCATCAACGTGACAACGATGAGCTTAGTAGAACTGTGCATAGAGAAACCACGTTTGAGAAGCCTGAGCATGTGTCGGTGCAGCCACATAAGCCCAACTTTGGTGAACCCAATGTAGAGTGGGTTGTTGTGGACGATCAAGACTACGATAGTGATAATGATGGTTTTGCTCCCGAAGTCGTAGATTCAAAAGTGAATGTGAAAAAAATCACCACTAAACTGATAACGCAAGAAAAGCATACTCCTTTGGTATCACAAAAGAAAATAAAACCTATCACTTCTACCACTACCACCAAACAGTTACATACTATATCATCCAAAACTCAGACTAGACCTAACGACAAAAATCAGTTGAAAACCACACCTAACGACTCTAATAAAACATCCCCACAAACAAAGACCAATAAACCTTTGACGGAATCGAGAAAAACCCCAATCAAAAATATAAATAATAAAACTGTTGCAAAAGGTCAAATAACTGCGCTACCCGCTACTCCTCTTAGAAAACTTAAATCATCTACTACTTCCAAAACCTCGCTAGTGTTAAATGAAAAGACTGCTCAACTTATCGAAACAGAAAAATTAAAAGAGCATAAAACAAAAGCCCAACCGCAAACTCCAGAAAAACGAAAACCAAAAGACATCGAAAAGGAACAAAGAATCACAATAACAAAAACATCTAACAAACATGAAATCGAAAGGAAACTGGAAAGAATTGAGAGTCAGCCCAAACAAATCGTATATCCGAAGCCTCAAGCTACTGATGATGAGCCCCATGAGAGTTCACCTCAAGATGTGTGCTATGAACCCCAAACTCTACGAACTACTTCCGATTTTAATATATCTCAAGAGGAAGACATTTTCTACACACCACAACCAGACTCACCTGAATTCGAAAATTCTCAAAATGCTTTAAATAAACCAACCCCTTATACCCCTGGAATACAAAAACCTAAATATACGGTTAAGCCTAGACAAAAATCGCCTGGTGTACGGAAGCCTCCCTCTCCTGGTTTCCAAAAGCTGCAAATGACTTTTGACGAACGATCTCCGCACTTCGGAACAGCATACAATTCCCATGACGATGATGAACTTTACCACGACCGTACGAAAGACCAAGAACCTCAACGGCTGGTTGAAGAGCATATTCTAATTGAGGAAAATCTTAAGCCATCTCAAGAAATTCCTCAAATAAATGAGCCTTACTACGGCCAACCCCATAGTAGAAATCCAGAAGAGTCTTTTATACCCCAGAAAGTACAGCAGGAGGATATTTTTATTTCAAAAACATATCATCAACAAATGCCTGGAAAAGTAATTCCCGAAAAAACACCATACGGAAAGAATTACGAGAATCCAAAGCAACCAAATGAAGAACCTGAACGGTTTAAACAAGATTACGAGCCTTTGGGAAGAGATGATGAAGAATATCAAATTGACCATACAAAATCTGTAAAGACTTCCCAAAAAACAGTTGCAAAGCACATTCAGAAATTTGAAACAAACTTTTTAAAAAATAACAAATCTAAACCACAAAGCGAGCCAAGAGCTTCCATTAAAGAGCCCTTACAGGGTCCTAAGAAATTACCGCAAACACCAATAAAGTTGCTCAAAAAAGTACATACAACAGAAGAATCTTCAGATATTGAGGATGACAAACAATTCGAAAATACCACAGAGCTTGTTATTAGCTCGAAGCAAAAATACGCAATTACTGAAAAGAAAATTGCAACGAAGCCAGTTCAAGAAACTCCTGAAGAACCTAAAACTCCTGGTTCTAGGTCTCCTCAACGTATAATTTCGCCTACCAGAAATCAAAAGAAACCAGATGAAGTTTTTAGCAGACGGCCCCAATCACCGGATAAACATATTTCCCCAAATCGAGCTCAACCTGGACAAAAAGAACCTGCTCGAAAAAGAGCGGAAGAGACTCAAGTTATAGACGTAAAGTCTGTGCAGCGTATTACCTCGCCTAACAGAAATCAAAACAAACCAGATGAAACTGTCAGTGGAAGACCACTATCACCAGATAAATTTTCACCAATTCATGATCTTCCCGGGCAAAAACCTCTTAAGGAACCAACCCGGAAACTTCCGCAAGAGCCCCAAAATGCTGGTTCTAGAATAGGCCAACGTGTTACTTCACCTTCTAGAGCTCAAAAGAATCCAGAAGAATCATTCGAGAGAAGACCCCAATCACCAAACAAACATGTTTCTCCTCAACGGTCGCAAAAGATACCAAACGGCGATGAAATTTTCACTTCTTCAGTGAAAACAACAAAAGTTGTAAAGGAAAAAATAACTCAAGAGAGCAACAACGAATGCCCATTGCAGCCTGAAAGAAAAGCTCCAGAAAAAATTACAAAGCTACCAAGACGAGAAAGTTCACCCACGAAACGTCAAGATTTCCCTGAAAAGATAACCCACTCAGTTCATAAGCATATTTCACCTACACGTTCACAAAACAAACAAATTTCTGGTGAAAATAAAAGTTTACACTCTACTGAACGCAAACCAAAAGGTCCCAAATATTACCCGCAACAAACTTCGGACACTGAGGAAGATGACATAATTACTGAAACTAAGGAATATACCATCAATGTGGTGCAAAAACAAAACCTTACCGAGCAAGAGCACCTACAATTTGAAGGAACCCCTCAAAGGGATTCTAAGTATCCCTTAAAGGCTACTTCTCCAACTCGTGTGCAATCAAAGGACTTGAAAAAAGAACCTGAAGGTAAGCCTTCAGCAAGATCCCCATCTCCGATTAAACATACATCTCCCTTACGCACACAAAAGACACCACAAGACAATGAGTCTTTTACTACTTCATTTAAGGCGACAAATATTGTGAAAGAACTTAAAACACGGGAGGATAGTGATGAGAAATATCAACAGAACAAAAAATCTCCTAAGGCTGAAAAGGGAAACAGATCGCCAACAAGGGAACCTTTAAGCCAAAGGCCACAATCCCCTAACAAACCATGGTCGCCAACACGCCACCACCAACCGGTTAAAGAAGACGAAGAAACATTCCAAACTTCCTTAACAATCACTAAAACTGTAACTGAGAAACCAAAAAAACAGGTGCCGGAGCGACAATATCCCAATCAAAGAAAATCTAATGAAGATAAACCCTTTGAAAATCCTTCTGACGAAGAGGAAGATGATACATTAATCTGCAAAGGTGAACGCTCGAAAACTTATGAGGTAACCGAAAAAGAAATACATCAACCTAAATCTCCGTTACTGGACTTTTCGCCGAGCTGCGAACCTGAATTAGTATCAAATGAAACTGAGTTTGTTCAAACTACTCATAAAACTACAAAAACTGTAACTGAGAAGAGAGCAAGTGAGCTTCATGAGGATAACGAATATCCAGAGACGTATTTATCATTCCAAGAGGTTGGCAAGCCTGACGAACCATCCGATAATGAGAATGACAAACTATTGATAGAGACAAGTGGAGGTACAATAACCTCAAAAACTCACATCGTTAGACAGAATCTAGTTCAAGAGTTTGACAAGCCAAACGATTCAGAACCAAAAGCATACCAATCTCCTCTTCAACCATTAGGGCCTGAACCAATAATGCTGGGAAATGAAGAGTATATAGAAACAAATAAAAAAACCACTAAACATTTTGTTGAAAAAACTACTGACGACAGCACAAAAAAACCGATAGCTAAACTTTTGAAACCTCTGGAACCTTTAGACACAGAAGTAGATAAGCCATATTCAAAAACAATGGAGTTCACTATTAAAACCACTCATAAAAAGCCACAAGATATTGCCTCTAAATTACAAGTAATAGATGATAAAGACTCGTTTGTCCATACTAGTGAATTCATACGCAATAGTTCGCAGAAACTCATCGAAACTGAACAAAAATCTATTGAAACTGGAAACAAAGTCCATCCCACAGGACGAAGCTCCAGTCCAAAAGGACAAAAACCTGTTAATTTTTCTAGTGAACACCATCAAACATCTACAAGTTTCAAAACTGACAAAACTAACACTAAGACTATAACAGAAGACGATAAAACATTTAGAATGTCTTTGAGAAAAGACCGCAAGCCAGATAATGATAAGCCCTTGGATACAGACGAGGAAGAATCAAACTCAGAAGCTGACGATTTACTTATTGAAAGTTGTGAAAATAGTTCTGTTATTAAAAAGGGTTTAATTTCAGAAGAAAATCAAATAAAATTATCGCCAGCCAGAACAGGTAAACCAGAACAACCATATACTCCTGTTGAAGCCATTAAAACTACTGAAAAACCAACTCGTCCAAGAGATGACCCGAAAGCGCCACTGCCTTTTGAAGCTTCGCTAGAGCCATGGCTTCCAAAAGCGGTTGACAAAAACACTACCGACCTAAATGAACAATTTATCAAAAATGAAAGTGACCGCAAAGAGACTCCAGACGGTGGATTTATTTCAAAAACCACTGAACCTACTACACCATCTTCGCCCACCTTCCGTAAGAAGGGTGCTGGAAGAAGTGATACTTTTGAGGAACGTTGTCGTCAAATACTAGGTATGGAAAACTATGGTGATACCCAAGGCACATTTAAAAAACAGCCAATCACTAGCACTGAAGTTAAGCAGGAAAAATCAATTGTCGCAAAGGATACCCAGAACAGCAAAGAAAACGATTCAAAAAGTACTGCGGTTTTTCAAGTTAAAGTAGAAGACTGTGATGAAGATGATGAGCCTTTGTCCATTAACAGAGTGACGACTATATATAAGCAACCAGTGAAAGAAGAACCGAAGAATAAGCCGAAGGAATATTATACTACAGATGAGAAAACAGAATTTGACCAAACTATTAACGAAACAAAAAAGATGCAAACAAAGTTCTCGAAAGAAGAAAAGGATTCAACATATTCAGAAAAGAAGAATAAGCCTCGCCCTGAGAGTCCTCAAGAAAGATTTAAGCCGAACGAGAATTTTGAAAGCAGTGCTGAGTTCCAACACACTATTACAGAAACAACAAATGTTCATAGCAAATCTGCAAACGAAACAAGTGAACTAACCAGGAAACAGAAGGAACAACTTACTAAGCTGGACTCTAGACGGCCCAATGATGATTATAACAGTGAATATGAACAAATCGTTATAGTAACAAAAACAGCTCAACAACCAACTCCAAAAGAGGAAACAGAACCGGTTCATAAGCGTCCCAAGGACATGAATGAACCTCAAAAAGGTCACAAAAATGAAATGGAAACATCGACGTTACATAAATCGTTCCCCAAAAATAAACCCGTCAATGAAACAGAACCAGATTCTTCAGAGCCAGAAACAAATGAGACCAATTTTGAAAAGACCACAAAATCAACTGCAATAAAAATAACTAAAAAATCTTCTCCGATAACAACTCCTCGTTCTAGTTCACCCACCAAGAGTAGTACCTCATCTCCCAGATCCTTATCACCAACTAAGACAACTTCAAAGGAAACACCAAAACGTAAGCCTAGTAAAGATTTGTTGGAACCCAAACCAACTAAAAAATCTTCTGAAAAATTTGACGAAGACACAACTACAATTAAAGATCGATTAAGATCTTCAACCCGCAAATCGAAATCGCCGGCCAAACCTGACCAGGTGGATGGTTCTGATTCTTCGCCCGAACGCAGCTCCAGCCGTTACACTGAACGCAGAAGATCAAGCAATATATCGGTTACCACTGAAATAATTATTGAACATACTGACCCCGACAGTCCCCATAAAAAGGAAAAATCACCAAGTATAGTAAGAGTGCCGCAAGATTCGGTATATAAAGAAATTATCGATTCTACCGTAATGCCAGAGAAATTAACACGCCGCATGCCTGTAACAGAACGCAAAGAGTCTGCTCCTGTTCATAGAGTCACTAACAAAGAGAAGGACACGAAAATGTCTCGATCTACTAGTGAAAACTTGATTAAAATAAAAAGCTCTGAGCCGTTACACGCTGTTACAACTACCAAAACTTCAGATCATCGCCGTCCAAATAAATGTTTTGCCACCAAGAGCATTAATTTAAGTGCCACGGATCGTTTAATTAATTCCGGGGACATGGAAAATGTGATAATAGATATTCAACATGCCAAAAGTTCACGTGAACCTTCGCCTGATAAAATTGTGCCCACCCCAGTACCAGCTCATTTGGATACCGGCAAGCCTAGATATCCCGATGTTGTACAAGAACCTGAAGACGATCAACCTAAAAGAAAACCCCAAATAAAAAATATACCCATTTTTGAAGAAGAAAACAATACATATTTGGGCTGCCATATCACGGAGATTAATGTGGAAAGAAGCCAGAAAACTACTTACGATTCTTTGGATTATGAAGAAAACCTTTTGGAAAATCCAGTAGTAGAAGCTCCGCCTAGCTTAGATTACATTAGCTTGGACAAGCCTTCTGATGACGAAAGCCTTTTAACTGTGCACGAAAAGGTTAATAAATTCCAAAATATAACACAAAGAGCAAACCAGCCCAAAGGAGAAAATACAGAAACTCCACTTTATTCGCCCATAAAACTAGGACCTTCAGCACCACAAAAGTCACCTGAATTGGTGCGCACAATTTCCAGACGCATTTCCAGGCAAAATGAGCCGGATTGTTATAATGAGATCAATGAAGATTTTCCTCTAACAAATCAAAATAATGATAATGAGGAATGTTTGGTGGATAAGAAAAAATCGACTAAAGAATTTAATGTGAGTCATCATCATCATGAGAAAACAACTGAAACAACATTAAAAACAGCTGAAAAATACCAACAACCTGAAAAGTATGTTGATGATCATTATGATGATGGCGATGAGTTAATACCTCATACTGCCACACATACAACCATAATTGAAGAGCGTCGTCAAAAAGATATTTTAAGCAGACCTTCGGTATTCGAAAGCAGAAACAAAAAGCAACCAACAACAGCAGCAGCAACAACAACAACAGCAACGAAAACTCCACTAAAGTGCAACAAGTCACCCGTAAAAGATTCGGAGAAATTACGGCCAGACAACAAGTCACGCACCAAGCCAACGTCCGCTGTTACTAATATAACAACAGAACAGACCTTAGCAACAACAACGACAGCAACAACAATGAAAACGCCAACTACCACTACAACAGCAAATGCGACATCCAACAAACCCCAACCTAAACAGTTGCCTGAACGTAAAAACTCTGACATTGATTACGAATTTCGCGGTAGTAACATTCAAACGGGAGTAAAAAATATTATCTCAAAGCAAACAAAGGTTTATACAAGCAATACAACAACAAGCAGCGACAGCAAAACTAATGATTTGAAAAAACTAACTACAACAAGTAGTAATAAGAAACCAGCGAAACACATGCCAGTACGTTTAACACCATCACAGAACACAGACGAACATGATTTAAGCGCGGACGATCACGATGACGACCACAGCGACAACGATGAAATGATCGTTACTTTGGCAGAAACAACAGAAGATATTATTGACATTGAGTCGCAGGTAGTAAATGAAGATTTAAATAACGAAACGGCAAGCAGAAAAATTCCTTTGCACAAAATACAACCTACATTAGCACACAGTTCTACCAACTCATCGGCAACAGATCGGCCTGTGAAAACGGAACAAAAAGATCATTTAGTTAAATTAACAGACAGTAAAGTATTAAAATCTAACACAGTAACTACCAGCACAACAAGTATTAAAACATACGAATCGCTTGAAAAGGCTGATGATATTGATGAAACCGTTCTAGAGCCAACGACCAAGAAAACACCAGCACAAACTCACACTAAACCATCCAGCAAAATGGCAACGACGACCACAGATTCAGTAGCTGCTAGAAGAACTTTGTTTGAGAACAATAATGGCGGCAGTCCTAAACGTACACCTTTGGCCAGCCCCATGAGCGGCAGAAGACCATCTTACATGGAACACACTAAAAGTTCTCTGGAACATACACGTAAAGATTCCTTGGAAATAAATAAAACAAACTATACCCGAAAGCCGTCGCAGCCAGATGAAGAAGAAGTTACCGGCTCTGAACGCAATTCGTTGGTAAAATTTGATGTGCCTCATGGTGGCAAGCGCAGCACAACTCCCAGGGCTACTTCCGTAACGGAAGATATTAATGTGGAGGAAATTTTCGATTTGGAAGTACTGGAAAAGTTAATGGAGACAGTACAATCGTATGAAATTAGGCGTAGAATTAGAGCCCAAATAAGGCTAATTAAGAAAAATCAGAGAAACGAAGCGATCAGCAACAGCATTACCGAAGTTACTACGAAGACGGTAAAAACGTCAAAAGTGGAAAATGAAGAACCGGATACTGTAACAACTACAACAACGAGAAAACTTAGGCCCGATGAGAAATCTTTTAGTCAGAAAGCCCAGGTCAAAGAAGCCGCCAGTAGCTCTAAAAAGGAATATATTTTCGAAGAGGCCTATCATCCAACAATCAGAAGATCTCCAAGACCTAATCGCTATCCCTATGAAAAGGAAGAAAAGACAGCGGAGCTCAAACCAACACGCAATCGAAATTCAGAATCACCTAAATGTACTAGAAGCGCTGAGCATGAGCGTCATTATAGCCCAGATAAGCAGAAGTACACAGAGTTAGTAGAAGAGCACAAGCAATCACATACCACCGAACAACACTACTATGGAATAGATGAGAAGTATGAACATGAGGAAGTGCACGATATTAGAAAAGAAACTTCGCCCTCTAGAAAATCTATATCACCCATTAGAAAACCGCACTCTTCAAACAGCTCTCCAGAAAGACGCTACGCCAGCCCAGAATGTCCCAGATCTATGAAGAACAACAAAGAACGTAGTCGCAGCCCCCAAACAAAACCCTTACAATCTAACCGCGAGGTAAGCAGCCGCAGCCCAGACAATAAATCTTCCATGTCTACCACACGTAAGTCATCCTCAACCAGTTACGAGCAACAAGAATCAATAAAAAGTTCTACCGCCACCAAACCGGCCACGAAACGTACCACCACTTCAATTACGAAAACTAAGCCCGAAGACAAAGCACCTGTTTGGGCTGATCGTAAGAATATATTGAAAGCACCTAGTGCCACTACGCCCAAAAAGCCAAGCTCTTCGGCTTTGGACTCCAGAGCGGGTTATACGAAGACCGTTAAATCTACCACCAGCCAAAAGGTGACCAGCAACAAGTCTTCATCGTTTGTGGATGATGACGACTGTGTTACCTCTAGTTACGGCATTGGGCCAACTGATGAAAATGGTTTGCCGCTCTTTGGCATCAGGGCTTTGAAAAAGAAAAAGCCCACAGTGGAACCCAGTGAAACAACAGAAGGTATACATACACATTACCAAACTATTTCCCCCTAAACCTCTATATATATGATATCTATACAATTTTGCTTTCAGAAGTCACCGGCTATGTTGTCGAAGAGAAATACTACTCCAATAATAAAAGCAAACCTACTTTAGAGCGCAAAGAATTTATTTATTCTACAAATCCTGAGGAACTACAAAAGCTTAAGCAGCAAGTAGAGGTTACCGGCAAACGGGGCTCTTTAAAGGATGTGAACTTAAAGGAATCTAGGGAAGCGGCTTTAATTGTGAGTATTTCATTTTTATAAAAATATACCAGAAAAGTTGCAACAAAATCTATATGTTTTATTTAAAGTCCAAAACAACGCCTGCTTTGAGATCAAGTCCTGAAGACGACTTTCTTGATTCCACCACCAAATATGTGCGCCGTGGTTCTGTCAAAGAAATGAGTGAAAAGTTTATCCAAAAGGAAGCCTCTTCTGCCAGTGTTACGGAAAAGACAAACAATTATCCAAAAGCTGGATTGATTTTAAGAACCAGTTCACGTAAAAGCAGCAGAGATATAGAAAGCGAGAATGACAATTATGGTAAGATAATAACGCGTGATCCATTTCGAGGTTCCCTAAAGACAAAAAAAAAAAACACTGAAAATTGAAATTTAATGCATAAGGTTTATTATCATTTGAAAGAACTTTCTTTAACATTTATTTTTTGAAGATTATGTCTATCAAATGTTGGCCGTTGCTACGTCGCAAATGGTCCATTCGTTCGAGCATTTCGACTGGTAACATTTTCACACAACATTTTCTTCAAAAGGTTTTTCATATATGTACGAGTATGTGATACAATTTTCTGTTAAATAATTTATTTCTTCTGGTATTAAATTATTCCTGTATTCCTTAGCTGAGTTTCAAATTGAGAGCCATAATCTATTGTATTTAATGGTAGGACAAAGTCCGATCTATCAATGGCTGCACTTACTGTAAGCAAGAAATTATCTGCATTTTTAAAATTATTTGGTTTCAGATTTTTGAGGAAACATTCTGTGCCACATGCACGTAATTAGACAGAAATTTAAGGTTTAATTAATTCATTTTGCTAGCTATCGGATCAAAAACAGATGATTTTTTTCGACACATACACCGCTTTCACACACGAAAAGTTTACTTTGCAAAGTCTTGAGTTTGGTGGTGGCAAAGGAAAGGAGAGCGGTTCTCTTACACTCTTTACTTTCCCTTGTCACCACCAAACTCAAGACTTTGCAAAGTAAACTTTCCGTGTATGAAAGCCGTGATAGTTCATTATAAATCATTTGAGCGTTCAATATGGAAACAAAACATTGGATAAAATAGAAATGCTAGATTTAAAATTTAGTTACCATAGTAGATTAAAGTTCGCCATGTTTGGCGAGAAATCGCCATATCTGACAACACCAGCTACGTGCTCTGACTAACACACTCAATTAACTAAACCAACCGAATTTATTTGCTCTCTAGCACACAAAATGACTTTTCTTTGTGAATTATTAGGTGTGTTCCACGAGATCTCGGACTAGTTCGGACTAATGAGAGTAACAAGCAAATTACTCTCTAAATTTGGAAAGTTTACACAAAACTGCTGGAACGCAAAAAACCACAATTGTACATCTTGCAATAGTAGTGGTGCTTACTTTTTAGATGATAGTATATTTTAGTGATTTTAAACGCTTAAAACGCATAACATCATATAAACAAAAGATTTGCATTATTGGCAACAGCTGTAAAATTAAAAGCAATGTAAAATTTTCAATAAATTTTTGTAGTATACATTTATAAAATTAAAAGCCAAATAACAGTTGCATGTTGTGTTTACAATTTCACAACGTTATTTTTAGTTTGGGCAACCTTCCAGTTTGCTTTTAACTAATTTGTAAACAAAAACTTTTTCCAATTTGCAAATTTTCGGTTTCATATGCACATATGTAAACATAAAACAGCTGATTATTCAATTCTAGTCCGAGCTTACCCAAAGAAAAAGTTCGGGCTAATTTGTACAGAAAATGAAAAAAATTACTTTCTCATTTTCTCTCAAAATTGCACAAAAATTGTAACGTGGAACGCTTTTGGACTAGTTCAGACTATTTTGTTATTCACGTGGAACACACCTATTGATGACGCAAAATGTTCTCATGTTTGCGTACGTGCAAGCAGCGTTGTCAACTCGGTGTTTTTTAAAATAATGTCTGCGAAAAAGTTTTTAGTTCGTGCGGCGTGCGCTTTTTTTTAATTTTCGGTGCGTTTTGTAAATTTCGGTGGCACAAGATCAAATTCAACTCAACTTTTGGTTTTAATGTAAGAAAAATGTTTATTCAAGTGTTCAAAATTTTTTCGTTTCATTTTGCGTGGAAAAATACCATATTAAATGGACAAAGTAATACAATATTGCAGTTGTATATTATACATACTCTTGAAATAAAATAAGACATTTTGTTTAATAAAATTTGCTGCTTTGAGAGAGATTGTTTTGCTATTAAACGATCAAGCAAGTTTATCAAATATTACAATAAATGCAGTCTCTGAACGGTGAAGATCGTATTGATGATGGCTCGTGAATTCGTTACGGTTTTGGTAATTGAGAAATTACCAAATTATTAAATAAATTATAAAATTTATCCAAAACATTTGCATTAAATATTGATTATGTTAAACTTCATCTTTTAGTTTTTATAATTCTGGCAAATTTTCGTGTTTTTCAATAAATTCTTTTCAAGACACCGCTAACGAAAACATATATGAAATGTACTCTGTGTGTGGTAGAATTTCTATTAATCGAATTTGAAGGCTTGTAGTGCGATTATGTCACTTTCAATGATCCAATAATCGCAAATTCTTTCTACTGCTCTGCTATGGTTGTATGCTCCAGCGATATAATTTCGATGACGGCAAGCAGCAGTATTTTTGTGCCCTTGATAATAGGCAGTGAAAGTAACAGTTGATTTCGGTTGACAGCAAATATAATTAAATGATATTGCTTAATAATAAATTTGATAAAATATCGCTATAATTATTATAAAGATAGCATTATCTTAAAAAAACTAACAGAATCGTACTAGAGGCCAAGTTTGACAAACACGAATTCTAGCTATTGAACGAATTTGATGGTATGCTATCAGGATCAAACATTGAAAATATTCAAAGGCGACAAAACCAAGTTCTTCGAACGATTACTGCAGCTCTATGGTACGTAAAAAACTCACGAATTCACAAGAATCTGTGTGTTCCGTTAGTAAAAGAGCTAGAACTTCACCCAAATCCTCTTGCATGCAACATACTTAAATTTGTCAGTCACACTCGGTTGAGAAGAAGCGATGCCCTTGCCACCATCAGAGTGTTAAATAGGCGATTTTCCGATATACGTGTAAATTCGGAAAATAAAAGTTTTTGCCTAGCATTGGCTGGATTTAGTTAATTTTTCGTATTTAGTATTAAGATCTGAATACTTATTGGTAGTTCACATTGTGTAGCTTCAATAAATAAATAAAAGCTAAAAAAAAGCCATCAAGCGTTGCTATCAGACCCAGTTTAATTGTATAATAGTCGCTTAAAAGGCTGCTATTTGAACATATTTTTAATATAAAAATATTATTTAATATAAAAACATTTAATATAAAAATATTATAGGTTTTTTGCGCGCAAGCCTAGTGCAATTAACCAGGTGGCATCGCTAGCGCAGGTGATAATATTTTTTTGTTTCATAAACTTGAGGGTGTCAAAAGTTGTTTATATTTATACAAATTGAAGTGAATATATATAAAAATTTTAAACAGTTTGAAAAAATGCCAAAGAAATACAATAAAATAGTTTTCAAATTATTTTAATTGCTTAAAATGCGTTAAAAACAATTTTTAAAAAGAAATATATTAAAGTAGTAGTTTGTGCGATTTGAGTGTAACCGTGCATGTATTTGATTTCTATTATACTATTGATAATCTTATTTTTAGAATCCTTTACGGCCACACGGGTACAACAGCACACCAGCTCTGCCTTAGCCGATTCTGATGACAATCAATACGAATATGAAGTGGAAGAAGCTGAAAGTCGCCATTCAGGCCGTTTTATAACCGAAAGCGAAAGTGAATGTGATTCAATAAAGACTCAAAGAGAATACAAAAAAGTAACTTCTTCTTCGTCGTCTGCAATGGCTACACGTTCTTTCCTGAACAGTCAAGGTGAAGAAAAGGTCATAACAAATGTTACCGATTGCTTGGAACGCATGCGTAATGCAGACAATGGTAAGATTATAAGAAAAAAAGTACATATCGTACATATTAATATATTTAAATGAATCATATCCCTTTTTTTTCTTTTTGATTAAATTTATTATGTGCAGTTGTTGAAGAAGGGGACACGGCTGAGGATCAAGAGGCCAGAGCTTTGCTTAATAAATTTTTGGGTGCTAGTATTATAATGAAGGGCGTTGAGTCATCCCTACCGGCAGCGAATCGTCAATCGAAAATTATAACAACAACAACAACGACCAGCAGCAATTTAAATGATGATAATGATGGCGATAACAATGCAAAACACGAGGTATTAAAATAAAAATTTAAGCAAAAAAAGAAAAGAAAACTTAAAGAATAGCATAATAAATGGTACTATATTAACATACATACATACATATATAAGTATGTCATATCTACATACTACAAATACATATATCGCTCCTTTATTGCAACATACTCATATCTCAAAATATTAGCTTTTCGATTTAACAATGCAGAATTGTTAACAGTACTACCTTTTATTTTGTGCTAAAAATTTATTGAAATCACTTTTAAACTGTTTTCTTGAGGAGATATTTCGTAAAAAATTTTCTAAGACTTGTATGGAAACTAAAAATTTGAAATACTTTTTTCTCGAAATAAGATTTTTTTAGTTATGACTATGTTGCAATAAAGGAGCGATATGTATGTATTGTCCAACCATGTTAAGAACGAAATATGAAACAATAAATTTTATGCACGCTTAAAAACTTGATATCAGTAAAAAAACAGTCATGCAATTGCATCATGTTTCGAAAGGGGTTTTATTTTTAATAAATAAAAGCACAAAATACAAAAAAATTCTGGGGATTGTTCTACGATTTTTGTTGAATGGAAAGGACTTCCAGAATTCAACTAATTTTTTGTCTTATATCTACAGTGAGCGTCGAAATAAAGTGTACAAAAACTTTTTCTACAACATAGCAGACTTCACAACTTCACGAGTACAAATGAAGTTAGCTTCAAATGCTGCCATCTCATCAGCAACATAATTATTTTCAAGACAGCAGCAGCACTGTGTGTATTAAACAATGCAAATTTCAGAGGTGCCACATATATATTTTACATGAATAAATAATAAATATCACGAAAAACTGTAAAAACTAATCAATTTATTTGTTTATTTGATTTATGTGATGTTTATTTCTACCAGTAAAAAATTATAAACAGCTGGTTTTCTATGTTTCCCAGCTATCTATATGTCGACATTTCATAGGAACTACCCTAATCATCAGTAGACTTCGGAAATTTTTGAAAGATATTCTCAAACATTCAACTTTATATCCCAACAATCCAAATAAATTGCTGAGAATTTAAAAAGAAAAATGCTCTAATAATATCCGTCAAAACACAAAAAACAAGCTTTTCTATTTATAAACGTCTCTAATATTTCTTTACATCATCGTCAGGAGAAATTAATTTTTTTTTTGATTGAATCTTCAAAATATGAACTAACAATAAGTATTCAAATCTTAATACTAAATATCAAAGTTATTTAAGTCCAGCCACTGCTAGACAAAAAAGTTTTATTTTGCGCGAATAATATCGGTAGAATCACCTATTTAACGTTCTGATTGCGACAAGGGTATCCCTTCTTCTCAACCCAGAGAGGCCTTCAAAATTAAGTATATTATTGGGTGAAATTCCATATATACCTTGTCGCGTACTTTGAAAATTCGTCTTTCTTGTAGAAGTTAAAATGTTATTATAAATTTTAATTGAAGTTGACTGATGAGTCCTCTAACATGTTGATTTTTCTTGAATATTTGATAGTACGAGAGCACGAACAATAGGGATTTAATCCCTAATGTTCGTGCTCTTCATATTTTATTTTATCTCAATATTATTATGTTTCTTTCTGGTAAACTTGCGGTGTTTGCCAAGAAAAGAAAGGGTTGGGTGATGGTGTGAGGGTGTGAGGGTGTATGGCGGCAAGCAGAGTAGAAAATTTGGTTTTTTATTGAAAGTATAATGAAAAAGATAGACTACCCGATTATTTTGCAAAAAAAAAAGTGCCTTCCAGTGTGGAGAAATGGGGGTTGGAAAGATCTTAGATTTTTCAACAGGAGAACGACCACAATCATACATACATAGATGCCAGATAAATCTGGTTTAAAATCGTCAAATTCGATGAAAAAAATCGTCAATATGATTATTACAAATCGTCAAAAAATCGTCAGCTAGCAAAACTTTTTTTTTTTAAATTATTTTTGAATAAAATATTTATTTCAACGACGTAAACTATAGAAAAACCGGCCACGGTTGCCTTTAATAAAAAACTGCAGCATTTAAAGCTATAACAACAAATATATACTCCTACAAACATGAAGCTAATTTTATACGAGTAAGCAGACCATTCATTTTTGTGGCATATATTTTTTTAAATATGATTTCATTTAATAAAAGAGGCTATTATTATACTAAATACTTCTGTTAAATAGTGTACACCTGTCATACCAACTACAGTTGCAAAGTTTTAAATAGTCTTTATTATACAACATTTTTTTCCAAAAATTGCTTTTTCAATTAATTTCGCACTTTTGTTTTCTTAAGTTCTATGTATTTGGATGCAAGCTCATATATTTGCAGAAGACAATAAGACTAATATATACATATATATATTTTTTTGCTATAAATTTACTCAAAGAAGTATAGTTTATTAAAAAAAATTTTGCATTTTCATATTTATAGCGTAAAATAAATTTTCCAAGTTTAATAGCCTTCGTTACTTTAACTCGTATTAAATTTTTCGCCTTTCGAATTCTACGATGAAATAAGAAAACTCTTTCTTTCATGTTAAAAAAGACACTTCTTTTATAATATTGTAAATTTAGTCTGCTTATACACTCATATACACGCTTTTACATACAAATTTGTACAATATTTAGCTTATAATTTTTTTAAGCGCTATTCACATATGATATTTTAAATTCATCTCTAACATATATATACAATATATGTATACTCTAATATAACTATCACATAATATTTCAATATTACATGCTTTCATTTCCTATATAAATTAACTTAAAACAAGGAAGTATGCATGTAGTTTCTTGAAAGATATGACAGTAAAATGTGATCTACAAAAATCGTCAAAAACAGACCTTAAATCGTCAAAATGCTATTTTCAGCACACAAAATCGTCAAAATGACGATAAATCTTCAAATATGGCAACTATGCATACTTACCATATACTAAAAGAATGGATTCTGTATCGCATTCCCAAAATAGTGGGATCCTTCTCTCCAATCACTGGTCTTAAATCCAATTGATAATTTGGAACGCAATAAGGGTATGCTGAAATCCATTATAATGGAGGAATGGCAGAAAATTTCGTCTGATATATCTAAGAATTTAGTAGAATCGATGGTCAGAAGACTAAACGCCGTAATTAGGGCAAAAGGAAAACCAACTAAATACTTAATCGATTTTATTTTCAATTTAAAATAGTTTCTACACTTATTTTTGACGCGTAAATAATGACTTATGTTTTATTTTGATTGTAAAACTTTAGTTGTTGTAAATATTTTTTGCCGTTTTGTTTAGAATAAGATAGAGAACTGAGTACCGATTTGAAAATACTTAAATGTAAAACTCTATCTTAAATAAAAAGACTGAAATAAAAACAATATATTAAGAAATATTTGTGTACACTTTATTTTGACGGTCACAGTATATTCCATCAGTCTAAAGACCGAGACACATAGAATCCGTCGTACGTTATACGTTGTCTTTTTCAACTGACAAATACATGTAGTCTTATGAGCTTTGTCACATTCCATACTTTTGCGTTAACGCAAAGTATTAAAGCTGAGCAACTTTTAACTTTTAACGTACGTTGAGAACTTTGACAACTATCTGGTAATATTTTTTGCATATTTTGATATAATTTTTCGTTCAAAAATTAACTAAATTGAAAAAAAAAAAATTGTGTTAAGCAATAAACACATTGAAGCCAGCAAACAACCGACTTCAATATGTCAAATATAAAATACATGCAATTAAATGCGAACATTTATTTTGACAACAGCAAGACGACACGACTGCAGGTTGTTGTCCATACTGATTTTTTTGCCGCAGTCGAATTAAACTAATTTCTATGTAAATCATTAATCAGTGAACTTTTTTAGTTATATACATATGTGCGATATTAACTAACTAGTTGTGAGTTCGAGTCCAACTTCAGTCAAGAAGAAGGATTATTTTTAATTATAAAAATAATTGCTGTGAAACAATAAGACCAAAGAAGAACAGTAGTTCAATTCACTAACTTTACACCCCAATTAGAAGTGTTAACTTTAACCACACATTTTGCTGTTTGCACTAACTCCTACGTTATTCATTAACTATATTTAGCCACCGTAAAGGGTTTTATTTTTCTTCACGTTCAGATTGTTATAACGTGGCAACTCTCCATTTCATTTTTATTACTGAATCTCTTTTTGTTTATATGTTTTCTTCATCTTTTGTAACTTTGACCTTTTTATATACATACATATGTATAAAAATTTTAAAAATAATTTATGAGCTCGAGATCCTTTCTATAGAAAACAATAATTAAAAGTTTTTTTTTTTATTGAATATTTCGTTTTGCTTTAGAAAACTTCTTAAGGAATGTATTTTTGTTGATTAATTATAAAATCAAAAACATTTTTGTGATAGGAAATAAAATAACATGAACAGCTTTAATACATACATACATAATTACATTTAACATAAAAAGAATGTTATTTTATTGCCTTTCAAAACATTTTTGATATTATAATCGATCAACAAATACTTTCCTTAAAAAGTTTTCTAAAAGAAAGCGAAATGCATAATGAATAAAAAATTTTTAATTACTGTGTTATACAAAAATATTATTTTCAAGATTTATTTTTGTTGTTTACTAACTTTTATTATTTTTTTATTAGACAAAAAAGTTTATTATATAAATTAAATAAAGTGAATATGTAAACAATATAAATCAACACTTTTTTTAAACCCACAAAAAATTGAGGTGTTAATTAACACCTATTTATGAGGTTAAGTATAACAGCTGCCTCAAACAGCTGACTTTAACCCCCAGCATACGGTGTTTAAAGTACTTGTGAATAGGAAAAAGGTTAATTTTCTGGTTAATAATTTTAACCGAAATAATTGGTGCTTAAAAAGCATAGTGAATCGCACTACTGAAGAAGTTGGTAAAACCCCAACGAAATGTCGGTAAACATTTAATTTAAAACAAATGATTGTCTGTTTACACATATCGCTCCTTTATTGCAACATAGCCATATCTCAAAAAATAAACTTTTCGAGTTAATAATGCAGAATTGTTAACAGTACTACCTTTTATATTGTGGCAACATTTTATTTAAATTACATTTAAACTGTTTCCTTTAGGAGATATTTTCTAAAAAAAATTTCTAAGACTTGTATGGAAACTAAAAATTTTAAATGTGTTTTTCTCGAAACAAGCTTTTTTGCGTTATGACTATGCTGCAATAAAGGAGCGATATGTTTCTACTTAGCAGAAAGTTCTCCTCTTTACCAATAAATTGATTTGTTTTTAATACCAAACCACACACTGTAAAAAGTAAAAGAATTACCGCTGTTCTAATTGATTATTTTATTTGATTGAACACGTTTTTGAAAAAAAAATGGCTAAAAACTTGTTTATTATGCAAATAAATTTAAATCTTGTTTATTATTTCTTTTATTTTTGATATTTTAAAAAGTTAAAAAATGCAAGCATTTAAAGACAAGGTGATTGCCAGTGAAAGGCCTTGTTTGGAAACCACAAACATTTTTTGTTTTTGTTTTTCCTCGCTCTTAAGGTTTTCTTCATTTTACATCAATTTGATGAGAGTTTTTTACTCTTTTGCTCTTTGTGCTTGAAAACGTTTTTTTTTTTTTTTTTTTTTTTTTTTTGCTTTTTGACGCATTTTTCACTTACCACTAGATTCGAATAGATTTTCTTGTGCGATTCTGAAAAATCAACAAAATTTTCAATTCAGTTTACACCAAGACTCGCTAAAGATCACTTGTCATTTCAAAAGAAACCACCAAAAGAAATTTAATTACAGTGCGACTAAAAACCAATTAACAAAAACAAAATTTTTTCTACTGCTACCGAATTTAAAAAATTTATTTTAAAAAAATTTTTGATTAAAATATATATAATATATTCCAAAATATTGCACACCTATTCAAAATAATAAAAAAAAATCAATTATAAAATAAAATTTTATATAACATACGAAAAATTAATAAAATCGAAAATTTTAGTTTTTGGTGTTTACTCATATAATTAAAAAAATATATATAAAATATATTAACTTTATATATGCATCTAAAGTAAATGTGCATATATAAATATATAAAAATCCATTAGATAATTTTTAATATTTTGCGTTTTGATATACTTCAACGTATATAAAATATACAAAAAAAAAAAAAAAAAAAAAAAGGAAAAAGAAGCAAACGAAAATAAAGTGTAAGCATTTTTCAATATTTAAACACGAAAATTATTTATAACTATACAGTGTAGTTTAAAATAATAGCAAGAAATGAATTGAAAATCAAGTTATTTACATAAAACATTAAAAGCAACTACTAAGCGATACAACGTGAGCAGACAGCATCGACTGATAGTACAAAATTTCAAAAATTTCTTAGGTCTATTAGGTGAAGTTTGACAAACATGAATTTTGCGCTATTAATCGAGTATGATTGTATACCGCGCTTTCAAGCTTTATAATCTAAAGCTAAAGTTTTATAATCTAAAGCGGCTATTATGCAATAAAATAAGGGCGGAAAGCACGGCCTGACGAAAGAGATATGCAATTTTAAAAATTTCTGAAATCTACCAGGCCAAGTTCCACAAACACAAATATGTATAAAGTATGTGAGTACGATGGCATATCAGCAAGGCCTGGGGCCAAATTCCGCAATGATGAATTTTGAAATGTTCACCGATGTCAGTGTTCACTTTTGATTTTTGAGCTAGTGAGAATGAATAATTTTGACACTTAAAGTGTACACTTAATAATAATTTTTTCACTTCAATCTTCAGTGAAAAATAAATGAAAAATAAAATTATCTTTAATCAACTTATGTGACACAGTTAATTTGACAAATCAGCATATCATTCAGCCTGAAGAAACACATTCAGCGTCGGTGAATTTTACTTTGAGTGTTCACCAGTAAAATAAATTCATAGTTGCGGAATTTGGCCCCTGCTGTGATCACTTAATGCACCTGATACACCATCAAACTTGGCCTGACTCCATCTTCTTATGAGAGAGAGAGAGAGAGAGTGTGTGTGTGTTTTGCTATTAAACGAGCAGGCCAAGTTTGTCAAACATCACAAAAAAGCAGATATTGAATAGTGAAGTATTTATGATGGCGCGTAAATTAGTTTTTACTGTGGTAATTAATCAACCAGCAAATTATTAAGGAAATTATTTATTTTTTCCTACGCCTTATGTATTAAATTTCTGTTATGGTAAACTTCACTTTTTAATTAACCTTATTCCGGGAAACTTCCATACACTTTCATAAATTCTGTTAAAAATACGCATTCTAGTCAATATATTTTTACTATTCGCTTTCCAAGCCACAAATGAAATTTTCACTATGTTTGACAGAATTATAAAAAATGGTCGAACACATAAAAAATGGTCGAACACATAAAAACATATAACAAATTAATGAAAAGTAATTAATGGCAATTGACTTTATGTTTTACAGAATTACTATTAAACGTGTTTGATAGCAAACACAAAATAACAGAAAAAAGAAGAAAAAACAATTCAAATCCATCAGACCAAGTTTGACAAACATGACTATTCACCAGTTTGATGACATGCCATCAACCGGTGCTGTCATTTTTGATTGTCTAAGAGCCACTTAACTTTGCTGAGTAATCTTTTTTTCAGTTAGAAAACAATACAACATTTTATTTCAATGTCCACCCCGATTAACCTCAAGGATTTTCAAAGGACACCTACTTTATAGGAACTAGTCAATCTTGTATAAAAACTTATAACATATTAATGAAAATTAACACTATGTTCGACAGAACTACTATTAAACCAGTTTGATACCAAACACAAAATATCATAAAAACAAATCATCAGGCCAAGTTCGACAAACATGACTTAGCTACGAAACCAATTTGATGATATGCCATAAACCGGTGTTTTTAAGCCAAGTTTAATTATCTAAGAGACACTAAACTTTTAGGAGTGATTTGAAGGACATAATTTTTGCTTTTTTTAAGATAGAAAACAAAACGACATTTTAGTTCAGTGTGGACCCCGATTAATCTCAGGGACTTTCAAAGGGCACCAATAATAAAAATACCGGTCAAACTTATAAAAAAAACTTTTAACAAATTAAGGAAAATTACAGAGTACGCAATCATAATAGAGTTAAAATTTTAATAAAAAACCAAACAATTCTTTACATGGTCAGATCAAAAAAACAACCGTTACTTTCAAATTTCGAAAGCTACGTATGTTCGATTTTCGCATTTTTTTCTGTGATGTTGGTGCACATGTCTATTATATGTATATGTTGGCAATATCAGCCATTTCGGATTGTCAGTTTGTTCTTGAACGATAAAAAGGTCAATCAAAGCTCTTCGATTTTTTACTAAATTTTGAGCAAACCCAACGTCGCATGGACGTCGCTCAGCAGCTAATGAACATCGTCAGCGACAATCCAGATTTCCTTAAAGAGGTCATAACTGGTGACGAATCAAAGATTTATGGTTACGGCATTGAAGCCAAAGCCCAATCATCCCAATGGAAGCGTCCAGAAGAACGAATAAAGCGCGTGAAATTCAGTCAAATGTGAAGGTTTTGCTTACGGTTCAACATCGACTGCAATGGCGTGATGCATCATGAATTCTTGCCACAAGGGCGTACGGTCAATAGGGAATACTACTTTGAAGTTATGTGCCGTTTGCCCGAAGCAATCCGTCAGAAACGCACAGAATTGTGGAAAAACAATCATGGATTTTGCACCATGATAACTCACCAGCTCATACATCAATTGTTGTGCGTGTGTTTTTGGTCAACAACAAAACCGTTATCATGCCTCATCCACCGTATATTCACCGGACTTGGCTCCTGCTGACTTTTTCCTTTTCCCAAAACTAAAGACACCAATGAAAGGAAAGCGTTTTGCTACGATGGAGAAGATCAAAGAAAAATCGAAACAGGAGCGTTTGGCGATACCAAACAGCGCATTTCAGAAGTATTTCGATGATTGGAAAAAACGCTGGCATAAGTGTATTATATCTGAGGGGGATTACTTTAAAGGGGACAGTATAGTTATTGATGAATAAATAAAAACTTTCTGAAAAGATTTAACGGTTATTTTTTGATCTGCCCTCGTATTTGACTTCGAATTTATATTGTATATACGAAAAAAAAAAGTTGTGAGTTAAATCTTTGCATTAGTTCAGTGTTAAAAGGAAAAACAAATAGCATTTTAGCATCAAAAAGTAGGAATAAGCTTTGTCGTAGGTTTAAAGTATGCAAAATCAAAATTGTCAGATCTGCAAAATTTTCGAAAAACATGAATTTTTAAACAACAAAATTCAATACAGCTAAGCGCTTCGAAAAACTGCAAATAGCAGATAAATCTACATATTTGGCAACGCTGGTTATAATATGTTCAGAAAAGATTATGAAACTCTTTGAATCACGATTGGGAGCAGAGGTGCCACAAATTTTTGTCGAAAAACTTTGATTTGTCTAATATAAAATCTCAATTTAAGGAAAAAAAACATTTTAAATGTTAATTAAGTAGTATTTCGTTAATTTTAAGGTCCTTTTTGCTTATTTATTTTAATATGTATGCCAATATTTCGCTTTCCTTCGGATAGCTTCTTCAGGGCTATCCGAAGGAAAGCGAAATATTGGCATACATATTAAAATAAATAAGCAAAAAGGACCTTAAAATTAACGAAATACTACTTAATTAAGAAATAGAGGTCGAATAAAAACCAAAATACATTTTAAATGTTTTTTATGTCTAAATGCGAAAATAATGTTTTTTTTTAATAATGGGTGGCTATTCTAAGAAAAGATAAAATCCAAAATTTTGAGTAAATAAATATAGATAAATACATAAAAACTAATAAACACGCTTCGATATCAAATTTCAACTTTTACATTGACTACGGTTTAAGCTTCTTTTTAAATTATCTGTATAACAAGATGCTTATCCGTATAAAGCGTTCAGGAATCGCCAAAATCCCACACGTGCCCTGAAACAATATAGAAACTAAAATTTTCGCACTAAATCGAATGGCCATTAATAGTTCAGATACGCGTTCCACGGCCAAAACGCGCACCCAATATGAAAAGCCGGTTCCGATTTGATTAGCGAAGTGGTTCCGAGATTTTTAGGAATTCCCAAAGTCGGCTTCAGGAAACGTCAAAATCCTCCCACTTCCTCAGAAGCAATACGGCAACTTCAATTTTCGCACTAAAGCGAATGACCGTTTATACTTCAGATGCATGTTCCACGGCAAAAACGCGCACGAGTATAAAAAAACGGTTCCAAACCGGTTAGCGAAGTGGTTCCGAATTTTTTTGGGTATTCCCAAAATCGGCTTTTTGAATCCCCAAATCCCGGTTAGCAAAGTATTTCCCAATTTTTTTTTTTTGGGAATTACCGAAATCGGCTTAGTAAATCCACAATTACACTTGATAGAATTTGAATTAAACGTAGTGCGATTCTGTAACTTTTAATGATCCTAAAATCGTAAATTTTTTCGACATATTTCATACCTTGCAGTAACAATTATATATTCCTGCAAAGTAGTTTTAATGACGGTAAGCAGTTGTATTTTTGTAAACCCGATAATAATTAGTAGAGGTAACAACTGATTTCGGTCAACAGCTTTAAAGATTAAAGCTGGAAAAATTAAATAATATTGCTGATTCACAAATTTTATCAAATATCGTTATAA
The DNA here is from genome assembly GCA_914767995.1 of Thecocarcelia acutangulata. Lineage (NCBI taxonomy): Eukaryota > Metazoa > Arthropoda > Insecta > Diptera > Tachinidae > Thecocarcelia > Thecocarcelia acutangulata. The sequence continues at coordinate 71,919,265 of OU612095.1, forward strand.
TTGTTGCAAAGATGACATTAAAATAATACAGGTAACAGAAGCGTAATAGAGTTTGACAAACACGAATTCGAGCTATTGAACGAATTAGATGGCATGACATCAGTCCGAGTTTGATCGTCTATTAGTCGCTTAAAATGCTGTTTCATTATCGTTTTTTAATATAAAAATATTATACTTTTTATAATACCAAATGGGGTTTTAAAAATCTCTAAACTTGCTGCGTTGTTTTTATTTATTTATTATTTTTGTAACACTCTTTTTGCTCTATTTTGGGCGTTTTGAAATTTCAAAGTTGACAACGCTTCTACACGTAATCAATTTCTCTCTGCTTTTGAATTTGAAGTTCTATTTTTTATATTATGTTACATGTATAGCTTATGACCGCGACCTAAATTAGCGTGTAAAATGCTATTTATCTGTCATAAATCCTCATACATATACAAAATGTATTAGACCAAAACATTTAGAGTAAATCTTACTATTTAGTCGATAAAGTTGGTAACAAAATAACAGTTACTATTTTTTGTGGTAATTAGTAACCACACTTTCAGATCGCTTTAGCCAATTTATCTACTCCTAGTCAGTGATTTTTGTCGAGCAGGTCTAGTGAAGATTACTATTCTTTAGTCTTGTGTCACTCATGAATGAATTAATTCAACTGAATGATTCTCTTAAAAGAAGAAAGAATGATATATTTCTGTATTATTTCTCTATTCCTTTCATCATGCTATTTCTTTTCATATTTCCTCGTCTTTCATTCAGTACCCGTAAACATTAAAAATCAATAATTAATTTTATTTTAAATCAATTTTAAAGATGAACATTAAGTAATTTTTTTATATATGTATTGCGTTTAAACAAATTGTGATACAAACAAACAATGCCGTAGTTGCTTTATTCATTATGCTGCCACCTGACACATATACTCATAATTGAAATATGGTCATTCATTCTGAAATGTTTGGCAAGCAGAAAGATGAAAGAAAAGAATGAATTAATTCACTTAACCTTTCTGAAAGAGAATGAGAGATTCACACAAATGAAAGATTTTGTCTAACACTACTATTCTTGGCACATGTGTAATTTACATATTTCAGCGTAAAAGATTGTCCATAAAAATATTCCCAAGACAGATTTGATTAAAGATCAAAGAACATGTTCACATGAAGGCTTACATATATTCGAGGTTCGCTCTCTAATTCGCGGCCCAATCTTGATTGAACCGATGATTGATGACTCGATATACAAAATTTTGAGAGCAAACCATGTTGATTCATTTTGTATTTTGTTACGACAGACTTAAACTTTACTATCATCTACAAGTTTGATAAAAAAAATATCGCTAGTTTATCTGAACTAGCACTCAAAAAACATATAAGCAAAGCATAAGTGTGAAGAAAAGAAAAACGTTGAACAAATAGATTTATATCAGAATGGAAAAAAGATGTAGTGAAACATAAAAAATAATAAATATAAACTTCAAACTGAAACAAGAAAAATAATTGTCTGAACACCAAGGTTCGCAATCGTGATTCGGAGAGCGAACCAAGTATTTCGAATTACCAACTGAACATGGTATAAGAGCGATGCCAGAGCGCACAAATCAGAAAATGAGCTACTGTTAATCATAGAAAAAACATTTTGGAAAACTAAGATTTGTAAAACTAGAAATATTATTTAATGCCTAGTATTCAACAATGCTGAGAAAAAGGCCAATTTCAATGTCAAGTTTAATGAAAAGAATATACATACCTACTACAAGACATTTGAACTGCATATTGCTTTTGAATTATTTAAAAGATGCAATCAATAATGCGCGACCTTTGTAGTAATTTGCTTTTAAATATGTATTAAGAGTACATAAGTATTATATTCTTTTACTGGATCTTATTAAGTACGTTTTGTGACTCATCTCATGTCGTCAAACTCATTGGTCATCTCGCAATCCCCTCAAAGATAATAGCACTCATACATGTATATACCGAATGCTCTCTTTGTGGTGATCACTGGTCTACTAGTGGGATCAAACTCTCAGTACATTTTACATATTCGTTGTACCTTTTCATATGATTAGCTGAAAAAAAGGATTTATAAAACATTGTTTAAGTCTTTTTTACTTTTTGGAAACTATTATGCTTTTGTTCAAATCTTACATTAACTATCACAATCAAATGTTATTATTATTTATTTAAAAACCGGTTAACCGGCTTTTCTTTAATCTTTTACCGAAAATCGGGATTTGGTAAATTGCTGGTATTCGAAAACCGGTTTTAGAAAAAAGTTCAATAATCGATCACCTTACTCGTCACATAATATTTTTCTCCAAACAATGGAAACTTATATATACTACCGATAAAATAGAGCGACTAGGAAATTATGCAGACATTTTCCTTTCTATCAGCCATATCCACCCAGGAAACAAGTTTTACCTAGGCGTATTCCAAACCAGGGCACTCTGGTTTTCAGGTAAAGAGGGCTAGCAGTTCCTCGTCTAGTAAATAAAACTCTAGGAAGCCGTATGACTTATGTTGTGTTGGCTTCTGAAACCCTTAAATTGGCAAAACGGGGATCAGCATGTCGCGGGTGGTTCAGCTCGCAGTTCAACCCGGGCTGATCATGGTTGAGGTGTCTACCTTGCCTGAAACGTTCTGGCTGTGGTTTAAACCTAAAGACGCAGGAAGGGGGAGTTAGTATCCCTGATGATTGTTGGTGCATGACTTTTTTCGGAGGCTAACAACGAGGTACTGTTGCCTTGCAACAGATACCTATACTGTAAGGAGCCAGTGGTGGTGGCTGGATGGGTGAGTTGGTTTAAGGGCTGATGCTGTTAGTGGGAATCGACCATCTAACTCGTTAGGCCTTGTTTTCCATTAATTGCTGGGAAATTACATACAGGCGGGATTAGAAGGCCTAAACTTCTGAACAAGGGGTTTCCCATATAGCTATAAACATATGACCAGAATTGCTAGCTGAGCGTGCGTGGTAAACCACACGGAGGCGCCAATTTTACTCCGTGGAATTGACCTATCATCAGATAAAGCCGTAAAGGCAGGTGCTGATGTAAATCTTTTTCATTCTCTATCAGCCATATCACAGAATTTAATTCTGTTCGTAAAAGTAATGCAATTCATGTTTTATTTCTTTAGAAAACGGAAATAATTAGTAGAGGCAGACAACTCAGATTCTGCTTGTAGTAACGCAATTTTACATTTTTTATTAAATCTAAGCTTCAATTTATATCAAAAGTACAGGTTTTTTAGTTAGAAAGAGTTATCGAGCTTTCTTTCTTGTTTTCTTCGACTAATTCTCAGGGGTTATCCGCTACATATGCAGTGTAGTTTATGGGGAGGAGGAACACTTGACTTGAACTTTCCAACGCTATAACAGACAGTATTTACGTATGTAGGCAACTTGTTTTATTAATGTTTGGTTAATGTTTGTTGAACTTTTATAATTTTTTAAATTAAAAATTGTTTGGTTTGTACATACACAGAAAAAAATTATGGTAAAAATAAAATCAACAAAATTTTTGTCTGTAAAAGTAATTTGTATGCATATACATAAATTTTAAAAAAGTAACCTTGGATATCGTATTTTGTTGTTGTTTAAAAAAAAAGTTGTTTTCGATCAATAATTATTTTTACTAACCCTTTGTTTGAATCCACGAATTTCTTTACAGGTCCGCATTCAAACAATTAATTAATTGATTCAACGAATTTCGTTATTGAACACGAAAAAAAGTTTTTTCTGTGTATGTACATCAGGTTTTTAGTTCAAGTTTTTTCTTTCTTAAGTTTTTTTCTTAAGGATTTTTTTTTACAATACAAATTTGCTGTGATCAATAATTATTGATTGAAGAAGACAAGAAAAATAATAATCAAATCTTTAGCTGGGGGACAACTAGCTGTTTCGTAGTCGCTACACTACTCATCAGCCTCAGATTTATTAAAGAGTTTTTAAGGTGCTGTTCATAAAACAGAGACGAGCAACTCGTCTAGAAATTTTGTATGAAAGTTACTTATGTGCTGTTCATAGAACACATGCGTGCAACTCGTCTAGAAAATTTGTATGAAAGTTACTCAATTTTTTTAATGATTTCCATATAAATTTTTTTAGACGAGTGCTCGTCTGTGTTCTATGAACAGCACATTAATTTTTTGAGTGATTTCAATAAAAAACTTTTAAACAAGTCGCTCGTCTGTGTTCTGTAAACAGCACATTAGCTTCAATTTGTATAGAAAGTACAGATTTTTTAGTTAGAAAAAGTTATACAAGTTTTTTTTTTTCTTTGACCAATACTCAGGGGTTATCCCCTACAAATGCAGTGTAGGTTATGTGGAGGATGAAAGAGCGAGTAGTGTTTGTAAACATTTGACTTGAGATTTTCAACTCTATAGCAGTCAGTAATTACAACTTGTTTCATAGACGAACCGTACGGCTTATTAACATAAAAAACCTCAGATTTATTAAAGAGTTTTTAAGGTCCTGTTCATAGAACACAGACGAGACTCTCGTCTAGAAAATTTGTATTAAAGTTACTCAATTTTTTGAGTGATTTCCACACAAATTTTTTAGACAAGTCGCTCGTCTGTGTTCTATAAACAGCTTTAATTTTTCGCAATTACCTTCTTTGCTTTTGTTCAAATGTTTGATGGTTAAATCAAATGTTATGTTATTAACTAATTTATTTCTAACTATTATATTTAACAACCAGTTAACCGGTTTTTCTTAAATTTTTTTTACCGAAAACCGAGATTTTTAAAATTGCCGCTATTCGAGGATTTCGAAAATCAATTTTAGGCAAAAGTCGATTAATCTATCACCCTACTCGTGACATATCATTACAAGCTCATTCTTGAAAAACATTTTCGAAATTCAATTATTTTTAGTAGAAACTATTAAATTAATTTCATTGAAAATTAAAAGTTGTTTAAGTATTCGTTTTCTAAACGGAATGAATTACGTATCAAAACAAAATTGAACTCCATGACATGGCAGCCTTATAGGTAATATTGATGTAATCAAGAAAAAACACAAAATTGCTCTTAAGAAGGTGATAGAAATTTCAAATGACTATTTCTATTAAATGTTAAAAAACTGCGGTCCCTACAAGATATATTTATGTGACTGAAACTAACACTCTCAAAATCTCAAAGTTATTTTATATAATATTTTTGAGAATGAGTTAAAGAAATCATTATATATATATACATGCACAATAGTTTCAGTCATTCTTTTCATATTGCCTTAAGAAAATTACAGCAACACTGATATGTACTTCCATCACCGCTAACAGCCAAAGAACTGTCATAGTTCTTGTGAGATAATTGTACAGAATTTGGGAAATTTATAATCACTTTTATTTAAACCGACACTGTAAACATTTCTTTTCGCCACACACACATGCACACTCACACACACTTACATTCATTTCATTTCAACAACGAATGAAAAATATTATTCCATTTTCTTTTACTATATTTGGTCAAATTTTTAAATATACATACGATTTTCGTTTTTCTTTGATTTTCTTTTTATTGTTGCTGCAAAATAAACTAATAATAGTATTTAAAGAAAAAATAATTAACAAAAGCAAATGTTTTTATTTGAAATAATGTGCAAAATTACTCGGTACACCTGATTTCTTTAATCGCTTTTTATTTATTTTTTTAGTTTTATTTATTTTTCTTTCAATATTTCACTTTTTTCAGTTTTGTGTTTTTTTTTTTTAATATTTAAAATGAAAATAAGTAAAATATTCAAGCATATAAATTATAAAACATATATATGTATGTATGTAATCGTACCTAAAAAATTATCAAATGAAAAAGAATTGTAGGTATTAAAAAAAAATTCCAATTCTATGTTCACAAAATTTTAGTTTTTAAAAATAGAATATTCGTTCACTATTTTTATTTAGAAAAGAGAGAAAAATGAGCGAGCGCCATAGACGAAAATATCTCAGTTTCGGATAATTGTGTGAACATGCTTTCTTCGCTTTCAAGAAAAAAAATAATAATAATAATAATAAATTTCAAATATTTAAAACAGTCATTACTATAATTTAATGTTTTTTTTTTTTAATTTTTTTACATAAAATGAGTTTCGAAAACTTTTAATAAAACAAAATCACCGCAATCGTAAGATTTAAATTAACGGCAAAAGTTTCTGCAACAAGTGTTGCCAAGCAATCTATACAATTGACAGGCAAACACGTTTTTTAATCCCTTTTACGGCCGTTCTCCGGCACCGCTTTTGGAAAGATATACATACAGTGTGTCAGTAATGAGTTTGCACATTGAAAACGAACACGGTTTAGTTAAAACTATTAGTAAATTCAAAACGTTCTTTTACACTGGCGGCCAATTGATAATTAATTTTAGCTCTTATATTTTAATTTCTCTTCACATAAACTTTAAGAGAACAATTTTTTTACTTAAATTAAGAGATATTATAAATGATCATATTTTAAGAAACAAAAAATACTGTGCAATAAATAAAAATTTTTTATTATTTGCTTTTACTTGAAAATGCTGCGAAAACACGTCGCTCCTTTATTGCAACATAGTCATATCTCAAAAAATGAGCTTTTCGAGTTAACAATGCAGAATTTTTAACAGCACTACCATTTATATTGTGCCAAAAATTTATTCAAATTGCTTTTAAGCTGTTTCCTTTAGGAGATATTTTCTCAAAAAATTTGCTAACACTTGTATGGAAACTACAAATTTTAAATGAGTTTTTCTCAAAACGAGCTTTTTTACGATATGACTATGTTGCAATAAAGAAGCGACGCGACGTGTAAATTTTAGGGCACTTGAATAGGTTTTTGGTATAAGATTAGTTTGATTTTAACCATCGACATTACATATATATTTTTTTGGACCAGTACTCGGGGGATAACCCCATTGTACCAGAACTAGGAAAATTGGTTGTGAGGAGGGGGAAAGAGGGAGTATTATTTGTGAACATTTTACTTAAACTTTCCAACGTTATTACAGACAGAAAACACCTCTGCAAGCAACTTATTCTACAGACGAAGCGTGCGGCTGAAAAACAAATTCTGTCTGTAGTGCGTTGTACGCTTCCCTGGGCAATCGACCACAAAGGGCTGACCGCTGGACGATGAGCGCATGTTACGTATAAATATGCGAGTTTCGGCAACAAGATCTCAAATCTCGCAAAATCCATTTGAATAATAGAACAGAGCGACGCACCCTACCCTGCGTCGATGTACCAGGGAGTCAATAATACCCTACTGTCACCGATGAGCTTCTTCACCCTCGCCTGCACATTGTCGAGTAAAATAGATTTTGAGGCACCGGCCCAAACATGAGAGTTGTATTTTATTTTCGGTCGGATGTAGGTGGTGTACATAGTAAGGAGGTTGGATAGAGCGAAGTACATCTTACACCGTTTCAAAAATCCGAGGCACTTGAATGCTTCTGTAGAGAGATGGAAAATGTGCTCATTCCAGCGAACATCACACTGTATTTTCATTCCAAGAACATCAAGAGCACCGGATTCCTATTTATATTTATACTTGCGGTCGTTTGTTTGTGTGTTAATAAACAACACTTACGAGCGTTAGAGAGCGTTACCATATTCGGCAACGATCTCGAATGGCCGGGCCGGCCTATAACTGAAAGACTACGAATGCCAAATGACAGCAGTCATCCGCGAAAGAGTGGATAGAGTTGGAAGTTTGCTATAGAAGGTCGTTGAGGAAAATAATAAATAGGATGGGAGAAAGAACGAAGCCTTGCCTAGCCCTGAATTAATCTTGAACTCGTTTGATGAGACTCCTTCTATAACAACTCATATAGTGTGGTTTCTGAAAAGCTTGATATAAATCGAGAAAAGTCATCACCACAAGTATTAAGTAGCGCAGCATGCCACACGCTGTCAAACGCTTTGAAAATATCCAGAGCCACCACCTTACTTTCAGCGAAGTGATGGATGGAGTTATGCCAAAAGATCTCCAGTAGAGCGACCTTTACGAAATCCATATTGAAAGTATTTTATGCGACCACCTCACAAGGTGGTAATTAATTATACTTTCTATTACTTTGGAAATCGCAGAGCAAATTGGAATTGGGCGGCAATTTTTGGGGCTATTTGTCATACCCTTTTTGGGAGTTGACGTTACATTCAAAAAAAAAAAATGTATCTTGGACCAGTATTCAGAGGATGACCACTACATATGCAGAGCATTGTAATGGAACTAGGAAAATAGTTTATGATGAGGAGGAAAGAGGGAGTAGTATTTGTGGAGGTTTGACTTTAACAATAACAACACGAAAGGCTAAGAGAAAGTCTATTACAGCACTTAAAATGTTGGAATTAAATTCAAAATTTAGTCCAACACCTTCCACACTACAAGGTTATGATTTACCCAGTAATACAAAGAAATTTGGATTTATAAGGGGCATCAAACCAAATTTTAAATTTTATCAAGACAATGACCCAAAACATACTTAGATCACACATGGTCAGAATGTGTCTGTTATACAGGTCGCCCCAGAACTCAGCGTCAAGCCGAAGCAGAGTGTCAAAATTACTTGCAACCATCACGAGAAAAATCAGAAAAACTTTCTAAAAAATACGAGAGCGTTTAAAAAACATTTGAACTGAGTAAAATGTTTATTTTTATATTTTTATTTACTTTTCTCATGACAGTTACAATCAATCTCGCCACCCTGTATTGGCTTGACATTGGGCTCTGGGGCACCCTGTATAGCTGTGGCCTGTATAGCTGTGTGTCGTCGATACATCAGTCCAAAACCTCGATCTCAATCCTATACAGAATTTATGATTGCTTTAAAAAAACGGGTCGCCAAACGCCAGCCAGCAAATATGGCATCACTTAAAACCGCAGTATCAGAAGATTGGCAGCAAATACCAACGAATTATAACCTAAAGATGTTACCAAATATTAAACTTTTTTAAACTAATTTTAAAACTTGTCCACCGAAACCAAAACTGCAAGGAAATTTTGGTGCAAAGAGCTTATTGACAATGTAAAATTTTTTGTTGTATATCTTTTGTGTTTTAAACATTCTAAATATTTTTTTTAAACACGATCTCTAAAAACACATATTATCTATTGAAATATGTTCTTAAACATGTTTTTCACGCATAAAAATATAACGCAACCACTAAAAAATTTAACTAAACCGTGGTTTTTCAGTTTGCAAGCTCATTATTGACAGACTGTATAGGTATGTACATATGTGGCTAAAAAGCTTTTCTGCATAAATGTGAATAATCTTATCATTTCATCGGTTCAGTACTTTAGAAACCCAAATTATTACTAACTCTAATAAGCAAAACGTACGAGGGCTTATAAAAAAATAACCGTTATTTAAAATTTTTTCAGAAAGCATTTATTTATTTATCAATAATTAATTGTTCCTTTTAAGATATAATACAGTTATGCCAGCGTTTTTTCCAATCCTTGAAACACTTTAAAAACGCGCTTTTTGTATCGCCAGCAGCTCCTGTTGCGATTTTTCTTTTATCTCTTCAATCGTAGCAAAACGCTTTCCTTTCCTCATTGTCTTCAGTTTTGGCAAGAGGAAAAAGTCAGCGGGGGCCATTGATAACGGTTTTGTTTTTAGCCAAAAACTCACGCACAAGCATCGATTTGTGAGCTGGTGCATTTTCATGGTGAAAAAATTCTTGAATGTTTTTTCCACAATTCTGTGCGTTTCTAACGAATTGCTTCGCACATAACTTCAAGGTAGCGCATAACTTCAACGCAGCGCATAACTTTAAGGTATTATTCCTTATTAGACGTACGACCTTTTGGCAAGACTTCATGATGCATCACGCCATTGCAGCCGAAGAAAACAGTGAGCAAAACCTTCACATTTGACCCAACTTGACGTGTTTTTCGGTTTTGCCTCTTCTGGACGCTTCCATTGGGATGATTGGGCTTTGGTTGCAATGTCATAGCCATATACCCATGATTCGTCACCAGCTATGACCTTATTGAGGAAATCTGGATCGTCGTTGACGATGTTCATTAGCTGCTGAGCGATGTCCATGCGACGTTGTTTTTGCTCAAAATTTAGCAAAAATCGGAGAGCACACCAAAATATGACTACCCTTTTTACCTGTCAAAAACAAACTGACTATCCAAAATGGCTGATATTGCTAACATATACATATAACAGACATGTGCGCCAACATAACAGAAAAAAATGTGAAAATCGAACATGCGTAACTTACGAAATTTGAAATTAACGGTTATTTCTTGATCAGACCATGTATGCAAAATGGATGGAATATGATTCAATAAAAAATAAAAAAAATAGAAATCAAACTATTAAATGCAAACTTTGCTTTAATTTGGGGACGATCTTTTTAAGCCCCATCCTTTGGTAATTTTGGGTTATCTTACAAATAAGTATATCCAAAGTAACTATGAATTATAACTCTAACTCCTTTGTTTTGGTAGAACTATTGCGACAAAAGACAGTATTGAGCCATGCGTCTGCCAATGCCATATAGAAACATAAGCTATGTACACACGGTTGTCAGATGTTACAATATTGTAAGATCTGGCAATGACAATGAAACAATGAAAAATTGTCCCGCAGAAGTAAATTGTGTGTTCAGACGATCGTAAGAAAATCTTACAATTTCATTGTCAGACTATTGTCTGACAAATAATTCATCTGACAACAAAAATTGTCAGTTCACACGGTTGTCAGATTGTTAGATGAAAAAAATTGCCGGACATGTTGTAAGGCCACTTATGTATATCAACAACAATCTGTTTGGAAGTGTTGGCCATCAAAGTTTTTTCTGACATTGATGCCATTGTCAGGTGCATTAATTTTATACATCTGACAATTAAAACTGAGCTTACAATACCAGCCAATTATCTGGCAATGCCGACGAAGAGAGTTCTCACGATTGTCAGATGCCTGACAACATTGTCGTCTTATAATTGATTGGCAATGGTTCTTCTAAAAACGTTGTAAGTTAAAAATTGGCAGTTCACACGATTGTAATACATTTTCAGACAATTTTACTTGCAATATTGTAAGATCTGACAATCCTGTGTACGTAGCTATAGACATAAATGTACAAGTATTCACAGTATATGCTTTTGTTTAGTAAATTTGTTCTAAAAATATTGCCTGATGACGTAAAAAACTTGGTTTTTTATTTAATTTACTAATTTTATTTTATTTAATAAAGAATCAATCAAAGTAATAATAAGGCAAGCATTTCTTATTGCAAAAATAATTTTCATTTTAATATTATTTTACACCTGTGCCTACGTCAAAGATTTCTATTAAGTAAAATGGTCACGTCTTTTTCAATGAACAATTGACACCACTAACTGTGGATTGGGGAATAGTATAGAAAGAGAACAAATAAAAATAGTAAACGAGATCATCATCCAAGCACGTCTACCGTTAAATACATAATTGTGCATAGACACTTTTATTTGTAGATATGAAAAAAACACATTTGCCATGCAGCAAGGAATGCACTTGCATCTGTTTAAATGTATTCGTGCGTACATTCACCGCATTGTTTAATTTAGACTTTTTCAGTTGTTTGTGTTTGTTTTTTGTTTGTTTGCTTTTTAACAACAACTACTAATAGCCAGACTTATTAACTGAGGTATTTACAACAATTCGGAAGAGTACAACAGACAGCGTTGCCGTTTTGGAAATTTCCTGGGCAAAAGAACCGAAGGCTAGAACAGGAATTAAGGCAGACACATAAGTTTATTTTGGGAAAAAGAAAAACTAAAAATAGAGTTTTCGGGTTTGAAACAAATTCATTTATGAAAACTACATAATAAAATTGAACTTAAGACACTAGTATATTGTTTTATAATGCAAGATGAAAATTAAACCGTTTTGTTGCGGCTTAAATGTTGCGGCTTAAATACGTATCTCATAACTACCTTTCTGACAACACTGTATAATTTGAATTTAACTGAACAATGACATTAGTATATCAGCTGTTGTTTAGACAATCAACTCTGCGTTGATTTTTATGGTTTGTAATAGCGGGCAGATCTAATGCTCATATTCTTTTTTACTATTGGATGCATAACCACGAGGTGGTAAAATTAGAGTAAGGACATTTTCTTTTTATATCTAAAGAAATTCGGAGGAATATTGAAAGGACAGAATTGAGTAAGATTTTATTTTACTTTTTGCTTATGTTATTATTAATGTGAATTATAAATTGTCTCTGTAGAATAATAAAACAGACACACAAACCATAAACCTGACAAATAAAACAGTGTTTGAATTTACGAGCCGCCATTTATTGGTTTGTAGTTTTTTATTTTCCTGTCCTGACTCGGTTTTATTCCGTAACACCGGACGCAGTTACAGCCGTAACACTGTGTTTGGCGTTTCTACGACATGATTCAAGTATTACTGATTGGCGAAAAACACCAATTGAAAGCCCATTGAATTGTATTGAAATAGTTTAGTCTTATATATAACTGAATTTAAATGCCCACCTTGCTCGTAGATGCCAGAACGGCATCTTAGTAAACATTCGTTCACTGCTGCCCGCAAAGTCGATGCTAGAATCGCACCTATGGTCACTCGTATTGATTAGTTTATAGCATGTTCAAGGTTTATAGCATGTCGAAGGCTTATATTCGAGGTTCGCTGTTTCATTCGTGATTCGTGTCTCAACCTTGATTGAATCAACATGATTACTCATCAGTGATGCCAGAATGCAGATTTTACTTTAATTTTGAAGATTTTTCAGTTTTTGTATTTTAATAAATAATGAAAGTTATTTGTAAACATTCAATGAATATTGACTTACTCAATAACATTGATCTTGAAATAAATTTTACCTCTTTAAGCACAATACATACACATACCCTAAAGCGAAAGTCATAGTGAATCAACGTAACAAACGCTGACAATCATCCATAACAGGTGGTGATTTTCCTTTGGTGACATATATACATGCTTTAAGTACTCGTATTTGTACAAACTGTCATATATGACCAAAGTTGATTTTGTCTTGCAGGCATCCATGTGTTTATGAGCCCTAACAGACAATAATATCTAGTTTCGTTAGTGAATGACAGAGCCTTAAAGCAGACAAAGTCCTACAAAGTTTACCTTCTAATCTACACATAACAAATCGTCTGTTATGATTGTATGTTATGGCTTTAAGTCTTTCTTCTTAGTGGAAGAGAGACATTGCTAAATCATTGTTTCCGTTAATGTCACTGACTTTAAAACCTAAAACAATTAAATTTTCAACTTAAATTTCAACTTATAATTGGCTCTGAGTCATAGAATGACGCACAATCGATGAATGCCTTAAAGTTATTTAGGTTTATTATGAAAATGCGCGTTCAAATCAAAATGCATATCGTGCACTTCGTGATTTTTTAGATCAATTTAATTGTCCAAATGTACGTACAGTGGGAAAAATCGTGCGAAAATTGAGCCAACCGGGTCTGTAAGAGATGTAAAAACATCAATGCGTGCTCGCACCGCTCGTTCCGCAGAAAATATTGCTGCTGTTTGCGATAGTGTGACTGAAGAGCTATCCACCTCAATTTGTCGTAGTGCTTCTCATGCTCGTTGTTGATGAACATTATGCATAAAGACTTGTAATTACACGCTTACAAGGTGCAATTGACTCAAGAACTAAAGCCTCTTGACCATTCTAAGCGTGGTCAACGGTAAGACTGGTGGCAACAAATGTCAACAGTGGATGAGCAATTTTCCAAGTAAATGAGGCACATTTTCAGCTCAGTGGATTTATCAATAAGCAGAATTGCCACATTTGCGCGAATGGTAATCCAAGAGTGATTGTTGAAAAACCAATACACCTACAAAGAGTGGCTATTTGGTTTTGGGATGTTTATGGGCTGACGGCATCATAGGGCCGCATTTTTTCCAAAATGATGTTGGCTATCATGAGATAGCGAATTGGAAAATATGGACGTGAACGATGTGTATTTTCAACAGGATGATGCCAGTTGCTACACAGCTAACGAAACAATGGCCCTTTTGCTTGACAAATTCAATGGCCGTGTTGTCTCACGTAGTAGCGATGTCAATTGGCCACCAAGATCATGTAATTTGATACCGTTGGACTTCTTTCATTGGGAGAAAAGGTGTATGTAGATTAGCTAGCAATAATTCAAGAGCTAAATGATGAGATTACATTAACGGCATAGAACTTCAATTATGCCTCAGCATCATCGAAAATTTGGACCATTAGATGGCCGCGTACACCTCCATCCAAATTGGCAGTATTTTATCCCATTCATATTTGAACCATACTAATATTATCACAATATAAAGAAATTACAATAATTCCTAAATAAGTTGTGGTTTATTCAAAATCAACATCGTCCCTTAAAATTTAACCAGCCTTTAGAACATACATAATTTTGTTTGTAACATATACTTCAGGGATCTGCCACCGGTGCCTACTTTAATGATCTGAGTACACCCGTCTTAAGTCGAGTTTTATTTACATTTATTATTTGGACAAGTATGTTTTCTACTCGTTGGAGCTTGCTTCTGTAAATTAGAGTATATACCCAATCAAGTTAATATGCGGTGGCTGAGGCGACATGTAGGCATTTTACGCTGGGAAAAATTGCATCTACATTGTTAAACACATTATGTGAGTTATCTACTTAAAAAAACAGGGCGTCTGTAGGTGCCTTAAGTGAGATAATTCGCATTATTCCAAGAGTCGTCGTCGTAGTCACATGATGGCGATGCCAAAAATTTGGTATTTATTTAGTCGTTGCCAACGATTAATTAAATGTTCTCCACAGTCCCTATATTTAGTTAAGATCTATGAAATATCGAAGGTCAATCAAAGAATAGGCGATTGCTTTTGAAGACGAGTGTACAATGTAGTGGTTCGCCTTCCCTACAAAAATAAAATCGTCAGTTACCCCCTAGGACTAAAGACTACATGAAAACAATTCGAAAATTAGTTTTTTTTTTACTTTTTGTCATACGTACAAACTCCACATTTTTAGTATTTTGTTTACTGTGTCGCCATTTTTAGTCTGATCATAAAATGTTCTACATATATCGCTGTTTACGACTCTGTAAGGGCTACATTTCTGTCTTTAATAGTTTTTCACTACCACGGCAAATTCTAGTCATGAATATTAAAAACTCGGTTCAAAAATATGTAGAATTAGGGTTGATACGAACACAATTTTTTTTACTCACTCTAGTGTATAATCCTGAGTTTTTTGATGCTGTCTTGATGTGACAACGATGATGCTTCTTGGAGTATGGGGGCATTTTAATGTACGCATTTTAAAAATAGCAATTTTGACAGATTTTAGGAGCTACAGACGTAAAACAAGTCGTCTATGGGTGCCTTTTGGGGCACAATGTGCCGGGCACATCTCTATTTCCTATTATAGTACTATGATTAACCTATCGAGTGAAAAATAATAATTTTGACAGACTTTAGGAATCACATCTCAAAAAGCCAGACGTAAAAGCAAGGCGGCTATGAATGCCTTTACAGTATATATTATTAATATATTTATTGAATGTTAAAAAAAAAATCAGTTGCCTATAAGAAAAGTGAAACAAAAAAGTGTGCTCAGCACAAAAATTTCTATATATTGATATTTCTAATAAATTTATTTATTATAATATTATATTATAATATTATAATAAATTTAACATTAACTACAAAAATTTATATATTGCACATTTTTTTTTCCCATAATTATTCTAATATTACTTTTGGAGTGTTGGGCAACACTGATGATTTGTAGCATATATGTACATATATTTGCTCTTCTGAAAAAAAGTTTTTACTTCCACTCAAGTAAAAGGAAATGGCGCAAACACCAACAACACGAATATAAAGAAATCAAGGAGAATTACTTTCACAGATAAAATAAAACAGAGATAAATGCAAATTAAAAATACTTTTATTTTTTGTTTTTGTTGAGTCTGAGCAAAAAACGAAAAAGAAATTTTGAGTTTTTTTTTATCTACGAGGAACGGACAAAGAAGCCTAAATAATTTTCTAATTTTATACACTGAAATTTGTATATAAAGTTTCTGCCATTGTGAATGCAAAGCAAATATTTAAAAAATATAGCTTTTTTTTGCCTCAAATTAAAAATATTCGCATAAAAGTTTATTTACATTCAGGTATATTTTTGTGAAGAAGAAAAAATAGTTTTTACAAAAAAAAAAAAACCTATTTGGTTTTTGGTAGCACAAACCCGAAATAATTTTCGCTTTCACTCAAGCGCCTTTTGAGCAAATGCATAAGAATTATATAAGCAGTGGTTTCTGGTGTCATGTGGCGCTATCTTATATTAAGCTTCTAGGCCTACTCTGGCTTAGCCTGAGTTGTAGATATACAGATTGTTAAATTGATTTACATCAGCACCTGCCTTAACGGCGTAATCTGATGATGGATCAACCACATGGGGTGAATTATTCACGATTTACTAGTGCTCCCGTATTGCCTTGCAAGGCTCACACAGGTATTAACTTTTCGGGTCTTTTAATGCTTCCTGTATGCAATTCTTGCGCAGTTAATGACAGATAAGGCTTAATGAGTTAGTAGGCTAAAGCCCATTAAGAGCCCTTAACCAACTCACCCGTCTTACTATCACTCCGCGTTCCTTATATTAAAGGTATTTTCAAGACAACAGTACCTTGAGAGGCATGCACCAAGCCCTCGTGTAGCTTGCAAGGCTCACACAAGTTGCAACTTTTTGCCATAAGTCTGTAATCATGTAGAGTTCAGGCCTTCTAATCTCTCCTGTATGAAATTTCCCAATAGTCAATGAAAGACAAGGCTTAATGAGTTGGTAGGCCGAAGCCCATTAAGTGCATCAGCGCTTAACCAACTCACCCGTCTAGCCATCACACCTTGTTCTCTCTATTACAGGTATCTGTTGCAAGACAACTGTACCTAGAGAGGTTATTAGCCCCCGCAAACCGGTATGCACCTAAGTTATCAGGGAAACTAATTTTCCTTCCTGCGATTTTCGGTTTAAACCACAGCCACAACGTTTCAACCAAGGTTTTCACCTCAACCACGATAAGCGCCTGCTGATATACAGTTGTGAAACATATTTACAGAGTGCGCTGGTTAGCGGTGTCACATAGTTTTACATTTTTCCTATATTCGGTAGTTTTGTTTATTCACGTGACCATTGAGGTGAAAATGATCATCATCACTAATTATGAGTTTATGAATAAGTTGGTTGCTGCCTTGCAAAATCAAATTGAACAAATTTTTGGTACTTTGTTCTTTGCATCATAAATGTCTCAGGTTTTTCAAAACTTAATTCTGTAAAAAAAATTAATTCGTAGTGTAACGAATTTGCCATCGTGTTTAAACAAACGTGGCGGAAATGTGCGGTCGTAAATATTTTTATATGATAAATAAGAACAATAAAATATTTTGTGAAGCGTGTATTATACATATGTATGTATGTAGTATAAATATTATAATGCTTTATGTTCAACACGAGAACAAAAAAAACGGCGCGTGCAAAAAACTTTTCAATACCTCTTATACGCGCAATAAATTCATATATAATATACTTATATTCAATTATATTAATGTATATTGCGTACATCATGTAGTTTTGAATCACGTGGTTAACAAAATGTTGCTTTTTTTTAAATTGAATAGCTGAGCAATTTTTTCCAATATGTATGTATGTATGTATGTATGTATGTATGTACATACACACAGCCTTTGTGTCTAAAAATTTTTCTTGGAATGGTTTGATTTTCTTTGTTTTTGCGTCATAACAGGGAAATAAACTTTACCGGATATACTTTCCTCTTAAAATTTAAAACATGCTGCTTAATATAGTTAAAAGCACTATTTTAGTTTTGAAACGCCCACTGTTCATAAAATCATAAAGTATACTCGTATGTACATACGAGTATGTGCGATTATGAGCGTAAAAATCAGCTGGTTTCATTTTGTCATCTTCACACAAAAACATGTTAAATTACCAAAAATTAAAATTTTAAGTGCTCAACAACAATAACAAAGATTTAATTTAATGGTTTTCATAACAATAATTTT
The DNA here is from genome assembly GCA_914767995.1 of Thecocarcelia acutangulata. Taxonomy (NCBI): domain Eukaryota; kingdom Metazoa; phylum Arthropoda; class Insecta; order Diptera; family Tachinidae; genus Thecocarcelia; species Thecocarcelia acutangulata. The sequence continues at coordinate 71,937,340 of OU612095.1, forward strand.
TCTTAAAAATTTTAAATACATACATACTCGTATGTATATGTGTATATACTTTATATACAATATATAAAATTTTTAATAATGACAAACTATTAGTTATTTTATCTCAAAACGGAAGATCAATTAAAAAAAATTTTTTTTTTTGGCAAGAAATTATTTTTTTCTGCTGCAAGTGTACTCGTATAAAAGATGGTAAATAGTTAAAAAGTGACAATATAAATAAACGATTAATAACGATTAACCACGTGTTCTCTCAAGTGATACAAGTTTCTGACATTTGAGCTAATTGAGATTATTGGTCTTTCTCATATGAATTATTATGGTGAATTTTTTACATCGAGTACATTTAATCATAAAAATTTTAATATCAATAAATAAAGAGATAATGAGAGTAAAATATTTGGTTAGTTTCCCTTTAAAAAATAAACCAAACCCAATCCGATATTTTACTACTCATGACGAATAGTTGTACCTTTGAAAAAAATGGGGCGTACATTAGAACATGTTGTGCGTATTTATGCTTGCAAGCGTACAAAGAAACCTTTTTTTCTACCACTAATATTCATAAATAATTGTGTTGACAACAAATTTGTTAACAAAAAAAAAAAAAAAAAAAAGGAGAGAGCCCTTAACATCATGTGAAGATCCCGAAAATTTGGTTGATTCGTGGATAGCCTTAAAAGACAAAGAGTAGACATAAAATCCAAACGGAAAACGTAGTTGCAAGTGATCAACAGTTATTGGTAGGGATGAAACGACACCAGTAGGGTATCGAGCCAACTTAATACGGTATCGATCACAAAGTATCGATACCTACTCGGCGTCGAATAAAAAGCATCGATACATACTTGTATCGATCGATTAGTGGCATGGAAGAACACATGGAGCCAACAATCAACATCTTCGTTAACGGCTTGATCTTATGATCCACTTGCTGTAACTGAGATGTCTTAATTAGGATCCCGGAAGCGAAGATTTTTAGAACGCAGGAATTCTATCATAATAATTCTGCTACATTCACCCAATAGTTTGTCTTGTAACTGTCTGACACATTCAATGGAGGAAGAAGAACCTTGTAGCTTGGATGTAAGACAATTTATCATTAGTATAAACTTCGACAAAGTCACATATCAAGGCTAACATGGCCCAGATATGATAACGGGACGACTATTATTCTTAGGGGCTTGCCCCAACGGAGATTGCGTTCTGCTACAGATTGCATCCTCTTTTGCGTTTTTTATTTATTTATCGACTCTTCAAAATGAACTAACAATAAGTATTCAATTTATTTGATTATAAGTATTCAAATTATAAGTATTCAAATTCCTCTGTGGCAGTTCTGATGAGGCATTGCCACATAGGAACCCAGGCGAGGAGGTTAAATCTTCCATTTAATGACTTCTGTAGAAGTTGTACACTTCCTCTGTCGGTGTCCAGTTCTTTCTTATATTAGGGTATGCATCTAGGCAGACCGATGCTGCATGATTTGGTGGAGGTATCGGTATGTGATGTAAGTGGATTGGACTCCTTTATCCGATCCTCGGGTTGGTTCTAAACCAGTGATATGTAGATCTTTTGAGATACATATCACACCCAGACAACACAACGGGACCAGACTGGACCCAAGTGGGCTGGCTATACAATAGCCGGCAGCCTGTTAAACCTAACCTACAGTCACATAATTCTGGCCTGAATATTTTTTAGTAACAAATTCGAATGGTTTTAGTAACTGGACTATTCATTTTAGTATCTCAAGATCGTGACCGCAATCTTACTGTCATTTTTATGAAATGCAACCATACACCCGATTATGGTAGTCCCATTTGCATGCACAGGTTGCATGAATTTATTTTATGAAAAAATAAAATTGATGGTAAAAATGGTGAACACCTAAGTTTTTTGCCTGTCAATAAGAAAAGATTATTACTGACTTACACTAGTAGCTTTGACCGATAATTACTTGGTACTCGAAAGTAAAGCATCGATACCAAAAGTACTTTGTATTGGGTATTTACTTGTATTTACTCGCATCGCTTCATCCCTGCTCGAAAAAGAATCAAGTTGCATTGAAAGGACCTCGTTTTTAATAGAAGCGCACCGCTGGTTGGATGTATCATATCTAATACTTACTGCAATCATCAAAGTATTACATCCAGCCTGTAGCTATAGGGTATTAGCAAGCATATCATTAAGCCTAAAAGGTCAACAAGGTTGCAAATTTACATAGTTTCCCAGAAAGATGTTCTTCTTGACAGCCAAAACTTAGCATTTACAGAGAAGGTGGTAGATCACTACTTGATTCTTCTTCCTATTTTTGTAACTTGCTTTCTTCTTCCTATTCTTGTAACTTGTAAACTTGCACAAGTCACTAGCACCAAGTGGTCTGCTTTTACTGCCAGCAACATCGATATATGCCTCCTGCTATGGGTTATAAGTTGTCTAGTTGGTTAAAAGTTGGTCACATTAACCTGGAAACTCTGCATGTGTCTAGACTTCGCCTTCTGCTTGTAACTTTTTGCAGAAAGATTCAAAACAGTTTTGACAGCTCGTTCTTACATTGTCTGTCAAGTACAGATGCTGTTGTTTAGGAGTTTAGACGCGCTGTCTAGCTCCTACAGTAGCTTACAAGGTGCTGCTACCGAAAATGTTTTCGCCTGAAAGACACTACGTTCATTAGGTAGCCGATAAGAGATGAGTACCCAAAGCTCATCACGTAACACCCAAAACCCACACCTTTGTTCATTCGAGAGCTATTCGCCTATTTTTTATCTCCAACTGTAAGCCGCATTAACTTTTATTGCCTGGTCTCGAGAATTTTCGAAAAAATAAATGGTCCAATTAGGCGATGCAGTAGTTTTAGATGTTTCATTCAAGGGCTGCTGGTTCTTGAAGACCAGTAACGGCAGTTTTGCTTGTTGAAGTAGCCATTTAAATTAAAATGAGCCTCGTCGATCCAAAAAAAATGGGATTTATAGTGCGAAACACTGAACATCGTTTCAGAAAAATTTTTGCGTAAATCGAAATAACTTTCGTTCAGTTCTTGAATTTTCATGAATAATCGCTCTTGGAAGTCCCAGTGAGGCTGCTCTTTTCCCTATTGAAAGTCGCGGGTTTTCATATAAGCTGCTTTCAACAAGTTCAATGTTTTCGGAAGTCCTTGAAGATCGCCTAGTCCCTAGCCGTGAGAAATTCATAGTCGAGGCAGTTGCGCGGAATCTCTGCACCCATGAACGAATTAAATTTACACTTGGTACATCACCTCTTCGTCGAATACTGAACTTTAAACAAAATTGTCGACGAGCAATTACGTAAGAATCATTACTCTTAAGCAGTGATGTTAACTGTACGGTAATTACCGTATTATGCAGTAATTTTGTGCATCAAACGGTAGCACGGTAATTTTATTGTCTGTACGGTAATTTCCAAAAAAGCTTTTTTATTGGGTTTAATTTTTACTACAACTTCGTAAGAATCGCCAAATTTACTGAACTGTGGCACTCTAGGCGTAAATGAATTAAAATTACATCTTCTAAGAGCAAAAACCATAACGATTTTAATCGAATTCATCTGTGTAAACAAATAACGTAAATAATTACTAAATATGGTTTACTTATAGAGCTCTTTTATTTATATAAAAGTATTTTTGCATTTGTTTTCTTAACATAAACAAAAGGCAAATTAGGCGAGGGTGTGCTGAAACTGAAGTGTTTTCTGTAATGCTTTTCAAAATAAAGATTTTCCGATCAGTTGTCAAATTTTTAATTCGGATTTCCCTCGCACTGAATGTATTAAAAAAAATAATACAAATTTAAAAAAAATATTTTTAGTTTTAGTTTACTTGATAAATTATTGCAGATTGGATTCTTTATTCAGCAAATCAGAACTAGATTGGGTTCTTTTAGTTTAATACATGTTTAAAATATCCACTTCGTTGTTAGTTAGTACGGTAATTTTGCTCAAAAAACGGTAATTTTTTTAAGGTCGTACAGTACTTTGAAAATAAAAGTAAACGTCACTGCTCTTAAAGTGCGGTGTCCACCTGACATGAAAACACGAACTTTAACGCTAACTTCAAGTTAAAGTTAAATGTGGACCGCTCGTGTTCAAGTTTGTTTAAAGTTATAACTTGGTTGTTAAAACCTTTCATTTGGAAACTCTGTTATTTTTGACAACAGCCTGCTATTTGTAGTTGTTTTTCACCATTTTTATTTTTTTACTATGAAAAGTTATAACTCTAAGATCACTACGTGTACGCCGACTTAAACAGATAGATATTTAAACAGCAAGTTTTAACTTCATGTTTTAACTGCGTTTGAAGTTAGGTGTAGACTGCATGTAAGAAATGTCTCCACAGCGAACGCTCAATGCTCTCTCGACCAATGCGACAACGTGACAGAAAAACCCGTTAAGTTTTGAAAGAATCGTATTTAAAAATATAAATTTGCCACCAGGTACCCTTTATAAGGCTCTTTTGCAGTGTTGTTCAAGAATTTCATTGAATAATCAGCTCGTGTAACAACGGCTCTTTTGCAGTGTTGTGTAAGAATTTCATTGAGTAATCAGCTCGTGTAACAACGGCTCTTTTGCAGTGTTGTGTAAGAATTTCATTGAGTAATCAGCTCGTGTAACAACGGCTCTTTTGCAGTGTTGTGTAAGAATTTCATTGAATAATCAGCTCGTGTAACAACTACTCTCGTGCGGGGAATCTTCTACGGTTAGAAAATGTGTTGGTCGACGATAAAAAAACGCTCTTCATGAGATTTTTAGTAGACACCTCTACGATCAAAAGTGCTAGGGTTATTTTTAATAAACTTTAACAGTCTGTTCGGCGATATCGAATGCAAATGTATGCGAACGAAAGCTAGTCACTCATATTCGAATCAATTTGGATTTGCCTATGTCACTATTATTCGTTCGCATGTACATACATATGTATTTTAATTGAATTTTCACACATCGTTCGCAATTAATCGTTAGTTAGAAAAACCGCAAATCAATTTTCTTTCGCCTAGAATGCGAATGAACCTATCCTTTCGACATTGGCGTACTGGCTGTAAATTTATATACAATTTGTACTTGAATATACATATTACAAAAGGAAGGTAAAAGTAAAAAATTCTATAAAACAAAACAGTTGCCTGTTGTGATTTTACGGTATTGCCTTTTGCAAAACCATTAAAGAAGCTTTTGTACGTTTAAACTTGTAAAACAACATTTTCTATTTTCTTACACTGTTTAAAAAACTCTTCCTCTTTCATCACCAGCTATTAATCATTCTGGTTATTTCTTTTTGATAAAAACTAAACTGACACGATGATTTATCACTTCGAGTGTATGTATATATGTAAAAATGTATGTATGCAGGTTGGTTGATGCATTCAATTCAGTGCCAATTGATCACCTTTATGTGTCTGCTTTACAGTTCGATCGTTTTATTCGTTAGTCGGTTTGATTGTGTTTTACATGAACATTTTTGGCAGCCTCAATTAACTTCCTCCTCCTCAAAGAGAAAAGTCTTTAAAAATTGTTTTTAAAAATAGCGACATAAAGTGAAAAGCGGACAAGAAAATGTCTACGTCATTTTTTTTTTCTTTTTTTTTGCTCTTAAAAATTTTACGTATTTTAAAAACACAGCAATTAATCCTAATGACAATCAAAACTAATTTTAGGCAAAATAGTTGCAAGCAATTTAAAACATAATGTGTAATAAGTATGCTCATACATATGTATGTACATATATAGAGAGAGTTTATTATTTATTATTTTTAATATAAATTCAAATGTTAAACACTATTTTGCTAAGATTTATTTTTGCAATTAGAAAAAATAAAATCTATTTACAATCTACTTAATATATGTATGTATATAGATTCATATAGTTTCGATTTATTTTATATTGTTTGTTATTTATTAAAACATTTGTTTTCAATTTAAGGTTAAAACTACACGTATAACGAAAACGATTAGATCTGGAAGCTCTTCTGCACCAGTTACTTATACAACTTGTGATATAGAGGAGATTAGGGACGAAGAAATTTTAAAAGAATTGGTAAGTACTCAAATTTTTTATTTAGCTTAACATATTTCTGTTTACAGAACACAGACGAGTGACTCGTCTAGAAAGATTGTATTTAAATTAAAAAAAAAAAAAATATATTTCTGTAAACAGAACAAAAAAAAAGTTTTAAGGTAATGAAATTAATTCTTTTTTGAGGATCGGTAATGCAAAGTTGAATAAATTTACTAACTTTTAATTAAGAGAAAGGAAAGAAATATTCTCTGAATATAATCAATGAAAAAGTTTTTACGATAGAAGCAACGTTCGATAAAGCCCAGTTCAGACAATGTATTATACTGTGTATTAATACTTGTCAAAAATTCAAATAATACGTGCAAGTCTGATAATCTGATGGTGTTTTCTTTTCTGATAAAAATGATACACCTATGCTACATATAGTGGTTCAAGACGTTCTTTTCTAAAAAATTTGATACCCTATTAAAGGGTATCGTGCTCTTTTCAAAACATGTTGCATTTAAAACTGGCAAAATATGTAGCATATCCTACACTATACTTTAAGTAAGGTGGAGATACTGCCCTTTTTTACATCTTTGTTTCATACGTGCTTATGCAAATATGAAATTGTTTTGTTATTGTAGATGAGTAAACGGTGCTGCTGATGATAGCTTTTATAAGAGAAAAATAGTAATTAAAACGTTGGTATATTAAAAGTAGTCATGATATATTTGAAACGCTAAGTGTACATTATTATTAAATGGCACTTTGTCAGCATTTTTTGTTCTTTTGTGCTAATAACACATGTACAACTTTTTAAGGGCGATGGTAATCGGAAACAAATGATAAACATTTAAAGGGCAGCATTTTTTATCAGAAAAGAAAACACCATGAATGTAATCCGCCATACATACAAAAAATAATACTATAAAAATTTGACATCACATACGACTTAGTTGTTTTTTGAAACTTTTAAAAACGATATGTAATACTTTTTGTTGCTTAAAGAAAACTGCTCGGGTAATATTTCACAAGTAAACCAAAAACAGCAGTTTTTCAAAAAATATCTTATTCCTATCTCACAGCAACGTGTTAGTCTTTTTTCGGTTTGCTTACTCGGTTCTGCACTTGATTCAAGAATTTTATACTTTTTTAAGACATTGTAGGATTGGTTTTCGTGAACAATCCCGTTTTCGGCATATTTTAAGCACACTTGTGTTATTCGTACTTAAATTTTTGAGTACGGCTCGTACTAAATGCAAGTAAAAATTATTTAAATTTAGTACCAGCTTTTTCCTTCTGTGTATTTTCTGCTTTGCATATTCATGGTATTTCCAAACCATTTTCCGTAAGCTTTAGCAAAAGTTCAGGTATTATGTTCAAGATTTTGTCGCGTTGCCACACATCACACATTCATAACTCATAACAACCAAATATGATCAGAACTACCCCGCTTTGACAAAACCACATCACTTTTTGGATGTATCATAGCTCACACTTAATCACCAAAGTATTAGATCCAAGCTAATCCGTAGGCGTGTAAGATATTGCAGTAGGTCATTAAGCCTGGACCCCATTAGCTTACCAAGGTGGAAAATTATATACTTTTCCAGAAAGGACAGCCAATGCTGAGCGCAGAGGAAGTGGAAGACCGTTTCTTCTCCCTATCCTTGCAACTATGACAAAATTAACTGCAGGGGACTTGCATAACTCAGTAGTACCCAAGGGTCAGTTATTACTGCCAGCAAACTGAATATGTCTATGTTATAAAGGGTGTCCGAAAATTTGTACTTGTAGCCATTTGGGCAGTAAAGTGTTGGCAACCCTTTAAAAAGATTAATTTGCCAGCTGACAGTTTATGATTGAAAACTTAGCGGCCGCAAAATCATCCTAAGCCATGAAAAGCACATTTTCACCTTGATGATGGCTTTGTTAATCACCAAAATTACTTTTGGGGTTCTGGGAACCCACAGGTGATTTTTTAAAAAGTAAATACTCTTAAAACGTGCCTCTGTTTGGTGTGGATTTTGCGCTCGAGGCATAAATGGACCAAACCTTTTCGAAAATGAGACTGGTCAAGCAGAGGCTGTTACCGGTTCTTGATATCGCGACATGAGAGAAAATACAGTTCTTTCAGCCGCACTCGGTTGTCGAAACTTTTAATGATAATTTTTGCTGACTTTCATTGATGCAGCGTTGAAACTCTTTTAATTCAGGGGTGGTTGTAGAAATCTAATGGGGTTAAGTCACACGATCTAAGGTACCAATTTTGGTCATCGACATGAAAGAAAAAAACTATCATGTCGCGATATCAAGCACCAGTCACTGCCTCCAACCCAAAATCCAAACAATGACACATGTGGATGCATTATTTTTCGACTATTTCATGGGGGACCCAAAAACGGTTTTTTTTCTCGAAAAATTAGTACACATTTGACGATGTTCAATAATCTGTTCAATAAACTCTACTCGCATTGTCATTAGACGTGTTAGCTGAACGCAAACAGACACAGTTGTGAAATTGATATACATTAGCACCTACTATGACGGCCTTATCGGATGATGGATCAACTCTACGGAGTGAATTATTCAAGATTCACCAGCGCCCCCATGTGGCTTGCAAGGCTCAAACAGGTCGCAACTTTTCGCTATATAGTTGTAGCCCTATAGACGAACCCCTAGCTTAAGAACTCGAGTGTTTTAATCCCTCCTGTTTGCAATTTCCCAAAAGTCAATGGAAGACAAGGCTCAATGAATCTTTAGGCCGAAGACCATTAAGAGCATCAGCCCTTAACCAATTCACCCGTCTAACCACCACTCCTGGGTTTTTACAGTACAGGTATTTGGTGCAATACAGCAGCATCTCGTGGGGGGAGGGGCGTTGTTAGCCTCCGAAAACCTACAGGCACCGAAGTTATCAGGGAAACTAACTCCGCTTCCTGCGATGTTGGATTTCCCAGAACATTTCAGTCAAGGCAGGCACTTCAACCATGATCTGCTAGGCAGAACCACCCGAGGGCTTTGCTAACCCCTGTACTGCAATTTTAACCCTTGGTACGAGTTTCGGAAGTCCAACATAACGTAACATAGGCATACGGTTTTCTAGAGTTTGGTTTGCTACAACAAACGAGGGAATCCTTCCGCTCTATGTCCTGGTATAAAGAGTATACACTGTAGATTTCTCAAAAGTTGCATTCTTATCCACGATACCTTATTAAGGTTCCTGCATTATCGCGGACCCTCTTACGCACTAAGCAGTTATTGATATTTGAGTGGCTTGTTTTTAGACGACCACAGAATTTGGCTTCTCCAACGGTTCCAGTCTCCCTGAATTTTTCAATTAATCTCTTTACAGTTGACAAAGTTAATGAAATTTTAGAACTGTGGCCCCGAAGCTATCATTATTTCTGAAATATTGTTCAATAATTAAGACATATTATTCAAACGTGTAATGCTGCATTTTTTTTTTTTCTTCTGCTGCCAATACTTTAGTGTACAAATGGCAATAAATTAAAATCGTGCATTAATTTTGGGAAACCCTCTTGATACCACATGTATTACTGATGAATTAATAAATAATAAAAATAAATAACTTCTGAAATTCTTTACTCACTTTTATTGTTGTTGTTTCCTTTCCTTTTTGGTTTTTTTTTGTTTAATGAACTATTTTTTAGTACGAAATGGTTTTTTTTTATTTTTTTACTGTTTACCGAATTTTGCAAATATTAATTATATTTAACATTTTATGGTATCTGTTTGTGAGTTATATTTTAAAATTGATTTTTAATAAAAATTTCATTTTACTGCATTAAAAACCAGATTTTGAATTGACGTACATATTTTTCTTTTCATTACTTTTTCTTCTTGCAGTTGGAACAGGCAAGAACATACGAAGAACGTCGTAAAATAAGATCACGTTTGAGGGAACTTATGGCTGACCGTGAAGGTATGTGTAATTTAACAAAACAATGAAAACCTCTTCACATCCAAGAACACAAATGGTGGTGTGCTTTTTATACTGATCCAATAATTAATCAACAAATTAAGTTGTATGCTGAAAAGAAGATAAAAAACGAGGCAGGAGTTCGTTTCTTATTTTCGGTAAAGATGCGGCAGAAAGTGTTGTATTAACAATCACAAACAATCATATCGAGATATTTTAATTTTGGTATCGAAAAATAGAAAAAAAGCGTTAACAGTATTTTTATTTAATGAGAATTTGGCATGTTGCCTTTAAGATACGTTTACATGGCATTACAAATTTTTAAATTTGTGTAGAACGAGTGAAAATCGTATCGTGTAAAAACAAATTGTATTCAGTAGGAGTAAAGTTCGAGTACACAATATCTAACAAGCGTTCGCTAAATCTTGACTACATATACGATATCTAAAAAAACACGCTTCGATGTCAATTTAATTATCCATATAACCAGATAATTATCCGTATAACACGTTCCGGGGTTTTTTTAGATGCCCAAAGTTGGCTTCAGGAAACGGCAAAATTCCCCATTTTTCCGGAAACAATATGGCAACTTCAATTCTAAATCGAATTACCGTTAATAGTTCAGATACACGTTCCACGGACAAAACGTGCACCGAATATGAAAACCTGGGGGGTTACTCTCTATTGCGATGCGAAAGTAAATTCGATGCGAAAGGTAAATGCGATAAAAGTATAATTTGGTATTCTGCACTGTTTGCGAAAACTTCTTCACGAAATAGTTTAAAAATGAAGTAATACTGGTATCACAAAATAAACAATAGTGAAAAACGATAATATGAAATGTGCGAAAGGGAAAATCAAATGCGAAAAGAAAATACGAAAACGCAATACAGAGTACCAATTCTACGATTTTTCTTTCGCATCGCAATAGAGAGTAACCCCCCTGGTTCTGATGTGGTTTTGGGAATTCCCAAAGTCGGCTTCAGAAACGTCAAAGTCCCGCCCCACCTCCTCAGAAACAATACGGTAACTTAAATTTTTGGCACTAAATCCAATGACCGCTTATAGTTCAGATGCATGTTCGTTAGCAAAAACGCTGTAGAACTGGATGTTGATTACGATATCTATTAATATTATATGGGAAGTAAAATATCGGCCAAATGCTCGCCATGGCTTCGGTGGCATTTTTCTTCAATAGTCCATATTTTCAATGACGGAGGCAGTCCATATTTTCAATGACTGAGACATAAATTCAGGTTCAATATCGTATATATGCTGAATTATCTCATTCTTTAGCTCATGAATTGTTCTTGACTTACTGACGTACACTTTTTCTTTTAATTATCCTCAAAGAAAGAGTCAAACGGCGTCAAATCACTTGATCATGGCGGCCAATTAGCATCGCCTTGACATGAAACAATACAGCCTTTGAGTTTCTCGCTCAAAAAAGCCATTGTTTCGTTGGCTGTGCAGTAAGTAGCACCAACCTGTTGGAGCCGCATATCGTACAGGTTCACCTCCTAAATTGCTGGTTATAAGAAGGCACGTTATCATCTCGTGATAGCGAACACTATTGACAGTAACTGATTGGGCGACCTCATTTTCGAAGAAGTACAGTCCAAAGGCGCCGCCGACCCATAAACCGCATTATTTGTGATTGTATCAGCTTTCTAACAATCATTCGTGGATTTTCATTTGCCCCAAATGCGGCATTTATGCTCGTTAACGAACTCACTGATGTGAAAGTTTGCCTCGTCGCTGAAGATGACTTTATTCGTAAACTCACCGTTTATTTCTTTCGGTTGAACCGACCATTTGGCGTATTGCTCAACTGTGTACTTCTCGATGGTTAAATTTGTCAAACACTGTAACAAAGAAGTGCCAAATTAAGTTGGGCAAAAAATTTACGTTAAGATGTGATTGACAATTAACATCGCGCATTATGATTGGACCACCCATTATATACATCGTGATTTGAAGTTATATTCTTAAATGCATATCTTTGTGACAACGACGAAAAAAATGTGTTTGCTGGGTATTCTAATTTTCTCCGTCTTACCATAACATCGCAAATGGCTAATGTGAGCCGGTCATGTTCATGTTTCGTTCATGCTCTGACATCGATGCTCTAGCATATGGCTGTGCACGATGTTCGCCATGAAGTTGGCCATCACGAACAAAAATACACAAAATGGCGTCCAACTGAACACTTTGATCCGAACATACGTATACGCCACATCAAGAACATGAACTTATTTTTACATTCGCTCTGCCGACGTTATGTTCATGTCAGGTTCAAGTCGATGGCACGTGAAGACGAGGCGTAATGTTTTATTTTTACTCATGCTGCAAGCTGAGTACATCGATACTACCCAGCAGTCCACAGGTTATTACAATTTGCAAAGCATCGGATTGTAAGCTATTGTGTCAACAGAAAAATCAAAATAATTATGTTACATAAAACTGGCATCCGATTCAGATTAGTCTTTTTCTACTCATAATGTTAAATTAAATGTACATAAGAAGCAAAGAAGAAACCAAATGCTAATAATACAGTTTTTGACTTATCCAAAATTCGCTTACAATGTATACAGTGTTGGATGCATCTTACGGCCTAGGCCATCGCTGTGTATACGTAAGTGGGAATTGTATACAGACTTCGGACTTTAAAAGAAAGTATGTAATAAAAACGACATTATCTTGGTATAATGTCACCTCTTTTTCCATCAGAGAGAATTTCGTATTGTTATGCTTCTACAAAATGTGAACACTTTGTACTACTGTATAAAAAAAAGTAACTTAAATGACATAGAAAACTAAATTAATAAATAAGTATATGTATATGTATACCAGCAAAGTGACTTCATAACAGGTAAAATTGACAGCCCAAATGATTATTTGTTTATGACTTAAGGCTGAGTTAAACGTTACGTACTAGTGTATTTCATTTGCATAATTTGTTAGAGTTGTATTTGCAACATACTAAAAGAGAATTTATGAAATTATTTCATAGAAATTTTGAGTTAATAATCGGAATTTTGAATATATCTCAGCTAAACGTTTTTTTTGTCATTCATTTATTTATTTATTTATTGAATCTTCAAAATATGAACTAACAATAAATATTCAAATCTTAATACTAAATATAAAACGTTATTTAAGTCCAGCCACTGCTAGACAGAAAACTTTCATTTTGCGCGAATAATATCGGTAGAATCACCTATTTAACGTTCTGATGGTGGCTAGGGTATCCCTTCTTCTCAACCGAGAGTGGTCAGCTATACGTGAACCGATATTACTGAATTTCAATAGCAAACACTGACACGATGGAGTAATAGAAAGGTTGAAGAAAATCATGGAGAAAATTCTCGTGCATTGATCACTTGTGGCAAACGTTCGAGACTACTCAAAAGGTGAGTGGGTAATTAACTCCACCAGCAGTGAGCAGGAAAAGACTAATACCTACTCTTTCTCTCTTCCCTGCAACGTTGCTTTCTACTGGAGAAAATAAATGTTGCTTCTCCTTGTAAAGTGGCAACATATACTTTGTTTCCAAAGGTTAACATTACCGCGATAGGAGAAGAAGCAAAAGCTTAACCACTCAATAAGCTTTTTTTTCACTATGTATAATGGTTTTCTCAGAAACGGTATTTCAACGACCGACAGACGGACATCGCTTAATCGAATTTTCCATTAATTCTGATTCAGAATATATATGCTTTATAGGGTCGCAAAAAAAACTGACAAACTTGTATATACCCTTAACATTTTTGTGAAGGGTATAAAAATATAAACAAGATCAAATAATACGAATATTTAGTTCGCCTAAGATTGTTCAGCAGGGAAAACAATTTTATATACGCGGTAAATATAAACTTTTATAATTGTTTGTAATTAAAATCACAGATTAAGGCAGGTTTAAACATTTTTACAATAAATACAATAAAAATTACAATAAATACAACACCAAAAAAAATCACATGTATTTTGTTGGTAATATTTCGAAAAATTGACAAAATTTTTTATTTTTTATTTTTTTTGTATGAAATAGCAAGGAAGTCTATGTGTTTTTCAGAATTGTGTATCTTGTAAACAAAATTTTGACAAATTTACGCAAAGGAAACGAAAGACAGTTGTGCTTATGCCACTACCCTATTAAAGCTGCCTTGTCACAGATTAAGCTTTAAACACATAGACGACAGCAGACAGCAAGCAGCAATCTGTCAAAAATAAAATACATGTGTTTAAATGCGCACGATTATTTTAACGACATCACAGCAGCACGACTTCACAACAGCATTTGCTGCTGCTGCCAACTTAGACTAGTTTCTATTTTCGTAGGCAGCAAAAAGTAAATGCAGTGCTGCCACTATAAATATAAATTGCCAGCAATAAGAACTAAAATTAGTTTGAAATATTTAATAGAAATAAACATCACATAAATAAAATAAACAGACAAATTGATGGGTTTTTACAGTTTTACGTGATATTTTTACGTTTTCAGTCGGTAATTTTAATTTTATTCGTGTAAAATGTGGCACCTCTGAATTTTGTATTGTTTAAATACACATAGTGCTGCTGCTGTCTTTAAAATAATTATGTTGCTGATCAGACAGCAGCATTTGAAGCTAACTTCATTTGTACTCGTGAAGTTGTGAAGTCTGCTGTCGTCTAATGGCCTTATTCATAAAAAATATTGTATGTTTATTAAACTGTTATTTGACAAATTTCTATGGAAAATTTGTCAAATACGTGTTTAATAAACATACAATATTTTTTATGAATACGGCCGTAAGTGTTTAGAGCTTTATATTAGTTTTTCACTTTTAAATTCACACAAATTTCTTGAAATTGCACTAAATAATACAAAAAAAATCTTCAGATTAAAATGGCGTGAAAATGTTTGTAAACAAAAGAAATAAATTTGACGGTCTCATTTGAAAAAACGCGAGAAGCAAAAAATAATCACCTGGGTTGTCAAGTTCACCTAGTACTCGTAATGAATTCGCCTTGGCCTGTAGTCTCTCGTTGGATTTCCAGAGTAAAATGTTTGTGTTGCAGATTTTTGTTGATCCGGCAAGTTTACCTGCTATGAATTCACTTAGCAAGCTCGTATAAAAAGCACACCATTTTGATAACGTTTACATACATATTTATCAAACTTCATGCATTATTATTTTTATTCTTATTAGAAAACAAAATTACTCTTACAAATCTGGTGTTGGTATACTTTTATCTACATAAATATTTCTGTTATAAATATTTGCAATTATTATTATTTTTTATACATAATTATTATTGTTATTTTATAATTATTTTGTATTTACTTTATTCTAGATATGAAATTTTAACTAAAGAATTTTCAAATTGGATTTGTAAAAAAAAAACTGTGAAAGAATCCAAAAAAGCAATAATTGTTTTAAAAATCTTCTTAGGTATTTATACGTAGACCTAACGAGAGAAAGAGATAGTGAAACAGATGTAAGCATTTATTATATACTCGTAAATGTCATAATAACCACTCGTTAAGCCAATCAAATTCAAACTCACTTGTCTAGAGAGCTCTTTAAAGCCAATTTGAGTTCAGTTCTGTTTTATCATCTCACAAGCAATTATCCAAGTTCATTTAGTCTGTCGTCCCTGAACACGTGTACAAAACACAACTCCAAGTCATCATACTACTTGTTTGTATTGTTGATTTGTTATTCTTGTTGTTGTTTTGAGGGATAATGGCGGCCTTTGGACGGTCGTTTTTAGTGCATTGTGTCACAACTATTGGACGTATTGTGTCTATTGTATTCCGTTATCCTGCCATTGTTGTTACAGTTTTTCTGCTTCTTTTCATAAAGTCATTATTTAAAGCAGGTGCATTTACTAAATTTCCCCTTCCCTCTCTAGAAACAAAGAATAGCCTTAAAGGCGATGAAAAAGAAGGAACAACAGTAGTAGCAGCCGCAGCTTATTTAACCACAGAAGAAGAGGAGAGTAGTGCCAGCGAATACGAAGAGATAATCGAAGAGGTTACCGATTATAGTGAAGCGGAATCAGAAGTCGACGATAAACAAAATGAAAAAGTAGTCGTTAGCGAAAAAGCAAAAAATTCTGAAACTATAGTGACTAAAACTGAGGAAAAGTCTTCTGCGCAGCAAGAGGATCGGGCAGATCAAACTGAAGTGACAAAAACTGTCACTAAAACTGAAACAGTTGCAGAAGAAATAGTTGTAGAGGAAAACGGAGATAAAACTGATAGCTCCGGGAAGGGTGAGTTCTTAAAGCCGTTGGTGCATGATAAACCACAAGAAAACGTCGCGCATGGTAATCCGCCAACAAACAGCAAAAAACTCAAGTTGTCACAAGAAAATCTCAATAATAAAAGTAAAGCAGCTGTTGCAGAAAACAACAGTACAAGTATGTACGCTTCATACAATAATAGTAACCTAAAGAATCAAAGAGCAACCCCAACTGCGTCAGCAGCCAATAAAAACTCAGTTGTGGCTGCACAAACTACAGGCAGGGCAGACCCTAGCTCAATAAGCAATAGAAACAATAACAAAACAAATACTCTTAATAGCAGCGTTAGTAATCATAATAGTAGTGGTAGTAGTAGTTTAGGTGGTAACTCCTTAGCCGTAGGTAGTAATGGTAGTCCCAGACAAGTAGATAGATTAGCCGTACCCCAGAAAGAAGATTCTGGCACTGAGAGTGGAGAAGATTTACGTTTAATAGCGGCTGGTTTGCGTGATCAGTTACAAATCCAAAATGACTCCAATATCATAGAGGAGGTAACCTGTGCCTTGAGTCGTTTGGAGAATTCTCTTAAGGAGGGCAAAGATATTTCGGTAGATACTGAAAAACGTAAAGCACTCTTGGCGTTGGTGGCTCGTTTGCGCGCGGGTTTAACTTCACCAGAAAAATTAGCAGAAATAGCGGCAGCCATGTCGGAATTAAATGGTAATGAAGGTTTCTACGGTGAAACGTCTTCGCCCGAGGCTGATGCACATCGTTCAAACCGTAGTCGTTTTGCTAAACGCAAAAATCGCATAGATCGTCATACGGTGGGTGTAAGCCGTGAAGAATTAGCCGATGCCCGTCGTTATATGGAGGACATGTTGCTTATGAATAACATTTCCCAAAGCACAACACCAGATGCCAACTCCATGGCCAATAACACGCCGCCTGAGTGGTATCCTCTCGAAAAAAATGTCTCCTCTGGAGCCATATTAACAACGCCAGTTGTAGCACCAGTACTGCAAAGACCTAAGCAATTTGTACCCGAGGACAAGACAAATGCATCTTATACCAATCGTTTATCGACTAATAATGGTAAGCGAAGACCTTTGTCAGGAGAGTATTCTGTTTCGTTTGAAAATTCTGAGCCTGACGAGCCTACAGCTTCTACTGCTGGAGGAAAACAAGGCAGTCCCGAAGACAGTTCGAAAGGCTCTAGGTTTACTAATAAAAAGCATTTAATGAAACGCGCCAATACCATCGATTTGGCCAAAACCCGCAAGTACAATCCAGAATTTGATACTGATTCAGATGCCGAGGACAAAAGCTCCAATTTGGGGCTAAAAAGAGCTGTACAAGTAAGTGTTAAAAAACGGGTGCAAAATGTTGTACCACCTTTTGAACCAAAAACAGAAAATGATCGTAAATTTTTGGCCTTTATCAATAAGCAAAGCGATAAACCTGGTTTAGGTTGGACTACCTCTCGTTCTGTTTCCAACTGGACGAATAAATTTGGCTCAATTAAAAATACTTTTGAGGGAGGTTTAGTCGGCAAGCCTCCTCTGGCACCTCATCATATACCGTCGACAACAAAACCTCAACAAACAAGCAAACTATTTTCTCAGGCTCCGACCAACAACCAAACTACAAATTATATTTCAAACCAACAAATAGCCTTGAGATTGCAACGTGAAGCAGAACGTCAAACAGAAGAGCGTAGAAGAAAACTTGAAAAAGAACATTTAGAATATGAACGACGGGAACGCGATAAACAGGAAAGATATAGACAACATCGTGAAAGGCAGGAGAGGGAACGCTTGGAGCGTGAGCATTTCGAACGACAAAGAAGAGAACAAGATCAAATAACAGCTGCCCAACATGCCGCCATTTTAAGAGAACGGGAGCAATTGGTGACTGCACAGAAAGCTAATAATAATAATAAGAAAATGCCGCAACCCATACCCATAAACGAGTTCAAACATGCTCCTCAATCGGTATTTAGACCCATTGAGAATGGCGAAACTCCCACAAAACCTATATATAAGCCAATACCACAACTTGCTCCTAGTACAAATAATTGGCAGCCTGTTAACGCTGTTTCTGGCAAAAGTCATGCGAACATTTCAACACCACCAGGTCAATATGGCAACACCAGACCAGACAATTCGTTTATTACTTCACCACCTCCTTCTTCCAGATCACCTATAATTTTACCTTGGGCGTCTAAGCCCGCTGTAGACAGCAGTAGTTTTAAATCAAAAGCTCACAGATTTGAAGAACGTTCGAAGTATGATAATATTAATAACACAAACCCCCTTATACAACGCCACAACTCATTACGGTCTTCTAATGGCAATCATATAGCAGACGATTTAAGAAAACGTCCTTCTCTACCAAATACTTTTGATCTCTACAGCATAGGACAACAAATATCAATGCCACAAAATTCATTGGCCTATTTGCCACCTCCACAAAATATTTCATTTACTTACAGCAGCCTCAAACCAAAGACTACATATCAAAGTTATCCTTGCTTGCCTTTAGCTGTGGCCAACAGCTTAAATGGCAACCATAGACCACGAGAAGACTCCTTAACAAACCCTCATTCTGTACCTTTGGTTTTGACTTCATCAAATCCTTCCTACTGTCCAAGTCCTCAATTTGAACAGCAACAGCAGCAGTCAAATCAACCATTCATACATAGAAAATTTGATTTAGTAAGTCCAGGCAACAGTGCACCCGCCAGTCCAAGTCTTTACACTGGACCTCAAACTGATTGCACAGATGACGATTTTGATTCCGATAATAATTTATTGGAGTATCATGCCGTTAGTAGAGTAATGAGAAAACCTCAAAGCCAGACTGCCATCACAGTGGGCAGACGTACTGGCCATGCCAGCGATGATGAGTTATATGGCAAGAATTCTAGAGCAGCTAAAAATCTTTTGAATACCATGAAGAGCTTAGGGAGTTCTAATAACCCAATAAGACAGAACACTGCGCAAACAAAGCGCACCGAAGCGGTCACATCTCCTAGAACTTGTTTTTCGCCAGACGGGCGCTCTTATCAAGCTCCAGTTGTAGAACCCCTTTTTCCCGAACTCAATAAGTTTGAGGCTAATCGTAGTCCAGTTTACAGTGATAATAAAACAGCTGGTACTACGATTAAAAAACCAGCGCAATACAATAATATGGGTGTGTATAAAAGTATGGAAAACCTTAATAGATCTGCGGCAAAAACTCAAACAAATTTTGCACGCCAGCAGCATGAACCCAATTTCAAACCTTATGTTAGTGAGACACAAACATCCTATGTCGTCACATATCCTATTGATGATCTGACAGATGACGAAGAATATCGCCGTGTGGGTCAGAAGAAAATTATACCTCCAAATACTTTAGATATAAATAGACATCGCCATATGTCGGAAAATTCAACTGGCAGTTCAACTACAACTTCTACGACTTACAGCCAAAACTTACCTTCACCTAACATAACCTGGACTTCTAATCCGATTGTGCAAGAGGTAAACAGCACTTATCAAAATATACCTACAGCATATCAGCAAAGTTTACCTTCCTCTGCTGCACCGTCAACATATCAGCATAATTATAAAGAGAGAAATGTTTCACCAACTATGACTCACCAGCGGCCTTTGGTGGGCGCAGCAAATAACGGACCAGTGCCGAAAGCTCAAGCTCCTTCTTCGTACGAAGCAAATACTTTAAAGCAAGTGCAACAAAATCAAAAGCAAATTCTCAAACCTGCTGATTATGCAGAACAGAAAGCAGCAAAAACAGTCACTTCCAGTTCCTCCACACAAAAGAAGTCTTCCGATAGTATGCGTAACATAGAACAGCCTATTATAAACCCTAAACATTCAAATATATCTCAAGAAATGCTCTTACGTTTAGACCAACAGCGCGAACGCATTTCAAATGAAACGAAACGCAAAAGTTTAGGCAACGCTTTAGACTATCAAATGGAAAGACAGAGCCGTCTTGAGACAATACAAAACTCTCAAGTTTACAAATCTTCTGCTCCTTCAGACACACCCGACATAGTGAAATCATCTTTACCCAAAGACGACAGCCAGCCCATACTCAAAAAGTTTGGACCACCTCAAAGGCATCACTACATGCCCAATTCGTATCAGAGTCCCAATGCAAAGACGACTCCTTCATCCATTGCTGCCACAAGCACACATACTACCAAAATGCAAAGCAAAAATATGCAAACTTCTACCAATCACCAAACCGTGATCAAAAAATCTCAACAGACCTTCAGCAATACCAGGCCTACAGTAATGGAAACACCTGCCACACCTCAGCCAGATGACGATTATATACCCAGAAATATTGTCTATAACAATATACATGCATTTTCGTCAATGACCCGCCGTCAAGAGGGAGAAAGCACAAACGTGGATCAACATCCGGCCATTAGACCAAGCAAGTTAAGTAAATCTGATTCCTGGAATCAAATAGTGATGCTGCAAAGCCAACATACACCCTCTACCAATACAATTAGATATAATCAAAGCCCCACCAATGAACTGAGACGCACCAAATCGGGCCACACGTTGGCTGTACCAAAGATGTTTGAAGCTGCCATGACAAAAACCGATATAACTGAAAAGCAAAAGACCGTGGCCGCTTATTTTACCGGCCAAAAATCTCCCATACAACAGGACACTGTGATGGAACAGCAACACCAGCAGGCCAGCAAGCGAACAGTTATAAATCGCACCAAAACTAGTGAAAAAGTATCGGCTGCCAGTCGCAAATCTTTGGGCTCCAATATGCCCATAGTACCGATAGGTCTGCAACGCAGCGCCACCATGCCACACATAGCAAATGTCAATATGTTGGATGAAAGCAATGTGGAGGATGCTTTCGAGCAGTTAATAATGGGTGCGTAAAACTTCTCCCAAGACAAGAAAGTCAACTCTTGTTTTTTTATCTAAAGCAGGCTTTAAAGCAAATTAAAACACAACAGCCGTTGCCATTCCACAGCGTTAATATACAATTGAAATTGAGTTAATTTAACAACAACTTTTCTTAAGGTCTGTCTTCTGTTCTACTTGTTTCAAATAAAACATAAACAAAATTGTAGTTATAGTAATTATGATTTTTTTTTTTTTTGCTAATTGAGAATTTAACGAATATTTTTTTTATCAACGAAAGAGATTAAATGTGAGATTAAACGGAAGTTGAGGGACTTCATGTTGTCCTGTTGTTGTTAAAGTTAAAACTTAAAAAAAAAAATTGTGCTTTTATCTTAATAAACAAAAATATAAAAAAAAACAACTTGAGCAAAGTCTGACCCCCCTTCGCACCACCTGTTCTACAACCATTAATTTTATAAGTGGAAAGTACGAAAACAATCGCTAAACGACAAAAAATATATATTTACAAACAACGCTTAATCGCTGGCACTGTCGACACCGCCAAGTCCGTCTCTCTTTAATGTTTCCAAAACGCACGCAACTCTGATCACTATGACAACTGTATACGAAAACTCAAGCAACAAATGCAAGCAACACTGTGTTTTATAACTTTAACTTGTGAGTTGAAAAGCAAAAAAAAAAAAAAATTAACGAACATTGTAGAAAGTTCTAAGCGTCGTTAAGTTTAATCCACGCCTAAAAAAAGCATGATGGAATTTTTTAGTTTTTTTTTAATGTTAATTTGCATAATCGTTCATTATTTAATTTTGATTTTTATTAAAATTGTTTCTTTTAACGTAAAGCAAACAGATTTAAAGTGATTTTTTTTATTGTTTTGACTAAAATTTTCGTCATTCGATCTGATATACTTACATATGTATATACAGTGGCTCACAGCTTATTTCAACCAGCGCATTTTATATAGACAAAGCTTTCACAAATTCGTAATGGAATATGATACGGATAATATGCTGTTCATACATACACTTTTAATTAAATTTTTGCAATTAACGCCTTAATTGATTTTAATTGCACATACAAAATTTTAATTAACTTAATTGCCAATTAAACGTTAATTGTTCTAATATTTAGTAAAATTAAATATACAACCCTGTGGCAACCGTGTTTAGTTAGCACAATAATATCTAATGAACACACTTTGATAAAATTTGACAACTCAAATGCAAACAAATACAAACAAAAGATGGCGAGTCAACAAGAAGAAATATTCACAATCAAAATGTAAACAACTTTTCTGTCAGCTGTCGTAAAACGTTAATTGCCTTAGGAATATTAGATATGCATGAACGCGTAAAAAAATATTTAATTAACTGATAATTGAGTTGATTAAAAAGTGTATGTATGAACAGTATATAAACGGTAAATAAGTGTTAATAGAATGCTTCTAAATTAAAAAAAACAACTTTTTATTTCAATCTTAAATTTACATGTGTAAAAACTTACAACCAAAAATATATGTAAAAGGTGGCAACTTATTTCAACTAGTCGTTGTGACTTAACATATAAATGTTTAAATAACTAGTTTTTTAATACCAAAACTTAATATGACCTTCCTTTGGGTCAATTACTGCTTTTAGCTCTTTTCTGCATTGCTTCCACGGGCTTACGTATGGTTTCGTTAGTTAGTTTTGCTCATCTTTATTTGAGGGCTGATATAAGATCTTTTCTGCCCGACTTCTACTATTGTCTGACGTTTAGATCTAAAATTGCTCATACACTTTCAACGACGCTTATAGACGGTTGCATTAAATGGGGAGAGTACAAATAAATCATTTTTGTTTCGGGTCGTCAACCTAACAAATCTGAAATGATCCCTTATACCAAATTTTTTGCGTTAAATTCGACTAGAATGTCGAAGTACATAATTTTAACTATTTATTTCAATAAACTGCAAGCTTACTACTTCAGCTGATGGCATACAACACCACACCATGACGTTGCTACCACCGAGTTTGACAGTTGGTTTTAGGTTCTGATTTATGAGCTCAGTATTAGATCCATGCTAGACGCAGGTTTGACCATTCTAGTTTATTCGAAAGTTAGATCTATTCGCACAAATAACATGCTCGCAAAAGCTTAAATCATTGGCCTGCCTTATGATTTTTGTTGTTAATGACTGACTGTTTCTGAGCTTCTTCCCCATTAAAATCAAGCACAATATATTTTGTTAAACACATTCTTATGTACAGAGCTGCCGTTTTTTGGTAATTTTAACCCAAATTGGTAATATTTTTCTTCAATCTGTAGATGCAGCTCAATTTTGGTTAATTTTCGCTTCCATAAATTCTGTTAAACCTATCATAACGGGATCTCATCTACGCGGATTTTTTGTCCCATTATAAGAGCTGTCTGCTTGGAAAAAAAATTCTTCTTTAACTTAGACCATTTATAGTTGAGTTGATGAGTTTTACAACGTCTTTTTTCTGTTGCAATGCGACAAAGTCGTCTCTAGTAAAATGCTTTTTTTTAATCTTGCAATATAAGAATTTATGGAACAAGCTATTTATAGATTTACCTCATCTTAAAAATTTTCACACAGACTTATCGCCACTTTCGGCTTAAAATCCAATTTATTCTATCTTGTTGTGTGTTTCATTATATACAACTCCAGTTCGCGAGTTTCAAGCAAAATGAGTTAAATTTTGAAAGATATTTTGGGCATAATTTGTTTAAATTTAATGTCCGTGTCCGTTTATTAAAGTAGCTGGTAAGCGTATTCCAATGTACGATCACACAGAATGTTTGACATTTTTTTAGTCCGGTTACTATCATCAAAAATGTAACATATCATCTGATCAAGATATTTTGAACTTATTGATATTAAATCATGTAAACTGAGAGAGCTCGTAGGCGGTTCAAGCTTAAAAATGCATTTATTAGATCTTTCTTACATACATTCTTGACAACAAATAATGTATACAACCGTCCCCCATTCGTTTACCGCCAATTTCGACCAAATTTTTAATTAATTTTTGCTTTGTAATTATAATACTATTTAATTGTAAAGTAAAAACACCTTTTGTATTATAATGCAAATTAAATTAAATTTGTATTTTTACCAAGCAAAAAAAACAAAACAAAATCATATTAACTTAGGTAATTTTTTTCTACATTTGGTAACTTTACGAAAAATTTATGGTTGTAATAATTTTTTTATCGTATCAGCACTGCCTTTGTAGGTAATTTTGGAGTGGACAGCATTCGGGATTTCTTTATTTCCTGACAAAGCAGCGCTCGCCAGTTATATTAAAAATTTTATTATAGGCTTTACTGCCCTTCTATGTACGCTGTTTTCATTAACAACCCGGATTTGATTCACTGAAACAAACCATTTGTGCATTTTTCTGACACGAATGGTTAATAGGCGGTTCTTTTATGTCTAAGGTAGTGCGTCATCCCTTTGTCAAAATATGCGCTTATAGCTCATTTAACTGCAGTGAATGATAATGTAAATACTGCAACTAATGAGCTGGTACTAACATAACCAGGTCTCAGAAGTAGTTGGTTCAAATAAGCTGTGACTTTTAATGCACATGTGTTTTTGGTTTTCTGGTAACATTTCTTATAAATGTAAATATATGAAATTTTATACTAGTTCTTTTATACTAGTTCTCTGGAAAGTTATTTGTAAATTTCCATTAAAATTTGTTCAACATGTTTCATTTCTAAACTATATGCCATCATCTGTTTAAAAAATGCTGGTTGAAATACGCTGTAGACCCACTGTTTATTAAAGACAAGCAATGCTGTACAGAAAGTATAGCGAAAACAAATGAGAAAATTACATATATTGATTTTGGTGATTGACTTTACACACTCAACTGACTAACGCACTCAACTAATCAAAGTAAAAAAACAAATTGATTTGTGCTCTTGCATACAAAAACACTTTTCTTTATTTTTTTTTTTTTTTTTGTACCCAAAGTTGTCAACACTATTCTCTTTGAATTGTTAACGGTACAAAATGTTTTTATATTTGTACTCATGAAAGCATATACACATGCATACACACGTGCACACATAGTTCTCCAATGCAGAAATGATCACTGACTGCGAATGAAACCGTTAGTTCACCATTCTTGCGTTAACACCATGAAAAATTTCATTACAGTTATGAAAGCTTTATTAATGGGATACAAATTTTGCATAGCGCCACTTTATTATTTAGAATAATGAAGTATTATTGTTACGAAGATTCTTTCATTCGTGTTACGAAAAACGTTTGCCTGAAAACGTAAAAATTTAATTAGAGTTACTAAGCAGTATTATAAGTGTAATGAAAACATTTCATGGTGTTAATGTAATACCCTGTTCAGAGATATACAATTATTAAAATTACCACAATTAGCGCGTTAATTGAGCTTAATATTCCGTACAACAATTCTATTAAGTTATTGAGCAATTAGCAGGAAATTGTTATAAAATTTTACATAATTTTAAATACAACACTGTTGCAGGTATATTCAGTGAGCGAAATCATTCACAATAGCAACTCAAGTGTCAAAAAAGTAAACAAGAAAAAATATTGTAAAAATGTTTCTTAAAAATAGCATCTTTGCAGTACAGAAAAGGCGGCAATGGGAGTATCTGGTAGATCGCCTTTAAAATGTTCAATTTTACAAGGGACCATCTTCAATGAGCTGACCTTTGAAAGCATTGCTGATATTTGTTTATTTACTTGTATTCACTGCAACAGCTCGATGTTTTTATTATATAACTATAAACTTTTTTTATAAGATGAGTTTTTTTCCATTTTTATAAATTGGCAAATAAAAATTTTTGTAGCCAAAATCAATGTGTGCGTTTTTTCCAGCTGTCCAATGTTAATTGAGTAATGTAAATTTTGTATGTATGAACAGGCAAAACAATATTACCAATTAACGAAAAATTACTCAATTATAATTAAATGTCTGAACACGCTATTATACCCTGTTCGGAGATACACAGTTATTGAGATTACTGGAATTACGCCTTAATTGAGCCCAATATTTCATACAAAAAATCAATTAAATTATTGAGCAATTAGTAGAAAATTGTTATTAAATTGAATAAAGTTGGAAAATCACTGCTGTTGCAGCTGTGAAAACTATTCACAACAACAACTCCAATGTCAATAAAAATTAAATTCATTCACGATATAAGGAAATAAAAACACTTCAGCTTTACAGAAAAAAAAAAAAAAAAAAAGAAAAACACTTAAGTATAATTCCTCTTTTTTATGTAAAACTGTTTGAGAATTAAGAGTCGTTTTCCATTAAATAGTAGCAAACTCTAATTAAAAGAGGAATTATCCCCATTTTTGTTTATTTACAAACTCAAATTTTCATGACCAAAAAAATATATTTTTTTGTATCCAGCTGTCAAATGTTAATTGAGTAAGCTAAATTTTGTATGTAGGAAACAATATTATTAAATAATCGAGTATTGTCTGACATGTCTGAACAGGATATAAAGGCCAGTTTCTGAGTTCGTATTTAAATGTCATTTGGACTAAAGGTTATTTTAGATTTTGCAATTTTTAACCAAACACATGTGTGGAAAAGAAAATATGTATTATAATGAATGAAATGTTTTCTCTCTTCCTAACACGACTTGTAAACAAAATTTTAAACATTTCTGGTACTTGCTCGATGTGCGTTGACTGCTTCTAAAGTCCTCAAAAATGGTTATTAACATATATTATTCTTTATTATTGGGTAAGGGTTTACTATGGTTCAAAAACGTTATCGAACGCGTAATCATGCGCAAGACACAATCTTGTATTCTATAATTCTTGCTCCAATGTACATGTCAAAAAGTTGTGTACATTTTTTTTAAGAGAAAGTAAACCAAATATATTGCTCTCATTATCTCTTTTATTTACTAGCATTCAATGTATATACAGAACTAGCAATAAAACCCGTATGAGAAACATTGAAAAACAAACAATTATAGGTAGAAGAGATTTGAGAAATATGTGTGCTTTGAGTTCAACCGTGCATGTGCTTATTATATGTGTGTATGTAGCGTATTCCAGAACTCAACTTACGTCGCTGGCTGATTTGGTAGAGTACTTGACCAACAGTCTCGAGGTCGCAGGTTCAATTCCTCTTCAGAACCTGGGAGTTACTGCAGACAAGAAAAAAAAGCTTCGCAGTTTTTGTGTTTGTTTGAAAAAAAAAGCTTCAAGTTGAAACTGGGTGACGAGATTGATTGTAACCATCTTGCGAAAAATCAGAAAAAAATTTAAAAAAGGGTACAAGCCCTTGTATTTATTTATTTTTTAATTTATTTCTGATGGTTGCAATTATTCTTGTCATCTTGTTTCGTCTCGACGTTGAATTCTGGGACATCCTGTGTATCAACAGAGTTAATAGCGGACTGAATAACTAGTATAATCCATATTGAAGGTCGTTGAGAGTCTCCCGCGCAGTGAAACCATTGTTACTGTATTCAATGTTCACAACTCGTCCTGGCTTCGGCATTGCCACAACGCCAGAAAACCAATTTATTGAATTTTTCGCCGCGCAAAACCACCCGTTATTGGCGAATAAAGAAACGCATACTGCTGATTTCATACCCTCGAAAGAGTTAGTGCACATTGCGTTAGATTAAATATTAGCAACATTTCTGTCTCATTTCCAATTAAAATATATTTACGAAACAATGGTTGAAATAATTTAAGCAAACTTCGATTATACCAAGACAGAATTTGATCAGACATGGGAGCATTTGGCGTTCTAACAAAAAACCAGCTACTGATTTGTTACGCAAAACGGCAAGGTCAGCCAGGGTACATGGAAGTGAAAAATTTCTTCACGAGCAACGTCTTCGTGGTAAAGTTCCTATTGTCCTCCGAGGCAGTAAGAGCATTTGGTCATTAAGAATGTTTAGTTTTAATTTGAGAAAATTTAAATTGAAACTCTAAAGTTCAAAAACGTTAAAAATATAACGCAATATTAACTGAAGACCATATTTATATATATACATTTCCCAATTTCATTTGTAGTTTTCTCAATTTAAAATTTTCATTAAAATTTGAAATCTTCTCAATTTCAAACTGACACTCTCGATTTGATGTGCAGTTTTTGAATTTCAAAATAAAAGTTTTCATTTTAGCCATCACATTCAGAATTTCCACAATTTTAAACTCTTAATCTCATTTCTAGAGTTCTTAATATCAATGAAAAATGGCGTAGTAATGTATAGGGTGTCCAAAATTGAGGTTTTATTTTAATAACATAGGTGAACAACTTTGCTTCGACCGTTTTTTTTTTTCTAAATACGAGGTTTTATTGTAAAAACCAAGTTATATGCTTATGATACAAAATGTTGTTCATCGCTGGCCACTACTTTCTTTTATCTTTCGGCTAGCGTACGAATACCGCGTTGAAAAAAACTAGTCATCTTTTGAAAGGATCCATGAATCGATCCCAATTTTTACTTCTTTATAAGACTAGAAGGGCTGGTCAGCCAGCCAGGCAGTGTTCCATTAATCGAAAAAATGATAGTTCAAGGGAGCAACGGGTGGAGAATACGGCGGGTGGAGTAAGAATTCCCATTTCAACGTTCCCAAGTATGTCTTGACCACTTTCGCAACATGGGTCGAGCATTGTCAAGCTATAAAATCAATTTATTATGTGTCTCTTTGTATTGCGGCCGTTTCTCTCAATGCTTGGCTCAAGCGCATTAATTTCGTTCGATAACGATCGCCGGTGACTATCTCCATCGGTTATAACAACTCATAATACAATAATCCGAGCTGGTCTTGCCAAATAGTGAACATGGCCTTGGAACCGTATCTGATTTGGTCGTCGACGTGGAAGCATGGCCGGGATGTCACTATGATTTTCCACACTTGGGATTATCGTAATGAACGCATTTTTTGTTCCCAGTCACAATGCGATGCATACATTCCATCCGCCTTGCAACCCACTGTTCACAAGCAAACAAACGCCCTTCAACATCTCTCGGCTTCAACTCGTATGGCACCCAATTTCCTTGTTTCTGAATCATTCCCATAATTTTCAGTTGGTTTGAAATGACCTGTTGCGTCATTGTCACCTAATGATCCTGAAAATTCTTGTTGCGTTTGACACTAGTGTTGATCAATTATTGTCTCCAACTCTGAATCTTCGAAAACTTTCTTTCTTCCACCGCCCTGCTGGTCTTCGACATCAAAATCACCGTTCTTGAAGTGTTGAAATCACTCTCGGCGCGTAGTTTCGCTAATAGCGGCTTCACCATAGGTATTTGAGAACATTCGATGAGCCTCAGCCGCAGATTTCTTCATATTAAAACAGAAAATTAAAAGCTCCTGCATTAGACGAGAATTTGGCTCGTAAGCTGACATATTTAATCTAGAATAACTTTATGACTACTCTCGGCGCGTAGTTTCGCTAATAGCGGCTTCACCATAGGTATTTGAGGACATTCAATGAGCCTCAGCCGCAGATTTCTTCATATTAAAACAGAAAATTAAAAGCTCCTGCATTAGACGAGAATTTGGCTCGTAAGGTGACATATTTAATTTAGAATAACTTTATGATGCGGACACAAATCGACGAATATTTCGGTGGCGTTAGGTTACAAATACCTAATCTTATTGTATGACATGTAAAGTCTATTTATGTCGACTACCACTACAGCCATCTATTGCTAAACGGCGGAGGCAAAGTTGTGCATATAATAAAAAAGAAAACATTTTTTCGAGGTCTCAAAAATATTTTTATTTCGGTTTATTACAACAATTACAATTAAAAATTACGTCAGCCAAGTGATTTATCAATCATGTTTTATAATAAACTGTCGTCAATAGTTGAGATCTGCTTGATAATGCTGGTTTTACGCTCTTGAAGTATTGTGAAATTATTGCTACACACCTTTGGTTTCAAAAAATCCCACAAAAAAAACTTTGCTGGCCAATTTATTCCCTTCTTTCTCTAAGAAATCTTATGAGATTTTCGAACTTTTCTTTGAAAAGATCTATTGTTTCTCTTGCTTTGTGAGAAAAAGCACCATGCTGTTGAAACCCCCTATACTAAGTTTAAATCATAAATTTTCCGCCACAAAAAGATTCCGCTCCCTGCGATTTCCACTTAGCGATGATACCCCAATTTTGGACATCCTATAAATAATATTCTATTCTATTTATCTGTACAGTAAATTTGTAAAGTATAGGATGCACAGCACGGGCAGGGTAACGGACACCATATGCCTAAGATGGTATAACTGTACATTTGTAGCATCGTTGTTACTATGCCTTAGTGCCTGGTCACACACAGCAACTTTAGTTGGGCAATTCTTGACTTTATAGAAGCTTTCGGTGAGGGGAATAAGAAGGGAAAAAGAATTGCCGGTACTCGGCAATTCTCAGCAATTCCTCACTTTTCTCTCATGTACTTATGTATGTGTATGTGCATATACAATGTAGATTGCATGAAACAAAAGGTAGAGAATTGCTCAAGAATTACCGAAAAAAGTTTTTATGTGTGGACAAGAAAGCAATTCAAAAAGAAAATTGCTAAAAAGTTCGGCAATTAACATCGCTGTGTTTGACCTTAGACTTAACATAGAAAGTTGCAGCGTGGTTAACAACGAAATGCCTCTAAAAAACTGTAAACCAACACAATTAGTTGAATCAAACCGTGAACCAGTGCACAACAAACCTGACTGCACTTAAGAAATAATTACGATGACGCGACAGCTGTTCTTCAGCCCAGAGCTGGTTTACGACTGCAATTTTGGACATCCTATAAACAATAGTAAACTCAGTTGTTTGGGAAGAATTTATTTTATAATAAAAATCACTTTAAATACTTCAAAGTTTTTCCATATTAAATTATATAAAAAAACAGTGCTTGTTAACAACAAATTTAATTACCAATTGCTACTGACCACATTTTTTTAAACGGATCACGCCATTCGTATAAACTCATCATTAAAACAAAAGTCCAATCATGATGTCCCTCCTTCTGTTAATTTTTGTACATAAAAATTAAAATCAAATTAAACCAAAAAGAAATTGCCACCTACTATATGCTACCAAATAATATATATTTTTTTTTTAATATAAATTAAAATGTGACCGTGTTTCAGCTGTTTGTTAATTGCAGATAAACCAAAAACAAAAGAAAAATACCTCCTGTAAATATGTATATTCTTTTCTTGTGAATGTGATTTTCTCCAAAAAGTATTGCGGAAGCTTTAGCATGATAATTTATTTATTTTTTTTCTTTGTTTATTTTTATGTTTAAGAAATAAGTATACTGTTTTTGTCCCCAGATTTTTAAAATTGTTTTTGTATATATGTATTATTAAGTTAATTTTATTTATTAATTTAATCAACCCACTCCACTCACTCATTTTGTTGCATGCCCGACCGTCATTTTGAATCGTCTAAATCAAAGAAAATTCTGTGGAATTTTTTGTCATATACATATATATATTTTTTTTTTGTTGCAAATTATCATATACATACTATAGAAATGTGCGCGGCATATGAATAAGGTCACCTATATACATCAACATATCTATAAATCTATCAACTGTAGCTGATACGAGTAATGTACCTGTAGTACGATTCTGTAACGATAATCGAATCGTTAAAATAATTATAACGATATTTTATCGAATTTACTATTCTGTAATATGTTTTTAACGATATTCGCCGTCGGTCAAAATCAGCTGTTAATTTTACTGCCGATTGTCGATATCTTAATGACAAAAACTTTCTTGTTGTTTATTCAATCGTTAAAGTTTTTTTTTTATTATTTTTCCATGAAATAAAGTGCTAATAAACTGATTTTTAATACATTAAAATACTTATTATTGGTGATTTTATAAGAACTATCGGAAATTAAAAAAAAAACAAAATTCAGAAAAATGCATGAAATATTTATATGGATCGATAGTTGGATCGATATAATTTGATGTTTGAAGATTACTTCATGCAAATGTTGGCCGCGGCTGCGCCTCAAATGGTCCATCCGCTTAGTCCAATTTTGGCATACTCTTTCCAACATTTCGGCCGGTATCTCACGAATAATGTTGGCAATGTTGGCTTCCAGTGCGTCAATCGAAGCGAGCTTGTCGCTATAGACATTAGCCTTAACATAGCCCCACAAAAAATAGTCTAGAGGCGTTAAATCGCACGATCTGGGCGGCCAATTGACTGGTCCCAAGCGTGAAATAAACTGTTCACCGAACTCGCCTCTCAATTGGTCCATTGTTTCGCGTGCTGTGTGGCATGTGGCACCGTCTTGTTGAAACCACATGTCATGCAAGTCAAGCTCTTCCATTTTGGGCAAAAAAAAGTTTGTTATCATCGCACGGTAGCGCTCACCATTCACAGTAACGTTGTGTTTCGCTTCATCTTTGAAGAAATACGGCCCAATGATGCCGCCAGCCCATAATCCGCACCAAACGGTTGTTTTTTGTGGATGCATTGGTAGCTCTTGCAATGCTTCTGGCTGCTCTTCACTCCAAATACGCCAGTTTCGCTTGTTCACGTATCCATTCAACCAGAAATGAGCCTCGTCGCTGAACACAATTCTTCGATAAAAAAGTGGATCTTCATCTAACTTTTCAAGAGTCCATTCACCAAAAATTTGGCGTTGTGGTAGGTCGTTTGGCTTCAATTCTTGCACCAGCTGTATCTTATAAGGCTTCACACCCAAATCCTTCCGCAAAATTTTCCCCGTAGTGGAGTAACAGAGGCCCAATTGCTGCGAACGGCGCCGAATCGATAATTCACGGTAATCACCAACACTGGCCGATACGGCTGCGATATTTTCTTCAGTTCGCACTCTACGTAAGCGTGTTGGTGGTTTAATGTCCAACAATGTAAATTTGGTGCGAAATTTTTTTACAATAGCCCGAATAGAAGCCTCAGTAGGTCGATTAAACTGACCATAAAATGGAAGAAGCGCGCGATGAACTTTCTTAACAGAGCACGCATTTTGGTAATAAAATTCAATAATTTGCTAGCATTGTTCGTTTGTAAGACGATTCATGATTAAATTATAGACCAAACTGAAGATGTTTGACAGTGACACAAGATATAAAACGTGCGTGAGCTGTCAAAACTAGTGTTGCCAAAAAGATAATAGCAAAAAAATCACTCAATAAATACTTCAAGCAATATACATTTTCAAATACAAAAATTTCAGTACAAAGTGTGTTTTGTGTTTAAATTGCTTTTGAGCGTTTGGCATTCGGCCTTGCAAGAGATGTAACAAGTTTGAATGTTTCAAGGGATAATCGGTGTGTTCTTCGGGAATTGGAAAATCCCTTTGAGTTGACAGCTAATAAATTTAAAAAGTTATACAGATTATCACCAGCCTAAAGGCCGGGGCACATAGAATCCGTCGTACGTTATACTTTGCCTTTTTCAACTGACAGCTAAGTTGAAATACATGTAGGCTTATGAGCTTTGTCACATTCGGTACTTCTCCGTCAACGCAAAGTATTAAAGTTGAGCAACTTTCAACTTTTAACGTACGTTGAGAGCTTTGACAACTATGTGGTAATATTTTTTGTATATTTTAATATAATTTTTCGTTCAAAAATTAAATAAATTGAAAAAAAATTGTGTTAGATTTTGTGTGCTGTGTCTGAAATATAAATTCAAAGATTTTAATCAAGCTAAAGTAAAATGCAGTTGGTTTTATACCCGTTATCAAAGTGCTGATTGTGCCAACTTCATACTTTGTACACGTGATGTCAGTTGATAAAAGAGACGGACAAAGTACGACGGATTGTATGTGCCCCGGCCTTTAGTTGTAGTCATTAGTACATATGAGTATAAACAAATAAGTGAAACATATGAACACATATTTTATTTTACTTACTATATTACAAAATAATATTTATTATCACTTAAACACTAATTTTCTTCTTCCTTGTGGTCGTTTTTTCTTGATCGCATCAAGCAATTGATCCAATAATGCACGATAATACTTTCTTGAGATTGTGGACCCTTTTTCAAGATAATCGATAAGCAATATTCCGTGTGCCTAGCCAGCTGATTTCACTGTGTTCGATTGATTTTTGGTTTCAGGTGTGTTCACGTTCACATTTTATCAATAATTATTAATCGACGCGATAAATCAACAGTGCCTCATTTTTGTAATATTAGTGAGAAGTTTCTCGCATCGAAAACTATGAAACATAAAATTCCACCGTTTCTCGACTATCGAGAAAAACAGCTTTTCTGTATATTAAATCGAAAAGAGGCAACACTAGTTACGTCTTTATTGGAATATGTCCATTAAGCAGCTGTCCAAATGCAAAAAGTAAAGAAATAAAAGAAACATATAGGAAAAAATTATCAAATAATTTACACATAATAAAGGTTTAATTGACAAATTTTGTGTAGAAATATGCATGTCAAGTAAACTTTTACTAATTGCAAATTATTTTTTATGAATACGGCAATATGTGTATAAATATTTAAAAACTTTTCTATACTTTTGGCATCCATTTTGTCAATTATATATTTTTTAAATTTATAACTTCCGCAATTCTTTTATTTGTGAAAAGTTTTGACAGCTCTATCGAGAAAATTCTCAAAAAATTTTAAAACAGAAACAAGTTTACTCATAAACCTTTTTTTTTATCTGGGACCAGTACTCAGGGGATGACCCCTACATATATATGCAGCACATTGTACTGGAACTAGGAAAATAGTTTGTGATGAGGAGGAAAGAGGTAGTAAGTAGTGTTTGCGGAGTGTTAACAATAACAACACGAAAGACTAAAACTTCCAATGAATTATGTCAAAAAAGCTATTTTGACAGATATTTCTCGCTTCTCAAAGATACAGAAACATTTATGTGAGAAACTCCATTTTTTGTTTCAATTCGCATAGTTTTTCTGTAAATTCTTTTGTTTCTTGTGAGAAATTTCTCGATGTGAGTAATACAGAAACGAGGCACTGGATTACGCACAGGTCTGTCGAACTCGTTTTGTTCGACACTGAGCAAACGCGGCACACATTTTGCCGATAGATTTTTCATAGGAAAATGTTCATGCAAAATAGTTGAAAACACGTTCATATGATATATTTACCATTTCAATAATCTCACTTAACTTGACTCGGCGATCATTCATCACGATATCGATGATGTTCTTGATGATTTCGCTCGGTTTATATCGAGCTTTCACAGAGACCGTACTATAAGAGTTGCTTTAAATGAGGTCTTGTCAAACAAGTACAACATTAGGTCAGGGTTACTGCAAGGCTCGGTTCTTTCTGCCACTATGTATCTTATCTTTCTTAACGACCTGCTATATCATAGTTTCAATCCTATGCATCTTTGCAGATGACAGCAACTATTTGCTATTCGTACTCATTCAATTACAGGCCCAGCCGATCCAAGATCGGCGCCGAGAGACAAAATTTGAATGACTCGCTAAATAATGTTCTTCTTTTAATCTCCGAATAGGGTCGTGAAAACAGAGTCAACTTCAATGCAAGTAAGACCTGGTGTTGTTTATTAACCCACAATCTGATGACCTTAAATGATGTTTTTCATCTGTACTCATAGATGTTATAAATATTGTAGAAAAATTCAGTGTGGTGCTCGCGGTACTGAATACATTTTTCACGTTTCTCCTAGTCTGTTTCTTATTTTTCTCAATGACTTTCTATGTCAAACTTCCAACCTTATCCCCTCTTTAGCAGATGACAGCAGCCTTTGAAACTTTTACTCATTCAGCTGTAAGCCAAGCCTACCCACGATCGGTGCCAAGAGGGAAAATACCAATGACTAACTGATTATTTATCTTTTTACAATCTCCGAATGGTGTCGTAAACCAGGGTTGACTTCAACTCTCGTTAGACCCAGTGTTGTTTATTAGCACATACTCGTAAACGCATGAAGTTAATGCTGATTTATCTTTACTTATGGATGTTATACCTACATATATGCAATGAAAATTCAGTGTGATGTTCGCTAGACATTTTTCGTGTCGCAAAATCAGTATTTAAGTGTCTTGACTTTTTGAAACGGTGTACTATGTACTTCATCCGATCTCCTTACTCCTCCTCTACACCTCTATCGGACTGAAAATGAAATACAACACTTTGGCCGTGCCTTAAAGATATTCGGGGTTACTCGATCATACGCAAAAGGGCGCAAGGAAGCTTGTAGGTGAGAATAGGATATCAAACTCTATTAACTCACTGAAGCATCGCCGGAATGGTGGTCTGTTTTATCGTTGCTATAATGACGAGATTAGAAATTTCGTTCCCAAAAACCACTTGTTTTCACGTAACAAACGTTCATCGTCTAATGATCATCCATTTGTGAGATAGTATTCATACTTGAGCCGTACGGTTCATCTGTAGAGCAAATTGTCTGCAGACGTGTTTCCTATCAATTGCAATGTTGGATATTTCAAGTTAAATGTCCTCAAACATAACCATTTTCCAATACAATACACTGCATATGTAGGGATCATTTCTTGATATATAATATATTGCACAATATATATTGTAAAAGAATATATTATATTTAAACTGTTGTAAAAAACGCAGCCAGAGACCATTCCATGTAAGTAAAAGTTATGAAACGCTAAAGATAAGGTAAAGAACCGATTTAATCATAAAAACAATATTTCAGCCAAATGAATATTCCATAACTAAATAACCTTATTATGTTGCCGTGCACTTAACAAAATTTCATTTTATTCTGTATCTTTGTCATAGACTCATTTTTTTAGCTTAAAATCTTATTGCTTGAATCAAAATGTTTACATACATTTTACCTAGTTTTTTTTTAAGAAGTCCGGTGTAAATATATTATATATGTACAAGTAAATACGAGTATATGTATTAGTATTTATATAAAGACATTTTTTGATTTTTGTGTCAATAGTTTGTAGTTTTTATTATACACAGGTCATTCCGAAAGTTAATGTCAAGCCAGAGGAAGTGTTTGACAAGATACGTGGTGATTGTTCTTTAACAAGAAAAACGTGCTTCGCAATTTCAAAAATAATAAATTAAATGATAATTTTTCCCCTTATTATTATTATTTTTTTTTTTTTTTTTCTTCAATGTGTGGGTTTATAAGTAATTCCTCCACAAACAGTAGTCAAAACCCTAATATCTATTTGCTAGCCAATCATACACAGTATGTCAAGAATGAGTTTGCAAAACTTAAATGCACGCAATTTCCACTACGCAAGTCTCATTGCTGAGCTGATTAAACTTTTAGAGAAGCTTACTTCATTCGTTTAATCAGTTCAACAATAAGATTTGCATAGTTTAAATTGGGACTTATTTACTATAATACTTTAAAAATTTACCGATTATTTGTACATTAACAGTTATTAGTTTTGGCCACTCTATATTATTAACATGGTCACACTGTTAGTACAGAACTTTATCATTTTTAACAGCTGTTAGTTGTTCGCTATTATAGTGAAAGGCCAATGTAAGCGGCAGGCGACAGCAATGTGACCCATTTACAAAAAATTAGTTTTTTATAAAAATATTCATATAAAACTTTCAACATATTGAATTTAATTTAATTTGGCAATGCCGTTAAAGGCGGCGGAGCGGCAATGTTGAATTCAATTTAACTTTTTGCTTTGCCGCTTCAATTTGTCAAACCAAAAAGTAAAGGAACAAAACTTCGAGAAAATAGAAGTAAAAAATAAATTTTCTTTATTTTCGGGTTTACTTCTTATGACAAATTCATCGTGTTTAGTGAAATTCGTTGTTCCTCTCATTTTGCATTTCTGTTTTTGCCAATGAGGGAGAAAAATGCATTAGGATGGCCGTCACCCTCGTGTTGAGTTGGTTTCATATTTCTATCTACGTTATCACCGCTACTTTCCTACTCTAAGGCAGCAAATCCTGCCAGCCTACCCACGTGTCTCTAAGCTATATATACATGCCTGCATCCAGACGTGCTTATACTTTAACTCAAATAATTGAGATGAGGCCAAATGACGCTTCTTTAACCTACAATTTTTTCAAAGTATTTCGCTACTGTTTTCCATTTGGTTCCATCCGAAATAATGGTATCTTACAACATCCGCCACGGTCAATATACTCGATTCTTGTTTAAGCTCGTGTCAACTCACATCCCAGCGGCAGCATTTATAGAGGATATACTCAGCGTCATCTATATTAACACACTATATACGTACCTCATATAAATAAAAATGAGTACTGCACTTCCCCTTTCTATGTAGGAATTTGCGAAAATATCCGTGATTGGATAATAACTGCGCCATGTAGTAATTTACCTCCCCATTCATTTCACAGTGTGTTGGATATGACTTGCCATCCATCTTCCACCTTTGTTAATGTTCCAGCTTTTCTGTCAGATTTGCGAGTAGCGCTCCTAAGAACTTGCCTTTCAAAGTGATCAATGTTATTTGATTGTTTTGAAACCTATATTTTGATTTTCTCTATTATGCTCAGATCAATTGAGATCATCCCAGCAATGAACAATACTACACCTGCAGCTACAGTGTGGTATGCTGACGTTACCCGCATGTAATGCAGCTGGCCTCCAGACTGCTACTGAAGCGGTTGCTCTCTTATTTATCTTCACTCTGCATCCACAGACCACGCACCCATAACTGGGGGTCTCCATTAGCCATGAACTTGGCAAATGGCCGCTCATGTCCATGTTTCGTTGATGCTGTGACATTGATGCTCGTGCATGTGGCTGTATCAATGTTTGCCATGAAGTTATACAAAATATCGCCGAACCGAACACCTTAATAAGCTAAAAATATGGTTCATCAAAACATATGTATTCGCCATATATCTACAAGGACATGAACTTATTTTTACTTTTGCCCCTCCGACGTTATGTTCATGTCATGTTCAAGTCGATGGCACGTGAAGACGAGGAGTAAAGAAGTCTTCTACAATACAGCGACTAACGCTTGTGGTGTTTTCACTAAAACAAGCCAATCGATAACAAGTTGATACTGACAAGCCAGCTCACACAAAATTATCGACCAAATTCCATAAAACAGCTGCGATAAATACAGCCAAATTTAAAATATTTGTAATAATTGCGAAAGTTTTTGCTATTAGTAAGCAAGTGAAAAAAATTTCAAAGCCACCACGTTTTTTTTAAATGGTCCAAAACAAAGCCATTAATTTATACGTATATTTTGTTTATGAGTTACTAATTTATGAAAGTTTGCCTTGAAAAACGCTCATATTTGCAAATAAAGACTGACATGTTGTCACCTTCCTTAAAAGTTTCCGTTTTCAGGCATGATTGTAAATGTCAGTAATAATAAAAATAAAATTGTGAAAGAACGTTCATTTTATCATGTGAAAAAAATAATTGGAATAATTGTTTTTATTTCAGAGTTCGTCAATTTTCCAAACTTTAAACATTTAACTTATATTTTCATAATTTTATCACTGTGCTGTGTTACCATATAAACGCTTTTTACCATTTCGCTTTGAACCTTCATCGGCTGTGTCAACTGTGAGTTATCTATTTACAAATAGTTTTTATTCACAGATAACTTTATAGGCCATTTACACCTAAGCCAAGTCTACTACTTTCGGGATTTCAAATCAAATCTAGTTGATTTTGACGAGATTTTCCATACAAAATGAAATCTAGACTGCGACTAGATTTTGATGAAATCTGGTAGATTTTTGAAGTACTCTATTACACAACTGTGATTTTGTTCAATATAATACTTTAAAATACTACGCTGGAATAAAAAAAACTATACTTTTACATGATGGAATTCATCATTGTGATATAGTTATTGCTGTCAAACCCTTTGCAAAAAATGATTTTATGAAAATGAAATCTTGCTAGATGTCAAAAAACAAAAGTGTAATTTCAAATGTCAAAAAACAGAAGTGTGATTTTGTTCAAGATTTTCATTAAAATCTACTAGATTTTTGATAGATGTAAATGCCCTATTAACCAATAAACGAAACATGAAAAAATTATTGCAGAATATTCAAAAATAAATTTTTTTGCTGAGTGACTTCAGAATAGATTTGAGCTTTCGCGACACATTTTTGTTTTTCGAGAACAATCACCATATGGCCACTCATTTAGCTTCAGCATGGCATTGACCTTTGGGAAACTTTGTATAAACTTATTTATGTATGTATGTATGTATTTAGTTATAAACATGTATGTAGTATGTATGTATGTCTAGTGTAAAAGTATTGAAATTCTTTTAATTTCCGATTTGCAACATGCTGCATGATAATGTTTTTTTCTTCTTCTCGTTATTTCTTTTTTGGCATTAACATAAATTTTAATCGAACATGTGTTTTTTTTATTTTTGGTTTTATTCTAAAAAATTTGCATTTGTTTTCTGTAGAGCAAAAACAACAAAAATCAACTTCATCTACAACTGAGAAAACTGAAACGAAAGAAGAAGATGGAGCTGTGGTAACAACAACAACAAAAGGTAAAATCAAAAGTGTTCAATACTCTCAAAAGAAAAGCAAATGGTCAATATAGACGAAAGAAATAAACTATTTATTTTATTTAATGGAAAATACATAGATATATATGAATGTACATAAGGGTGGATCGATTTAGCAATCGATAGTGTGCCATCAATTTTTCGATAGCTTTTGTCATGGCGAAAAAAAAAGTTCCACTACGACATACTTTCATAATTTTCGAGCCTCGAAAATGATTTTTTGATATATCGTAGTGAAACCTTTTTCCTGATTTTAAAAGCTATAGAAAAATCGATGACACAAATTTTGGTCCTTCCAAGTCGACACTCTCCAATGTATTGTGATGGTCATAAAATTAAAACATTCAACACAACGTCAAATTCAATCGCAAAAAGATTATGATACAAATAAATTAATAAATATTTTTTTTTCTAAAAAAAAAACTTTTTTTTTACAAATCATTGAAAAACTTGTGTGTTTTTGGTTCTATTTAATTTAAAAAATATAAAAATGTAAGCTACACAAATTTCCAAACAACCTTTTCACACAAAAACTATATTTTCAGCGTCTCCAAAAAAAAAAAAAAAAAAAAAAAAAAAAAAAAAAAAAAAGATAAATCTTGCGATCGGACAACACTGCTTGTAGGCTTAAAT
Source organism: Thecocarcelia acutangulata (assembly GCA_914767995.1). Lineage (NCBI taxonomy): Eukaryota > Metazoa > Arthropoda > Insecta > Diptera > Tachinidae > Thecocarcelia > Thecocarcelia acutangulata. The sequence goes on from OU612095.1 coordinate 71,978,549, forward strand.
TAAGTGTTATTGCAGTCTTCTAACAATTCTTATAAGAGCATTCTTTAGTGCCAGGTCACACACAGCAACTTTAGTTGGGCAATTCTTGACTTTATAGAAGCTTTCAGTGAGGGAAATAAGAAGGGAAAAAGAATTGCCGATACTCGGCAATTCTCAAAAATTCCTTACTTTTCTCTCATGTATGTATGTGTGTGTGCATATACAATGTAAATTGTATGAAATAATAGAGAAAGCTCAAGAATTGCCGAAAAAAGTTTTTGGGTGTGGACAAGAAAGCAATTCCAAAAGAAAATAGCTAAACATTTGGTTGGGCTCCACAAATGTTTGTGTGGGACCATACACTGAAAAACACAAAAGTAGTGTTATTTAAAAAACGGCACTAAAGAAAAAAACAATTACAGCGTTTTTCGTGTTCAGCAAGTCCCAATTAACTTATCTAGGCATGTGGTGTTCTTGGTATTTTTCCAAATTTAAAATTTGTAAAGCAGTGTAAATCAAGATACTGTCGGAAGTCTCGTTATGACTATGGACAAAAGAGCCGAACATTTTTAAACAGCAAATGGAGCTGTGTTTTACTACATTTTCGTGTAATATTTTTGACTTATCTTTTCAAGTTTTTTTTTTTTTTAATTTGAAAAACTGGCATTAGTTTAAAAAAATACACTACTATTGTTTTATTTCTCTATTTTATTTAGTGCATTTAATGCGATTAGAATGTTACTTTATTGTTTTTCGTGTTCAATAAAAGAGGGGGCTTTAAAGTGGCGTTATAAATGTTGAACAGAGTTTATTGTGCAATATGCTTGATCAGCATACGTTGTCAATGTTTTTGTTATTCATTGATTGGTCATTCTTCTATTGCTTGTGTTGGTTTAGTACACATGTTAGGTACACTACACCAGCAAACATTTTGAGAACAACTTTTTGAATATGTTACTGTAAAATATTTATTATAAAATAAATTATTATAAAATCAGAGTTAAAAATGTTTTAATTGTGTGTTCACTGAAAAAGAAAAAATTTCAAAGGTCAGAATTAAAATTTAAAACTGAGAGACTGTAGTTATGTTTTATTATATGACCACCACTGCATGTAATTTGACTAAATTTCTTCTTTTTTTTTTTTTGTTAATTGATATAGATATTCTTATTTGAAATTACAAAATTCAGTATTCTGTTTTTAATAAAATTATAATAAATAATTGCAGTTACCACTCGCACTGTCACAGGATCAGCAGCAGCAACAGCAGCGAAGCCGGTTACACCTTTTGCAAAATTTAAACAACTTGACAAACAAAATTCGCAACAATCAGCAAAGTAAGAATATTATAAGAAATTAAAAATTATATATTTTTTTAAATTCTAGGAAACATACTCGTACTTATGTAATTTAAAGATTATCTCTCCAAACTATTGCACACACTACATTTCATTTTAACCAAATCTTTGATTTTCTCAAGGTGTTTGTTATACATAACTACAATTGTAAATATGTACATAAATATGAATACATATGTGAATTATTGTTTTTTATTTAATTTATTATTTATGGTTTAAACTTTAAACTGGTTTTGGTTTTATATTGTGAGTAATATTTTTAATTTGCAACTATTGCAGTGGTAATCTTTTTTTTATTGAATCAAACAAAAACTTTGTTTTTTTTTTTTAAGTAAATTTAAGCTCAGGGAAAGTTTTCGCGCAAAATTATTGTTAAAATTTAACAAAGATTTAATTTTTTTTTTAATTATAAATTAGATCACACAGATTTTCGACATCACAGCTACTTTTTGTTATTTGCGAGTTTTTAAATGTTTCTTTTACGGATCGATTTTGCTAGTCAGTGTTGCCAGATAATTGTGTGGGAAAATTTTCACTTTTCAAAAAAAAGTCTTAATTTCATATAAAAATGCTTAAAATCTACTTTGGCTTTTTTACACCAATTACCTAATGTATACAATTAATAGGCAAACTCGTTTTTAATATCCCTTTTTTAACCGTGCTATATCATCGACTTTGAAAAGATACTTATATAGCTAAAAAGCTTTTGGACAGATAAGCACTATCTGAAATTCAATCAGTTTGGTTCAGCACTTTAGGAGCAATACGGCTATCAAATTGTTACTAACACTAACAAACAAAATGTGAGTGTGTGTGTTTGACTTAATTATCCACTGGTAAAAAGCAAGAGTAAGCAAGCTTTCTGAAGTTCCTGATTTGGCAACAAGTAGTCCTTCCTACTCGATTACACATTCATTTATTTTTTACACACGATGTCCTAGGTAGCCAAGCCTTCCACAATTCCTTGCGTGGTAGCTCTTGCAGATGTGTTTCACAACAGGAGGGTTACTCTTTATTGCGGTGCGAAAGAAAAATGGAAGAATTGGTACTCTGTAGTGCGTTTTCGTATTTTCCTTTCGCAATTAATTTTTCCCTTTCTCACATTTTATTTTATCATTCTTCGCCATTGTTGAAATGAACCAGTGTTAGTTAATTTTCGAACTATTACGCGAAAAAGTTTGCGCAAACGGCACAGAGTACCAAATTACACTATTATCGCATTTACCTTTCGCATCGCAATAGAGAGTAACCCCTCAGTTCTCACAGAAGGCGTTTAGTATTAGCCTTCTTAGCATTTGGAGGCCTACTTTAGAAGACCTTATTCAGGACTTTCTTAGCAGACTTCATCAGACTTCTTTGTTTGTTCATCTCTCTATAGCAGGGAGGATGTAGGCCTTCTATGAAGCCTTCACTGGAAGGCAGGCAAAAAGGAGTATGTACCACAAAACACAATTCTACCCTTTTATATAGCAGGGAGTGTATAGGCCTTCGACAAACCCTTCATCAGAAGGCAGGCAAGAATGAGTATCGGACCTAAAATAATGTTTTAGAAGGCCTTAAAGAAAGCCTTTCTGATGGAGACCTTTAGACGTGCGATTTTCGTACATACGTTCTGTTATGTTGGTACACATGTCTGTTATATATATTGGCAATATCAGCCATTTTGGATTGTCAAGCCGAGAAGATGTCAATGACGATGAACGTCCTTGTCGCCTGAGCACGTCAACAACCGATGAAAACATTGAAGCAGTGAAGAAAATGATTTTGGATAATCGTGGAATCACTATCAGAGAGGTTGCTGATGATGTTGGCATATCGTTCGGCCCATGCCAAGCAAACTGATGTTTTAGGCATGAAACGTGCGGCAACGAAGATTGTTCTAAGATTGGTCAATTTTGAGTAAAAAAACACGTCGCATAGACATCGCTCAGGAACTGTTGAACATCGTTCATGACGATCCAGATTTCATCAAAAAAGTCATAACTGATTTCATCAAAAAAGTCATAACTAATCATCACAATGGAAGCGCCTAGAAGAGCCGAGACCGAAAAAGCAAGTCAAGTTCGGTTATGTGTGAAGGTTTTGCTCACTGTCTTCTTCGACTGCAATGGCGTGGTGCATCATGAATTCTTGCCACAAGGTCGTATGGTCAATATGGAATACTACCCTGAACTTTTGCTCCATTTGCACGCAGCAATTCGTCAGAAACGCACAGAATTCAGGAAAAATCAGTCATAGATTCTGCACCATGATAACGCACTAGCTCACACATCGATGCTGGTACGTGATTTTTTGGTCAAAAACAAAACCGTTATCATGCCTCAACTTGGCCGCCGCTGACTTTTTCCTCTTCCCAAAATTGAAAGACACCGATGAAAGGAAAGCAATTTGCTACGATTGAGGAGATAAAGGAAAAATCGAAACAGGAGCTGTTGGCGATACCAAAAAGGCGCGTTTCAGAAGTGTTTCGAGGATTTAAAAAAAAAAAAAAACGCTGGCATAAGTGTATTGTATCAGAGGGGGATTACTTTGAAGGGCACAAGATTTTTTTACTTTTTGCAAAAATTTAAAATACCGGTTATTTTTTTAGCAGACCTCGTATGCTACATGTTCAATATTTATTGCATTATTTGCATTTATTACATTATTTTTATGCTTTGCGGTTGGTTTATTCTTTTTATTTGTCCGACTACGCTTTAAATGACCAGATCCACCTTTCCGGCAATGCCTCCAATTTAACGATAAACTCTTTCAACATAATTTTTAGATCCGTTAACTCCGTTTCTACCGCCAATCCCTATTCGCTTTCATAATCTTCTGGCATTAAACTTTATTGAAATAATTTTTGCACAAATTTATTAAAATGTTTTACTCTTTATATGTTTAATTTTTTGCGCTGCGTATATTATTTGGTTTTTTTCACTTCTTACCAACGTAGCGCGTTTTAATATCATGTAGAATGCTATACTTTCAACATTTATCATGTGATCCGCGCTCTGGATATCAGAATATTAAGGTTCTGCAACATGTTGAATATATATTGAACGCAATTCTGTATCGCGATATCAACGTATAGCAGATAAATCGTGAAATATATCGCAGAATAGCCTAATACTCTTAAATCCAGATCGTGGATCGCGGATCACGCGATAAATATTTAATGTATAGCATTCTTTGTGATATTAAATCGAGATGTGTTGGTAGAAATTGGTGGAAAAACAAGTTAAATACGCTGTGCAAAAAATTAAACAAATAAAAAGTATTCTTAAGACATTTTAATAAATTTGTGTAAAGCTTTTCTCAACAAAGTATATTGGCAGAAGATAGGAAAGCGAGTATACGTTGCCGGTAGCGATGGATTTTAGTGAACCATCCGCAGAGTACAAAAATAACGTAAATACTGATGCGATAGATATTGAACATGTAGCAAACAATTGTGATGCATGAATCCATTAAAATGGATCGCGATCCAAATATCACAATATATATTGAACGTTCAATATCTATCACGTGATCAGCGATCTGGATTTCAATAAATATTGAACATGTAACGTTCAATAAATATTGAACATGTAGCACTGCTCAATAAGTTTTTTTTCATGAGCAAACTTTTAGCGAAAAAAAAAAGATTACACTGCAAACTAACATTAATGGTTTTATTTTATTTATTACCCAAACATCGTTCTATTGATGATCTCAATTTGAAAACTGGTTTCTAAACAAGTACAAATGTAAGTTATAGAACAAAGCTATTATTAATTTATTATTCATTCTGGGCTACTTTTGTCTTTTAACAATTTAAAAATTACAAGGGGCTGTTTGATAACTCCGTGATTTTGTCAATTACCGCGCAGTGGCTTCAAATACAACATTGCTGGCATTAACCATCATCTATTAGTAGACTATTTTGACAATTCGTGAGCAGTCAGCGCCATATAATTTGTGTTTGACAGTCATTAAAAGCAGAGAATTTCAACAAAAATGGAAAAACTGAGTATCGTGTGTTCATTATGCATTATACAAGGTGGTGCAAAATTTATCATTTAATTTCGTTTTTGAGTACTTTTTTTACTAAATCAAAAAACAATATTTTGAGTGTTGGAAATCTCTATTTGGACCTGTACAATTTTTTCTGCTAATTGGAAAATATCAAGTCGCGCCAATGTTGATACACATTTTCGACAACTTTCCACAATATCTTTGGTGAGTTGTTATAGATGGGGTCTCATCAAACGAGCTCAAGATTAATTCAGGGGTACCGCAAGGTTCCGTTCTTTCTCCTACCCTATTCTTATTTTTCTCAACGACCTTCTCTAGCAAACTTCCAACCCTATCCACTCTTACGGATAACAGCAGCATTTGCCATTCGTACTCTTTTAGTTATAGGCCCAGCCTATTAGAGATCGCTGCCAAGAGGCTAAATATGAACGATTCACTGAATAGTGATCTTCTATTAATCTCCGAATGGGGTCGTAAAAACAGTGACGCCTTCAAAGCTCGTAAGACCCAATGATGTTTATTAACACACAAACAAACGACCGCAAATGCTGCTTCATCTGTACTCATGGATGGTATAAATATTGAGGAATCGGATGCTCTTTATGTTCTTGGAATGAAGATGCAGTGTGACGTTCGCTGGAATGAACACAGTTTTCATGTCTGTAAAGAAGCATTCAAGTGCCTTGGGTTTTCACTCTATCCGACCTCCTTACTATTTATACCACCTACATCCGACCGAAAATGGAATACAACTCTCATGTTTGGGCGGTGCCTCAAAGTCTATTTTGGGGTTACTCGACCGTGTACAGGAGAGGGTGAAGAAGCGTATCGGTGACAGTAGGGGATCCAACTCTATTGACTCACTGGAGCATCGATGCAGTGTGGGGTGCATTACTCTGTTATATCGTTATAATGGATTTTGCTCCGACGAGATTAGGGATTTTATTCCCAAAAGTTGCACATTTTTACGTAGCACGCGTTCATCGTCCAGATTGCCTGGAGCATCGTACTACGCATTACAAAAAAAAATTCGTTTTTCAGCCGTACGCTTCGTCTTTGAAATAAGATGCCTGCAGACGTGTTTCCCATCTGTTATAACGTTGGAAAGTTCAAGTCATATGTTCACAAATACTACTCCCTCTTTCCCCCTCCTCACAGACTATTTTTATAGTTCTGGTACAATGCACTGCATATGTAGGACCCCTACATATGAGTACTGGTCCAAGATAGAAAAATATATACCTTTGCTGATAACTGTTCGCATTCCTGTCGAATATTCTCCTGAAGAGTTGCGATTGTCTGGGGCTTGTTGACAAAAACTCGCGACTTCAATTAGCACAAGAAAGAAGCCTGGGATGGTTAAATCGGGCGATCTAGCTGGCCATGTCAAACTGCCAAAACGGGAGATTACGCGATGCGGAAACGCTTTTTTACAATATCCTTTGTGGCTGCTTTGTGTGCGATTGGCGTATCATGTTGCAACCACATACGAGTATTCACTAATCTCCGCTCATTCATTCCGGCAGTAAGAAGTTGTTTATCATGGTCTAGTGTTCGCCATTAACAATAACTGTATTGCCGATTATTACCTCAAAAAAAAAAATACGTTGCAATCACTCCTTATGCGTGAATACTGCACTACACAGTATTTTCCATGACCCAGAAAAGAAGGATTTTATATGTTGACGTAACGCTCATGATGATTTCCGACTCAAAATCGTTGCTAAGATTCAGCATTTATCTATTTCACATATATCACATATATCAAATATGATGTAAAATACCATTTGCAAAAGTTATTACATCTTACAATAGGATAATTAATTTTGCGCCCCACTGTATTTTCCGTAAAAACCCCATCACTGACGCCAAGAAAAGGAATGATAAATACTATGGGAACTTTAACCCATTAATTGCAATAGTTAAAGATAAGGTTTACTGAGTTGCATTTCGGTCGTACTAGCGTCAGTGACGCTGTATATCCAGGTCGCCCAAAAGAGAACATCGTGCCAGAAATTGATAATAAATTTTATGGAATAATATTGGACAATCGGAGAATGAAAGTTCTTGAGGTGGCTGCAGAAAAGCTATAGACATATCAACTGAATATTTGGACATGAAAAAGTTATGAGCGATGTGAGTGCCGCGATTGGACGATCGGAGAATGAGATTGTAAAATGACACAGGCTGAAAACATCTCAACAGAGAGAGTACAACACATTTCACTTGAACACGAATATTTGGACTTAAAATAGTTTTCCGCGAGATCATTTACACACGACCATAAGCGCAACCATGTAACCATTTTAAAGAAGTGTTTGGCTTTGATCAATTCCAATTCGGACTACTTTCTATGCCGTTATATAAACGTATATAACATATGGATTCATCATAATTGCCCAGAGACCAAGAAACAAATAAAACAGTGATCTTCACCGGGTAAACATTCATCAAAGAAGACTAAGGTGGGTCTGTCAGCCAAAAATTCACGGCTACAATTTTGTAGTATACACACGGTATCAATCTTTTAGTTTGCCTAGAGAAAAGTAGAACGATCACCGGCGAGTATTATTCAAAGCTTTTAGAAATGTACGATATTGATCAAAGCAAAAGCTACCGCATTTGACAAAAATAAAACAGTGTGTTTCATCAAGTCAGTGAACCAATGCATACATATAACTGTAGCAATACCTATACTCGTAAATTGGACCGCGAACTGCTACCCCATCCAGCATGTACTCCAGATCTAGCCTCCTCCTGCGCCTGAAAGGTTGGGTGGTAAGAAATTTGGATCGAACAAAATGATCACGAGTCCTTGGAAAAAACAAACCAGAAATTAGAAAAACATCGAACTACATATCGCTCCTTTATTGCAACATAGCCATATCTCAAAAATTAGCTTGTCGAGTTAACAATTGTTAACAGTACTACCATTTATATTGTGCGCAAAATTTATTCAAATTGCTTTTAAACTTTTCCATTAGGAGATATTTTCTCATAAAATTTGCTAAGACTTGTATGGAAACTAAAAATTTTAAATGCGTTTTTCTTGAAACGAGCTTTTTTGAGATATGACTATGTTGCAATAAAGGAGCGATATAATGATCTAAGGACGTGGCAGTGGAAAACAAAACGCTTAATTGCAAAAAAATAAAATAAATAATATCCGGTAGTCACGGAGTTATCAAGCAGCTCACACAAATAATAAATAAAGAAACTTACTTCTCGGCCCACGCTATCAAACGTTAAGGTAAGCTAATATTTTAAATTAAAAAAAAATAACTGACTCGCAGTCAAATAGCCAAAATGAAGATGTCTTTGGCAAGCGAAGGTTTTGCGACTAAAATTTATAGAATTACTGTATACAATTAAGAGACAGTAGTATCGGAGGTAGATAAAGCAAGCTGTGCATGATTTTGACCAAGGCAGCTTTAAAAGGGTAGTGGCAGAATTACAATAAATACAACACCAAAAAACATCAAAAGTTATTTTGTTAATAGAATTTAACAAAAGTCAAAATTTTCTTTTGCTTTTATATCAAAAGTCTATGAGTTTTTAGCCAATTTACGCAAAGGAAACGAAAGACAGCTGCGCTTATTCCACTACCCTATTAAAGCTGCCTTGATTTTGACAAAGTCGAAATGAGTATTTTGACATCGAAAACTATGGCGAACATTTTAACGTTTGATATCGTGGGCCAGATAATCAATAAGAATAAATGTACATATTTAACTCTTGAAGAAAAACTATTCTGTTAAAAGAAAATAATTTTCTTTTGTGTACAGACCTTTTTTAAGTTAATAAAATATTTTTAATGTTTATAACAATTTATATACATACTTATTTTAATAATTGTAGTACATGCTATATATTATCTTATTGTTTAACAAAACAATTTTAAATAATTTAAGGGAAATTGCAATGAGGAATTCAATTATACATAATAAAAAATAAAATTAAATAAAATAAACCAAAAGATTAAAAATTTGTTTAGAATATGGAATAAATGTTAATCATTTGTTGTTCAGATCTCCAACAACACCAACAACGACTACTGGAGGCGGTTCAACTGCCTCTAACTCGTCCGGTAATCAACCAATATTTAAATTTACCGATCCGGCTCTAAATGCTAAAGCGGCCACTGTTAAGGAACAATTGCTACAGTGGTGTCAATCGAAAACCCAGGAATACGAGGTACAGAGTTTCTTCTACAAAAAAAAAAAAAAAAAACAAACAAACTTCTACCACAACCAAAAACAAAAACTACAGACGTTATTTTTTATTAAAACGAAACAAAAAATAAATAAAAATATTGTTTAACATTGATGTTGTAAACAATAATATTGTGCAATATTATCTTAATATAATTTTTATTTAAAATATTACTGACTTTGTTCTTTATTTAAGGCTTAAATTTAATGCTTTTTACTTTTAATTTAACTTTAACAAAGCTTTCCTTAAATTTTATTACTACGCAGATTTTACAGCCTAAAAAGGGATTTAAGTTTTTATTTGTTTAATTATTTTAAAGGCTAATATTTTTCGCCCTAATACACATGATTTCTATGCATGACTTTGTTTTATTTTAATTAGGTTTTATTACTTTTCTTATTTTTTTATTATTTTAAAATAAGCAATGTTTTTTAATTTTTTTCCTGTCTTTCTCTTAACATTCTAGAACATCGAAATAACAAACTTTAGTACGAGCTGGAACAATGGTTTAGCGTTTTGTGCACTTATACATCATTTCTTGCCAGATGCCTTCGATTATAGTCAACTAACACCCAAAAATAGAAGAAAAAATTTCGAACTAGCTTTCACAGTGGCTGAGTGAGTAACATTTTAATTTAAAGTCTCCATAAAAACCAACAAATCGTTAAAAAATAAAATAAGTTTTCAGACACAGATAGGACATTTAATATAGGGTGTCCGCCGGGAAGGTATACTACTTGCATTGTATCCATTATAATCCTGGATATATGCGATATGGCAACGTCTTGTTGATATCAGATCGCTCGTTTATTGCAACATAGTCATATCTCAAAAAATTAGCTTTTTGAGTTAACAATGCAGAATTGTTAACAGTACTACCTTTTATTTTGTGCCAAAATTTTATTTAAATTACATTTAAACTGTTTCCTTTAAGAGATAGTTTCTAAAAAAAATTTCGACATGTTAATCAGGCCCAAAGCATGCAGTTGTGGTGTTAAAAAGTCTTCAATCACATCACGATATTGCTCTCCATCACAGTTACCGTTATATTTATGAAAAAATCATAATTATTAGAGGCGAGGCACATTTTCATTTGAATGGATATGTGAATAAACAGAATAGTCGGTTCTGGGCAATGGAAACTCCTCAAATTATTCATCCGTCGCCTTTGCATCCACTAAAAGACAGTCTGGTGTGCAATTTGGTTAAAGGTCTTGTAGAAGAATCTCTTGTGTCCGTTACCGTTACGCCGTTTTCATTTTCAAAGAAGTAAGGTCCAATGATTCTAAAATGTGCCTCGCCAATCATTATAATTTTGTCATAAAAATCGTGGTTGTTATGGGCGAGCTGTAACATCCCAGTGGCATATATATGGCGGCGTTAAGAGTCTTGTAGAATAACCTCTTGTGTCAACTGAATCTTGAATGGATACAAATGCAAATCCTTGTGCAAAATTGTGGCCAAACATGTTTCTTTGAAGACCAAGCTCCTAAGCACGGCGTCAAATTGAGGTTGATGGATTCTTTTGAACACTTTCTTGAGTAGCAGTATTTTTTTCAGCCGATGCAAAATTTTGACAACTATTCGTAAATTCTACCAACAATATAAATGTTGATGCTTGTTGGTGTTGTATTTATTGTAATTCTGCCACTACGTATATAAAGCTGTCTTGCTTTTATAATTATTTTCTTGTTCTTGTCAATCCTTTGATAAATAAATACATACATAAGTATTTTTATATAAACCCGAAATTCGGCCGCGTTTAAATTCAGCAATCCCATATTTTACCATGTGATCTGACGGAGCAGACTCATCATAATGTTTATCGAGCTTTTCTTTTTTCTCTTCCCTTTCAAAAAATACTCGTAGTTGCTTACTTCAAACGACCACAACAAATAAACTAATCGATGAATTTGGGAGAAATTTTAACAGCTAACGTTTAGTCAGATCGCAATTAAAATAAAAAGTGTGTTTGTGTTGCCATCTAGCGCTAGGTAGCTTCAATAGCAATCCGCCCTCGGGTAAATATCTCCCGTATACTAAATTTATCATAAAAGATCATCAATATTTTTGCAAACGTATGGTACGCACGCATTAAACCATCGTCTTCTGGAACTGAAGGAAAAGACAGTTCGCCGATATCGAACGAAAATGTATGCGAAAGAAAACTCTCACATTCGAATAAATTTGGGTTCGTCTATGTCACTATTGTTTGTTCGCATGAACTTATATATTTTAATTGAGTTTTGACACATCGTTCGCATAGAATAAAGTTAGAAAAACCCCCAAATCAATTTTTTTTCGCCTAGAACGCGAATGAACTTATCCTTTCGACATCGGGGAACTGGTTGTAAGAAACAAGTACCAAACCAACTTAAAAATGTTTTACCTTCCAGTCGCGTTAAATCATCAGGTGACAAGTGATTAAAAACTTTTTGTCTGAAAAATTATGCATTTTTAAATCCCAGTTCAAAACGCCTATTGTAGACTTCTAGAAACTAAACTTTGGATTATTTTTTGTATATTTTTATTTTATATCTTAAGTCATGTGTTTTAATTTTTACAGCCTGTTCGGCGATATCGAATGAAAATGTATGCGAAAGAAAGCTAGTCACTCACATTCGAATCAATTTGGGTTCATCTATGTCACTATTATTCGTTCGCATGTAAATATATATGTATTATAATTGAATTTTGACACATCGTTCGCATAGAATAAACTTAGAAAAAACCCAAATCCATTTTCGTTCGCCTAGAACGTGAATGAACTTATCCTGTTACTGCCACTTTCTCTATTTGGAATAAATATTTTCATTCGCATAAATACATTTCAAACAAAAACAAATTTTGGTTTTGTTTCAATTGTTTTTATGCGAATGAAAATTTTTATTCGAAATAGTGGAAGTAGCAGTTAATTTTTTTTTTCTCTTAAGCAAATGAAAACCATTAATTTTTTTAAATGTATTTTTACAGTGAGAAAGCCGGCATTGCCCCACTACTAGATGTTGAAGATATGGTTGTGATGCAACGGCCTGATTGGAAATGCGTATTTGTTTACGTACAAAGCATCTATAGACGTTTCCGCAATTGTCAGTGAAACAAAAACGAATTTAATGTCTCACCAAGAACAGCAAGCACCAATATCAAATCAAACACAAAACACCAAAATCGCAATCAAATCCCTCAACGAAATATTTACTAATCAAATAAACCAAGCAATATAAACTATTAAATTACATATATATACTTTAACTATATACATATATATTTTTGATTATCTACTAAATAAACAGAATATTATTCAACTTTGTTGCTTATAATTACAAGAATTTGTTTTGTAAAAGTTTCGCAAGAAATAAGAAACTCAATTTATTGTTACTCGTCCTGCGACATTAACTTTTTATTCAACAAGCAGAATAATAATATTTACAAGTTAAAAATGTCTTTTATTATTATTTTTTATTGTTTTAGATACTCATATTAATATTTTTATTGTATAATTATAAATTTATATGTAAAATGTTTTCTAATTCTCATTTATTTTATTTGAGTTTTGTTTTAAACTTATGATTTTATAGTGCGTACTACTAATATTTTGAAATCGTACTATTTATGAATTCAATGTTGAACGAATTTTTGTATTTTATCAATTTTATTTAATTTGTTATGTTTTTATGAAACAAAAATTTTTATTTTTGCAATTGTTTGCTGGTACAGAAATCAAAGCAAATTTACAGCTCAACTTTTTTTTTTATATTAATTAAATATTTGACTAACTTTTGCAATAAGAAAAATAAAAAATAAAGAAAATAAGAAAAAATATTAACCTTAAAAATGAAAGTCTTTTTCTAAAATGGGGATACCGAAATTTCTACAGTTTACTGAAGACGAATAAGCGACGACGCACAGAGTTGTGTCGCAAAACAAAAAAAAAGAGGACTTATGTTGCACATAAAATATATATATATATGTACATACATGATTTAAAAAAATTTAGAGCTAACTGTTTTTGGCGTCGCCTCAGGTCGCCAAAGTAGGATAATTTTAAGTAAAAATGGCTAAACAATTACTTGAGTTTTACAAGCTTCCAGAAAACTGTTGTTGAAATTTTTTCTGTAATAGTCAACTATAGGTGTGTTCCACGTGAATAAAGCTGGATTCACCCATTGTTTCCGAACAAAATTTTTGTCCGGACAAAATTTTTTTTGTATGTAGTTTGACGTCTCTCTTCTTGAGAGAAAATATTTTTTACGAACAACTCTCAACTTGAATTGGTTTAATTTTATATTTTGTCCGGACAAAATTGAAATGAGATGCCAATAGGATACATTTTTTCATACAAAATTGTGTTGAGTTGCCCCATCGAATAAAAAATTTACATAGTAATTAAATATTCGTATTATTTGATCTTGTTTATGTATATATTATTATTATTTTTTTTCTAAATTTTCCAGTTAAGGTCTTTATGGTAATTTTATTCTGATGAAATTTCAATTGTGGCTGCCATTTGATATATGTATGTACATAGTTTTAATAGTTATTAAAAAATAAGTAATATGGAAATAAATGAATTGATTGCCCAAAAACTTATTGAAGAAATTAAAACCAAGGAAGAGAGTGTATGTATATGCTATATAATGTGTAAAAATAACCCATTGCTTTTCTTTGTTTTAAAAGACTTTTCACTGCAACTCTTTTTTTTATGTTTTTATATATACATATATGTACTTGGCTAATAATAATGCTTTATGTATTTCAATGGTCATAAGCAAAAGCAGTTTTCTCTTTTCCATCATTATCACAAAATATTTACTAATAATTGAGAATATCTAAAATACGCCAGGAAAATAAACCAAAATAATAACAAGCAGTACTGCCACCTTGTAAAACTAATAAGATTTTGTTTACATATGGCAGCTCTGATTTTCCGGAACATTTTTTTGCAATGGGTGAATCGTGCTGCAGAGCACTCTCAGTAAAAAAATTTTTGTCCGGACAAAAATTTTGTTCGGAAACAATGGGTGAATCCAGCTTAACGAAACAGTTCGAACTAGTCGAAAGTAGTCTAAAAGCATACCACGTAACAATTTTTGTGTAATTTCGAGAGAAAATGAGAGTAATTGTTTCCTTTTGCTGTACAAATTAGCCCGAACTTTTTCTTTGGGTAAGTTCGGACAGTTTTATGTTTACATATGTATATATGAAACTGCAAAGGTAATCAGAAAATTTGCAAATTGAAAAAAAGTTTTTGTATAAAAATTAGTTAAAATCAAAATGGAAGGTTACCCAAACTAAAAATAACGTTGTGGAGTTGCAAACAGAATATGCTATTGCTTTTTGGCATTTCATTTTATAAATACATATATGCTTTAAAAATCAATTGAACATTTTACATTAGTTGTGTTCATTTACTAAAAATTTTTACAAATTTGTAACAATTGTTACTAGAAAGCGTTCATTAACCCAAAAAATTTGCAACGAGAGAGCGTCAAAAGAGCGTACAAAATTGAGAGACAGAAAAATTTTTGCAAGTTTTTACAAGTAAAATTTTTACTTGCAATAATTATTCAAACAGCTGTTTTGCGTTTGTGTTTACAAACCAATATTTCTAGATCAAGTTAAAAATAAAAATATTTTGGAAAATTTTGTGAAATTGTAAGTGTATGTAAACTTTTAAAACAATAAAAAGTATCAATAAAAAGTTTAAAAATTTATTTTTGCGTAAATTAGGAACAACAGAGGTAAAATAAGACGTCTAATGGAAATTAACTAAGCAACACAGTATCTGGCACATCAGTGGGAAAGGATGTTCTGGCAAATTTACTTGCTTGAATGTGTTTAGAACTTTTAGGGGGACAATTAAATTCAGTTTTAGATCCTTCCATTTTTAATCATATTAATATTTTTCTAGATTTAACCTCTGAAATGTTTTTGTTTTTTGTTTCTTTAATTTTTACAGACCAGATATCGAATTAACTATCGTATCGAATAACATTACGATACATCTAAATTATGGCAACCGATGCATATTGGATCGTAATTTAAACAAAATGCAATAGATTGAAGACCATACGTTCCCTAAAAGTAGGAATACAAAAAATAAATCCTTTAGCTTTTTTATATTATTGTAATACAGTTTATTCGATATCGTATGCCGTGATACCAAAATGAAAAATTTCGATAATTTTGCTCGATATCGTATGCGGTGATTTGGCCCCAGCTATTATTTTTAGTATTGTAAATAATATGAGTACCTAGGTACCGAGTAGTTACACTTTGAAATTAATTTGAAATAAACATGTTATGTGTAGGCAGGCTGTTATAACGTATAAAGCGGGCCATACACATTCCAATTTAATTGTCAATTGAGTCTTTCAATTGAATTGGTTATTGGCCACACACTTCATAAACTGATTTGAAAGATTTTCAACCAACTATCAGATTCAATGAAATTAAAGACAATTTTTTTCTTCAACTAAATCGACAACCGTCAAAATAATAATATTGATTTGCACAACAACCGTCTCAGTTGCCAATTGAGTTGAAACGTGTATGGGTTAAGCCTCCTAATTAAAAGTAGGTATTTTATTCTAAAGTAACTTCTTACTATTTACACCACACACATCCGACCGAAAATGGAATACAACTCTCTTGTTTGGCCGGTGCCTCAAAGCCTATTTTGAGGTTACTCGACCGTGTGCAGGAGAGGGCGAAGAAACTTATCGGTAATAGTTCTATTGACTCACTGGAGCATCAACGCAAGTTGAGGTGTGTTACTTTATTCTATCGTTACTACAATGGATTTTGCTCTGACGAGGTTAGGGATCTTGTTCCCGAAACTCGCACATTTTTATGTAGCACGCGTTCATCGTCCAGAGCTCATCCATTTGCGGTCGATTGCCCGGGGAATCATACTACGCATTACAGAGAGAATTCGTTTTTCAGCCGTACGCTTCGTCTGTGGAATAAGTTGCCTGCAGACGTGTTTGCTGTCTGTTATAACGTTGGAAAGTTTAAGTCAAATGTTCACAAACTCTACTGCCTCTTCACCTCTCTTCACAACCTATTTTCCTAGTTCTTGTACAATGCACTGCATATGTAGGAGTCATCCCGTGAGTACTGGTCCAAGAAAAAAAATCACTCTTATAGTGTTTAGCGCATTTCGAATACGTCTAGTACTAGATTAGATAAAATTGTAAAACTTCTCATTATTCTATTACAGGCTGTACTCGAAAAACGCCAGTCACGACAATGCTGAATATAAATGACCATAACCATTTTATTTTTATAATATACATACGTATATGTGTAATTTGTTCAAAAAATTAAGTACTTATATATACCTATACATAACAACACTACTCTAACTTGCAAATTTTTGCTAGTAAAGTGTTCATTTACTTTTTCACATTTTTGAGAGTAATTTTGAACATTTTCTGGTTATTCTCTCGTTGCTAGTTTTTACTAGTAAAGTAAATTTTTACAGTTGTTGCCAATAATGCAAATCTTTTGTTTATATGATCCTGTCTTGCGTTGTAAGCGTCTAAAATCACTAAAATATACTTTAATCTAAAAGGTAAGCAGCACTAGTATTGCACGCTCTGCAATTGCGGTTTAAAATTTTTAATTTTAGAGAATAATTTACTTTTTACTCTCGTTAGTCCGAACTAGTCTGAGCTCTCGTGGAACACACCTTATATTTAGAACTAAAGACCGGTACAGATTTCTTACGAAAATTCACTTTGGAAATATACATTTATTTCTACACGGAAAAATAATTGTGTAGATTGGTGTGGAAAAGATTGTTGTTAAACAAAAACTGACTGCCGTAGCAATAATCCCCCATATTCTAAGAGGCGTAATAGTCTTCACATCAAGACGACATCAAAAAACATTCGGTTACACATTCGCCTTCGACTGGAATTATGTATTATTTGATAGGCCTTCGGTATTGTCTAGACCTAAGCGATGGATAGAAGCTGTCGACAACATTCAATTGTTTTTGGCAACGAGTAAATAAATGAAAAAATGTTTGTGTCGCCTTCATGTGACGAAGATGACGTCTTATGGAATATGGGGTAATATTTGTTTATCTATTTTATTAATAATAACAATAAGTCAACAATTTCGTAGGCAAATATGAACATTAATTTTTCTTTCAGTTAACAGAAAAAAGTCTCCACTTTTACTTCTAACACACCTGTAATAATAAACAAATATCAAAAATTCCGTTTACTTTTCTTTTAGAACTCCGTACCGGTATGCGGTAATTTACATAAGGAATTTACCAACCTGAAATTCCGTAACTTTTTTACACACAGTTCTTATGGGAACCTGAATTTCCGTTCCGTTCCGTGAGAAAAAAAATTTTATGTGAATTCTTTTGCAATCATGTCTATATGTCGACATTTCATAGGAGCTACCCTAATCACCAATAGACTTTGGAAATTTGTTAAAGATATTCTCAAACATTCAACTTTATATCCCAACAATCTAAAAGTATTGAGAATTTAAAATTGGTTGAAAAGAGTTATACGAGTACACAATTTCATTTTCATTGTTAAAATTGCTTGAAAAGAGTTATACGAGTGCACAATTACATTTTCATTGTTCATTTTCTTTATAGGTATTAACTTTTCTTTCTCAATTTTCCTCTGTTTTGTAAACATATTTTTGACGGCCTCCGTAATTTCACACAAACAAAATACTATGTATGTAATACAACAGCTCTAATACTGCTACTTAAAAATTGCACCATGATACAAACATAACATACCATACCAAATTTAATGTGAAGCGGATAATAGTTTTAAAAGTTCTTATTACAAATGGAAGGTAGGCGTGGCCTTGTCCAATTAAAAAAAAAAAAATGTAGTATTCTTAATTAAAGTATCTTATAGTATTGCGCCAAATTTCAAAACTCTTCGACGACTCCTATTTTTGCCTCAACGTTATATGGGATCAAAGCACTGTGCGACATGCCTAGAAAACTTGTGTGAAACGTGCTAAAAAAAATTTAGGGCTTTTTATAAAATTTTCTTTTCTACATTCATGTTCGTGCGCAAAACTTATTGCCATAAAAATATCGACAACCCAAGAAGTTATTCAGGTTATATCCGTAGCAATACACGTTTGTTTACACAAAAACAGTAACAGAATTACGACAGTAAATACAGATCATGCAACAAAACTCCCTAGATCAGTGGTGCCCACAAGTTCTGTATGGAAGAGTAAACAACAATACATTTAAGGAAAACTATTTTTATTTAAAATTTTTTTTTGTAAAAAGCAAAACATTTACAAAAACAAACTTCACACTGATAATTGCTGTCGTCAATGTTTACCAACAAAGCATGCGAAAGTGTCATGATACAAAAACAAGGTAGCCGCTTCGCTACAACAATAAAAAAACAACAGGTATTTTATTTGTGTAAAAAAGCGAATTCACAGAAGATTTTTGAGTGAAAAAATTATTATTAAGTGTACACTTTAAATGTCAAAGTTATTCATTCTCCCCATTGAGGGGTCAAAAATCAAAAGTGAACACTGAAATTGGTGACCATTTCAAAATTCATCGTTGCGGAGTTTGGCCCCAGGTTATATCCGAAGCAACACACGTTTGTTTACACAACAACAGTAACAGAATTATGGCAGTCAATACAGATCATGCAACAAAACTCCCTAAATTCTATAAGATCTTCGAACGGACTTACACTTATGTATGTCGAATTTGTCGTTGGAATCGTAGTGATCAGTAAATTGTCAAATGTCATTGTTTGTGCAAGGAAAGTGAAATTTTATAACCAGATTCATGTATAATAAAATATTAATTTCCAGGGTTTTGTAAATCTGCCTTGTCTTAAAACATGGATAATGCACAGACGTGGCGATCATTGTCAAATTTGCAACGCTTCGTTCGTTCTTTATTGCAGAAGAAAAACTAAGCATACGACGCATGATGAAAACATTTTTCTCTCGCTGTGCTTTGGTGTTTCGTTAATACCATAGATTCATATAGTACTCCAGCAGGCCGCTATAAGCATGGAAAATATCAATTTTGACCCTAACCAAGACTTAATGGCTAAACAAGTGTTTGTTGCCGTCACGGTTTTAATGACTTCAAGTAATGAAGAGCTACATACATATAATACCTACATATTTTACAGAATGCAAACTAAAGTTTTTTTTTGGTGCCTGTTATTTCTTTGATTTTATAACAACGCGACTCATTGCGAACGCAACATTTTGAGGCACTGGTGGGCATTTGGCAAATCCTCCAACTTTGCACTCATACAAATACAAAGTGATATTTTCGATTTCTTTAACTGAATAGAATTCTGTACTCACCGTTTATTTGAAGAAAGCAACACCTAAGTGTTAAAAAGTTAAATAAATAAATAATTACATTTACACAACTTTATATGTAAATAAAAATTTAACTTTATTCACTGCACAACAAAAATAACTGTAATTTATATAGTAATGCCATACAATACATTCCTTGAATAAAGCTGCCATATTTAATAGTGTCTTGAATAAACTTTTTAGTACAATTTGTTGTCGAAAATTTTTCAAAAAACCGCAAATCCTGCTGCCCGCAGGGATGGGCAATATCTGACATACTTGTTTTTGAAATATGTATTTGAAATACAAATACGTACTTCAAATATACAACCTGAAAGACATATTCATAAAATAAACTAATCAGAATTTTAACAAATTTTTAATTAAAACAAAATTTTCCGTAAAACAACTGATTTTATAAAAACGTATTCATAAACAGCATATTAGCTAAAAACATTTTATTGAAATTTTCTATTTGTGACTGGCAGCGCCATCATATGTATATAATTCGCATCTGAATGATAGCGCTACATAAGGCGAATTCATTACTAGATGAAGTTAACAGCACAGGTGATTATTTTTTGCTTCTCGTGTTTTTTCCAATGAGACTGTCAAATTGTTTTTCTTTTGTTTACGAACTTTTTCGCGGTATTTTCATCTGAAGATTTTTTTGTATGATTTAGTGCAATTTCAAGAAATTTGTGTGAATTTTAAAGTGAATAACTAATATAATCTGTGATTTTAATCACAAACAATTATAAAAGTTTATACCAATATTTGCAAATAATTCGTTCAGCTCAAGGTCCTTTTTGTTTTTTTTTTAAATGTTTGATGTATTTTTCAATATTTCGTCTTCCTTTGGAAGACTTCTTCAGGAAAATTTGTTTTTTTGCGTGTAAATTCAATACAAAATTTGAATTGAATGAAAAATTTTTAACGTACAAAAAAACAATCAACAACAACAACATACATAAGTTAAAAAAATATTTGAAATGAAAAACAAATTTTTAACATACATATATACAAACAACATAATGAATTGAAAATAAATTTTAACATTCATAAACACAATTAGCATGAATACAAACAACATACATAAATTCAAAACTGCAATGAAATCAAATCTTAACATACATAAATACAAATTAACATACATTTTCACATATTATATTTAACATACATTTTCACATAAAAGCCTATATTTAACATGCATTTTCACATAAAAGTTTATATTTAACGTTTATATAAAATTTTTTCCCAGCTGAAAAATCTTAGGCGAATTTATATTTTGACATTCACGATATGTTTTACAATAATAAAATACATAGTACTGAATTCGCCTTTCCGCTTAAGCCCAGTTCAGACTATTACGGTCGTATTCATAAAAAAGTTAAACAGCTACTCAAGTCATGTTTAGGGGAAATCCGATCAAATTGTATTCATAAACGAATTTTACGTTAAAATGTTCTTTTTAACAGCTTTTTAAGTCAATCATTTTTAAAACTGATTGCACCCATTTTTAAGCAAATTTTAAGGTGACGTTTGTGTTTTTGTTTATTGTTTGTTTACATTTTATAAGTTATGAAAAAGTTTATTTCAATATAAAAATGTATTTTTGATCACGGACTCGCTGCTCTTAATAACAATAATTGGTAAAACAGATTCTTATTTAAGATGTCAGATAATTTTATTTCTGTGTGTGTTCTTTTTTTTTAATAGAAAATGTGGATACTTACGTATTAACGCCACCACGGAACAATTTAATGGTTAGTAAGTGTGGACAATCTAAATCTAAATAATTTTTTATAAAATCAAAACATTTTAGAAACCAAAAAACTTTTTTTAAAAATTGAAGTGTTTATTATAGATCAAGAATCAAAAATGTCTTTATTTTTTTTAGCTGATATTGTCGCCATATGAACTCTGCTAAATAAGATTCCAAATGATGTCTAGCTGTCTCCCTATGTCTCTTATTTCTCTATTTAACGCTGCCCCATATTCTCCCGACTGTTTGTGTATGAAGAATGGTGGCGTTAATACATAAGTACCAAAATATGGCCCAAGTTTTGAATAGTCAGCGACAAAAAATATTTAAGGGAAGAAGTAATCCACTTATTGTAGATTACTCTTAAGCAATTACGCTTTGAAAAGACGACAGCAAAAACCTTTCAAAGAATGAAGTAATCTATTTGATTGTGGATTCCAGATAAACAATTACGCTTAAAATTTTTTTCGGTATTTTTATTTTTATTGATTACTAAGATTTCGTCTATTTACAATATCATTATATGTTAATAAAATATGATGCACATTAGTGATGCGTAAAAGAACTAAACAATAAAAAAGAAAACTCGTTATTCACATTTTTTTCTATGCGTAAGCAAAAGCATCCAAGGTAATAGCTTTCCAACTCAGTATTTTTGGGTATTCAATTGAAAGATAAAATGTATTTATTTGTTTTTTCATTGGTTTTCATAAACAGCAAAAATACAAAACATTTCTTTATATGATGACTACAAATAACCGTTTTTAATGCAACACAATGATTCAGATGACGATTGTCTGTTATGGCGTTGCCAGTCACAAATAGAGAATTTCAATAAAATCATTTTTAGCTAAAATGCTGTTTATGAATTCGTTTTTATAAAATCAGTTTTTTTGCTGAAAAATTTATTTTAACTAAAAAGCTGTTGAAATGCAGATTAGTGTTTTTTTATGAATACGACTGTTATACTTTGTATTAATACTTGTCAAAAATTCAAATAATACGTGCAAGTCTGATAGTCTGAATGTAATCCGTCATACATACGAAAAATAATACGATAAAAATTTGACATCCCATACGACTTTGTTGTTTTTTGAAATTTTTCAAAACGATAATACTTTACATTGGATCAGGGTTGTGTTTTTTTAGCAAACCAGCTAATTAAAAATGGAGTAGTCGGCTATTTCGTAGCCGATGGGGTGCCGTCACTGATAGTATTTTTTGTCGTTATAAAAAAGCTCGAAGTTTGGAACTTAGCTGTCATTTATAAATGTATTTTGCTCATGCTATATTTAGAACATAAAATATGTTTGTGTTATTGAATTTGGATGTGTTATACATAATTATTATTTTAACTGTTGAAGAATTTCACGCGCCGGCACGTCTATCGCCTACGACGAATAGCGCACCTGCCGCCGTGAAAAGTTTTACGATGGCATATCTATGTTGGTTTATATCAAGTGTGATGGTGTGAATGCAAAATCTAATTTACGTCAGACTTTTTGACAGTCGCAAGAAATGTGTTTAGACTTTTATCTCACAAAATCTAATTAAAGTATTTATACTTGTATAATAGTCTGATTGGGCCTTTGCATTCACCTGTATAAATTCGCCTAGGTACTACTTTAAAAACGGTTGTTAAGTTCACATAGCAGTCATGTAAAGAAATGTTTTGTATATAATATAAATGTTAACTCTATCTTATCTTTCAATTAATAACAAAAAATACTGAGTCGGAAAAGTTTTACTTTGATTGGTCTTGCTTGCGCGTAGCAAACAAATATTAGTAACGTGCTTTTTTTATTCGTTTTTTTTTACACACACTAATAAACATTACGTTTTATTAACGTATAACAATATTGCAAACAAAAAAAATCTTATGAATAAATAAAATAAATAATTAAAATTTTCAGAAAAATATGTAAAGCGTAATCGCTTATCAAGAATCTAAAATCTCTTGCCAGCTGTTCAAAACTTGGGCCCTCTTTTCTACTAAAAAACACACAGAAGTAAAATTATCTAACGTTTTAAATAGCAATGCTTTTTTATTATCCATTATTTTTATCACAAACAGCAGATACATGATTAATAAACAAATTTTTAGATTGAAGTGAAATTTTTCACATAGTATACAATGTAAACAAATAACCGAAAAACACAAATGTTACCTTAAAAGTGTCTTAAAAATGGGTACAATCAGTTTTAAAAACGGTTGACTAAAAAAAGAAAAAAAGTGATAAAAAGAATTTTTTTAAGGTAAAATTCGTTTATGAATACAGTTTTATTGAATTTTTCCTAATACTTATGTATATGAAAATCTGCTTAACTTTTTTATGAATGCGGCGGTTAGTAATTTGTATTTCAAATACACAATTTAAAAGTACTTTGTATATACACACATATACATGTGGCTCAAAAATACATTTTTACAAAATACATTTATTTATTATAATAAATTGAAAATAAATTGTTTAACACAACAACTAAATTTGCTAGAAACTACGACCATTAAAATGTTTATCATTTAGCAACACTGCAATTTAGCTTTCAATTATTTTGTCCTGAGCGAATTCATTTTGAACAATATACTCGCCACCTACATTTTCTGTCAAACTTTATATATATTTCTAATACAATTGTTATGTGCCAGTTTACACACATCAAGTTTGACTCGTCAAGTCTTGTGTTTGTGAGAGAACGGGGAAAAGAGAATGGAAAAGTGTGCAGACTTGACGGTACCGTCAAGTTTAAAATGAAATGCAAGAAAATATGAAAACTTGAATGCAAACATACTTAAACTTGATGACACAAAGCTTTTGTGTGTGAACATAAATGCAAGTTCAAAAGCAAATTGAAGCAGAATTGATTAAGAAAACCTGATGTGTGTAAACTGAGACTATGTTTGTAAATTTAGTGTATGTAGTTGGCTAGCATTGTCGGAGTTTTGCGTTTACATACTTGCCACTTTTATTTTTATCCCGTTATTTTTGCTTGTGCTGTTTTCACTACACGACAAGAGGTTGTTTGTCGGATGTCACATTAAAACATCAATTTTTTGATAAATTTGCCGAATAAATCTTTTATTTACTATCTATCAAATCCTAAATATTAGCTTTATTCCTTTAATTTCTTAGGTTGCGCACTTAGGTATGCATCAAATTTAGTGTATCTTTCTTACTTTTGATTGATATATTAAATTTATATGTTAATAAAAGGACACCCTAGCGCACTCTTTCTTCTATGATTTACGGCTTAAGAACTGGCATATTTACCTGCAGCAATTATTATATTAGTTGCTCTTTTTGTAATGAATTAATTTCATTAATAGCATATACACATCGTTGGTCTAATGTAGAAACTCCCTGACTTTG
Source organism: Thecocarcelia acutangulata (assembly GCA_914767995.1). Lineage (NCBI taxonomy): Eukaryota > Metazoa > Arthropoda > Insecta > Diptera > Tachinidae > Thecocarcelia > Thecocarcelia acutangulata. Next base: position 72,003,577 of record OU612095.1, read on the forward strand.
TTTATTTCCCGAATTTGAGTTTTCAGTGATTTTAGTACAAATCACACAAATACACCTCGTCTCGCGGACTTAATGGAATGATTCGATTACGACCTTACAAGCAATTGCACAAAACGTATTGATATACATACATATAAATACATACAGCCGTATTCATAAAAAAACACTAATTAGCATTTTAACAACTTTTTAGTTAAAACAAATTGTTCAGTCAAAAAACTGATTTTATAAAAACGTATTCATAAACAGCGTTTTAGCTAAAACCATTTTATTGAAATTTTCTATTTGTGACTGGCAACGCCATCATTTACAATTCCCATCTGAATGATAGACTGCAGAAAAAAACTGTTATTATTAGTTCACATAGTACTCATGTAAAGAAATCTTTTCTATTGTTTTTTTATGAAAATGAATGCCGAAACAAATTAATATATGTTAACTCTATATTATTTTTCAATTGAATACCAAAAACTACTGAGTCGGATAGATCTTGCTTACGCGTAACAATAAAATATGAATAACGGGCGTTCTTCTCTTATTTTTTTTTTATTCATCACTAATAAACATTACATATTATTACAGCCGTTAATAACTAAAATAAGAAGACTGGAAAAAATGTAAAGCGTAATTGCTTATCTGGAATCCAGAATAAAATAGATTACTTCTTTCCCTGAAAGTTTTCTGTTGCCAGCTATTCAAAGCTTGGGTCATATTTTCTATTAAAAACACACATCTATTGTTATCAATATCATGGGATTTCTGATAAATATGCAATAACATTTTTCGCAACATATAAATAAACAATAACTAAAAAACACAAATATCACCTTAAAATTGGGTGCAATCAGTTTTAAAAATGGTTGACTTAAAAATCTGCTAAAAGGAACATTTTAACGTAAAATTCGTTTATGAATACAGTTGAGTATCTGTTTAACTTTTTTATAAATACGGCCGAAAGTTTCTATTATTTTGTTGCAGTCTTCTGTAGTCGCAGTTATGTCCGTCTGGGCCTTTTTACATGAGACCAACTGTATGTATATTCCTATTTCTATATAACTCTAGAGTTGTAAAGTAAATAGGATGCGACGATTATAGGATGCACAGCATGGGCGGGGTGATGGAGACCATATGCCCAAGATGGTAAATTTTTATTAAAAGTAAAAATTTTAACAGAATTCAAATAACTTAAGCGTTACGTTTTGTTATCAATTTTCTGTGCATTGTACTTGGTGAAAACAAATACTGACTTTAATGTGCAACAGTGTGTACTAAAAATCACTGTTTTGTTTTAGTGATGTTAGCTTTTGTTAATCGTTAAAAAATGTTTTAGCTTTTTCAAGTTTATTAAAAACAACTAACGTAAAATAAACAAATTTGTGTTGATCTTTTATCGGGTTTGTTTATTTTACCACAGATTTGTATTTATATAGAAACTTACGTGATTGTTTGTTTCAACTTTTCATTGAATAATCGACTAAAAATAAGTTACGAATATTTACCAGTCAAACATACAATAGTTTAACACCACCCTATTTATTTCTTTGTTTCATCAGCAGTTCGAAAGACGCAACTCAAAAATTATTTAAGCTTTTTTTAAAGATTTTAGAAATTCTGTGCATAAAATCAAAACCTGATTGCTAAAATTGGAATTTGTATTGAAAATCCTATTTTACATGACTTTATAAAATTGTGTGCGATAAAGAAGAAAGAAACCAATAAACTTAAGTGAAGGTGTCAAGAAAAATTTGTTGAAATTGTCTGTTTATTGTCTGTGATTTTATTGTTGCTAAATTAACAGCTAAAGGGCTGTGGGTTGTTCAAGTTTCTACGCGCTGTTGTGGTATTTGCGACAATGGCTCAAATTATTTTGCCACCAGGGACAAGCCGTGAAACCTTGTACGACAGATGTCTTCGGTGTTTTGTGGCCAAACTGAATTACAATCAACAAACATTGAACAATGTCCAGCAATTACGTTATTTACCCCCAGGAGCGCTCATCGATATATATGTGCTGGTAAGTCAGTGCAAGTGATGTTTCATCAATTAAAATTATAGCAACGAATTGTTTGTGCTTCCTTATAGGCATTCAACCTTAATAAAAAAATATGTTTGCAAATTTGTATTATAGATTTAGTTTGTGTACGTCTTACCTAAAGTAACACCCAGTTAGTTAAATATTCACAACACATTTCAGCGCAAATTGCTGGTAGTATTGATTAAAACATTTAAGTTAGTTTTGCATAATTTGGTACTAGACATACCTACATATTAGGAAAATTCGTCTTAGTGATACCCACCTTGCTTGAAGTTTCCATTGTTTTCGTGGCGAGTATATTAAGTATCGTTAATATTGCTAAGAAGGTATTTTTATGTTTGTACATATAACTAAAAGAGTCTAATGCACGTAGGTATCCTTCCATTATAAGGAAGACAACAAGGTTAACACAGGCGCTCTGTCTTGACCCCATACAGTGGTTTGGTATGTTTTAACTATCTTTGAATGTTTTGAACAATAATTAATAATTCTTTCAGAAGATGTTGGTTTCTAATATCGATTCCTTTATAAATTTATTCCCTCTTAAAATCAATGTGTCTAAAAACGAAATTCTACTGTTCAATGGTAAATTAAATCCATTATTGTGTTATTGTGTATTCTTTCAGAAGATGTTGGTTTCTAATATCGATTCCTTTATAAATTTATTCCCTCTTAAAATCAATGTGTCTAAAAACGAAATTCTACTGTTCAATGGTAAATTAAATCCATTATTGTGTTTACGCTTACTTCCAAGCTGGTTTTGGAATGTCACAATAGATTAATAGGACTGGCGATTCAGAATCAGACTAGTTAGGCCTGGGTGCCAGGACATGAGCGGCATTTTAGTAATGTGATGGAGACATCTATGCCAAACATTAAGCTCAGCAGATTATCAATGATTCCACTCTAATCTTTGGCTAAAATAAGAAGGATATAAAGGAATAAATTGCTTTCGTCGTAGTATCATTTTGTCTTCCGTTCTGTGTATACGTGTTTTGTATTCTGTAGCGCGTTTTTTCTTTATGGAGAGGTGCAAAATGTTTGGTAGTTTTATAAAAAACCATAAGAATGTACCATTGAAGGTAATCATGAAAACTACTACATAAGAACTGCGAAACAAATTCAGTAACACGATCAAAAATTCGGATATTGAATATATAACAGACAATCTTCCTGAAAACTCTTTCAAGAGTACCTTTAATAGAAAATAATAAATATAAACATTTCTTTTGGCAAATAAGACAACAAATTTTGTTTTAGTGTAAATTAAAAATTAGTTTGCATAAAGATTTTTGTTCTGTAAATTGCAGGTAAAATGTATCTTTCTACCATCTTCTAATAAAAGTCACTTTTAACGTCTCTATTATTATGGATGTCCGCCGGGAAGGAATACTGCTCGCAGTAATTTCATTGAATCCTGGCTGTGTGCGATGTGGCACCGTCTTGTTGATACCACATAATAGTGAAGCCCAAATCGTGTAGTTGTGGCGTTAAAAAGTTTTCAATAATATCTCGACATTCCTCCCCATTCACAGTTACTGTTACTCTGCTTTCAATTTCAAAGAAGTTAGGTAATGATTCCTCCTAACCAAATTGCGCACCAGACTGTCACTTTTAATGGATGCAAAGATGACTGAGGGTTTCCCATTTCCCAGAACCAACTACTCTGTTTATTCACATATCCAGTCAAATGAAAATCTGCCTCGCTACTCATCATGAATTTTTCATGTAAATGATTTTGATAAAATGTTTTAAGGATTAAAACACATTGGCTTATCGAATAGTTTTCCGTAACAGATTTGCCACGTGTCTACTTCACGATTGCCAAATATGAACTATCAGGGACTAATGTTTACCAAAATTGCGCCAAAACAAAGCAGCATACCTTCCCGGTGGACACCCGTTATTAAATTCATAGGAAAAATTAATAAAGCTGTCAAGTTAAATGTGTATTATTAATTTGTTAAATTTTTGTTGAACTTTTATAATTTTTTAAATTAAAAATTGTTTGGTTTGTACATATGTACAACAGGTTTTTAGTTCAAGTTTTTCCTTTCTTAATTTTTTCTTAAGAAGGATTTTTTACAATACAAATTTGCTGTGATCAATAATTATTGATTGAAGAAGACAAGAAAAATAATAATCAAATCTTTAGCTGGGGGACAACTAGCTGTTTCGTAGTCGCTACACTACTCATCAGCACCCACTGGGATTCGAACTCGGGACATGACGTATCATGATCTACTGCTTTAACTACTAAGCCACCGAGCATTTAATTATTTTCTATCTATATTCATCTCATATTGAATCACATATGCATTTTGTTAATTGCCCACATTGTTTGTACAGCGTTTGCTGTCTCTAAACTAGCGGTATTTATTTTTATTTATTAACATACATATTTTTGTATTTAATATTCTCCGGACCCAGAGATGTAAATATTAATTTGTTAAATTTTTGTTGAACTTTTATAATTTTTTAAATTAAAAATTGTTTGGTTTGTACATATGTACAACAGGTTTTTAGTTCAAGTTTTTCCTTTCTTAATTTTTTCTTAAGAAGGATTTTTTACAATACAAATTTGCTGTGATCAATAATTATTGATTGAAGAAGACAAGAAAAATAATAATCAAATCTTTAGCTGGGGGACAACTAGCTGTTTCGTAGTCGCTACACTACTCATCAGCACCCACTGGGATTCGAACTCGGGACATGACGTATCATGATCTACTGCTTTAACTACTAAGCCACCGAGCATTTAATTATTTACTATCTATATTCATCTCATATTGAATCACATATGCATTTTGTTAATTGCCCACATTGTTTGTACAGCGTTTGCTGTCTCTAAACTAGCGGTATTTATTTTTATTTATTAACATACATATTTTTGTATTTAATATTCTCCGGACCCAGAGATGTAAATATTAATTTGTTAAATTTTTGTTGAACTTTTATAATTTTTTAAATTAAAAATTGTTTGGTTTGTACATATGTACAACAGGTTTTTAGTTCAAGTTTTTCCTTTCTTAATTTTTTCTTAAGAAGGATTTTTTACAATACAAATTTGCTGTGATCAATAATTATTGATTGAAGAAGACAAGAAAAATAATAATCAAATCTTTAGCTGTGTATTAATTGAAAATAGTTTTCCTAAAGAACTCGATTGCAAGTCAATCAGACATTGTGATAGAGGAAATAAATCAGACATTCGTTTAGGAGTAGGAATACATAAATAGTTATCTTTTTTATCTGGAATGTCTGAAACATTAGATAAAATGAAACTTAAAATTTACAAAACAGTAAGTGGATTTATTACTGAAATAAGTTTTAAACTATGTTGCCGAGCTAATGATTACGCACGGTGCATAAAGGTTTATGTAGAAATAACGATGAAAAAACTAATTATTTCTGTCACCTCTGGCTTACCACGAAGATCCATCATTGGCCCAATAATATTATGTAAGCTAACGTTTATTTTTTTACTTTTAGGATTATAATTTAGTTGAACATTTTATATTTGCATACGATATTCAACTGACGTTAGTTGCTTGTGAGATTTTGTTGATGTGTTGGCAGCAGCTATAAATATAACATTTCCAAAATTATTTGATTAGACGTTAGCGAATAAATTAAATACTAATGCCACATGATTTAGCTAGTTCAAAGGTAACTTCGAAAGCTTTGCTTTTGTGTGGTTTGCCATCAATAACTGTGTAAGTTCTTGCGTATACCTTGCTGATTCCTCACGTATAGTATTGAAACTATTTCTAGATACTCTAGGATATAATGCCAGCAAGCTTGGTAACATTTTTGAAAGAACATGTTTCTGACTCAGTAATTAACTTGTTGGATAGCTTTGCTAAGTACGAGTATATAAACATTTTCTTTTACAAAATGATTAAACCAGTTATACCTAAATACATATGACCTTATTCATAAAAAATATTATGATTACTCAAGGTTTATTTCACAATATTTTATACGAACTTTGTCAAATAAACCTTAAATAAACAAAATATTTTTTATGTTATTTTTATTATGGTCACATTATATTTTTGAGCGATCATTTCTTATTCGAATTACAAGAATTTGAAACCACTTGTGCCGTTTACTCGTAATTTATGTTGTTTTATATTTTCATACAAAACGTTCAAGAAGAAAATTATGCTTTGATTAACATCTAATTAAAAGTTTTTTTTTTCGGAACTCGCTGTTTTCGCTTAATTTTTCCATTTTTATCTCTTATCTTTCTATTAATTGTTGTTGCAAATAGTGATACATACAGAGTGGCCATAAGTCTCTAAATATTTAAAATGATTATTAAAAAAAGAAATAGCTACATGTTTATAAAACTGTTTATTTATTACGAAGACAAATAAAATAGGGGTTTATTTTTTGAAAATTACATCAGCGCACCTTTGTACGCTTTGGCACTGATGCAACCTAAACCGGAAATTTTCCATGACCGCTTTCCAAGTATCGATTGAAATGTTTTGATTTTTTCGCATACATTTAATGGTTGTTGGATTGTTAGTGAAAACTTGGCTTTTAGATATCGCCAAAGGAAAAATTCTATTGGAAACAAATCGGGATTACGGGGTGGCCAGTTAATGATCTTCATTTCAATATGATTTTATGGCCAAAAATTTGACGAACTACAGCCAATGAGTCATTTGACGTGTGGAATGTTGCCCCATTTTGTTGTAGAATACGATTCAGAGATGATCGAGGCATATTTTGAACCGCTTACGTAGAGTAGAGAAGGTTGGGTTGTTCTCGACCAGATTCTCGTACTCAGGCTACGTTTTCGGGTTTCATCGATATTTTAAGACGCCCAGATAATTGTTTTGATAATGTCGACACAGTCATCTCGAACTTCTGGACTCATTGCTAAATGGTTTTAAAATTTTGGAGAATGAGTCCTATAGCGAATATTAAAGTGATACTAAAATTTGCGTTTAGCTTCAGTTGCAGAATCGTTGTTACGATAGTATGCACGTACTCAAAATACGCGTTGTGCTCCGCTAAAGGACGCCATGACACTAAATCCCTAAAGGTCGGTCTTCAGTTTCATTGCACACCAGTAACAATCCCGAGCCCGCGCTGAAACTATGGTCACCCAGTATTTCATACATTTATTTCGTTAGGGAATCATATGTTTTTTGTGTACAGATTATACATATATATTTTTAGATGATTTTGCCATATGTATATTCAAATACGAAGCAGTATATACAATATTTAATTTCCTTTTGATTTAATGTTTTAATATTAACGACATACCCAAATAAACAATTGAGTTTATTCACTTTATTCGCTTCTAATATTGATATAAATAAAAAAATCGTAAACAGATTGTTTTCCATGTTTCCTAGCTGTCTATATGTCGATATTTCATAGGAGCTACCCTAATCGTCAGTAGATTTGGGAACCTTTGAAAGATATTCTCAAACATTCAAATTTATATTATTGGGAATTTAAAAAGAAAAATGTTTTAATAATACCATTAAAAACCCAAAAATCAAGCTTTTTCTTTTGCACACGTCTCTACTTTTCTTGTTTGTTGTGTTTTGACAGATTTTAAATTCTCAATAATTTATTTGGAATAATAGGATATAAAGTTAAATGTTTGAGAATACTTTTCGAAAGTTTCTAAGTCTACTAATGATTAGTAAATTCGATAGCTAGGAAATATAGAAAAAAAGCTGTTTATAATTTTTTGAATTAAAAACTTTTATAAAAAACACAAGGGACTTCAAGTTTATGTAGAGTTTTCCAACAAGACTTGCCAATTTTTCTTAAAAATAAAATGCAACCAATTTGAGATATTTCCAATGGATATTTCAGAATAGATCTTGACTTGGGTTCATATGGCCACTGTGTGCACGTCGGCAGCGTTCGATTCGTTGGACCCAATTTTCGATGACTGTCACACATTTCGGGCATAAGGACCGCTATATTGCGTGCAATGCTGGCTCTGAGTTCTTCCAACGTCGTCATAGACCAGTTATTTGACGTTGCCCCAAAGAAAAAAGTGTAGCGGCGTTAAATCGCCGAAAGAGGTGGCCAATTGACTGGTCCATTTCTTGAGATAACAAGCTCAACAAACTGACTCTTCAATAATCTATTGCAACATATGCTGTGTGGCTTGCGACACAATCCTGTTGAAACCACATGTAGTACAAATCCAGGTGTTCCAATTCGGGCTAAAAATAATCGGTGAAGTGGTCAATCGAACTCGACACAAAGCAAATGCGGCACCCGTCTTGCCGATAGCTTATTCATGTTCATGCAAAATGTTGAACACACGTTCATATGATATGTTTACGATTTCACGTAACTTGATTCGGCGAATCATTCATAACGATAACGATAATTTTCTTGATATTTTCTTCAGTAACTACCTCTTTTGGCCTTCCTTTTGGTGGTATTGTTGCAGGGCTTGTTCGGCGGCGTTTTAATTCAGCAATCCACTATTTTACCATGTACTCTGACAGAGCAGACTCACTGTAATGTTTATCGAGTTTTTTTTTGTCTATTTCGCTGTTTTCTCTTTCAAATAATAGTGTTTAATCACTGCACGAAATTCACTTCAAACGACTACAACAAATAAACTAAAGAAACTAATAAACGATGAATATGAGTAAAACTTTCACAGTATGACAAGTCGCAATTAAAAAAAAAATGTGTTTGTGCTTCCATCTAGCGCTAGGTAGCTTCAATATGAATCCACCCTCGTATATCTTCCATTTAATTATCTCTGTAGAAGTCGTAGGGTTAAGGAGGAGAATATAGAACACTTGCTCTGTCTTTGTCCTGCTCTTTCTGATATAACAGTGTTGTATCTGGCCAGGCCAGTATGATTTAGCAGAGATATCAGAATGCATTATAGGTGGATTCGGTTCTTACATCCGATCCGTAGGTTAGCTTGAAACTGATCTGGTGGGCGATGGTAGATATGTTAGGAAACATATTATCCTCGGAGAACAAAACGGTACCAAATTAAATCCAATAGGGTCGGCCGGCTTTTTTAACAGCTTTTCGCCTGATCAACTTAACTATTATATCTGAAAACTAACTTTTTGTTATTCAATTTCTGTTTAGATACTATTTGTATGTTTAAATAAACAAAGGCACACTTTAAATTCTAAAAGAAATATGTTTTTTTGTACAGTATTTTGTTTATTATTATTATTATTGCATTCACAGCCTTTAAAAAAAAGATTAGAGTAAGTCAAGTGCTTGTATCAACACATTTTTATCTCTGACATTATGTTTGTTTATTTTGCTTTTGTACTACAACTAATGATCCACAAAGTTCAATAACTTTTTGGAGATACAATTAAAAAGAAAAATTCTACTAAAAAGTGCAAATGCATAAACAAATTGCTCTACCAGGTAATTGAGGAAGGTCGTTAAACAATAATATGAAATATAAAGAAAAGTAAATGTGTGTTTGACTGTTAAATAATTTTAATATCTTTATTTTTTCCAGATGTCTCAGAGGGATGATCTAAAAGACATGCTTTTTGAGCAGCTGGCTGATTTGGAAATATTTGAACGTTTGCTGCGTTTTGATCCAGCACGCCAAAAACTATTTTTATGTTTAGCCACTTTGATAAGCAGAGGAAAACCTTTGGCTTCACAACTCAAAACTTCATATAACGAACGTTTTAGGCAACAACCCGCCGAAAATGCCATCAAAGCACAAACATCAACAGCAACAAATACTACTTTTAAAACAAAGACTGCTTCCAAATTAGCTAAATTGGCCAAAGCGAAATTAGCTTTAAATTGCAAAAGCCTTCCCACTGAAGAAACCTCAATGAAAACTACCTGCTGTGTTAAAGCATCAACATCCATGACATCACAAAACAGCGCTAATAGCAACTCTTCGATGGCGAAAGTTCCGGACGCAATAATTCTTCAAGAAGCCGATTTAATTGGTTTGACTGACAGCACCGAAAGTGGATTTGCTTTCGGTTTAGAAGCCATTGATTTTGGTTTACGTTTGGGTTCTTTTCTTTCCGAAGCTGGCTGGTTGTCGGAAAGTATAGACATCTTAACTTTTGTGGCCGCCAAACTGAAGCGCATAGTTTTGAATGAGAAATTTAAAATTATTTATTTAGATTGCTTACAAAGGTGAGTACTACGAGATGTTTGTAAAAGGCAGCAAAAAATCTAACAAGTTAATTAATTCTATTAGACTTTTACATTCAGAGGCAAGCTTAAGTCATTTTAAAGCAGCCGAACGTACTTTTGATATGATCATGGAGTTACTTAAACAAATCGATACCGATAAAGTACCTAAACCATTGCTGGCCAATACTTATACACAATTTTCCGAAATGTATTTTGCACGCAATGAATACGACAACAGTCATATGTGGAGCGTTGTATCCATGCGCAACTTGGAAGAAAACACACCAGAAAGGTACTTTGAATTTCATTTATTCTCTGTAACCTTTTCATCTTTATATCTCTTTCTTTTTTTAGAATTGCCATCGATGTTTTGCGTCAAGCTGCTAAAGCTTGTGTCGTTAAACGTGACTACCAGCGCGCAAATATGTTAATTTGTCAGGCAAAAGCTAGAGCAAAGTAAGTAAATTTTGTGTTAACTGCAGTCTTTCTAGGCCGATATTGTTGACATGAAATAAAAACAATAAAATATTAATTAAAGTGTGGAAGTCTTTTAAATAGTTAAGCTATAAACAGGATTTCTACACCTGATGCTGAAATATTACCAGTAGCAATGTTATTTGATCTTTCTAAATCATCTGATAAAAAAAAAAAAAAAAAAAAAAAAAACCGTTCTTTTCAATTTTTTCAAAAAGTATTTATTTATTCATCAATAATTATCTTGTCCACTTCAAAGTAATCCCCCTCAGATATAATACACTTATGCTAGCGTTTTTTCCAATCCTCGAAACACTTCTGAAATGCGCTCTTTGGTAACACCAACAGCTCCTGTTTCGATTTTTCTTTTATCTCCTCAATCGTAGCAAAACGCTTTCCTTTCATTGGTGTCTTCAGTTTTGTAAAGAGCAAAAATTCAGCGGGGGCCAAGTCCGGTGAATACGGTGGTTGAAGCATAATAACGGTTTTTTTTTTTGGCCAAAAACTCACGCACAAGCATCGATGTGTGCGCTGGTGCGTTATCATGGTGCAAAATGCATGATTGTTTTTTTTCCGGAATTCTGTGCATTTCTGACGATTTGCTTCGCGTAAACGGCGCATCATTTCAAGGTAGTATTCTTTATTGCCGGTACGATCTTGTGGCACCAAGCCATTTCAGTCGAAGAAAACAGTGAGCAAAACCTTCGCATTTGACCGAACTTGACGGGCTTTGCTTTCAATGTCATAGCCAAACACACATGATTCGTCACCAGCTATGACTTTTTCGAAGAAATCTGAATAGTCGTTTTTGCACAAAATTTAGCAATTTTTGAACAATCTTGCTTGGCATGAACCGAACGATATGCCAACATCATCAGCAACTTCTCTGACAGTGATTGGTCGACTATCCAAAATTATTTTCTCCACTGCTTGAATGTTTTCAACGGTTGTTGGCGTGCTTAAACGACCAGGACGAGCACCGTTTCTGCCACAATTGAACTTGTGATCTGCTCATAGTAAATTCGCCAAACGCCACAGTCGACATTTCAAATGTGCTTGCGCATTTAATTTCATGTTTTACACAAAACTTAATACAGTTTCTGTTTGGATCCATTTTTTCGAATAGTAAAATATCGAAAAGCACACCAAAACACGACTAACCTTTTTATCTGTCAAAAACAAACTGACAATCCAAAATGGCTGATATTGCCAACATATTTATTTATTTATTTATTTATTTAAATACACCATACATACATATGTACATATAACAGTCATGTGTACCAACATAACAGAAAAAAATGCGAAAGTCGAACATACGTAACTCACGGAATTGGAAAATAACGGTTATTTTTTTTTTATCAGACCTTATTAGAATTAGGTGTAATATCAATTGTCATTGCTGATTTCGGACATAAATTTTCGATAAAAAAAAAATTTTCATGTCTTATGAGACAAATTTTTGCTAAGCAAATTTGCATGTCTTATGAAACATACAATTTTCATTAAGAAAATTTTCATGTGTCGTGATACAAAATTTTTCGTCAATAAAGTTTTCATGTCATGGTACAAAAATTGTCAATAAAGTTTTCATGTCTCATGGTACAAAATTTTTCGTCAATAAAGTATTCATGTCTCATGAGAGAAATTTTTTGTTAAGAAAATTTTCATGTCTCATGAGCCAGATATTTTCGTTAGGGAAATTTTCATATCTTGTGAGACATATTTTGCATTAAGAAAATATTTATGTCTCATGAGACATATTTTCTTTAAGAATGTTTTCATGTGTCATGAGACATTTATTTTTGTTACGAACATTTTCATGCCTCATGTGACATACATATGTATATTTTCATGAAGAAAATTTTTATATATCGCATGAGACATATTTTGTATTAAGAAAATGTTTATGTCTCATGGCATATGTTTTCGTTAAGAAAATGTTCTTGTCTTATGAGGCATAATTTTTTTCTTAAGAAAAATTTCATGTCTCATGAGAGAAATTTTTTTCGCCAAGAAAATTTTCATTTCTCATGAGACATAAGTTTTTTGCATTAAGTAGATTTTCGCACCTTATGAGAGGTACATTTTTTTCTTTCATATCTCATGTGACATAAATTTTCTTTAAGAAAACTTTTATGTTCTATGAGATTTGATTTTTTACGTAGAAAGTTCTTTTGCCTCTCGCAGCTTATGAGACAAAATGTTTTCTTTTAATAATGAGTTTTCTGAAAAATTCAATGTTTTCGTTACAGAAAAACGTTCGGTGCTAGTCATCAAAAATATGCCGATACTCTTCTCGATTACGGTTTCTTCCTTCTGAATATTGACTCGCCCTTCCAAAGTGTCAATGTTTATAAAGAAGCATTGGATATTAAGCGTTGTGTCTTCGGTAACCGTAACTTCCATGTTGCTATTGCTCACGAAGATCTTTCGTACGCGTTTTATGTGCATGAATACAGCACCGGTAATTTCACTTGCGCCCGCGATCATGTTGATAAAGCTGTGGATATTTTGAAACATCTCGTGCCAGAGGATCACTTAAAGTTGGCCTCAGCGAAGAGAGTAAAAGCATTGTTGTTGGAAGAAATTGCCCTTGATAAAATTGCGGAGGGTGTAGATGACGAGGGCCTGCTCAAACAGTCGGAAGATTTACACAAGTTTGCGCTTCAATTGTCTTTGGAGGTGTTTGGGGAAGTAAATGTACAAACTGCAAAGTTGTACGGCAACTTGGGAAGATTGTATCAGACAATGAGTCGCTTTGAGGTGAGTGCCTGGGGATTGTCAGTTTGAATCGTATAGGCAAAGTTATTGTTCATTACTGAAGGAAATTTATATACCGTAGTTTCTAATTGTTTAATTATTTTTGTTTTATTTAGGAAGCGGAAAGTATGCATCAAAAGGCAATCAAAATTAAAACAGATCTATTGGGTCCCTTCGATTACGAAGTTGGGCTTTCAATTGGCCATTTAGCTTCTCTGTATAATTATCAAATGAAAAAATATCGTGAAGCTGAAGAATTGTATTTGCGCAGCATAGAAATAAGTAAGTCTTATTACATTCAATGTGTTGACTTTATGTCAGTTTTGATTTAAAAGGTCAAAGCAGTTTTCATAAAAATGAGTAATGAACTGATTGCTTTTTAAATTAGTTGCGTTTTTTTCGTATGAACAAAATCATATTAATTTATTTACTTTTCAAGGTTTACGCTTATTTGGGCGTTCGTATTCCGGTCTAGAATATGATTATTTGGGACTTTGTCATGTATATGAGGTGTTGAGAGAATATGAAAAATATTTAAAATATGCAAATATGTTGGAGAATTGGCAAAATTTGAGGGGACAGAATTTAACAATGGATGTAAGTATAATTTAAGTTAAATAAGAGTATTTAAATAATAGTAACGGCATCTTTAAATGGTAATATAAATATTTAGATCTGTCAAAAATTTATGTAGAATAAAGGAAATCTTAACGTATAAAGACAAAATATATTCATTAGGGGAGAAATCCAAATGCAAAAATTGACAAGCGATCGGTAAATCTTCATTTTCTAAACCATTTCAGAAAACTCTGTATTCTCATCACATCAGAGGTGTATTTTTAAATTTGCATTGGCAGCACTCCGAGAATTTATTAAACGTGGTGCAACATCAGCATGATATTTTTGTAAATAGTGTAGAATTGTAACCATAAGTAATTTTATTAGACTTTTATAATAATACTTTGATTATACTTATCCCACAAGTGTAAACGTAAAAAATATTTACAAAAATTTTTGTTCACTTTTTTTAAGTATGGAGAGAATTTCGTAATATTTTGCTCCCAGAAAATCTAAATATCTTGTACTACCATGTAAACGTGCCTTAATTAGCTAGTCAATCCTTGGTATGTTTACTTGGTAGTTCAGTAGTGCAATTCACTATCCTGTTTTAACACTAATAAAATTCGTTTAAAGAAATTAACACTAGCGTTGGTGTTTTCGCGATTCTATAACAGTTTTTAACACTATTTGTCTTCGTTTTAAATCATCTGTTTTTATAGCCTGACTGATTAGCGTTAACTAACACCAATTATTTTTGTGGTGTTTATCTTAACGACATTGTTGTTAAGATGTCTTAACAACAATGTCGTTAAAATTTCTACTAGAATAACTTCACAGTATTTGGCATACGACTTGTCGGAAGACTCCAACAGTCGGTCGGCGTGTTCTCCGTGACAAGAACTTGTCTTATTTATCAAAAAATAATTTAAATAATATACATATAAATAGTTTTACTTACCCTAAAAATGGAATTATTTGCAAATTTGTTTGTTTTTTTCTGTTCCTCTTTGTGGTTTTCTTTATTTTTAACAAAGCTGCCACATTATTTAAAATTTTTTTAACATACAACCAGAGGTGTTAAGAATAAGTTAGTGAATTGCACTACAGTGCTCACAAATAGGCAAGTGGGGTCGAAAAAACCCCGTTTCAACAGAACTGCACCACTTGTTAGATATATTATACCTCATAGTGAATCATCAAAGTATTAGAATGAGCCTGTAGCCATAAAATATCGCAGTAGGTTATTAAATGTGGTCTCCGACCACTCACCGAGGTTGAAAATTATATAGTTTCACAGAAAGCGTTCTCTTGACAGCCAAAGCTAAATTTACAGCCAGTTTACCAATTTCGAAAGAAAATGAATGCGAAAGAAAGCCAGTCACTCACATTCGAATCAATTTGGGTTTGTCTATCTCACTACTATTCGTTCGCATATTCTTATGTATTTTGATTGAATTTTGACACATCGTTCGCATAGAAAAAAGTTAGACGAACCCAAATCAATTTTCTTTCGCTTAGATTGCGAACGCAAGCAGGATGTCGAGATTGGTAAACTGGCTGTTATTTGTTTCTTTCATTCTTACAACTGCGACAATATTCATTATAGGGCAAGCCAAGTGCCAAGGTGTCTGAATGGCTGATTTGGTAGAGTACTCAACCAACAGCCTCGAGGTCGTAGGTTCGATTCCTACCGAAGACACTGTGTATTACTGCAGACAAGCAAAAAGCTTCTTCGCAATTGTTGTTTGTTAAAAAAAATATATATCGTCTTGCATGTTTTCCTAGCACCCAGATGTTGTTGTTTTTCTTTTAATACAACAGTGCATTTATTAGAATTGCTTAATTTGTACATTTAATATTGTTATTATTGTTAAATTAAATGTAGAATGTAGAAGAAATTAAATTGTATAAAAGATTGGTAAAAATAAAGAAATCTAGGCAAAACAAAGATTAACAATTCTTCTGATTGCTTCACAAGTCTCGGTGCTTCTACCCAGGCTTAAAATCTATACTAAAACTAGTCCAAGGTGTTTCTACCTGGGCTAAAATAAACAAATCTGAGCTCCAGAGGGGAATCCTTTGCTCAATTAAATTATCGATTCAACATTTGTGTTGAACGACTTAACAGTCACTTTAAATGAATGCAAGGGTTACTAATAAACAATTCTAGGGGTTTCCATTGCCCAGAACCGACTATTCTGTTTATTCACATATCTATTCAAATGAAAATGTGCCTTGTCACTCATTATGATTTTATCGTGAAAATCGAAGTTGTCATGGGCGAGCTGTAACATTCTATTGGCATACATATGTATGGCGGCGTAAATGGTCTTGTGCAAGAAGCTCTTGTGCCGACTGAATCTTAAATGGAGACAAATGCAAATCTCTGTGCAAAATTGTGGCCAAATTTGTTCTCTGACGACCAAGCTCCTGAGCACGGCGTCTAATTGCGATTGATGGTTTTGAACACTTTCTTGAGCAGCAGTAATGTTCTTAGCCGATGTTGCAGTATATTGCAGTGCATGCTTGGGCATATCACCTACTGACCCTCTTTCTTCGAAATCATTCACTACACGATAAATAGTGCGCTTTCTTTCTACCAAAAATTTCATGTAACTTTCTCACCGTCACAGTAATCAATTATTAATTTTGATAAAATGCTGTGATGATTAAAGCACGTTGGTTTATCGAATGTGCTTCCATAATAAATTTGCCACGTGTTTACTTCTTCACGACTCCCAAATATGAACTGTCAAGACTAATGGTTACCAAAATGGCGGCAAAGCAAAGTAGTATGTATACCTTTCCGGCGGACACCCTGTATTTCTTAATGTTTCTTTTTAGTTTCAAAATATTTAACACATATTTATGTTGCTTTTTTTACAGAAAACAATTTATCCTGCTATTAAAGAGGATTGTACCCTGGAAGACATCAAGTATCAGTTTTTCACCATGTGTACACACAACTTAACTGCTTGCAATTAAAACAGACACACAAAAAAAGAGAACAGGAACATCAATTAAATATCACTTAAAATCTTAATAATAGACATAATAACATAAAGTTTAATGTTTTCCAGTGTGACATACATATTGTATGTAATTGTGTTTACTTAAAAATTTAAGAAACTGAAAATTTTAACAAACAAATTAATGTTTTTAATTATATAGAAAAAATGTATCTCCAGTCCCACGATATCAAACGTAAGCGTTTCCAAGCCTGTGTTAAAAAGAAGCTAAAACGGATTTTTCACCCTTGAACGGGGTTTCTATAACAAACAAATGGGGGTTTCTCCTTTGAGTCTTGTATTCAATTAGAATCGTTCAAGTTGTCAAGTTTTTTTCTTGATCAAAATGTCTTCAAACGTTAGCGCGTGATATCATAAAACACTTCCTTAATCTACATTCGAAACAAAATCGAACTTCCTTGAAATATTTTCTGGTTTGAAAAATCTTAACATGGTGTTTTATTTATACTATTGTTTATTATTGTTAAAAGAAAATCCAAAATCTCTACTTAGTATTATAATAAATTCAGAAAAAAAAAAAAACAGTACCAGCAATAGGCCTAAAATAAAGTGTATTTGTTCTATTGTTTTCGCTTAAATACTTTAGTTTTATTAAACTCTTATGCTTAAGAAATTACATCAATTATGTTTTTACTGTCCAAGCACAATTATTGTTTTAAACATTAAAAGCAAAACTTGCATAATTATGAACAAAAAAAAAAAAAAAAAAACAATTTTGAGTGTCTGTCTGTCTTATCGTGCAAATTTTAAAATCTTTTTAAAAATGTGTTTATAAATAATTGTGGTCTATATTTTTCTTAAGTAAAAAAAAAAAATGTAATTAAATATGTTCAAAATATTTTAAAAGTATTGAATATAAAATGTACATAGTAAATAAATTAATTAAATTGAATAAACTATAATCTTGCTTTTTATGTTTTTAATTTGATACGTGAAAATGCTTTTGAATTGATGATTTGAGAACTTAATTAACAGCCTGTTCATGGAACACAGTGTGCTCAAAAAACGTGAAGAAATCTGGACGTTTTCCTTACTTGCGTTCATGCAACGCGAAAAAAAACTTTGGACGAAAAACGTAACAATTGACATCTGCTTTCTGTCTGTGTATTGCATTCGTAAATTTTTATACCCTTCACAAAAATGTTAAGGGTATATATAAGTTTGTGATTCCGTTTGTAATTCCTACAGTTTTTTTTTTGCGACCCTATAAAGTATATATATTCTGATTCAGAATGAATGGAAAAGTCGATTAAGCGATGTCCGTCTGTGGGTCGTTGAAATACCGTTTCTGAGAAAACCATTAGACTTTTTTCATTCACCATTCTATTACTCCATCGTGCCATGTGTTTGCTATTGAAATTCAGTAATATCGGTTCACATATAGCTGAGATATATCCAAAATTCCGAAAAAAGCCATGTATGGAAATTTTTGAAAAAAAGTTGTTCGTTTTACTTCAAACTTCACAAACTCATTAAGTATGGTGACTTAAAAGCCAAAAAAAAAAAAATCAGATATCGGTCTATATATACCCGAGACATGGCCCCAATCGGGTTGATGAAAATGTCGTGTAAGCGAACTGAAACATTTTTTTTTTGCTCAAAAGCAGTTTGGTAATAAAACAAGGTTATATAAATATGGAAAATGATTTATGCGAGCGAGCGATGTCGAGTGACATAGTGGGCCAGGCAGTAAGTTTTATTTACACAGAAACATAAATATTAATAAAATTATAGACACTGCTTGTTTTGTGAGAAATTGTTTTGCTTTGTTTACCAATAGTCATGATTTACATTTTCTCTTTAGCAGCCAGCTGGTTTATTTTTTAAATTAATTTTCACTTTTTATTGTAGTTAAGAATATAAAACTATAAACAAATAAAGCAAAAATGTAAATCTACAGCTGTTTTCTCGTGCTTTCGAAGAATTAAAAGCACGTCGAACACCTCAAAATCACGTGATTTGCAGAATAGCTTCAAATTGTCTGTGCGCTTTCAAAATGGTTCGTGATTTAAAAGCACGCCGTTTTCAGAACAGGCCTATATGTAATTTTTTGTATATATTGCGTTTAAACAAATTTTTATACAAACCAATAATGGCGTAGTTGCTTTATAATGACTCGTTATGCTGCCACCTGACACACATACTCGTAATTGAAATATGTTCATTCATTCTGAAATGTTTGGCAAGCAGAAAGATGAAAGAAAAGAATGAATTAATTCACTTAACCTTTCTGAAAGAGAATGAAAGATTCACTCAAATGAAAGATTTTGCCCAACACTAGAACAAACAGCCATGTTCTGAGAAACGCGCGATCTGAAACCGCAAAGCATTCTGATATTCACTTTTAGGTTTTCTAACGAACGCGCGTTTTACTGGCGTTTTGGAGATTTTTACGAAAAAAATTTACAAAAAATACATACAGCCATGTTCCGAGAAACGCGCGTTATGAAACTGCAAAACGTTCTGAAAAACGCTTAATTGATTTTTAGGTGTTCTAAGGAATGCACGTTTTACTGGCGTTTAGGAGTTTTCTCCGAAAAAATACAACATGTGTTTTACATACGTATATATATATGTATGTGGTAGTTATATAAAATGAAAAAAAAAATTGACAACAAATTTTTTAATTTAGTTTTTTTAATTGAAAATGTGTAAAATTCTTTAAACTTTTTATTGAAATAAAAAGAAAACACATTAAATTTTAGTTGTGAATAATTTTATTGCCTTTTGCAAGTTCATTATTAGCAAATTCAATCAGTTCACTTCAATATACACATGCGAGTTGAAGTCGCATATTTTAAGCGATATGCGTTTTCCAGAGCACCTATTTGGCGATTTCAAATCGCAAAACCATATTTCTTGCGTTATACGTTTCTGAGAACATCTATTTGGCGTTTTCAAATTGAAAACGCTAAATTTAAGCGATTTGCGTCTCAGAACATGCATGTAAATTTTAATTGTGAATAATTTTATTTCCTTTTGCAAGATCAGTTTTAGCAAATTCAATCAGTTCTCTTCAATATACACATTCAAGTTGAAGTCGCCAATTTCCAGAACACCTATTTGGCGATTTCAAATCGCAATACCATACTTCTCACGTTATACGTTTCTCAGAACACCTATTTGGCATTTTCAAATAGAAAACGCTAAATTTAAGCGATTTGCGTTTCTCAGAACATGCCTGTAAGCTAAATTCTTATTTACATATAAAGTTGTGTAAATGTAATTATATATTTGTATAAGTTTTTTAACATTTAATTAATGCTTTCTTAAAATAAGCGGAATTAAAGCATTCTAATCAGTTGAAGAAATCGAAAATATCACTTTCAATTTGTATGAGTGCAAAGTCCGAAGAATTGCCAAATGTCCACCAGTGCCTTAGAATGTTGCGTATCACAATGAGTCGCGTTGTTATAAAATCAAAGCAATGGAATAATAGCGCACCTGCAAGTAACAAAAATTTTAATTTGCATTCTGTAAAATATGTAGGGTATTATATGTATGTAGCCGTTCATTACTTGAAGTCATTAAAGCCGTGGCTGCAACAAACACTTGTTTAGCTGTTAAGTCTTGGTTAGGGCTTAAATTGATATTTTCCATGCATATGACGACCTGCTGGAGAACTATATGAATCAATGGCATTAATGAAACACCAAAGAGTAGATGTTTCAAAATAGGGCAAGCACAGCGAGAGAAAAATGTTTTCATCATCCGTCGAATGCTTAGTTTCTCTTCTGGAATGTTGAACGAAGCGTTGCAAATTTCACAATGATCATCACGTCTGTGCATTATCCATGTCTTAAGGCAGGGCAGATGTACAAAACCCTGTAAATGAATTTATTTCATTATACATAAATGAATTTACTTATAAGATTTCATGCTAACCACACTCCCTTTGCACAAACAAGGGCATTTGACAATTTCCATATCACTACGATTCCAACGACAAATTCGACATAAAGTGTTAAGTCCATTCGAAGATCTTATTGAATCTAGAGAGTTTTGTTGCATGCTCCGTTTTGACTGCTGTCTGATTACACCTGTTCTGGAACTGTTTTCGCTTGAGCCTGCTAAACTGTTAAACAGACGTATGACAGTTGCTTCAGATATAACCTGAATAATTGCATGAGTTGTAGCCATTTCTATAGCAATTAATTTTGCAAGTTTAATTTTTTTTTTTAACAAGAATTTTGATGCATGATTTATTGGTTACAAAAATTTATTTTTCTTTAAACAAAATGTTGCCACTTGCTAGGAAATAACTGGGTCCAGCAAACAAATTTAATTTTATAAATACAATATAAATACAAGAGATTAATTTTACAGGCAAGTTGCAATAATGAAAAATGTTCAACGGTCAGTCAGTTTACCGCTCACTTCTGCTAAAGAAACTATTAACTAACGCCAACTTTGGCCAAAGAAGTTAATGAACCGCGAATTGCAGAAACTGTATATAGAATGTTAGGGAGTCAAACAGCATCAGGCTTTTTCACCGGTGTTATGTTAATCAATGAGGACGTATGATCGTTGAAGATCAAAACTTTATTACTAAATCGTTCTTTCAAGCGTTCCAGTGCCTTACTATAATTAATTTCAGTGACTTGATATGCCTCTACTACAGCCAATGCTGGGTCAGACAACATCGATAAGTTCAACAAATCGTTGAACTTATCAACAAATCGTTGAACTTATCAACAAATCGTTGAACTTATCGATTGTGGAAACTGGCACATTGTGTACAATGTTTTTGAAACTAGCAATAAATATTTTGTTCTCGCTTTACTTACCCTCGAATTTCGGCACTGAAACATATTGATCATCAATATCACTTCTGGCTTGATCTTTGGCATCTTTTTTTTAAGATTTTTTTATTTATTGAATCTTCAAAATGAACTAACAATAAGTATTCAAATCTTAATACTAAATTTAAAATTAAAAAAAATGTGCTTTATACTTAAGTCCAGCCAATGCTAGACAAAAAGTTTTACCAGCGGAACACTCAGATCTTTATGAATTCGTGAATTTTTTACATACCATGGAGCTGCAGTAATCGTTCGAAGAATTTGGTTTTGTCGCATTTGAATTTTTTCTGTATTTGACGCTGAGGCGGAGTCCCATAATTAAATTCTGTAGCACCATTAATTGTAGCACCATGTTAATTTGGATAGGCGCACATGTTTGCTTACACAGTGTTGTTCATTAACGTTGGTTTTCCAAAGCTTTAGCCATTTCTCTAATATTGAAATATATTCCTGTAAATTTCGTGACGATAATTAGTGGTTTACACGTACGCTCAAAAACGGTGTGTCATCTGCAAAGGTTGATATGTGGATACCGGATGTCGTTGGCATGTCAGAGGCGTAAATCAAATATAAAGTAGGCCCCAGTATGCTGCCTTGGGGAACACCTGCCGCGATTGGCTGAGTTGAGCTTATATATATATAGCTTATATATAATGGGTGATTTTATAAGAACTATCGGAAATTAAAAAAAAAAAAAACATAAAATTCATAAAAATGCGTGAAATATTTATTTGGATCGAAAGTTGGGTCGATATAATTTAATGTTTGAAGATTATTTCATGCAAATGTTGGCCGCGGCTGCGCCTCAAATGGTCCATCCGCTTAGTCCAATTTTGGCATACTCTTTCCAACATTTCGGCCGGTATCTCACGAATAATGTTGGCAATGTTGGCTTCCAGTGCGTCAATCGAAGCGGGCTTGTCGCTATAGACATTAGCCTTAACATAGCTCCACAAAAAATAGTCTAGAGGCGTTAAATCGCACGATCTGGGCGGCCAATTGACTGGTCCCAAGCGTGAAATAAACTGTTCACCGAACTCTTGGTCCATTGTTTCGCGTGCTGTGTGGCATGTGGCACCGTCTTGTTGAAACCACATGTCATGCAAGTCAAGCTCTTCCATTTTGGGCAAAAAAAAGTTTGTTATCATCGCACGGTAGCGCTCACCATTCACAGTAACGTTGTGATTCGCATCATCTTTGAAGAAATACGGCCCAATGATGCCGCCAGCCCATAACCCGCACCAAACGGTTGTTTTTTGTGGATGCATTGGTAGCTCTTGCAATGCTTCTGGCTGCTCTTCACTCCAAATACGGCAGTTTTGCTTGTTCACGTATCCATTCAACCAGAAATGAGCCTCGTCGCTGAACACAATTCTTCGATAAAAAAGTGGATCTTCATCTAACTTTTCAAGAGCCCATTCACCAAAAATTTGGCGTTGTGGTAGGTCGTTTGGCTTCAATTCTTGCACCAGCTGTATCTTATAAGGCTTCACACCCAAATCCTTCCGCAAAATTTTCCACGTAGTGGAGTAACAGAGGCCCAATTGCTACGAACGGCGCCGAATCGATAATTCACGGTCATCACCAACACTGGCCGATACGGCTGCGATATTTTCTTCAGTTCGCACTCTACGTAAGCGTGTTGGTGGTTTAATGTTCAACAATGTAAATTTGGTGCGAAATTTTTTTACAATAGCCCGAATAGAAGCCTCAGTAGGTCGATTAAACTGACCATAAAATGGAAGAAGCGCGCGATGAACTTTCTTAACAGAGCACGCATTTTGGTAATAAAATTCAATAATTTGCAAGCGTTGTTCGTTTGTAAGACGATTCATGATTAAATTATAGACCAAACTGAAGATGTTTGACAGTGACACAAGATACAAAACGTGCGTGAGCTGTCAAAAATAGTGTTGCCAAAAAGATAATAGCAAAAAAATCACTCGTTATATAACTTATATAGCTTTCCAGAAGCTTGTGAGTATTTGCAGGCAAGTTCAACTTTATTTTGTGCATCAAGCCGTTGTGCCACACTCTATCAAAAGCTTGAATAGAGCTGAGCAATAATTCTTCTCCTCAAAGGTCTGTCTTATGACATGGACTAGTCTGTGCGTTTGTTCTATGGTGCTATGTTTAGCCCGAAAACCAAATTGATGATCAGGGATGCATCCCACATTGTTCAATATTGGACTCAACTTCGCCATTAACAATTATTCGAACAGTTCTGAAATTGTTGGTAGTAGACTTATTGGTCTATATGATTCTACTTTAGTGGAATCCTTCCCTGGCTTGGGTATCATAGTAATCATTGAGACCTCCCACTCTGCAGGATAATACTCAAGGCGTAAAATAGTGTTAAAAATAAAACGTAGAACTCTTCTAGCTACACGAGGTTACTGTTCAAGCATTTTACCAATAATTTGATCCTAGAGTTTGTATTACCGATAACGTTTTCGAGATCTTGAAATTTAAATCTCAAAGGCACAGGTGGTCTAGCAGCATATAACGGTAATTCCGCTGTATTATTCGTTGAATCATTTGTAATAAAAACGTTTTTCAAATGATCGACATACAACATCCCCTTTTCAGAATCGCTTCTGGCCCAGTCGCCAGTTGAAGTTCGCAAGGGTGGCTTACCTATTACGGGTCTTTATAAACCTTTTGTCGCTTTCCGCAAGGAATAATCCGATTGAGGAGTACCATCAAGGCTTTCCAAATATGTTTTAAGGGAAGCCATTCTTTGGATTTCAAGCAAATTTCTTAACTGAGTTATGCATTCCCGTAGCCTAGTTTTAAGCTGGGGAGATCTGCGAAGTTGCCACTCTCTTCTGACTCTTCTTTCTTCTGACAGAAGTTGCTCAATTTCAGACGAATAAGTTCTATTGTTTTCATTTCTGGATCTTATATGACATCTTAAAATTCAATTTGGTTTTGTTGACCTCGAAAGCAAATGTATAAACGAAGCTTTTTTTATTCAATAAACTGTTGCATATATAGTTTGTGGTTTTAACAAATTTCATATAACATACATTTTTAACATAACGGTAACGACGTCGAACTTATTACAACTTCGTTTTTACCAAAAAGTAAGCGATAAGTTACGGGGAAGGCAATTCTACCTGTAACTTTTAACCAGAGGTTTTATATTTGGAATTGAAATATTTGCATTTGCTGCTATATTTTTAACTCAAAGAGTTACAATTTAAGTGAATTTTTATTGCCACTACATGTTTTACTTCCTAGAAGTAGTCTTCAATTTTTCACTGCTGCCATACTTTGAAAAAGATAAATTTAATTTTACAGGAAAGTTGGGAATAATGAAAAATGGTTAAAAAAGGCCAGTTTATCGCTGACTTCTGCTAAAGATACCTTTAACTAACGCCAACCTTACCGGTAAGTTGTAAT
Organism: Thecocarcelia acutangulata; assembly: GCA_914767995.1. Taxonomy (NCBI): domain Eukaryota; kingdom Metazoa; phylum Arthropoda; class Insecta; order Diptera; family Tachinidae; genus Thecocarcelia; species Thecocarcelia acutangulata. The sequence goes on from OU612095.1 coordinate 72,028,791, forward strand.
AATAGCCCTAAAATCTTAAAAAAGAATCAATAAACATAATGCTTTAAAGCTTGAAGACAAATGTTTTACTTTCATTTTATGAACATAAGAAATTACAAAATAATCATAACTTGAAATCATTCGATAAGCCACCACGTCCAGTAAAATAAACACAGCCCACTTTAATGGAAACAAAATCACAAAGCGTATTTATGCCCAAAAACAATACAAAAAACTTTTGGGTAAACTTCATTTTTTTTTTTTTTTTAACTTGGACCAGTACTCAGGGGATAGCCCCTACACATGCAGTACATTGTACCAGACCTAGGAAAATAGTTTGTAAGGAGGGGGAAAGAGGGAGTAGTGTTTATGAACATTTGACTTGAACTTTCCAGGCAGGAAGCACGTCTGTAGGTAACGAGTTCTCTCTGTAAAGCGTTGTACGATTCCCCGGGCAATCGACCACAAATGGATGGGCCCTTGACCATAAACGCTTGCTACGTAAAAATGTGTGGGTTTCAGGAACAAGATCCCTAATCAGAGCAAAATCCATTGTATTAACGATAGAACAGATTAACGCACCCCACACTGCGTCGATGATCCAGTGAGTCAATATAGTTAGATACCCTACTGTCACCGATTAGCTTATTCGCCCTCTCCTGCATACGGTCGAGTAATCCCAAAATAGACTTTGAGACACCGGCCCAAACATGGGAGTTGTATTCTATTGTCCGTCGGATATAGGTGGTATAAATAGTAAAGAGATCAGATGGATTGAAGTACATCTTACATCGTTTCAAATACCCAAGGCACTTGAATGCTTCTTTAGAGACATGAAAAATGTGTTCATTCCAGCGAACATCACATTGTATTTTCATTCCAAGAACATCAAGAGCATCCGATTGCTCAATATTTATACCATCCATGAGTACAGATGAAGCAGCACTTGCCTTCGTTTGTTTATGTGTTAATAAACAGCATTGGGTCATACGAGCATTAAAAGCGACCCTGTTTTTGCTACCCCTTTCGGAGATTAATAGAAGATCATTGTTCAGTGAATCGTTCATATGTAGCCTCTTGGCAGCGATCTCTGATAGGCCTATAACTAAAAGAGTACGATTGGCAAATGCTGCTGTCATCCGCGAAAGAGTGTATAGGGTTGAAAGTTTGATAGAGAAGGTCGTTGAGGAAAAAAATAAATAGAGTAGGAGAAAGAACGCAGCCTTGCGGTACCCCTGAATTGATCTTCAACTTGTTTGACGAGACGCCGTCTATGACAACTTGTATAGTGCGGTGTCTGAAAAAGCTCGTCATAAACTTAGAAAAGTCACCATGCCATACTCTGCCAAACGCTTTGGAAATATCCAGAGCCACCACCTTACTTCATAACTTGATAACATTCAATAAGCCACCCAGTACAATAATATAAACATAAATCACTTTAATGCATTTACGACTAGCCAGCAGTTTTTGTATCTTGGTCCAGTACTCAAGGGATGAGCCCTTCATATGTATATTCTAGCTAGGAAAATAGGTTATGATGAGAAGGAAAGAGGGAGTAGTGTTTGTGGTGGTTTAACCTAAACAATAACAGCACGAAATGCCAAAACAAACTCTATTACAGCATTTAAAATATTGGAATTAAATTAGTCAAACCTGATCAGTGCCCAGTGTATATTTTTTTTTTGACACTGTTCAGACTAACAAAATTTAGGCCAACACCTTCCACAGTACAAAGTAATGAAGTACATTAAAAATAAATTAATAATGAACATATAAAGAAAGCACGGAAAATGCTGAAAAAAGAGAATGAAACACGTTGTCACAGATTGCTATCTACATCGGTGCAATTTAGTTTCATACGAAATTAATAATGAACATATATAGAAAATACGGACAGCAGTAGCAACAAACGTGTGGACAGAATGGGAGAAAAAATACTACTTTTATACTAAAAGTCCAAAATAGTAAATTATAAAATAAAACTCCTAGCTTAAGATCATTAAATAAGCATGAAGGTAAAATAAACACAAACCATGGGAGGAATGAGCTTCCGCCCTCTTTTATGGCGTTACTTTTTAATCGCATACTATGTTTAAACACCACAACATGTGGCAACTCTGTCATTTTGAGCAACCGCGTAAACATTTGGCAGCCTCACTGTGGCTTAAAATCACAACATCTAGCAACGCTGGCGTCATTAGTATAGACAAGATCTCCCAATGCTCCTATGGGAACGCACACACAGAATTGCCCACCAGCTAGAGGGCAATCGTATACATATCTGGCAACTCCACTATGTTTACACACTACAACATCTGGCAACTCTGTTGTTTTGAGATAGAGAGCAACCGTGTAAACATCTGATACGCTCACTATGGTTAAAAATCACACCTGGTAACTCTAGCGTTATTAGCATAGACAAGATCTGTCACCTCTTGCATCATTAGTAAGACTTTGGCGTTATTATCATAGACAACTCCCCATGCTCCTATGGGTACCACAGAAAGACGCCCTTGCATGATCCAATATTATTGTTAGTCTCAACAGAGGTCGCTAGAGAGCGCTCCTGCGTAAGCCAAAGTTTGGATTGATAGCATGGTTACCTTAGCATTGTCAACAACTAAAAACTTTTTTTAGTAAGTCTAACCGCCACCTGGGATGATTAAAAAAATTGTATTAGCTTCTTCAGAGGGAACTAGACAGCGCCGCCTCTCTATGATTCAAAGTTAAGGTTGGCAGTACTAGAAAACAACTTCCCACAGCAAAAATTTACATTCACAACTACCGATCCGATATACCTTGAAATAGTAAAGACTCACCACTGTAAAATTTAGCATAGACAGCTACCCATCACATATTCATAGCTCTAAATTTTCCAAGCCAACATCACTTTATTATGTCTACTACTCGCCGCTAAAGGACGCTAATATATGATTAATGGAATATTGTGGCCCCAATTGCCACAAACTATCTACTTATATACATACATTTATATTTTAGAACACGACAAAGCCTAAAACTTGACACAAAACGAACACCAAAATTGAACATTATTTACAGTTAATAAAGGAGGCGTTGCCATGTTGATATTTTAGGTTTAAATAAAAAACGCTTTTATTAACATACATTTATACAGAGCGTGAACAAATTTACATCAACACCTGCCTTTACGGCCTTATCTGATGATGGAGCAATTCCACGGTGTGAATTCGGAAGCCAACACAACATACATAAGTCATGTGGGTTCCTAGAGTTTTATTTACTAACGAGTGATTTTTTTGCTATTATCTTTTTGGCAACACTAGTTTTGACAGCTCACGCACGTTTTGTATCTTGTGTCACTGTCAAACATCTTCAGTTTGGTCTATAATTTAATCATGAATCGTCTTACAAACGAACAACGCTTGCAAATTATTGAATTTTATTACCAAAATGCGTGCTCTGTTAAGAAAGTTCATCGCGCGCTTCTTCCATTTCAGTTTAATCGACCTACTGAGGCTTCTATTCGGGCTATTGTAAAAAAATTTCGCACCAAATTTACATTGTTGGACATTAAACCACCAACACGCTTACGTAGAGTGCGAACTGAAGAAAATATCGCAGCCGTATCGGCCAGTGTTGGTGATGACTGTGAATTATCGATTCGGGGCCGTTCGCAGCAATTGGGCCTCTGTTACTCCACTACGTGGAAAATTTTGCGGAAGGATTTGGGTGTGAAGCCTTATAAGATACAGCTGTGCAAGAGTTGAAGCCAAACGACCTACCACAACGCCAAATTTTTAGTGAATGGGCTCTTGAAAAGTTAGATGAAGAACCACTTTTTTATGGAAGAATTGTGTTCAGCGACGAGGCTCATTTCTGGTTGAATGGATACGTGAACAAGCAAAACTGCCGTATTTGGAGTGAAGAGCAGCCAGAAGCATTGCAAGAGCTACCAATGCATCCACAAAAAACAACCGTTTGGTGCGGATTATGGGCTGGCGGTAGCATTGGGCCGTATTTCTTCAAAGATGATGCGAATCACAACGTTACTGTGAATGGTGAGCGCTACCGTGCAATGATAACAAACTTTTTTTTGCCCAAAATGGAAGAGCTTGACTTGCATGACATGTGGTTTCAACAAGACGGTGCCACATGCCACACAGCACGCGAAACAATGGACCAAGAGTTCGGTGAACAGTTTATTTCACGCTTGGGACCAGTCAATTGGCCGCCCAGATCGTGCGATTTAACGCCTCTAGACTATTTTTTGTGGAGCTATGTTAAGGCTAATGTCTATAGCGACAAGCCCGCTTCGATTGACGCACTGGAAGCCAACATTATTCGTGAGATACCGGCCGAAATGTTGGAAAGAGTATGCCAAAATTGGACTAAGCGGATGGACCATTTGAGGCGCAGCCGCGGCCAACATTTGCATGAAATAATCTTCAAACATTAAATTACATCGACCCAACTATCGATACAAATAAATATTTCATGCAATTTTCTGAATTTTATGTGTTTTTTTTTTAAATTTCCGATAGTTCTTATAAAATCACCCATTACAACAAAAGAAGGACTGCATCCCTTTTTTATCCGAAAAACAACTAGCTGTATTTCTTAGATCATGGTCAAGCCCTGGTTTTCTTAAAACGCCAAAAAATAAGTATATGGTAGCACTAAAATACAACAAGCAGCTGTTTATATATTTCAAGATATCATTTAAATTACGGATTTGTCTAATTGTGCTTTCCATGTATTTAAATTTTAATTTTGTATATTTATATTATTGCCAAATGTTAAATAAAAGATATAAAGCTGATATGAAAAGGCTGATAAAGGAAGTGAGCAATATTCGGCCATGATCCTAGAAACGCGCGTTTTGAAACCGCAAGGCGTTCTGAAAAACGCTTAATTGATTTTTAGGTGTTCTAAGGAACGCTCGTTTTACTGCAGTTTCGGAGTTTTTTTCCGAAAAAATACAACATGTGTACATACATATGTATGTATGTGGTAGTTATATAAAACGAAAAAAAATTTGACAACAAATTGAAAAATTTTTCAATTTAGTTTTTTTTTTAATTGAAAATGCGTAAAATTCTTTAAACTTTTTATTGAAATAAAAAGAAAACATATTAAGTTTTAATTGTGAATAATTTTATTGCCTTTTGCGAGTTCAGTTTTAGGAAATTTATTCAGTTCACTTCAATATACGGATGCGTGTTGAAGTCGCCAATTTTAAGCGATATGCGTTTTCTAGAACACCATTTGGCGTTTTCAGATCGCAAAACCATAGTTCTTGCGTTATACGTTTCTCAGAACACCTATTTGGCGTTTTTAAATCGAAAACGCTAAATTTAAGCGATTTGCCTTTCTCAGAACATGCCTGATTGTATGATTTGGGTCAGCCGAACTACAAAAGAAAAAAAAAAAAAAAAAACAAAGAAAAAAAGAGAAAAAAGACACAATAGGTGTGTTTCTTTACAGCCATCCCTAAACAAGAGGAGCAAGCGTTTTTTAGCTGTCAAAAGCGCTCATGCCCATACATTTTGTATGGAGCATACCGAAACAACGCGGCGGCAATGCTTTGCAATTGGAAAATCCAATTTTGACAATGCATTTCACAGTGAAGTAAGGTGCAAAAGAAAACAATTTTAAACAAAAGAGTGAAGAAAAAATATAAGAAAGGAAAATAAATGAGCAAATAAAAAATTTGTGTATTTCTTATTAGAAAATAGAGTTACAAACTATTTTCAATATGATATAGTAACCTTCCAACTTATCTAAATAACTCATTTTTAAAACTTTAATTATTTTATTTTAATATAATAAAAAAGTCACAAACAATAATGCCGTCCGTCCAGCTGTTAAGATAATCAGGGTTGTTTTATTTATTTGTTTGATAACCCTGCTTTTATCGTTTTGACATAACGTTGTCGCTTTTGTTTAGGTATGGCGTTTCAGCGTTAAAGCTCAGCGGAAAAAACGTTCCGCTTGCCTTTTTTGTTTAGGGATGGCGGTTACTCTATTTTGGGATCCCGCGAGATTTCAATTTCCCGTACTTTAAAATTGGGCAAATGAGAGCGCTTTTGAGAGATTAGTATACTTCGTCTTCTTGCATGAAACAGCCCGTGCTTTTTCTTGGGCAAGTAATTAAACAATCAGCTGTACGAAAAATAAACAATAACAAAGAAGCAAAGTTCATTTGAATCAACTCGTATACAAATCATTTCAGTGTTTTTGCATAAATATTAAATAAAAAGGAATGCGCCAGAGACTTTAAAAGACCAAAAGTGTAAAATATCATAGAATTTTTTCGTAAAACTAAATTCCAATTTTTGTTGCCACATCAAAACACAGCATACGTTTCTATTTGTGCTCGAAATTTGGCTTTTTGCGTTCATCTACTTTAAGTAATTTTTTTTGTGTATTTGAGAGAAACTTATGCGTGCTCTCTTTTGCACGAAACTTGCCCGAAAAGTAAAGGAACACAAATAATGTCACAGCTGTTCATTATGTAGCTGCCACTTCCAAAATATTTAAGTAGCTGGCTACAGGGCTACATTTTTAGCCAGCAGCCTTTGTAGTCGTGTGTTCGTGTAGCCTGCTGTGGCAAATGTGTTTAATTAGAGTTATTAATATGGTTTTGGCTGGCGGGCTAGCTGGCTGAGTTTAATAGCTTAAGGCAAGTTTAATGATTAGTTGTGAATAGAGTCGAGCACCAAAGTGTTTAAGGTGGCAAATAGTTCAATTTAAAACATTATTTATTTTATAAATATATTAAAAGAAAAGTCGAAAAAATACTCTAACACACAAAATAGTTCTACGAATATATTACTACAAACGAGTATGTACATATATAAATAAAGAAAATAATAATAATTTCGGTGCCATAAAAGTTTTCTAAATTATTTAATATCTATAAACTAAAAGTTTTTTGTGAATATTGAAGTTTAAAAAGAGTTGAAAAATCGGTGTGCAAAACAAACGTGTGTACTTACACTCCGGTTCACTTATTTAAAGGCACTAAAAATTCACTATTCAGAGGTCTGTGTATCTTTTGCAATTTTTAACCGATTGCAGAATTTTAAAATAGAAGTGGTAGCTAAATATCTTGAGCCAGAAAGAAAGTCGTGTCAATAGTGATCTATTAACTAAACACATTTTTTTTTTGAGCAATTTATAAAAAAAAAGTACAAAAATGTGTTTTTTTGTTTGTTTTTGAATAAAGGCACTTTAACTAATTTTAATGTTTATTATTGCTTTATTTACTCTATTTAAGAACGATTAGTAATGGGTAAAACCCCCTTTGTTCTTAATAATTTCAAATATGCGGGTAAAGAAAATTTATGTATTCTAACGAAATTTGACTCCAAGAACCCTTAATAGCCGGAATTATAATGAATTAGTGACTGCTTGTCAGCAAATCATCTACCTCTTTTATTGACCTTACGAGTTAACCAACAATAGACACTTTCGATAATATTTAAATTCAGCGTTGTCAACTCGGTGCGTTTCGCACCGTTTTTGGTAGTTTTTAAAATTATTTGTGCGAAAAATTCTTTAGTGCGTTTTTAAAATTTCGGTGGCACAAAATCAAATTTAACTCAACTTTTTTTTATTTTTATGTTTTATATGCACAAAGTAAACCAATCTCGCTGTTGTATATTATACACACAGGTACAACTCCATCCGATGGAAGCAGTTCTATGCCGTTAATGTACCGAATTATCTCAGTCTTATCTCAGAATTGTTGCTGGTCTATCGGTTTACCCTTTCCTTTCAAATAACCCCAAAGAAAGAAGCCCAACGGTGTCAAATCCCATGATCTTGGTGGCCAGCTTGCATCGCCACCACATGAGATAGCACGGCCATAGAATTTGCCGCGCAAAAGAGCTATTGTTTCGGTGGCTGTGTGGCAAGTGGCACTGTTCTGTTGAAACCACATATCGTCCGCATCCATATCTTCCAGCTCGGGCCATGAAAAGTTCGTTATCATCTCATGATAGCGGGTAATATTCACAGTAACTGTCTGGCTGGCCTCATTTTGGAAAAAATATGGACCGATGATGCCGCTAGCCCATAAACCACACCAAGCCGTCAATTTGTGGATGGATGGGGTTTTCGATAATCACTCTTGGATTATCATTCGCCCAAATGCAGATATTCTGCTTATTGGCGAATCCACTGAGGTGAAATATGCTTCATCACTGAAGACTATTTTCTTCGACAATTGATCATCCACTGTTGCCATTTCTTGCCACCATTCTGATCATTGATGATGCTTGGAATGGTCAAGAGACTTTAATTCTTGAGTCAATTGCACCTTGTAAGCGTGTAAATGCAAGACTTTGTGTATAATGTTCATTAGAGACGAGTGCGAGAGGTGCAATTGCTGGGCACTACGGCAATTTGTGCTATAAGGCTCTTCAGCGATACTATTGCGAACAGCAGCAATACTTTCTGCAGAACGAACATGCACTGGTGTTTTCACATCTCCTACAGACGCGGTTTGCTCAAATTTTTGTAAGATTTTTTCGCACATTTGGACGATTAAATTGACCAAAAAAATCACAAAGTGCACGATATGCATTTTGATAGGAACACCCATTTTCATAATAAGCCAAAATAGCTTTAGCGCGTTGCTCGAGTGTTTCTTTCCATGGTACGAATTGAATTAGTCTGAAATTGAGAAATATTTTATGAAATGCAGAAAACCAATTGACGTTTAGCTGTGGTTCACATCCAACATCGGCCCTTATAAATTAACCATCCAATTTTTGCTGTCATAAACTTCAGAGTTCTGCTGAGAAGCTTGTCTTAGTGGTGCATGACATTTGTGCCAAATAGGATTTCTTTGGGTTGCTGAAGTTAGCCCATCGCTTTTTGACTCTAGTGGTTCATGTTCATCAGTGACATTGTTATCGATATTTTTGAGGTTTACAAAACGATTACTGGTCCAGAAATAACTTGCGGAAAGATAAACGGTGCCATATCATCCTCATCATCTTCTTCTTCATCAGTTAATTCACTTGGACTAGGTGATATGATTATCATATCAATTTCTTCATCTTCACTATCGACTAATCTATCATGTCCAGCCCCTTGAAGTCATTTGAAACTCTGCCGACCCTTTAAATTTATTCCACTCATGTTTCAAATCTAACAGAAACATATTGTTTCATTTTCTTACTCTAAAACCTTTGTTCGGACGGTTGTCAGATCTAACAATATTGTCTGATCTAACAATGTGCTGACAAGTACGTGACAATAAACAGTTACGCTTAACATGGACTGAAAAGTCCCGGGCCTAACAAAGAGAACGCAGTTTTTTTTATTCAAAATTAGTTTTATTCACCAACGCAATTTCCACCAAGAGCAACGCAATCATTCCAGAACGGCTCTAACAGTTCAATACCACTTTTGTAGTACGATATATCTTTTGACTCAAAATAGGCCTCAGTTTCAGCGATAACCACTTCATTCGTGCGAAATTTCTTACCGGCGAGCATTTTAGTAATCGCTGGAAGCCAAACATGACTAATACGGTGGATGTGGTAGTAACTCAAAGTTCAATTCATGCAGTTTTGCCATTGTTTTGATTGATTTGTGGCACGGTGCGTTGTGTTGATGAAACAACATTTTTTTCTTATCCATATACGGGCGTTTCTTTGCAATTTCGGCCTTCAAACGCTACAACAACTGTTAATGGTATTTCCTTTCTCAAGATAGTTGATGAATGTTGCATCATGCACATCCCAAAATACCGATACCATAGCCTTTCCAGTCGATTGTTGTGCTTTCGGACGAGGTTCACCAGTTGCTGTCCACTCAGATGACGGTCGTATTGATTCCAGAGTGAAGTGATGGATCTATGTTTCATCCATTGTCACTTATCGACGCAAAAATTCCGGTTTGTTACGTTTAAACATCGCCAAACACTGCTCAGAATCATCAACTCGTTCTCGTTTTTGGTCAACAGTGAGCAAACGCGGCACCCACTTCGAAACCCACAGCTTTCTCACAGTCAAATGCTCATGCATTATAAAGCCAACACGTTCTTTTGATATCTTTACAATATCAGCTAACTCGCGCAACTTTACTTTTCGATCATACAAAACGATTTTGTGTATTATTTTTATGTTTTCAGGCGTTGCCGCCACATTTGGACACCCACTGCGTTCCGCATCATCGGTGTCTCTACGACTACGTTTGAAGTCAGCAAACCAACGTTTTATTGTTGTTTCTGATGGAGCGGAGTCCCCATAACACTTTTCAAGCCATTGCTTTGCTTGAACGGTATTTTTTCCTATCAAGAAGCCGTGTAAAATTAATCCATTGTTTTGAACACAAGTAGCGTCACTCATAGCACAATAACTCACAAACTAATGAATAGAATATCATGAAATTTTAACAGCTGTTAAAGCATATTAACTGAAAACAGAGGTGACTGCAATAACACTAGCGCCATCTATGTGTTAGGCCCGGGAATTTTCAGTCCATGTAGTATTCATTATTAGTACTCGGCCATCAGAAGCAACAAGATATTAATTAAATAATAATTTATCTGAAATATTAAAATTCATAACTTTATATTTTCCTATTGTGGGAGATATTCCCACTAATTTACAACGATGGTAATAAACTCTTTTGTTTTCAGCCTCATGCCAGCTTCCTGGAGTTGTGGACCACATATACAACTGCGCTGTTTGGCAGTCAGTACTATTTTAATAATGGGCTTTTTAACTACAACTGGTGCTGAGACGACCCCGACAATCAATTTGCCCCCATTTACATCGTTCGAACAACATATTATTAAAAAACGCTGCGTGCGACAATTGAAAACGTACAGGTAAGTTGCTTAAGAGTATTTTCATTTTTGGCTATCTATAAAAGTAAAATCAGTTTTCATATTCTTTTGGAGGGATTAAAGATCAATTTCTTACATTCATTAGCTAAAGAAGAAACGTAATAATACTATTGTTGAATTATAGGCTTTTTCCACTGAACAACATCTGACATCTATCATCAGTTTTTGAAGATGATACCAACTTCCCATAAGAACTACATTGTACTAAAAGTGAACTTTTTCAAAATGTTCCTATCTCATTTTATTCCATTCAACATCTTTCGATTATTTCAGTGTCACCACTAGAAAAGTGGCAATAATGTCGATTATTCTTGTGGCATCACTGAAAAAACGTCATTTGTTTTAAAAAAAATTAAAATAAAAAAAATCATAATTTATTTATCATGTGTCAATTGTTTGCGTGTGTCTTTTCTTCCTTAATTTTTTTCTGAAATTCTTTTTTCTCCGTTTTTGCCAAATTTTTTTTATGTGTCCTACATTTTGTTTATAGACATACCTATATTTTATAATTAATCCTCTTTGATCTTTCAAATTAATTTTTTTCGAAACAATTTTGCGTGCTTTTGTTGAATTGTCCGAAAATTTAAATAATAATATTTTTGATTGATAGTAGATGTTAGATGTGAGCAAAGTAAACAGTGTTTCACATATTCAACATCTTCCACGCGTTTTAAAAAGATGTTGATCAGTGTAAAAAGCCTATTGAGGCCCCAAGGCGAATTCATTACTAGGTGAACCTGACAGCTCAGGTGATTATTTTTTGCTTCTCGCGTTTTTTCTAATGAGACTATCAAATTCTTTTTATTTTGTTTACAAACTTTTTCGCGAAGATTTTTTGTGTGATTTAGTGCAATTTCAAGAAATTTGTGTGAATTTAAAAGTGGAAAACTAATATAATCTGTGATTTTAATTACAAACAATTATAAAAGTTTGTATATAACGTTTACATAAAATTTTTTCCCAGCTGAACAATCTTAGGCGAATTGAGATTTTGACATTCACGATATGTTTTACAATAACAAAATACACAGTACTGAATTCGCCTTTCCGCTTGCATTCACCTGTATAAATTCGCCTTGGTATAATGGCTGTATTCCTTTGTTTACATTGCCCCCATTTTTCCCCAGCTGAACAATCTTAGGCGAATTTAGATTTTGACATTCACGATATGTTTTACAATAACAAAACACATGGTGCTGAGCTAGCCTTCCCGCTTGCATTCACCTGTATAAACTCGCTTTGTTAAGGCCCTGATACACTTCCTCACAATCGTATAATTCATTCACAGGACAACGTTTTAAAAGTATGGCCCACTTTACAAAATCGCTTCAAAATGTTGTAGTCCACAAGTATGACTGCAATTATTTATAAACAGTAAAATAATTAAACTATTATTACAATAATAATAATACATCAATGTAATTTATTTCTCGAGGCGCCAGCAATATTCTCATGTTTTTGACAATACGAAAATATAGCATACTGATCGCACAGAAACCATCATGTTATAAAAATTTTCATAAAATTGTTCAAATCGCATGATTTGTCAAAAACTCTGTCACACAGTTGCATTTTTAGTACTTTTTTGTTTGGTAGATCACACGATCGTGTAGGATAGCGACATCTTATTTTGCTTCTGTTGTTCTTAAGTTACACAAAAATAAATTTGTTATCTTCTTAATATTTTTCACTGTTTTAAAAGATTACTGGCCGTATTCATAAAAAATTACTTTATATTTATTAAAGGTTTATTCGACAAACTTTGTATAGAAATTTATCAAATAAACCTGTAATACGGCCATACTACATATTTTATTTTTAGCTTAATTTAGAAATATTGTTTTGTAAACACAAACACAAAACAGCTGTTTGAATAAGTATTTCAAGTAAAAATTTTAGTTAAAGCCAGCATTTGTTTGTTTCTCAATTATTTTCGCTCTTTTGACGCTCTCTCGTTGCAAGTTTTTTGGGTTAATGAACGCTTTCTAATAACAATTGTTACAAATTTAAAAAAAAAATTTAGGAAATGAACACAAGCGATTAATCTAAAATAATAGTATTTGTCAATATATATTCATGCAGGTTTTTCTAACAGGTGCTAACAACGGCAGCTGCGTTTATTTACGCAGCTGCCGTTGTTAGCACAGCTGAAATATATGTACAAGGTCTGACCAAAAAATAACCGCTATTTTAAATTTTTTCAAAAAGTATTTATTTATTCATCAATAACAATCTTGTCCCCTCTAAAGTAATCCCCTTCAGATATAATACATTTATGCCAGCGTTTTTTCCAATTCTCGAAACACTTCTAAAACGCGCTTTTTGCTACACTCATAGAAAACCTGTCATAACTGTGATGTATTTTGACATCGATGCAATGCCAAATGTCATCATTTTTGACCCAATGACAATTTCCATCGCTGTAATGTCAACAATTACATCAGCGGCAACTATGACAATTGTTCCATCAATGAAATGTCATACTGACATCATGGGGATGATTTATCGGAATACGTTTGATGAAAGCATGTAATCAATGCAAAGAAACTCCAATACGGAAGAAATTACTAAATAAAGTCAACCTAATTCCTTTTCAAAAACAAATAGAAAATATTATAACACTATTTAGGCTTTTCTTAAAATCAATTTTGACAAATTAGATGTATTATAACTGTTAATAAAATGTATATTTGAATTGATGTCACCACAGTTGTAGCATTGATGACACTTAATATATGACAAAATTGTCTGATGACTTTTGCTGTTGAGATTGATGTCAGTTTTCATATTACTGATGACTATTTACATACTATTGGTGTCACAATTCCAATGAAACGACGTCATCAATATGAAGATGCTTTTTTCTATGAGTGTATCGCCAACAGTTCCTGTTTCAATTTTTCTTTTATCTCCTCACTCGTAGCAAAACACTTTCCTTTCATCGTCCGGTGAATACGGTGGTTGAGGCATGATAACGGTTTTGTTTTGGTCAAAAACTCACGCACAAGCATCGATGTGTGAGCTGGTGAGTTATCACGGTTCCAAAATTATTGATTGTTTTTTCCACATTTCTGTGCGTTTCTGGGGAATTGCTTCGCGCAAACGGCGCATAACTTCAAGGAAGTATTCCTTATTGACCGTACGTACGACCTTGTGGCAAGAATCCATGATGCATTACACCATTGCAGTCGAAAAAAACAGTGAACAAAACCTTCATCGAGCTGACGTGATTTTTTCGCTCTTCTGGGCGGTTTCATTAGGATGATTGGTCTTTGGTTTCAATATCATTTGCCATACACCCATGATTCGTTACCATTTATGACCTTTTTGAGGAAATCTGCATCGTCGTTGACGATGTTCAACAGCACCTGAGCGATGTCCACGCGATGTTGTTTTTGGTCAAAATTTAGGAAATTTTGTAAATAATCGAAGAGCACACCAACACACGACTAACCTTTTTATCTGTCAAAAAACATACGAGCATATAACAGACATGGTATATGTAACAGAAAAAAATGGGAAAATCGAACATACATTACTCACGAAATTTGAAAATAACAGTTATTTTTTTTATCAGACCAGATGTAAGTATACATACTAATATGTACATTAACAAAAATAATATAATTTGTTGAAGGCTTTTTATGAAATAGTATAGAAATAAATAATATAAAAAAATTTACAAAAGTTGTGTTATTTGTGCGGTAAAGTTTTCAAGTTTCTTGTTTTAATTTTATGGTTAAAAAATTTCAAAAAATTATAAACAGTTTTTTTTTTGTTTCGTTTTCCAGCTAGTCTATACAACGCCATTTCATAGGACCTAGCCTAATCATCAGTAGACTTTGGAAATTTTTTAAATATTCTCGAACATTCAACTTTATATCCCAACAATTTGAATAAATTGTTAAGATATTAAGATTTGAACACTTGTTGTTAGTTCATTTTGAAGATTCAATAATTAAAAAAAAAAATACTAAAAAAAAATTCTACGATGAAGTATGGAAGCTCTGATTATATCAGAAATAAAAGTACTTTATTCCTTTCTTGAATTGTAAGTGTTTTTAAGATTTAAAGTTTCGAATTTATATTCTCAAATTGAAATTTTTAACTCATAATATTTCTAAATTCTATGTACATACGATCTTTAAAATACATCTCCAAATAAACATCACATACCATTTTAGTGTTGCATACACATCTGCGAACACATTTATATTTTACCTCCGTTTTTCTTTATACCATAAATGTTACTTTAAATTATTTATATAGGTGTAAAGCCAAACTTGTTTGAAAAATATGGAAGTTAAAATGTGATCTTCGAAAATCGTCAAAAACAGGCCTTAAACCGCCAAATCGTCAACATGCTATTTTCGGCATACTAAATCGTCAAGTATGGCAACCGTGATTACAGCGTTTAAAATGTTGGAATTAAATTAGTTAAAACAGATCAGTGCCCAGTGTATATACCTTCCACACTGCGCAATGAAGTATAATCAAAATATATTATGAATGAACATAAAAAGAAAACATGGACAACGGTGAAAAAAGAGAAGAAAAACAAGAAACATGTCGTTCCTTTATTGCAACATAGTCATAACGCAAAAAAGCTTGTTTCGAGATGAACACATTTCAAATTTTTAGTTTTCATACAAGTCTTAGAAAATTTTTTTAGAAAATATATCCTAAAGGAAACAGTTTACAGGTACTTTAAATAAAATTTTGCCACAATATAAAAGGTAGTACTGTTAACAATTTTGCATTGTTAACTCGAAAAGCTCATATTTTGAGATATGACTATGTTGCAATAAAAGAGCGATGTGTACATTGCTACCTATTCCGGTGCAGTTTGGTTTCATACGAAGTTAATAATGAAAATATCGCTCCTTTATTGCAACATTCTCAAAAAAATGAGCTTTTCGAGATAATAATGCAGATTTGTTAACCGTACCACCTTTTTATATTATGCCAAAAATTTATTCAAATTACTTTGAAACTTCATCCTTTAGGAGATATTTAAAAAAAAAAATTTCTAAGACTTGTATAGAAGCTAAAAATTTAAAATGGGGTTTTTCGCGAAACAAGCTTTTTTAAGTTATGACTATGTTGCAATAAAGGAGCGATATGTACATGCATAGAAATTACGGACAGCGGTAAAAAACATGTGTACAGAGCTTGCCACCTAGTCCGGTGTAATATATAGAAAAATACGGACAGCAGTAAAACAAGATAATAAGATCAACACCAACTCGCGAACCATCTAGCTAGAAATAAATCTGTTGTGCTCTCGAAAATGCTGTTATATTCTTTTTTACAAAAAAATTTTAAAATAACTTACTTTTATTTACATTTAAATTAAAAGAATATGTGTGGTATCGCGGTTTTTAGCGCGTTTTGGATAAGATCACGGCGTTTTTCGGATTCAACTAGTTTACAACACTGATATAGACAGCTGGGAAACATAAAAAACAAGCTGTTTTTAATTTTTTGATTGGTATCAGTATTAGAAGATAATGAAGTGAATAAAACTCAATTGTTTGAACTGAAAATATAAATTTTGAAGGGGCAGTATGAACAGCAAATATGTTAGTGATGCAATCAAACGAATGCAACGAAAAATGGTATTCGAACAATACAAATTTTCCAAGTATAAGTAATCCTATTTATTTTTCTCAATTAAATTAATATACTATATATCTTTATAATTATATTATCATTTATTAATGAGATAAATCCAGGAAATGTTTGTCAAAACTGTATTATGTACTAAAAATATTTTTTTAAATTGGTTTTCAAGTTAACATAACATTCATTTTCTTGCAGCGCTACTCCAAAAATTTCAACTGTACACAACGGCATTGCCAGAATAAAACAATTAAATTCCTTACTACATTTAAAAGTTAACGTACTGTTTTGCAAAAACTTCTTTAACAAATGTTTGGTAGCGTTAATGTGTTTGGCAACTAACGTACGCGTTAATACTCAAGTAAGAATTTTCACAAAATAATTGATTCAGAATAAAACATAAATTCACATTCAAAACTGTAAACCATACATTTGACGTAAATGGCTATACTTGCTATACGACTATTGCCAGTACAAAAAAACTGTCACATGCCGTAGCGCTGCCACCTTGTAGACATTAATGCACCTGCACTTACCTCTACTTTTTACACATTTATTTTTCTGCTGTTGTTATTGTTGTTGCCTGCTTTACCAATATACCGTGCTGTCAGCTGTTAGGTCGGCATTTAGATATTCTTGCGACAGTTATTTCGCAACTGCTCTTATTGAACATTTTGCAACCTCAACCAATTGTGCTGTTGACCTAATTGTTTCATTCATTTCTACATGTTGTTGTTCTTGTTGATATTACAGAAATCTGCCTTATTTTATTCACATTTATTATGTACATTTAATTTTGTTTTTTTTTTAGTGGACAACGCTTAAGAAATGATTCGGTGCTAATGATCTATCACCACGAATCAACAGTTGCGGTTGCCGAATATGGGCCAGAAAAGCTCTTGCTGGGCTGTGAACTAATTGGAATTCGGTAAGTACTATTGACAAAATATTTTAACTTCATTATCTTGTGTGCTTTCTTCTAAGAATCTACTCGTATGTATATATAACGCTGCATTTACACACGCAATTAGTGGCATGCAAATTTTGTGTACGTATTATCAACGAAAATTTCTTCGAAATAGTCGAATCTCTTGCCACTGACTTTTATGTTTACACATGCCATTCAGCGTTGTCAACTCGGTGCGTTTCGCACCATTTTTGGTGCTTTTTTAAAATTATTTGTGCGAAAAATTCTTTATTCGGTGCGGGGTGCGCTTTTTATACAGTTTCGGTGCGTTTTTTAAATTTCGGTGGCACAAAATCAAATTTAACTCAACTTTTTGTTTTAATGTAAAAAACAAGTTTCATAAAGTGACCAAAATTTTTACGTTTCATTTTGCGTGGAAGACGTACCATGTTATATGCCCAAAGTAAGACAATCTTGCTGTTTTATATTATAAACACTGTCGAAAGAAAAATAAACATTTCGTTTTATAAAATTTGCTGTTTTGCTATAAAACTATTAAGTCAAGTTTGTGAAATATTGCAATAATATAGTCTCTGGACAGTTTGCATTAAATGTTGATTATATAAATATTCGTATATTTCAATAAATTCTTTTAAAGACACCTCTTACGAAAACACAAATGAAATGTACACTGTGTTTGATAGAATTGTTATTAATTAAATTTGAGGGCTTCTAGTACGATTCTGTAACTTTTAATAATCCGATAATCGTGTATGCTCCTGCAATATAAGGAGCTTTATTTTTGTATACCTGATAGTAGGCAGTAAAACTAACTGCTGATTTCGGTCGTCAGCAAATATATTTAAATGACATTGCTTAATAATAAATTTGATAAAATATCGTTATATTTATTGTAAAGGTAACATTATCTGAATAAAATTAACAGAGTTGTACTAGAGGTCAAGTTTGACAACCACTTCTAGCTGACAAACAGTTCTAGCTGTTGAACGAATTTGATGGCATGCCATCGGGCGGTACTATCAGACCCAGTTTGATTGTATAGCAATCGCTTCAAAAGCTGTTTCATTGTCGTGTTTTTAATATAAAAATATTGCACTTCTTAAAAGACAAAATAGGTTTTAAAAATGAAAAGAAAAAATTAAAAAATCGGTGCGTTTTTCTTGAAATAACGCTCTTTTTTCCCCAGTTTGGTGCGTTTTGAAATTTCAAAGTTGACAACGCTGATGCCACTGCAATTTCATTTTTAAAATGTCGTCGAAGCGTATGCTTCAAACAATTTCTTTCCTTCTCTAATTTTGCCACCATTTGAATTTGTCATCTCTTTACAAAATAGAGTTACCGAGTTCATCGCAAGAACGCATATTTAGGGAAACGATTAAAATTAATTTCTATAAATATTTCTTATTTTTGCAGCTAAAGATCGTTTTATTTTATATAAAAAATTCGACAGTATATATTTACAATATTTCGATAACAATTTGTTTAGTAACATACTTTAGGGCGCTAAATAAATAACACAGTCTTTTCTTTTCGGTCGTCTTTTTAATAATAATCCATTTTCCTTAAAAATAACGCTTAACAAGTATGCTTAACAGCGTTGTCAACTTTGAAATTTGAAAGACGAAGTTTGTTGGCGATGTGTTATCTAGGAAGAGCGTGCGGTAAACCTCTACCAAGGTGCATTAACCTATACACGGTGGCAGCACTACGGCATGTGACAATTTTTTGCTACTGGCAATATAGTAAGCTATTTACGTCAAATGTATTGTTTACATTTTTGAAAGTGAATTTAGTGTTTTATTCTGAATTAAACATATACAAATTATTTTGTGAACATATAAATAATTCAAACAAATATAATTTATAATTATGAAAAGGTACATTCATAGTTTATAATTGTGAAAATAGTTACAAATATTTTTGATAAACATAGCTTACCAGATGTCTGTTTTTGTTGTATTGTTGTAATTTTGCTCTAGTGCTGCCACCGTGTATACGTTAATGCACCTTGACCTCTACTTTACTGGACATTTTTCGGCTGAAGTTGCCTCTCTCCGCATTCTTTCAAGTTGTTGCTTCATATTTTTATTCTCATATCAACATCAACTTCATATAAACACACTAGCTGTGCTTAAAAAATAACAACAACAAAAAAGAAAGAAAAGAGAAACGAAAAATTTCTGTCTGTCTGTTAATTTCACAACTCTAAAAGGTTTCGGCAAGTTCAAAGCAGAATGAGAAAAATGTCTGTCTTTCAATTTCCAAACCCTAAAAGCTGACAAACTATTCTTTTTATGCGTACTTCAAGAAATAAATCTTAATAAAAGATATGAGAAGCTAAAATTTGTAATTGCATTATGCTATAATCCAGATAATTTGCATTAAATTCTTGGCAGGGTAACATTGTTTATCATCTTGACATTCAGTGGCATTCACACGCCAAATTTTCACTCGCATGCAAAGTTTGCTGCCACTGGAGCTGCCATTGCGAAAAATGTGGGTGTATTAGTGAAAAATTGTGAATGTATTGAGTTTTTCGAACAGGCTGTGGCATGTGTAAACTCTAACAGTCTTATTCAAAAAAAACTGTTAATTTCGGTTTAATGTGAAAAGTTGTTAATAAACGTATTAAGCTTAATAACGTGTTGTAAAAATTTTGTATTCAAAAAACGTTTATTACCTAATAAATGATTTAAGGAATTTTCATACTTAAAACTGGCAACATCATGTTGTAAAAATGTCATTTAACTTCTTGTGATGCAAAGCAACGAATATGTTCTTTACCAGTAACCGCATATATTTATCAATAGCCGCATTTGTTACATATTAATTTTACTCATAACATAAAAAAAAATGTTTTTAAACATAAGACAAAGCTTCTTGCTTGCATATTTTGGTGAAAAATTAAAATATGTATACAAATACGGAAAATAAATTGAACACATACTCGTATGAAAATAATTAAATGCAAATTTGAAGAACTCGGATAACCACTTTATTTCTGTTTTGTTTTTTTTCTACACCACTAGATATTTCAATTTATTTTAAAAGCAAAAAATAATTTTTAAAAATGGAAAAAAATCTAAATTTGAAAAGAAAAAGATCTCAAAATTGGATCGAGGAGGACAAGGTTAGTACATCCTACTCATACCTTTTCATATGTAAGTTTGTTTTTCATTGCATTTGATTTTTTTTTTTCATATGCATATATGTAGATGCTGCTTCAACAGCTTATTAAACAAAAAGTAAAGGAAATAGAAAATAAAAACACGGACACCAATACAAATAATGTAAAGAAGAGAGCTTGGTTAGAAGTGGAAGAACAGTAAGTATAAAATTCGTTATTATCATGTGTATATACATATGTACAATTTGAATAATGACATTTTTCGTATTTAGATTCAACAGTTTACATATGTATTGGTATCCGGCGAAGTCTTAGCCAATTAAAAACGCAATGGGTGGCGACTAAAGTTCAAGCTCGAAAAACTGTTGCAACACATCGCAAAGAAGTTTTGAAAACTGGTGGCGGAATGCAACCTGCAGAAATAGCAGAAAATTGTGATGACATATGTGTCTGGCTACCAAATGAATTTGTGGTAGACCAGAATCAATTTGATTCCGATGCATATCAAGAGGTAAGAAAATGGATGAACTTTCACATACACATACAGTCCGTTGGCAATTATGTTTTATGTATGTATTGTATTTAATATCTCTTACAGGTGGTTAATTGCGAAGTTATAGAGACTGATGAATGGGAGGTTTTATCAGCAAAAAATAGTTATTCACCCACAACTCTGAATAAGGAACAGGTATGTCTAAACTTACTTATGGTTACACAATACAATATACATACATACTCGTACATTGTAATACGTACCATTATCATTAACAATTTTTGCAATACTTTCTATTACACTATTACTCTTCTTTAATACATATGTATGTATATTAATTTCAGATTTTGCAAGATGCCGAAAGAATAACTTCCGAAAGTGGTTTGCAATCAAACAATGAATTGTCTTCAAAAAAAACAAAGGTATATATATGTATGCAGTCTTCTTAAAATATATGTATATATATATATATATATATATATATATATATATATATATATATATATATATATATATATATATATATATATATATATATATATATATATATATATATATATATATATATATATATATATATATATATATATATATATATATATATATATATATATATATATATATATATATATATATATATATATATATTAATGTAATTTATATATACATATGTATGTACATACATACTTAACTCAAATTTGATTTTTTCAGATAATAATAAACAAGATTAATTTTTAAAACAAAAATTTACAAAATTTCTTTCATTTTATTACATTTTTTATAATGCTATTTGCAAAAATCTGTTTCTTGTTTCTTTTACTATTAGTATTAAATCAAATATGTATGTAAACTGAATATGTAAATAAATTAAAATATGAATTTATTTAACTAAAATACAGAAGTCTTTTATTTTAATATTTTTTTAAAGTTAAAAATGTCTTTCAATAAAAGCTCGTAACATAATATTTTCTCGCCTTCTAGATATGATTGGTTCCTCGGAAATGTGTTCGGAAAACTCTGCAGACAATTCACCCTCTGATATTGCATCATCTTAGGCAAATGTACATACTTAGAAACAATAATTTTAAAGTTTATTTTATAAAACTTACCTGGAAGGGAATCTTTCTCTTCCAAAGCTATGTTATGTAGTACTGCTAAGGCTACTATAACTATTTTGACATTTCCGAAGTTTACAGTCATGCCATCAAGCAAACACCGGAATCTTTGTTTCCAAACTCCAAAACATCGTTCTACTGTGTTTCGGGTGGCAACGTGAGCGATATTATATTTAGCTTCTTTTGTATTTTGGGGCCGAAGTATAGGAGTAAAAAGGTACGGAGTAAGTTTGTATCCCGAATCACCAATCAAACGACCTTTGAACTCCTTGCTTTCGAAACGTTCCTTAACCCTAGATTCATTGAAAATCCGGCAGTCGTGAGTACTGCCTCTCCATCTTGCCACTATATCCCGAATTTTCAATTCGGCATCACAAATAATCTGTATACTCGTACATAATAGCTAAATAAGGTTTTAAAGTAAATTTTAATAAGTTAATTACCTGCACATTTAACGAATAAAATCCTTTTCGATTTATATAGTATTGGGCTAGTTGTCCACCAGTTTTTTTAATTTTGATGTGAGTTCCATCAATAGCGCCAATAACACCAGGGAAGTTACGAATTTCTTTAAATTTTTTTGCAATTTTTAACTGCTCCTCAACCGAAGCTGGCATTCTAATTTTATATTTTGCAAATTTGGCCAAAGCTCGAGCAACGTTCGCACATATTCGGCTGATCGTTGGTTGAGACAGACCATGAATGTCACCTGCGTCATCCTGAACCTAAACGATTTATTTTGTAATTATTAACACACAATTGCTAATTTATATTATATCGAAAAAAGGCTACGTATGTACATAAATATGTATATATATTTTTGATTTTACATAAATTCACTGTCGTTAAATATATTACTTACCTCTCTTCTTCCCCAACTGCGTAAAGCAACCATCACTTGTAGTTCTGGCGGTGTACCACAGCCTCTTTTATCTTTCACAATATTATCCCTAATTAAATTAGTAATTTTGCGCACTGTTTCTTTTTGGAATCGATATTTCTTTTTAAACTCAATATCTGGAAGGGTAAATGGGTCGACTCTCTCTTTATAAATTCTTGAGCGGCTGCTTGATATTTGAGACAAAAGTTCTAATAATATAGGATAGAATTATAAATAAATTAAATCAAAACAGGATTTTCTTACCAATTCGTGTTATTAAACTTAATGCTTCCATTTTTTTCATACAGAAATCCACTAATTTTATTTTTCACAATTTTTGTATTTTTTTTTCAAACAAAAGTAAAATGACAATAACAATCAAAACGTATTTTTAATTTGGATTTAAAGTAGGGTAGAAGGTATGTTAAAATTTCTGTACTTAATAATACGTTACTGCACGTATATTAAGCAAATATTGTTTTTTGAATAATACTTTAGAGGATTTTGCTTATTAACGATAAGTAAACGTTTAGTAATTTTTTTTGAATAAGGCTGTAAGTAAATAGCCAATATATATATACATATATATATATATATATATATATATATATATATATATATATATATATATATATATATATATATATATATATGTATATATATATATATATATATATATATATATATATATATATATATATATATATATATATATATATATATATATATATATATATATATATATATATATATATATATATATATATATATATATATATGTACAGGGTATTCCGGCAGTCAACGTCAAGCCGAAACTGAGTGACAGGATTGAGTGTAACCAGCAGGAGAAAAATCAGAAAAAAATCTACCCCACGCAGTTTGAAAATTATGGGCATTTAAGAAAAATTAAGAAATTTGATCAAACTGTAACCATATTTCGGCTATTGCAGTTAATTTTTATTATTTTTGTAAGCAAAACTTAGACAATTTTTTCTTTCACCATTCTTCTACCCCATCGATTCATGGGTTTGCCATTGAAATTCAGTAATATCGGTTCACGTATAGCTGAGATATATTCAAAATTCCAAAAAAAAACAATTTTTTTTGCAATTTTGTATGAAATTTTTTGAAGTTTTGCTTCAAACTTCACACACTTACTTATTAAGCATGGTGACTAAAAGGCAAAACAAAAATTTTCTAGATATCGGTTCATATATACCCGAGGTATAGCCTAAACCGATTTTTTTCATGAAAATATCACGTAAGCGAACTTAAACAACATTTTTTTTGCTTAAAGCAGTTCTAGTATAAAAGAAGGTTATATAAATATGGAAAATGAAAATATAAAAAAAAATTTTTTTTGCTTAACGCAGTTCTGGTAATAAGATAAGGTTATATAAATATGGGAAATGAATATTTCCGATATCGGTCCATGTATACCCGAGGGTTGTTATGAAAATGTCGTGTGAGCGAACTTAAACAACTTTTTTTGCTTAAAAGCAGTTCTGGTAATATAAGAAGGTTACCAAATAGAGAAAGTTAAAATTTCTGATATGGTCTAAGCCAATGTTTCAACAAAAAAATTTTTTTTGCTTAAAAGCAGTTCTGATTATAAAAGGAAGTTAGTAAAATACAGAAAATTAAATTATCTGATATCGGTCCATATACTCGTATTTCCGAGATATAGCCTTGCTTCTTCCGAATATTTTTTTTTTTTTTTTTTGACTTGGAGGGGTTGACCCCTACATATGCAGTGCATTGTATTGGAACTAGAAAAATAGGTTATGATGAGGAGGAAAGAGGGAGCAGTGTTTGTGGACGTTTATCTTTAACAATAACAACATGGAAAGCTAAAACAAACTCTATGGCAGCATTCAAAATGTTGGAATTAAATTAGTTAAAACTGATCAGTGCCCAGTGCTCAGATTAGTAAAATTTAGTCTAACACCTTTCACACTACAAGGCAATGAAATGCATTCAAAAGAAATTAATAATGAACATATAAAGAAAACACGGAAAAAAAGAAACACCACCATTCCGGTGCAATTTGGTTTCATACGAAATTAATAATGAACATATATAGAACATACGGACAACGGTGAAAAAAAGAGGAAAAAAATAAAAAACCCGTGTACACATCTAGCGGTGAATTTAATAAAAATAAAATAATGCCAGTGAATTTAATAATGAACATAAATGAAAATACGGACAACAGTAACAAAAGACGTGAGCACAGGATGAAAGACACAACACTACATAAATTATAAAACAAGGTTACTAAAATACAGATAATGAAAACCTTCGATATCGGTCCATATATACCCGAGATATAGTCCATTAAAATGTTTTTATTGCTGAAAATCAATTCTCATTATAAATGAAGGTTACTAAAATATAGAAAATTTCCGATATCGGTTCATATATAACTGAGATATGGCTTAAAGAAACTTTTCGATGAAAATGTCCACAAAAGATTTTTTTTTTGGAATGGTGATTACAAGGCAAAAATGTTTTTTCCCCGGTATCGGTCCATATACATATATCCGAGCATATTTAGTTCAAATTTGTAATATATACTTTAAATATATGAGACTATCGTGAAGGGTGCATATCTCGGGTATACGAGTATATGGACTGCCATGCCTTCTAATCGCCCTGTTTAAAAAATGTGTGAAGTTTGAAGCAAAACAAACACCTTTTTTTAATTTTCATACAAAATGCAAAATATAATGGCTTTTTTCAGAATTTTGGATATATCTCAGCTATACGTAAACCGATTTTACTGAACTTCAATAGCAAACCCTTGAATCGGTGGGGTTATAGAATGGGGAAAGAAGAAAAGTTTCTAAGTCTAATAGTTTTCATGTCGGTATTTCAAATACCGACATCGCTTAATCGACTTTTCCATTAATTCTGATTCAGAATATATATACTTTATAGGGTCGCAAATGAAAATGGTAGAAATTACAAACGGAATATATATCCATTACATATTTGTAGCGTATTAAAAAAATTAGGTTTTTGGTTTGTGTACATTTTCACACCAGTTTTTTTTTTAGTTCAAACTTTTCCCTTCTTAAGGATCCTGAGGATGGTAACAAACTTTTATCGAAATATTGAAAATAAAAATTGTTAAATATTAGAAACAACAATAACAACGATTTTTAGCTGGAAGAATTCAGAAGAATTTAAATAAAAACTTAGGACCATATCCAAAAAAAAAATCTTACTTGAGTTTTAACGCAGACGTTAGTTGCCAAACACATTAACGCTACCAAACATTTGTTAAGGAAGTTTTTGCAAAACAGTACGTTAACTTTTAAAGGTGGTAAGGAATTTAATTGTTTTATTCTGGCAACGCCGTTATGTTGTAATTTTTTGAATAGTGATGCATGAAAATTAATATTCGAAAACCAAAAAATAAATTTAAAAATTATTAATATTACATAAAATAGCATATTTTTGACAAACAGTTCTTGGATTTGCCTTTTTAATAAATAATTAATATATAATATCTAGTATATTAATTAAATTGAGAAAAATTAATAGTTGTACTTATTCTAGAAACATTTTTATTATTCGAATAATGATTTTAATTGCATTCGTTTGATTGATTGAAAGTAATAATTGTTGTTTATATATTTTTTTTTTAAATTAATATTTTCAGTTAATATAAAACGTAATGTTTCAATTAATTTATATAATAAAAATAATAATATCTTTTGTTTTTAAATTTTTTCCAATATTGTGTTTTTCAAGAAAAATAACAATCGTCTAGACAAATGTCATTTTAATGCACAGTTAAAGTTTACCCAATTCAAGTTTAGAGTTTAAACGAATGGTAAGCTTACAATTGTTTTTGCAAAGAACGTTAGGAAATTTTTCTTAACAATTGCTTACCAAGCTTTCTTAAGTTTTTTTTATATACGGTCGTTAAAATATACAAAAAATTTGGTAATTTTAAAAGATCGAATTTTTGACGATATTTCAAAACTAAAAGGACGATATTTCAAAACTAAAATGATGATATTTTCAGAAACTACCGGAAATTTGACAAGTTCTTCCATATTTTTTCTGGCAGCCCAGATTGGCAGGCAAATTAATCATGCTATTTTGTTTTCAAATACGAGTAACTTCACTACTGAGAGTCTGAACACAATGTTTGCGGTGCGGTACTACGGAAGACGGCGACGCCAATACTTGTCATTGTTAGTTTACTTTTTTATTAATTTATTTGTGCATACGAGTACATTTTTATAAAAATTAAAATAAAATAAAATATTTAAAAGTAAAATAAAATATTTACTGTTTGTGTAAAGTATTTTGTAATGGCAGTAAATAAAAAAATTATAGCTGCTTAAAAATTATTAGTTTGGTAGAAGCCACGTTTGATTTGTATGTGAAATTAGAAACTACGGCACATGCCGTGATTTGAACCAAAAATCTTCTTTATACTGGAAGTTTTTGCAACTTCCCGACTGCAACTTCTTTTTTAATTTTTTCTTCTCCGTTAATATATTTTTTTAAAGTTTTATATTTCGTGAAAAAATAATAATCTCCAAAATCATGTTTTTTATTTACAATAATGTTGTGAAAATCGTCAATTATTTAAAAGATATGGCAACAGCGAAGAGAGAAAGGGAATACAAAATTGAGAGAATGAGAAAGTCCGCAATGAAAATAAAATAAATTTTTACTTTATGCCGCTCCGCACTGCGATTTTTTACTTCAAATTCGTTTGGAAAATCGCACCGCAATAAATTATCGTTACATTGTGTTCAGATTCTGAATAAAAAAATTATTTTCAGTGCTGAAAATCTTTATTTGGATCTGTACAATTTTCTCTGTTAATTGCAAAATATGATATTAGTCAAGTGCTGACATCGTTTTCCATAACTTTCCGCAATATTTCTGGTGATAGCTGTTCGCATTCCTCTCGAATATTGGATGATTGATTAATTTTAAGCCACAGTCTATGTAAAGTTTATCTCGTTTAGTGTCTATAAAATAAATAAAAAATAAATCAAACATAGTTTTTTTAGTGTATTTAAGTACTTAAATTTAATGCTAATTGTTTTAATTAGTGATCACTTTTTCTCATTTCTTTTTATGTTGTCACAGCACAGACCAGGACCGTAAAAATCTTTTACAAAATCTTTCCAAATACAATCGCCCTGAGGAAATTAAATTTGAGGAAATGATTAAGTTGATGGACCAGTGTGAAAATGCTGACAAACAGGAATATAATGCCACGGAAAAAGCTTTCAAGAATCCTCTGACAATGCTAATAGGCATTGTACCAGGTAAGCGGTAATTATTTGGAATTAAATGTGAACTGGAAATGGCCATACTCTGTTGTTCATATTATTTTTGAGGTCGATATAAACATTGATTTTTAACTATTTGAGTCTGAGAAAATATTACAGAATTTACTTTCCAGAATAGTCATACGATTATTCTCTGTTGGCATACACGTAAAAAAAATATGGTTGATATGACAATATTTTAAGGGCAAAATATTATTGTTAAATTATATGGTTGAACACAACTACATAATATTTGGTAACGGTTATAATTTTTTGTATCATGACTAATACTGTTATTGTCATGTCTCAACATATTATATTATCACACCCGACCATATTTTTGAAAAATTGTAAACTCTATTGTCACGATCACTCGTACTGGTGTTGAACGTCACAATATTATATGATTGCGTAGTGCATACACATACATAGACCCATACAAATAACTTCTATAATTAAAACAATACTTTTGTAAAATATTTTTTCTAAAAAATTATAAATAGCTTGTTTTCTATGTTTCCCAGCTATCTATATGTCGACATTTTATAGGAACTGCCCTAATCATTTGAAAGATATTCTCAAACATTCAACTTTATATGCCAACAATCTAAAAAATTGTTAAGAATTTAAAAGAAAAGTGCTCTAATAATACCTGTCGAAACACAAAAAAAGCTTTTTCAATGTCCCGATTATATAAACTTTTATAATGTCCCGATTGTGCAGTTACATTGTAATTTTCATGATGAGATATCTTTTTAAGTACCACCATTAATACTTTGATAACTCTTAAAATCTCTTATACTTTGAATTAAAGCTTCAACGATTCTTTTTGTGGGATCGAACGAGGGTGGATTGATTTTAAAACTACTTAAGTAGAAAAAAACACCATTTATTTCTCAGCAGTCTCCTTTTAGCTGAATGCTCTTAATAAGACGATATTCCAACTTTTTTATACCATTTGAATAATACGATTTTGGGAACCCCTCAAAACACGCGTTAGTTTCGGTAATCCCTTCTTCGTTTGAGATGAATCTTTTTTCTGCGAGCCATTTTTTCAAGTTTGGAAACAAGAAAAATTCACTAAGTGCTAAATCGGGCTATAATCCAATTCGAAGTGTATTTCATATAATTTTAGCATCGTATCTAGTGCTGTGTGAACCGGTGCGTTGTCTTGAAGGCAGAGCACTTGCATCATTCAATTGATCCAATAAAGCACGATAATACTTTCCTGTGGTTGTGAATCCAATTTCACTGTCTTTGTCTCCTTCAGAGCATTTCAACCAGCTTCCAGCCATTGTTTCGATCGATTTTTGGCTTCAAGAGCGTAGGGGTGGACCCACGTTCTATCAACAGTTATTAATCGATGCCAAAACGCAACAGGATTACAATTTATCATGTCCAAACACCGCTGTGAAGTGGTCTGTCGAACTCGTTTTTGTTCGACACTGAGCAAACGCGGTATACATCTTGCCGATAGCTTTTTCACATTCAAATGTTCATTCAAAAGGTTGAACACACGTTCTCTCTCCAACCCTATTTCTTATTTTCCTTAACGACGTCTCTATCAAACTTCCAACCCTATTCACTATTTTGTGGATGACAGTAGCATTTGCCACTCGTACTCTTTTAGCTATAGGTCCAGCCTATCGCAGATCAGTGCTAAGAGGCTAAATATGAATGATTCACTGAATAATGATCTTCTTTTAATCTCCGAATGGTGTCGTAAAATCAGGGTCGCCTTAAACGCTCGTAAGACCCAGTGTTGTTTACTAACACATGAACAAACGGCCGAAAATGCTGCTTCATCTGTACGCATGGATGATATTGACAAATCTGATGCTCTTGATGTTCTTCGAATGAAGATACAGCGTGATGTTCGCTAGACTGAACACATTTTTCATGTCTCTAAAGAAAGATTTCTTTTTTGGATCATGATTATAAGGCAAAAATATTTTTTCCCCGATATCGGTCCATATATATACCCGAGCATATTTATTTCAAATTTGTAATGTATACAATACATATACGTGACTATCGTGAAGGGTATTTTAGATTCGGCCCAGCCGAATATACCACACTCTTACTTGTTTAGACTCCGTTTTAAAAATACAAAATTTGTGGTTTCGCTTATTTTTTCAAATATGTACTCAATTTGATTATATTTTAAGGCCTATAGGCTGTCAACTACTCTAGCCTTAAAAAAATAAAAAATAAATTGTTAAAAAATAATTGTTCTTCTTTATTCTTTCAGGCACAAAATGGTGTGGACCCGGTGATATTGCCACCACTTACAATGACTTGGGCACAAAAATCGCTATGGATCGTTGTTGTCGTCAACACGATTTGTGTCCCGTTAAAATTCGGGCTTATCAGCGGAAATACGGATTAAGCAACTACTCTTTGTATACAAAGTAATATTTTTAAAAATGTCCCCAATATTTTCAATTAATTACCCATTATTTGTGATGGATCAAGCTAAAACAAAATGCCTCTAGACATGCAAGACAGCTTAACTAGGCACTAGCAGCTTTACAACAAATATGTTTAAAATAAGTGTATATTTCGTTGCTAGAAAAAATAAGGCCCCAGTGGTAAAAATATTGATTGCAGAAGCGCTGATGTACCTAAATTGGCATGTTGAACGCCGCGTCGACTGACGTTTTGCATTAACTCTTCACTAGCATACGTAAACAAAAGCGCTAAACTT
Source organism: Thecocarcelia acutangulata (assembly GCA_914767995.1). Taxonomy (NCBI): domain Eukaryota; kingdom Metazoa; phylum Arthropoda; class Insecta; order Diptera; family Tachinidae; genus Thecocarcelia; species Thecocarcelia acutangulata. Next base: position 72,059,800 of record OU612095.1, read on the forward strand.
TGCCGAAACTGTATCGCTAACTTCACTATTTAACAGAACCGTTGTAGTGTTTTTACAAATTTTGGCATGCAGACAACGCTTGAGGCGCCAATTTAGATATGATTGTAAAGCGCTGCCTATAAAAAGTTTTCCTACGCATACCATATGTATGAGACTAGCCTAAAATTTTTTGCCTCTCTTTTACTAAGATGCTTTTTGGTAATCAGCATTTTGAAACTGGGGTGGAAACATGACGTCAATATGGTTCTATTTGCTTCAAGTGTCAGCATGAGATACTCATTAAATCTTCTTTCCAAGCTCTCCATTAATTTTGTTAAAATACAACTGAAATGCCTCAAATTATTATATTTGCAATCGATCTAATCTAGTTCTCACAGCCTAAAGTTTTCCATAATAAAAATTATTTCCCTGTATATAACGTTGGGATAAAGCTGGTGGCAAATATATGGAAATTCTTATTGACATCAAAATTCTTATTGATATTGAAAACTGAATTGCAGTGTTGCAAAATGATAAACATTTTAGTGGTCGTAATTTCAAGCGATTTTAGCTTTTGTGTGAAATAACTTATTTTCAATTTACTATAATAACCAAATGTATTTTGTAAAAATTAATTTTTGAGCTGCATGTATTTGAAATACAAAATACCAAATACTTTCAGGTCGTGTATTTGAAATACAAAATAAGTATTTGTGTTTTAAACACAAGTATTTCAAATACTGCCCAGCTCTGTGTACATAGCACTTACAGGCACGTAGAGTGCTGCATATAGGGACCACACTGAAGCTGTCCACAGGTAGTTCCAAATTGGATTTTCTGCTTTAGAAGAGCAAAAAAAAAGAGGTTTTTAGTAAGTACAGTACATCTCGTGTAATTACCCAACGCTTGAATGCCTTTTTCGTTTACTCACTCTTTATATTTAATCTCGGTTTTTTTACTCACTTATTTTCACACAACTTTCTTCTAATTACCCATTCTGGGTAATTACCCAAAATATTGTATCCCAAATCCCAAAATTCTCTAAAAATCCCTTCATTTATTTACCCAACATTGCCTACCAATTTACTCAACTCTGAGGACAAATTTGCCACTTGTTAAACATAAAGCGTAAATTTTTGTGATTTCAGTCAATATGTTTTTTAACGTTCTGATATGCTTTTATTATATACAAACATGTACATACATGCATGTACTCCTGTTATTTTTTTCTATATATGTACATATACATATGTATGTATAATTTTTCTTATATGAAATTGTTTTTGTTTGTTTTTATTGAATAAAATATTTTATTTTGAAAACTTCTTTTGGGTTTACATATTATTTTGACGTATGTGACTTTGATTTAATTTACGTCCGTTTGGATAAATGCCTTTGTAGAGGCACTTAAGCGTCTTCGCATAATTACCTCTATGAGGTAATTATGTATTAATTAATCCCCTTAATCGCTCAATTACCCAAAATTACAGCAATTTGAGTGAGATAATTAAGCGGGGTTTACTGTATACACTACAGTACACCCCGAAGTCCGGCACGCCCTAGAGGCGACGGTCTGCCTTTACCTCCTTACTACAAAAAAAAAATTATTATGTTGCGTTTTACGCATTGATGTATGTTGGTCTCAAATTTACATCATCTGATATACAAATCTATAATACATTTTCAAATGCACCGCCGAGTCTGTGGAGTGAATACCTTCCACACAAAATGAGTTACTAAATTGTATATCCAATGAACGTTAGGACTCAGTATTGCCTTATATACATTGTAAGTTGGTAGCAGTCAACTCGAGTACAATCCCTCTCAATTGTTTTAAGAGCAGATAGAAGACATCTTGAATATATATATATATATATATATATATATATATATATATATATATATATATATATATATATATATATATATATATATATATATATATATATATATATATATATATATATATATATATATATATATATATATATATATATATATATATATATATACATATATTCATATATGTATATATATACATATATTCCCATTATTTCTCTTCTTTCAGATCCCATTGCACTTGTGATGATATGCTGTTCTCCTGCCTGAAACGTACAAACACTGCTGCCTCCCAGCTAATGGGATCAGTTTACTTCAATATCGTAAAAGTGCCCTGTCTCGCAGGCGAAAATAATCATTATCAATTCAGAGCGGCGAAGACAGGCTTTTGAATTGATTCAACACTAACGACTATTTGCCTAAAAACACTTTTTTATTTGTATATGTACTTATAAAATGTTAGATCTAAGATAGATCTAAGTGTAATTTTGTTACAACCATTAAGAAATTAAAAGCGCAGCTGCTAACTGTTCTTGGGTTTTTATCTTTAACTGATGTTAATGGAATAATTAAACGAAAAATGAAAAAAACCAAGTAAAGTTTTTTAAAACAATTTTTTTAAATTATATATATTTTTTTTATATTGGACCAGTACTCAGGGGATGACCCCTACATATGCAGTGCATTGTACCAGAACTAGGAAAATAGGTTGTGAGGAGGAGGTAAGGGGGAGTAATGTTTGTAAACATTTGACTTGAACCTTCCAACGCCATAACAGACAGGAAACACGTCTGCAGGCAACTTATTCCACAGACGAAGCGTACGGCTGAAAAACGAAATCTCTCTGTAATGCTTAGTGCGATTCCCCGGGCAATCGACCACAAATGGATCGATGCATGCGTGTTACGCAGAATGGTGCGTGTTTCAGGAACTAGATCCCTAATCTCGTCAGAACAAAATCCATTGTAGTAACCATAGAACAGAGTAACGCACCCCACACTGCGTCGATGATCCAGTATATACGAGTATTGTAGCTTGGGAGCCAGGTATGTTCCAGAACCTTCCCCAACCCAGCTGTCCATTGTTACCTCTCCAAGCTCAGATCACACAGGCTTTAGTTTTCACGAAGTTATTAAAAGTTTTACGAAATAACGGCTGAGGATATTGATGTCTCAATTGACGATTTTTCTGAAAGTCTCAAACTAGCCTTACAACATGCTACCTCTAACCAAGTAAGGTTCAGAAATGTGAATAGCAAGACTTATTCGCCTGAAGTTAAACAACTTTTGTCAGAGGAAAAAGAGTTAGAAGAAAGCGGCAACTCCGCTGGTCTCTCCAGTTTGAATTCATGCTACGGGAATGCATAACTCAGTTGAGAAATCTGCTTAAAGTCCAGAGAATGGCTTCCCTTAAAAGGCTTAATGGTATTTTTTAATCTGACTATTCCTTGTGGAAAGCGAGAAAAGGTCGGAAAAGACCTGTTATAGAAAGACCCCTCTTGCAAATTTCAACTAGTGATTAGGCAAGAACCGGTTCTTAAAATGGATGGTGTATGTTTAACATTTGAGAAACGTTTTTGCTGCAAATAATACAGCTGAGTTACCGCTGTGTCTTGGAGACTTAATTTTCAAGATGTCGGAAATGTTATTGGTAGCACAAATCCCAGGAAATCCAGGTATTGATTCATTTACTGGCAAAATGCTTGAAGAGTTACCACGTGTAGCTAGAAAAATTCTGCTTTTTATTTTTAACGTCTCGAGTATTATCCTGCAGAGTGGAAAGTGTCTATGATTACTATGATACCCAAGTCAGGGAAGGATCCCACTAAAGTAGAGTCATATAGACCAATAAGTTTACTGAAGACAATTTTAAAACTGTTCGAAACATTTTTAATGGCAAAGTTGACTCCTATATTGAATGATGTAGGATGTATTCTTAGTCGTCAATTCAGCTTTCGGCACAGCACCATGGAACAAATGCACAGGCTAGTAAATGTCATAAGAAAGACCTTTTGCCGAATTGATGATTAGGGATACATCATTCAAAATTGGCGTCATTAACAATTTTTCGAACACTGCACAACCCATCAACAACAACAATACCATCAACAGTAAGGCCAAGTTACGTCAGATTGTTGAAATGGTAAACATATCATATGAACGTGTGTTCAACATTTTGTGTGAACATTTGGATATGAAAAAGCTATCGGCAAGATGGGTACCGCGTTTGCTCAGTGTCGAACAAAAACGAGTTCGACAGACCACTTCATAGCGGTGTTTGGACATTATAAAGCGTTGATTTTTGGCGTCGATTAATATCTGTTGATGAACGTGGTTCCACCACCACACACCTGAAATCAAAAATCAATCGATACAATAGGGGGAAGAGCTCCGAACAAGGCGAAGACAGTAAAGTCGGTTGGCAAAGTTATGGCAACTGTATTTTGGGATGCACACGAAATATTGATCATCGATACCGGGGCACAGTGGAGTATCCGGAAATATTGTGGTGGATGTGCTGGCAAAAGCCGGGGCTCGTCTACAGCAAGGGGAGATTGGTACGATGGTAGGAGTCCCGCTTAACAGCTGCAAGAACCAAGTGCAGCATCAATTTGTAGGGACTGCACAGGACAGATGGTCTGATGAGGTTACCTGCCGAGTAGCAAGCCTAACATGGCCTGCGTGTGATCGTAGAAGGACTACGGTCCTAAAGGGTCTTCCTCGTCAAAGGTTGCGTACCTTGGTGGCAGTTCCGACAGCACATTGTCACATAGGGACGTACGCTAGACGGTTAAATCTTCCATTTACTGATTTCTGTAGAAGTTGCGGGGATGAGGACGAGGAGGCGAGTGTTGAGCACTTCCTCTTTCGGCCGGCTCTTTGTTCTATGATAGCGCTATATCTAGGCGGACCGATGCTACACGGGCTGGCAGATATATCGGAATGCCGAGTGAACGTACTGGATTCCTTTATCCGGCTTACGGGTTGGTTTGGATCTGAATCGTCGTGGAAGTATTAGTCTCATAAGCTGCACTTCTCCCTCAGGCAACACAACGGGACCAAAAGGACTAAAGTGGGCTGGTTTCATGAAACTAACCTAACCTATTGCTCATCGATTATCTTGAAAAAGGATCCACAATCACAAGAAAGTATTATCGTGCATTGTTGGATCAAATGATTGATGCAATCAAGAAAAAACTACCACATTTAAAGAAGAAGAAAGTGCTATTTCTTCAAGACAACGTACCTGCTAAAATTACGTTAAATACCCTTCAAATTGGTTGATCATCGACCCTATAGTCTAGATTTAGCTCCTAGTGAATTTTTCCTGTTTCCAAACTTGAAAAAATGGCGCGCAGGAAAAAAATCATCTCAAACGAAGATATGATTACCGAAACGTATTTTGAGGGGTTCCTTAAGTCGTATTATTCACATGGTATAAAAAAGTTGGAATATCGTGTTACTAAGTGTATTGAGCTAAAAGGAAACTAAGTTGCGAAATAAACAGTGTTGTTAACTCGGTGCGTTACGCACGGTTTTTGGTGCTTTTTAAAACTTTTTGTGAGATAAATTATTGAGTTGGTGCGGGGTGCGTTTTTCATACATTTTCGGTGCGGTTTTTAAATTTCGGTGGCACAAAATCAAATTCAACTCAACTTTTTGTTTTGATATAAGAAACACGTTAAATCAAGCATCCAAAACTTTTAAGTTTCAGTTTGCGTGGAATGTTATATGCAAAATGTACGACAATCTTGCTGTTGTACGAGTATATTATATACACTCTGAAAATAAAAATTGTGTAAAATTTGCTGCTTTTAGAAAGTGTTTTGATATTAAACGATCAAGCCAAGTTTCTCAAATATTAGAATAAATGCAGTCTCTGAACAGTGAAGTTCGTATTTATGATGGCTCGTGAACTTGTTACGGTTTTGGTAATTGAGAAATTACCAAATTATTAAATAAATTACAAAGTTTTTTTCACAACGTTTGCATCACGAGTAAGTATAAGTCTATGGTAAACTTCATCTTTTATTCTGGCAAATTTTCTTTATATTTCTATAAAATCTTTCAAAGACACCCACACGAAAACAAAAATGAAATGTATACTGTGTTTGATAGAATTGATATTAAACGAATTTGAAGGCTTGTAGTGCAATTCTGTAACTTTTAGTACGATAATCGTAAATTCTTTCTACAGCAATGGTTGTATGATCCTATAATAAATTTTGGTGACATTAAGCAGCTATATTTTTGTGTCCCTGATTATAGACTGTAGAAGTAACAGTTGATTTCGGTCGACAGCAAATATAATTAAATGATATTGTTTAATAATAAATTTTATCAAATATCGTTATAATTATTGTAAAGGCAACATTATCTTAATCAAACTAACAGAGTCGTACTAGAGGCCAAGTTTGACAAACACGAGTTTTAGCTATTGAACGAATTTGATGGAATGCCATCAGGCGGTTCTATCAGACCCTGTTTGATTGTATAATAGTGGCTTAAAAGGTAGTTTCCTTATCGTGTTTTTAGTATAAAAATATTGTACTTCTTAAAATACAAAATAGGTTTTTAAAAACGAATGGAAAAAATTAAAAATTCGGTGAGTTTTTGTTGAATTAACGCGCCTTTTCCTCCATTTTGGTGCGTTTTGAAATTTCATAGTTGACAAAGCTGGAAATAAAGGGTTTTTGAAAAAAAATGTTTATTTTCCTACTTACGTAGCTTCAACATCAATCTGTCCTCGTATATTTTGCAAGATCCCATTTGCCTCTTTTGTTTGTTGGTCTTTCCCACTTCGGCAATATTTATTTCACAAGTTATTGTTAATAGTTGATAAGAGAAGAAAAAACTTGAAGACACATTGGTAACCCAATACTTAGTTAGCAAAAAAGAAAAAGCACAAGTGATGGACTGAAAGCTTTTGATTTCAACACTCATATAAATAAATAATTTTTTTTTTTTAGCTGAGAGGCTGTATAATGGTCAACGTAATTGACATACATTTGAAGTTTGGGTTACTTTTCGTTTTTGTCGCGTTTGTTGGTGGGTTTAACACTTTTCATTTCAAACATCAAAACAATCATGAAAACGCACACAAATACTCTAATTATTAATTCAAGCAATAATAACCAGTTATGATCCATCCATGCATCCATCCGTCCAGCGGTCATCCGTCCATTCAACAAGTATGAGTCAAGTGAACGCCAACAACAAAAACTTTTAAAAGTAAAATTAAACAAAAAGTAAAAATAGCAAAAAATAAAAAAACAAAGTTTAGTTAAAATATTAAAGACCGGTTCAACAAGACAAGAAGACCGGAGTTGTGTTATAGAATTAACAGTGTGCGACAAAAGTTTGAAATCATTTCTTTTATTTATTTATTCATGTCTATGGATGTAATATCCTTACAGACAATTAATTATTAAATTCAAAAAGGTACATTACAAACACTATATATAAGAGTATTTAAAAAGCATTTAGAAAGGCAATAATTTTACATTTTACAGTATTTTTATCTAAAGAAAAGTCTATAAATTTATAATATTTGTTAAATTGACTACAAATCCTCCTAAATGGATCAGCATTTGCATAATTCGATCTAAAGTATTTAATGTTTAACAACTTGTAGTGTCGAGATGGACGATTAGGAAACGTCAATGCGATATTATCGAGTAGAAAAACTGAACAAATGTCACCGTTAATCAAATTAAATTTTTTTTTTCTTATTCAATTATTTATTGAATCTTCACAAAGTGAACTAACAATAAGTATTCAAATCTTAATACTAAATACCTAAAATTAATTAAGTCCAGCCAATGCTAGACAAAAATGTTTTATTTTGCACGGTCAATATCGGTAAAATCATCTATTTAACGTTCTGTTTAATTAAGTATATTGCGTGCAAGAGGATTTGGGTAAAGCTCCAATTTACTGATATACCTTGTTGCGTACTTTGAAAATTCGTCTTTTACAAGAGAAACACAAGATCCTTATGAATTCGTTAGTTTCTTACTTACGTACCACGGAGCTGCAGTAATCGTTCGAAGAATTTGATGTTGTCGCCTTTGAACTTATTCAATGTTAGAAGTTGAGGCGGTGCCCCATAATTGAGTTCCATAGCACCATATAGGTTTTAGAATTGCGTTGTATAACAATAGTTTGCAATCCAACTTCAATGTCGAGTTTCTGCCCATAAGCCAATTTAGTTGCGCTGCTTTTAACTTTAACTCAGTAACTTTCGCATCAATGTGAGACTTCCACGTTAACCTACGGTCGAGATTAATACCTAGATACTTGATTTCATTTTGCTGCGGAATAGGTGAATTGTTAATTTAGATAGCTGAACATGTTTGTCTACTCAGCGTGAATGTAACGTGAGTACACTTTTTTTCATTGACTTTAATTTTCCAAAGTTTTAACCACATCTCTAATATTGAAATATACACCTGCAAATTTCGCGAAGCTACTTGATGGTTTTCATTTACGCTGCAGAATGCTGTGCCATCTGCAAAAGTTGAAGTGTGGATTCCGGATCTCGTTGGCATGTCTGAGACGTAAATCAAATATAAAGTAGGTCCTAGAATGCTACCTTGGGGAACTCCTGCCTCGATTGGCTGTAAGGGGCTTATTAACAAAACACTGTTTGTAGACTTTAATGAATGCATTCAAACACACAATTAAATACAATATTTGATAAGCTTTCTCGTTGCCCTCAAAAAGTAACAAATCCAACAAAACACTCTTTGTAGACTTCATGGAATGCATTCAAACACACAATTAAATTTAAAATAAATGATAAATCCAACATAGTCCTACGACTTTTAAGAGTTGGCAGCTTAATAAGTGCAAGGCGACAGGTATACGATGGGAGATCATGCGGATTCCAATGAAGAGTGCGAAGACAGAAAAACAAAAATTGCTTCTGCACTGATTCGATGGAGTCAACGTGTGTCTTATAAGATGGATGCCAAACTACAGATGCATATTCCAAGACTGGCCTGACCAGGGAAGTGTACAACTGCTTCGTAACGTAAGGGTCTTTAAGCTTCTTAGCCCAACGTTTTATGAAGCCAAGGATACTACGTGCTTTGCCAACAGTTAACGAAATATGGCTAATAAAGTTAAGCTTAGGATCTAAGAGAATTCCAAAATACAAGATTGAAAACACTCCTTCCAAAGATAACGAATACGGTGGAGTACAATTCATGCAGTTTTGCCATTGTTTTGATTGATTTGTGGTACGGTGCGCTGTCTTGGTGAAACAAAAATTTTTTCTTTACCATATGCGGTCGTTTCTTTGCCAATTCGGCCTTCAAGCGCTACAACAACTGTTCACTGTTAATGGTATTTCCTTTCTCAAGATAGTCGATGAATATTGCATCATGCACATCCCAAAATACCGATACCATAACCTTTCCAGTCGATTGTTGTGCTTTCGGACGAGGTTCACCAGTTGATGTCCACTCAGATGACGGTCGTTTTGATTCCGAAGTGTAGTGATGGATGCATGTTTCATCCGTTGTCACATATCGACGCAAAAATTCCGGTTTATTACGTCTAAACCTGGCTAAACACTGCTCAGAATCATCAACACGTTCTCGTTTGTGGTCAACAGTGAGCAAACGCAGCACCCACTTCGTAACCCACAGCTTTCTCACAGTCAAATACTCATGCATTATAAAGCCACCACGTTCTTTTGATATCTTTACGATGTCAGCTAACTCACGCAACTTCACTTTTCGATCATTCACAACGATTTTGTGGATTTTTTTATGTTTTCTGATGTTACCGACTCATTTGGACGTACACTGCGTTCTGCATTATCGGCTTCTCTACGACCACGTTTGAAGTCAGCATACCAACGTTTTATTGTTGTTTCTGATGGAGCGGAGTCCCTATAACACTTTTCAAGCCATTACTTTGCTTGAACGGTATTTTTTCCCATGAAGAAACGGCGTAATATTAAAACACGAAATTGTTTTTGATTTATTGTTTTGAAAATAAAAAAAGTAGTGTCACTCTTAGCCACGGCGAATTTATAGAGATGAATGCAAGCGGGAAGGCGAATATTTTATTATTTTAGCGAGGAAAAAATTATATTTTGTATAAGAAGTGTCAACTCTGCAGATTGTGAGAAAGAAGTTTGATCACCATTTCTAAATTATTAATTTACTTTTTTTTACAATATAATAATTATGTACATATTTTATTAATGTTTTTCTTTTATTTATGCTCTACAGCTGAATATTTTCACGGAAAAAGTAATTGTAAAATATTTGCTATAGAAATGAACATCACAGAACGGCAACAGAAAGTAAAAACTAATGAGGCCTTAACTCACAAACTAATGAATAGAATATCATGAATACTGACCTTCAAAGCTGTCTGCTGAAGGTTAGTATTAACTGAAAAAAGGTGACTGCAATGAAACTAGCGCCATCTATGTGTTAGGCCCGCGATTTTTCACCCCATGTAGTAATATTTAATATCTTTCTTGTAAGAAAAAAAAATTGTTGCGAAATTGAAAATTAACTTGTTGTTTTGGAACCACCCTAATAATTGATGATAGAAGCTAGGTATAAACTACAAATACACTGGATCCTCAAAAATATTGCAAGTCGGTAATACCTTCGGCACCTCTGGGGCTCGTTAAGGTGATTGACCCTCAAATACTAAAAATTAATATTTTGTATGGGAGCCCTCTTAAGGAGAGCAGTTAGGGAGTATGTAAGTTCACAGGAAATGTAGCGAGAGAAATATTAGTGGGGGTCGGTCTTACAAATTAGGCACCTAAAAACGACTCAGAGACAGTTATGCACATGTTTGTGAATTTTCTGCAGTTTTGCTCTACTTACTTTGATCCCGATGCGAAGCCATTTGCTGCAATCCATTTGTCCTAACATTTGGCTCATGCATTTTTTTTTACCATACCTCACAAAATAACAGGTACTAAGATTTTCCATATAAAAATAGTTCCCCCTAATGTATTCTCCCCAGGGCGCAGGTTTTGCCTTGCCGTACGCCAAACTAGGGCGCTCTGCTCTCTGGGACATAGAGGGTAACAAATAGAACACTAGGAAGCCTCATGACTTATGGCGTGTTGGACTACCGAAACCCTAACCAAAGGTTAAAATTGGCAGAACAGGGTTCAGCAAAGCCCCTGGAGGGCTCTCTCTGTACTGACCATGCTTGAGGTGCCTGCCTTGGCTGAAATGTTCTCGCTGTGATTCAAACCTAAAATTGCAAGAAGGGGAATTAGTTTCCCTGATAAGTTTGCTGTATGCCGGTTTTCGGGGATTAATAAACCTCCGAGCTGCTGTGGTCTTGCAACATATACCTTAACCTGTCGAGTGTGTTAAGAGCTGATATTCTTAGTGGACTTCGGCCTTCCAACACATTAAAACTTGTCTTCCATTGACTGTTGGGAAATACACGAGAGATTAAAAGGCCCGAACTCTTAAGCAAGGGGTTTGTCCATATGGCTATACTCTGTATCAGCCTACAAAGCCACATGGGATGGCTGGCGAATCATGAATAATTCATCCCGTGGAGTTGGTTTTTACAATTTCACAATCCCACTAATGTACATGTATATAAAATTTGTTATATGCACCTTTCAAACTTATTTGGTATCGCGGCTCACAACTCAAATAACCCCTCACACACACACACACTAATTTGACCATAACAGCATTTCGCGATAAAGGTTAAATGAGTTCCTCCAAAAAGTGTTAAAAATAAGCATCAAAATTTAACATTAGACAAAAATAAAAAAGTCCAAACAAAAATTTCACTTGTTTTGTTTTTAATTTGCCGCTTCATTTAATTATTTATACTCGTATATAAAAAACTTGAAATCATGTTGATAAATATGCAGACCCAGTCTGGAAACACACACTTAAATAGAAACACTAAACATTTTTGTTTTATTTTCTTCAAATTTCTATTGTCAAGCAATTGCAGCAGGTGATGGATGATAAGTGGTCGCCGTTAATACCTCAAACCTGCTCTCCCTCTGCTCGCTCACACTCGAAATGATTTTAACTTGAAGTCGTATATTTATTTATTTGCAACTTTCAAGTACATGTTCGCCGGTTCGCTCGTCCAATAGTCGCAAGTAAAAGTCGTGCAGACAATAAATAAATTTTCAAGTAAAAAAAAGTCTTTTACTATTCAAGATCACGTAGTGCAGCACTTTATTTGCTACGAAGGCAGTAGTAAAAGTCGGCTGAAGTTATTGAAACTTTTAAATCCAGTTTTTGAATTTGTTTTTAAATGCCCGTTAGCTTAAGTTCTAGTCGTGTTAATATACATATACATCTTTGATATTGTTCCCGTCTATTGGTTCCAATCAAAAAAATATTTTTTTTTTTGTTTGAAGCACTTTTTATTTATTGAATCTTCAAAATGAACTAACAATAAGTATTCAAATCTTAATACTAAATTTAAATAAAATATAAAAAATTAGTTTTAAAATTAAAAAAAAAAATTGATTTTTACTTAAGTCCGGCCAATGCTAGACAAAAAGTTCTATTATGCGGGAGTTAATTCGGTAAAATCACCTATTGAGCAATCTGATGGTGGCAACGGTATCCCTTCTTCTCAACCTACTGTGGTCAACAAAATTAAGTATATTACGCGCAAGAGGGTTTGGATGAAGTTCCCGTTTACTGACATACCTTGTCGCGTACTTTGAAAATTCGTTTTTACAAGAGGAACACAGAGATCCTTATGAATTCGTGAGTTTTTACGTACCACGAAGCTACAGTAATCGTTCGAAGAGTTTGATTTTGTCGCCTTTAAACTTTTTTAATGTTAGAAGTTGAGGCGGTGCCCCATAATTGAATTCCATAGCACCATATAGGCTTTAAAATTGCGTTGTATAATAAAAGTTTGCAATCCAGCTTCAATGTCGACTTTCTGCCCATAAGCCAATTTAGTTCCGCTGCTTTTAATTTCAACTGAGTGACTTTCGCATCAATGTGCGGCTTCCACGTTAGCCTACGGTCCAGGTATATACCAAGGTACTTGATTTCATTGTGCTGCGGAATAGTTAAGTTGTTAATTTGGATAGGTGCACATGTAATGCTGTGTCATCTGTATCGAAAGTTGAAGTGTGGATTCCGGATCTCGTTGGCATGTCTGAGGCATAAATCAAGTATAAAGTATGCTACCTTGGGGAACTCCTTCCTCGATTGCTTGAGTTGTGCTCATAAAATCGTCTTCTCTGGTAACAAATTTCCGCCCATATAAGTAGCTTTCCAGAAGCTTGTTAGTATTTGCAGGGAAATTTAACTTTATTTTGTGCATCAAACCTTCGTGCCACACTTTATCAAAAGCTTGGGAAATGTCAATGAATAGAGCTAAACAATACTATTTGTCTTCAAAAGTCTGTCTTACGACGTTGACTAGTCTGCGTGTTTGTTCTATGGTGCTATGTTTAGCCCGAAAGCCATACTGATGATTAGGGATACTTCCCACACCATTCAATATTGGAGTTGACTTCGCCATTAACAATTTTTCGAACATTTTTGAAATTGTTGGTAGTAGACTTATTGGTCTGTATGATTCTACTTTAGTGGGTTCTTTCCCTAGCTTGGGTATCATAATAGACACCTTCCCCTGTGCAGGATAGTACTGAAAACGTAAACTAGCGCGAAAAAGAAAAACTAGAACTCTTCTAGCTACACGAGATAATTGTCCAAGCATTTTACTAGTAATTTTATCATTGCCTGTAACTTTCCTGGGGTTTGTGGTTACCGAGAACGTCTTGGACATCTTGAAAATTAAGTCTCAAAGACACAGGCGGTCTAACAGCGTATGGCGGAAATTCTGTTGCAGCATCCGCTGAATCATTTGTGATACAAACGTTTCTCAAATGATTAACCTACACCATCCCCTTTTCAGAATCGCTTCTTGCCCATTCGCCAGTTGAAGTTCGCAAAGGTGACTTACCTATTTCTGGTATTTTCAGACTTTTTGTCACTTTCCACAGGGAATAGTCGGATTGAAGAGTACCATCCAGGCTTTCCAAATATGTTTTAAGGTAAGTCATTCTCTGGATTTCAAGAAGATTTATTAATTGGGTTACGCATTCCCGTTGCCTAGTTTTAAGCTGGGGAGACCTGCGGAGCTGCCACTCTCTCTAACATCTCTTTTTTCTGCCAGAACTTGTTCAATTTCAGAGGAATATGTTCTATTGTTGACATTTCTGAATCTTATATGGGTAGTGGTAGCATGTTCTACGGCTAGATTAAGGTTTTAATTGGCACATCAATATTCTCAGGGATGCTCAAGACAATATTTTCCGCACAATGAGTACTTAAATATTTTTTATAATTTAGCCAATTGACTCTAGTGGCGGTCAACGCCAAATCAGTAAACGAGGAACCAACCTCCTGGGAAGAATGAAACAGCGATTGCAGAGGATAAGTGATCTGATGACAAATCTAATGAAGGCCCCACTTGCATCCCTTCTAGTGGAAAGTTTTTTGCAACTTCCTTAACCTTCGCACACTTGAAACCCACCGGGGTGGCATATTCGAATTTAAATTAGTGATAACTTAAAATGAAAAATGTCTTTTGCTCAGTGACTAATTTTCCCAATTTTAACATAAAATGTTAAAATTTTCAGCGTTTTAAATTTTTTGGTATTTTCTACGTCGTGTCCTGAAACCCACCCAGGTGGCTAGCATTGACTTTGTACACTTTGTTCCAATAGAAAACAGATTCTGCCTAATAGAACAATTTTAATAATAAGAAGAGTTACTGAATTCATTTATTTTATATTATTTTTTTATCTTGGACCAGTACTCAGGGGTGACCCCTACGTATGCAGTGCGTTATACCGGAACTAGGCAAATAGGTTATGTTAGAGTAAATTACACTTATCAACTTTTAAACTATTTTCGCTAAAAAACAAATTTGCATTTTTTAAGCTTAGAAAATTTTTTGGCAAACGTTGCCGTAACTGATTAATCAATTGTGCAATAAAATTGCGACACACAATTCGCATTTCTTACTCTATTTCAGGACTTATAGTTTTTTCTCACACTTAAAAAATTTTTGAATATTATAATTAAAATACGTAATTGGTACAAAGAAAGCTTCTAAGCATGAATTTAAACAATCAAAGTGGTTTCCTTAAAAACTGAGATCTTTTTAAAGATTGCTAATAGTCTATTTACACCAAAGCGAAATCTGCTCATTCGAGATTTCAAGAAAGATCTAGTAGATTTCGAGAAGATTTTCCATACAAAATGAAATCTACTTTAGGAGTAGATATCGACGAACTCCTCCTGAAATCTACTCAGTACCAAGCAATGCAACTGTGATTTTGTTCAAAAAGTACTTACAAATACTACGCTGCAACAAAAATACACACTTTAATGTGGTGTATTCAGTCTCTTATAAAATTCTTTTGCCAAACACCCATTTTTGTGAAAATGAAATCTAGTAGGTGTCAAAAAACGGTGGTGTAAGCGATATATGTAGATTTCGATGTATATTTCAATATTATTCTACTAGATTTTGAGTTGGTGTAAATGCGCTATAAATGAATAATTGGAAAGTGCTAAGTGCCAAATCGAAAGTTTTGCTGCTAAATCAACAAAAGAAGTGCTAAATCTAGCACCGAAATTGCTAAAATGGCCACACTAATAGCAAGAACAATCGGCTGAACGCCATGCAGTCGTGATTTAGAGGGCGAAAGAGGTGTTTCATATTCTCGTCCGAATATTGTATAAGACTGTAATTTAAAAAACAAAGTGTCCCTTGTTCCACCAGAAATGTGGTTACCTGATTTGTTTACCGTTTAATGATATTTCCAAATTTTTATATCTGTTTTAGTAATGTTCTGTCCACATCTGACATGAAAACACTAACAGAAACAGCAAGTTTCTGTTACTGTCAGGTGTGGACTGCAAATGTGACTGTTTTCTTGCCGTCTTGACACGGCTGTTAAGGCGTCTGTTTTATAGCATGTTCACACGAAGGCTTATGTTCGAGGTTCGCTCTCTCATTCGTGGTTCGCGGCCCAATCTTGATTGAACCAACATGATTCGCCATACAAAATTTTATGAGCGAAGCATTTTGGTACATTTTGATCCTTATTGCGAACCATACAAAAACTACTATCATCTCTAAATTTGATAATAAATTATCGCTAGTTTATCTGAACTAGCTCTTAAAAAAAGTAAACAAAGAAAAAACTGAGAAATAACATGTGTAAAATCAAAAGAAACACATTGATTATATAAACATTTTTTCGGCCGTATGCAAAAAAACTTAACAAATTGCAATTGTTAAGACAAATTTCCTAGCGTTGTATGCAAAAACAATTGTTAGCTTACCATTCGTTTAAAGTTGAATTGAGTACACCGATTATGCCGATTATTATTTTTCTTTAAAAACACAATATTGGGAAAATTTAAAAACAAAAGATATTGTTATTTTTATTATATAAATTAATTGAAACATTACATTTTATATAAATTAAAAATATTAATTTTGAAAGAAAAATATAAATAACAATTATGTTAGTGATGCACTTTCAATCAAACGAATACAATGAAAATCGTTATTCGAATAATCACATTTTTTCTAGATAAGTACCCCTGTTACTTTTTCTCAATTTTATTAATATACTACATATTATATACTCATTATTTATTGAGAAGGTAAATCCAAGAACTTTTTGTCAAAAATATGTTATTTTATGTAATAATAATCATTTTTTATTTTTTAAATTTGTTTTTCGGTTTTCGAATATTAGTTTTTATTCATCACTATTCAAAAAATTACAACTGAACATAACGACATTGCCAGAATAAAACACTTAAATTCCTTACTACATTTAATAGTTAACGTACTGTTTTTGCATAAAAATTTTTAACAATTGTATGGTAGTGCTAATGTGTTTGGTAACTAACGTATACGTTAAAACTCAAGTAAGAATTTTTTTTGGATATGGCCCTTTATATTTACATCTTTGAATAAAAATTGAAAAAATAAATATTTAAAAAAACAGCAGCAAAAACAACCGTCGGTACACCTAGTTTCGCAATAGTGGTTCAGAGAGCGAACCAAGTGTTTCAAATTACCGTCTGAACATGGTATTAACAACTCTGTCTGAACGGAAAATTACGTTTTAATATGAAAGCTGTTTTTTTTTCGTTGGTTTGATGAAAAAACTTCGTTAATTTTCAACGACAAAACAAAGTTAAAAATTGTTTCAAATTAACAGAAATTATATAAGTTCAAATTCTTATTTCAGCTTGTAAATTTTGCAATAAATATATGTAGTTTCTTTTCACAAACTATTGAAATAATGAAAAATCAAGACATGCGGGTGCCCCACCATGTAAAAATCGGACTTTCAAAGCCATGTTTTAACATGGTATCTTAACAGCCTCTCATGTCTGATGTAGACGGGCAGTAAGAAACACTTTTGTATCTGCTCTCGTACGAGCATTACCAGCATGATCATTAATAAACTGAACATCATCAATATGAACTTCACTTGCGCTTGTTCATATTTGAAACAGACAATGTTAAAAAAAATGTACATATTTAAAAAGAAAGATCATTATTTAAAAGCAGCAGCAGCAGCATACTTAATTTTATGCTATTTGCTTGTTAATAACTTGTACTTTGCCGGAGACTGAGTTGTGTTGAAACTTAACGACTTTTTATGCTTTTTGCCGGTCTGCTGTTTTTGGGATTTGTTGTAATTGTCTTAAATTTGTGTGCAGAGCTTTTTCTTTCTTTCGGCTTTTTTCAAGTGGCGATATGCAGAGCACGTTTAATAAGTTTATTTCTCTTCTGGATATGGTCTGTTACTCGTAAAATTTGGTGGCGTGGTAGCTGCAAACACAGAGCTCCGAAAGAATGAAAGCATATCAGTGAGATCGTGTGTTACTAATCCGAGCTATTTTTGCTTTGTGTGTAGTGAATATTTTTTTATTTTATTTTTTATCTTGGACCAGTACTCAAGGGATGACCCCTACATATGCAGCGCATTGTACCGGAACAAGGAAAATAGGTTATGAGGAGGGGGAAAGAGGGAGTAGTGTTTGTGAACGTTTGACTTGAAATTTCCGGCGTCATAACAGACAGGAAACACGTCCGTGAGCAACTAATTCCATAGGCGAAGCGTACGGCTGAAAAACGAACCCTCTCTGTAATGCGTTGTACGATTCCCCGGGCAATCGACCACAAATGGATGAGCTCTGGACGATGAACGCGTGTTACGTAGAAATGTGCGAGTTTCAGAAACAAGATCCCTAATCTTGTCAGAGCAAAATTCATTGTAGTAACGATAGAACAGAGTAACGCACCCTACACTGCCTCGATTCTCCAGTGAGTCAATAGAGTTGGATACCCTACTTTCACCGATAAGCATTGTTAAGATCAAATATCTTAACAACACTAGTCTTTCATTTCATATTTGTAATAATGTGTACTAAAGCTGATTAATGTGTTTAGCATAAAAAACTAGCTATCTCTTTTGCTCTTAACGCCTAAATATGAACGTCAAATTAGCCAATATGTACTAAAATCCTACTTCCGTTTTTATTATTACTTTTTTACTTTATAAGAAAAAAACCTCCAAAACCAAAGGTAACTATCCGCTGAATAAAACTTGATTTTGAGTAATTCCCACTCTAATAAACCTTGTTTTATTTTTCTTCCTTTCCGATACGACCGAACGAGGTCTTGATTGCTTTAGCGAGGCAAAATAAATAAAGGGTTATTTGTTTTGCTTCATCGGCTCAGTGAATGGTTCCATCCATTTCTCCTTCCTTTACAGTCCACTTTTTTCTACACCAGAGGTTAACCTTTCGGATTAACATTTGATCCTATCGAACCGGATTGGTATTCGCTGAGATTGCAGCAATCAATTGTGTTGGAAGCATCATTCTTATTCAAAAATCACAGATTTCTCATCTCATCGGCATTTCCAGACAAGGTATGGTACTACAATTTGCTTTGTTTAGCCACAGTGAGAAAATTCATTTCAGTACAAGGGTTTCGGGGAATTAAAGAAATAAAATAACTAAAAAGTTGTAAATATAAAAAGTTAAAAAATACATAGTTTTTAGCAAAGGAATTTTATAATTTGCAAAACAAAACATGTCGAAGTAACAATAAAAGTTTATTCGACTTTCCATGTGCATATACATATGTATAGATATATAAAAATATAAATCTTTCATACATATACGTGTATATATAAATATAAAGGAAAAAAAGTGAACACAAATCTTATTAAACTGAAAAGAGAAGAACGGTCTAAAGACGTCCAAAAATTGCGTTCAGTGAATTAATCATTTAAAGATAAAAATCACAGAAATTAACAAAAATATAATATAATTTATTTAAGATTTCCATCAAAATCGGTGATTCCAGTGGGTAAATTTACGCGCGGTAATATTTTCACCACTTTATATGTATGTGCATGTACATAAGTACATTTTTCTCCTTTTCAGCACTTTATTAATATTGTTCTCCAAATCAAATAATTCCTTAACATTTTTTCTCCATTGCCTGGAAGATATTCCTTTATTTCTCCTTTCGGACCATTTCATTTGCGTAGTGCAAATTGTTCTCCTATTTCTTGTTTCATAATTTGAAAATTCCAATAAACATATTGATTTTATTCCTGCTGATATTTAATTTTTGTTGGTTAAATATCCGCTTTGATATGTTATTTAATTCTCCATAAAAATATCATTTGTATTCCAGGTTTACTTCTCCTTATTTAGTTCGACTTAAATAATTTTTCCCCTTTTTAAATCCAGTATACGATCATTAGTATTTTTTCTCTTTTGCATATTTCCCCTTAAATTTAAATTGGTTGTTGTTTAATGTCTGGCATGTAGGAACAACAACAACGTCAAATTATTTTATTCCAGTTACAAGAGAGAATTTTGCAAGTTTTCATGTAAAAATAATTGTTTCGTTCGCGAACTAATTTACGATTCAGTTTTAAAAATTTGTCTTGAACTAAATTTTGAAGTAATTTTTGGAAATTCATCAAGGAAAATTCATTATGTATATATTCTACTAATGTTACTAGTTATCCGCAAAAAGTAAATGATTTTTTCCGATATTAATGGTTATTACTTAAGCTACGTACACACGGTTGTAAGATCTTACAATATTGCCAGTAAAATTGTCTGAAAATGTATTACAATCGTGTGAACTGCCAATTTTTAGCTTACAACGTTGTCAGAAAAACCATTGTCAATCAATTGTAAGACGATAATGTTGTCAGGCATCTGACAATCGTGAGAACACTCTTCGTCGGATAATTGACTGGTATTGTAAGCTCAGTTGTAATTGTCAGATGTACTTATAAAATTAATGCACCTGACAATGGCATCATTGTCAGAAAAAAGTTTGATGGGCAACACTGCCAAGCAGATAGCTGTTGATATACATAAGTGGCAATGCCTTACAAAATGTCTGGCAATTTTTTTCATCTAACAATCTGACAACCGTGTGAACTGACAATTTTTGTTGTCAGATGAATTATTTGTCAGACCATAGTCTGACAATGAAATTGTAAGATTTTCTTACGATCGTCTGAACACACAATTTACTTCTGCGGGACAATTTTTCATTGTCACTACATTGTCAGCATGTTGCCAGATCTTACAATATTGTAACATCTGACAACCGTGTGTACATAGCTTTACTAGCTACGCTTTATTACTAATTTCTTAAATTTTTTTTCCTCAAATTTGCTACGCATTTAAATTGCTGATTACATTTAGCTTATTGTGACCAATCAAACTTGAAGTGATATCTACCGCCACGAATAAAAATAAATAATAAAAATTTTTATATATAAACCATAATTACTAATTGAAATTGTTTTAATAAAATCTAGCAAACGTAGCTATTGTGGCCATTCGTTCCCATAGATTCAATTGAATTTCCAATAAAACAAAGTTCAATGACCTGTTTGGTTTCTGAATCAGCAGAACAGCTGATTGTTTAAAGTTATTCAAGAGACTGCATTCATATTGACTTACTTTAACACATGAGTTCTGTGTAAACTTGTATTTCAGGACATTTATGTTATATTTTAAAATTATAACATCTACAATTTTTAAATACCTATAAAATTAGAAAAAAAGGAGAAGAAAGATTTATGATTGCAATAGAAATTCAACTTATTAAGTTTGAATTTGGTTTCTTATAAACTTATTTTGTTTTCCTTTGGCGGTCATTTTTGTTATATTTTATATCCAGTCTCCGGAAACACACAGGTTCTGGTTCTTATATAAACTTATTTTGGATTATACAAACTCTCAGTTTTCTATTAGCAAACATGTCTCTCGAGAAATTTATTCGTCTGGCTGATGCCATAATTGAATTCGAGGCAGATCTCAATGACGGTCAGTATTCTATGACGTCAACAGCGGCTCTCGAAGTTCATCGTAATGAATTAAAGTCAGACTGGTCCCGCGTAAAGGAAGCCTACGAAGAATGTTTAACGGAAGCTGAAGCAGAGCCTGGAGCAAAAACTGCGGCTCTAAAAGAGGCTAAACAGATAATAGAATCGTCCAAATCAAAATACAAAAAAACATACATATAATGCATACTGCAATTGTTTGTCCAAATTAGCTGATATAGAAAACAAATTTAAGGAGTTATCCACAAATTCACCGGGTAATAACACTCGAGTATCCGCCCTTTCCGATACCCGTGGTCTTAATTTGCCTCCTGTTGAGATCGAACCGTTTCATGGTGACTATGCGTCATGGCCCACCTTTCGGGATATTTTTACAGCTGTTGTAGCTAATTCAAAGGCCAGTAATGTTGAAAAATTATTCTATTTGCAACAGAAAACTAGAGGAGAGGCAAGAGAGATCGTGAAAAAGAGTCCACTTACGAACCAAGGCTTCGACTTAGCTTGGAATGATCTCTGTTCAAGGTACGAGAATAAGAGGGTTTTGGTAAATGGTCAACTAAAACTCCTATTTAACCTGTGTTCCATATCTTCTGAAACTGGTAGATCCCTGATGCAGCTTCAGAGAGATATTAATTCTTGTATATCGGCTTTGAAACTTTACGAAATTAATGTAGAAAGTTGGGATCCAACTTTCGTGTTTATATGCACAAACCATTTGCCTGAAGTAACCTTGACGCTTTGGGAACAAGAGCTAAATGACAAGACTTGTATTCCTAAATGGTCTGAGTTAGATGAATTTCTGACCAAACGATATAGAACGTTGGAGTCTGTGTCCGAAACTCGCTCTTCTGTTAACCGGAAAGGATCTATTCCAAAACTAAAAATTAATACGAGTTCTAGTAAGAAACTAAACAGCTTTCAGGCAAAAGTGTCTGGTCCGAAGTGCCAACTGTGCCCTAAAGAAAACCATCCCATTCGAAAATGCCCAAAATTCCTTAGCATGGATTATAGCAGTAGGTTGAGCGAGATAAAGAAAGAGGGGTTGTGCTTAAATTGTTTCTCCAAAACACATACTGTCAAAAATTGCGATAGCAAGCACAATTGCTTTAAATGCAATAAGCGACACAACACGCTGCTGCATAAAGAAGCGATAATTGATAGCAATTCAAATCCAAGCGTGTCTAGAAAATCAAATCTAAACCCTAATTCTATACCTTTTGCTCAAGCAAGTTCAAATAGTTGCGTTAATTCGACAAGTACAGGTATTATCCAGTCCTGTTTTGCGGCTTATGACAAAAGTGTATTGTTGGGAACTGCTATGGTAAATGTTATACATAATGATGTAAGATACAAGGCACGTGCATTAATTGACTCAGGTTCCGAAGGCACTTTTATTTCTGAGCGGTTGTTTAATTTACTGCAGCTTCCGTTCGTGCGAACTAAAGCACAGATTTCCGGTTTAAATAACTCAGTGTCTGCAAACGTACAGCGTCAATGCTCCTTACTCCTGGGTACTGAGTTAAATGCTGATATTTCAATTCAGGTAACCGCTTTAGTAGTTCCGCATCTTTCTACACATCTTCCATCGCAAACGATTCAAAATGCTTCATTCGCAAACCTTCCAGATATTCGACTTGCTGATCCAGATTTCCACCGGAGCTCAAAAATCGACCTATTAATAGGTGGAGATATTTTTCCGTCTATCATATGTTCAGGGGTAAGACAAAAAGTGTGTAACTCGTTAGTAGCGCAAGAAACTATTTTCGGGTGGATTCTAACTGGGCCTGTCCCACGAAACGATTTTTCAGCCTCCACTGTAGTTTCTTATTTCTGTGAAATTTCACTGGATAAGGAAATTTCACGCTTCTGGGAGATCGAGGATCTTCCAAAGAAGAACCTTATGTCTTCAGCTGATCAGGCATGTGAGGATTTGTACGTTCGAAGCACAACAAGAAATTCCGATGGTCGATACACAGTGTCACTTCCGTTTAAAGAGGGATTTCCTGAGTCTTTGTGCTTAGGTGATTCCAGACCTAGCGCAATGGCACAATTTTTCCGCAGTGAGGCTAGGTTAAATCGCAATTCAGCTCTCAAACAGGAGTACGATAGAGTAATACAGGAGTATGAAGAACTTGGGCACATGATAAAAGTTCAAGCTCCTGTTTTTTCTAAAACCCCTGGGTACTACTATCTGCCACATCATGCTGTCATTAAACCAGAGAGTATCACCACAAAGGTCCGAGTAGTGTTTAATGCTTCGTGTCCCTCCGGCAATGGTTTAAGCTTAAATTCCATTTTATATACGGGTCCTACCTTGCAGAGTGATCTTATTTTGTTGATCCTGAAATGGAGATTTTTTCGGTTCGTTTATAACGCGGATATTCAGAAAATGTATCGCCAGATTCTTGTAAATCCTGAGCATACACCTTTTCAAAAAATAGTTTTCCGAGATGATCCAAGCTCTCCTCTGAATGAATACGAGCTTAACACAGTCACCTTTGGTGTAAATTGTGCGCCATATTTGGCCATTCGCACGTTATTACAAGTCGCAACTGATGTTCAAACGATTTACCCTATCGCAAGTTCCATAATTCGTAACTGTATGTATGTTGATGATGTCCTAGCTGGGGCACACTCCAAAACAGAGGCTCTCAAAGGCAAAACTGAACTTATTCTACCTCTTGAATCAGCAGGGTTCTTGCTGAGGAAATGGACCTCGAATTCGAAAGATATCTTAGTTGACATTCCGCAGGATCATCTGCTAAACGTCGATTTTTTGAAGCTAAAGGACAAAAGCTGTACTAAGACTTTAGGAATTCGGTGGAATGCTTGCTCCTATGAGTTTTATTTTGTAGCAAGTGAATTTCAAAATCCATCTAGTTACACAAAAAGGGAAGTTCTCTCAAGAATTGCGAAATTGTTCGACCCAGCGGGCTGGTTAGCTCCATGTATTGTTCGTGCAAAAATGTTGATGCAAAGAATCTGGATGGATGGTATTGGCTGGGATGATGGGCTCCTCCCTGAAACCCTTGAACAGTGGAAAATGTTTGAAGCTTCGTATCCTGCAATCGACTCCATTCGAATTCCTCGATGGATTGAATACACTCCTGATGCAGAAATTCAATTCCATGGATTTTGTGATGCGTCAGAAAAAGCATATGCTGCGGCACTGTATATCCGAATAGCCACAGCCAATTTCATCCGTACATACCTAATAGCGTCCAA